>NC_069491.1:6568812-6606312 GCF_026875155.1 Cherax quadricarinatus
TACGAGCCACAGCCCGGCTGGTCAGGAACCGACTTTAGGTGCTTGTCCAGTGCCAGCTTGAAGACTGCCAGGGGTCTGTTGGTAATCCCCCTTATGTATGCTGGGAGGCAGTTGAACAGTTTCGGGCCCCTGACACTTATTGTATGGTCTCTTAACGTGCTAGTGACACCCCTGCTTTTCATTGGGGGAATGTTGCATCGTCTGCCAAGTCTTTTGCTTTCGTAGTGAGTGATTTTCGTGTGCAAGTTCGGTACTAGTCCCTCTAGGATTTTCCAGGTGTATATAATCATGTATCTCTCCCGCCTGCGTTCCAGGGAATACAGGTTTAGGAACCTCAAGCGCTCCTAGTAATTGAGGTGTTTTATCTCCGTTATGCGCGCCGTGAAGGTTCTCTGTACATTTTCTAGGTCAGCAATTTCACCTGCCTTGAAAGGTGCTGTTAGTGTGCAGCAATATTCCAGCCTAGATAGAACAAGTGACCTGAAGAGTGTCATCATGGGCTTGGCCTCCCTAGTTTTGAAGGTTCTCATTATCCATCCTGTCATTTTTCTAGCAGATGCGATTGATACAATGTTATGGTCCTTGAAGGTGAGATCCTCCGACATGATCACTCCCAGGTCTTTGACGTTGGTGTTTCGCTCTATTTAGTGGCCAGAATTTGTTTTATACTCTGATGAAGATTTAATTTCCTCGTGTTTACCATATCTGAGTAATTGAAATTTCTCATCGTTGAACTTCATATTGTTTTCTGCAGCCCACTGAAAGATTTGGTTGATGTCCGCCTGGAGCCTTGCAGTGTCTGCAATGGAAGACACTGTCATGCAGATTCGGTGTCATCTGCAAAGGAAGACACGGTGCTGTGGCTGACATCCTTGTCTATGTCGGATATGAGGATGAGGAACAAGATGGGAGCGAGTAACTGTGCCTTGTGGAACAGAGCTTTTCACCGTAGCTGCCTCGGACTTTACTCTGTTGACGACTACTCTCTGTGTTCTGTTAGTGAGGAAATTATAGATCCATCGACCCACTTTTCCTGCTATTCCCTTTAGCACGCATTTTGTGCGCTATTATGCCATGGTCACACTTGTCGAAGGCTTTTGCAAAGTCTGTATATATTACATCTGCATTCTTTTTGTCTTCTAGTGCATTAGGACCTTGTCGTAGTGATCCAATAGTTGAGACAGACAGGAGCGACCTGTTCTAAACCCATGTTTCCCTGGGTTGTGTAACTTATGGGTTTCTAGATGGGTGGTGATCTTGCTTTTAGGACCCTTTCAAAGATTTTTATGATATGGGGTGTTTTGTGCTATTGGTCTGTAGTTCTTTGCTGTTGCTTCACTGCCCCCCTTTTTGGGAGTGGGGCTATGTCCGTTGTTTTTAGTAACTGTGGGACGACCCTCGTGGGCCATGCTCCCCCCTCCCCTAGGATGAAAAAAGGCTCGTGATAGGGGCTTCTTGCAGTTCTTGATGAACACGGAGTTTTCCCTGAGTTGGCCCTGGGGCAGAGTGCATGGGCATGTCATTTATCGCCTGTTCGAAGTCATTTGGCGTCAGGATAACATCGGATAGGCTTGTGTTAATCAAATTTTGTGGCTCTCTCATAAAAAATTCATTTTGATTTTCGACTCTCAGTCTGGTTAGCGGCTTGCTAAAAACTGAGTCATATTGAGACTTGAGTAGCTCACTCATTTCCTTGCTGTCATCTGTGTAGGACCCATCTTGTTTAAGTAGGGGCCCAATACTGGACGTTGTTCTCGACTTGATTTGGCATAGGAGAAGAAATACTTTGGGTTTCTTTCGATTTCATTTATGGCTTTTAGTTCTTCCCGCGATTCCTGACTCCTATAAGATTCCTTTAGCTTAAGTTCGATGCTTGCTATTTCTCTGACCAGTGTCTCCCTACGCATTTCAGATATATTGACCTCTTTTAGCCGCTCTGTTATTCTTTTCCATCGCCTGTAAAGGGAGCGCCTGTCTCTTTCTATTTTACATCTACTCCTCCTTTTTCTTAGAGGAATAAGCCTTGTGCATACATCGAGTGCCACCAAGTTAATCTGTTCTAGGCATAAGTTGGGGGTCTGTGTTGCTTAGTATATCTTCCCAGCTTATATCGGTTAGACTTGGTTTACTTGGTCCCACTTTATGTTTTTGTTATTGAAGTTGAATTTGGTGAATGCTCCCTCGTGACTAGTCTCATTATGTCGGTCTGGGGCTCCACGCATACATGTCTGGACCTCAATTATGTTGTGATCTGAGTATATTGTTTTTGATATGGTGACATTTCTTATCAGATCATCATTGTTAGTGAAGATGAGGTCTAGTGTATTCTCCAGTCTAGTAGGCTCTATTATTTGCTGGTTTAAATTGAATTTTGTGCAGAGATTTAAAAGCTCGTGTGAGTGTGAGTTTTCATCAGAGCTGCCTCCTGGTGTTATTACTGCAACAATATTATTTGCTATATTCCTCCATTTTAGGTGCCTTAAGTTGAAATCCCCCAGGAGCAAGATGTTGGGTGCAGGAGCTGGAAGATTTTCCAGACAATGGTCAATTTTTAACAGCTGTTCCTGGAATTGCTGGGATGTTGCATCCGGAGGCTTGTAGACTACCACAATGACTAGGTTTTGGTTCTCGACCTTTACTGCTAAAACTTCCACTACATCATTTGAGGCATTAAGCAGTTCTGTGCAAACAAGTGACTCTGCAATGTACAGGCCAACCCCCCCCCTTTTGCCTGTTCACTCTGTCACATCTGTATAGGTTGTAACCTGGGATCCATATTTCGTTGTCCAAGTGATCCTTTATGTGGGTCTCAGTGAAAGCCGCGAACATTGCCTTTGCCTCTGCAAGCAGTCCACGGATGAAAGGTATTTTGTTGTTTGTTGCTGGCTTTAGACCCTGTATATTTGCAAAGAAGAATGTCATCGGACTGGTGGTATTGTTGGTACTGGGGGGGGATTTTTTTCCGGCATTAGTATCTGTATCTGTTGGTTTGGAGTGGAGGCCATCGACTGTGGTTCCACTTCAGGAATGACTGGATTTGGTGTACGATTTCTGCCATTTCCTGCCAGTTTTTTTTTCCTTCCTGGCACTAAAAAAAACCTCTCCCTCTTGAGTGCAAACTCATAAGCTTGGAGAACGGCAAAGAAGATCCCAGACGGAGTACAGGTTCGAGGGCCAAAGGCTGCAAACCTCACTCAAGCAGAAGGATCCTGGGGTGAATATCATACCGAGCATATCCCCTGAGGAGCATATCCAAATAACTGCTGCAGCATATGGGCGTCTGGCAAACCTAAAAGTAACATTTTGACATCTAAGTAAGGAGTCATTCACGACACTACACCGTGTACCTCAGGCCCATATTGGAGTATTCATCACCATCATGGAACCCACATCTGGTCAAACACGTCAAGAAATTGTAAAAACTAAAAAAGTTTGCAATAAGACTAGTCTCGGAGCTAAGGAGTTTGTTCTACAAGGAGATGTTAAGAGAACTCAACCTGACGACACTGGAGGACAGGAGGGGGGACACATGATAACGACGTATAAAATACTGAGAAGAACTGATAAGGTGGACAGGGCCAGAATAATGTTTCAGAGATGGGACGCAGCAACAAGGTGGCACAACTGGAAGTTAAAATTTCATGTGAGTCATAGATATGTTAATAATAATAATAATAATAATAATAATAATAATAATATTTATTTCTACAAGTACATATGTTATACAGACCTAGCTTATATCAGTGACATACTGTACAGAAAGCCCCTTGTTATGCAAAGTATTTCGGACAAATTAGGTTAATTTTGTCCCCAGGATGCGACCCACAGCAGTCAGCTAACACACAGGCACTTATTTACTGTTAGGTGAACAGGGACATCAGGTGTCTTAAGGAAACACGTCCTGTTTCCACCCTTACGGGGATCGAGCCAGTTTAATTAGTTTAATATGTTTATTGTGCACCCCATACCCATCCTGTGGGCGGTAGACAAAAGATTACAGAGGTACATAATGGGTCCAGGGACTGGGACTCAAAGTTTTGATAGCTGAGCAAGTTACAGAGGTAATGAACTCACAATTTACAAAGGTAATGAACTCACAATTTACAAAGGTAATGAACTCCAGGTAGGTCTGGTCACAATCATGACAAGTTACAAAGGTATTTACAGATTACAGAGGTACATAATGGGTCTAGGGACTGGGCTCCCTAAGTTTTGATAGCTGAACTAGGTACAAAGGTAATGAACTCACAAGTTACAAAGGTAATGAATACTGTAAGAATGGTTACTTACGTTTATACATGGCTACAATCATGAACAAATTATAGTGTAATGAGCAATTCACACTTCCACACCCGGTCACAACTGTAGTGAGTTATTGGTGCAAATATTGATTGTTGAGTCACACACACACACACACACACACACACACACACACACACCCACACCCACACACCAACACCCACACACACACCCACACACACACCCTCACACACACACACACACACACACACACACACACACACACCCACACACCAACACCCACACACACACCCTCACACACACACCACACACACACACACACACACACACACACACACACAACACATGGTAATGCATTATTTACAGCTAGCAAAGTCAGGGTATTTCTCCAGAATGGTCTGTAATATACCACTGTGGATAAAATACTTTGCCATTTCTTGAACATTTCTGAGTGAGTTGTTTCTAAATTCATTAATTTGATCACACTCCAGTACATAATGACGCAGGGTGTGACAATAGTCCATCTGGCAAAGTTTACATTTCGTTTGGTCTACATCTGGTGGTGGTGATTTAACCTGCCAAAGATACTTGTAACCCAGCCGGAGCCGGGCAGTAGTGACATCCAAGAGTCTGCTTGTCTTGTTGGATGCACCATAGACATGTGGCTCCTCCTGCATGATGGAATGATGATAGATGGACTGACTTCTGTCAATCTCCCTAAGTCTTAAGTCAATAAAGTTCATTTGAAGTTCTTTTCGTATTATTCTCAAACTACTAACTGACAACCCAAGATTGTAATCTACCCCCTCTTTGAAAGCATACAGCTTAGCCAATTTATCAGTTCTATCATGCATCTGAAGACTAATGTGAGATGGAATTCACAGCATGTGCACTCTGACTCCACTGTCCACAATCTTACCATACCTATGTCTGGCTTCTGACACAAGCATGCCACAATTTATACTTAATGAGTTGAGAGCATTTATGGATGACAGAGAATCAGTTACAATTAAAGTGTCAACCTTAGATACATGGACACATTTGAGTGCAAGGAGTATGGCAAACAGTCCTGTTTGAATGGTAGAGACCCAGTTATTGATGCGTGCTCCAATTTCTTCATGAGAGTCATCACTCTGTGTGACAACAGCAGCACTACCAGCTGCACCAGTGGACTGGTGAACAGGACCATCGACGTAAATAATTTGTGAAAGAGTGTTCTGTGTGACTAAGTTATCAATACAGCTTAAGGCATCATGTTTGGCTTCAAGACGAAGCTTTGGTTGTGATTTAAGAAGAGTTTTGGGGGGAAATGGAGGAATGGTAGTTTGGAATGGGGTAATATCCCATGGAGCAGGGAAATGTCTCTGTTGTCTAACTTGATATAGATCATGTAGCTGGTTCATGCGGAGGATAATGAGTCTATTGGTCCATGATTTAGGGAGCTCCCCAGTGACATAACTCATGTTATATAATTTAAGTAAAGGATTACCTTGTACTCGACACAGCAATCTGAGTATGTTGTAAGTAATACCATCCTCACCAGGCGACGTGGAGTTGCCCTTAGTTAGTGCTGCATCAAGTTCATAATTAGTGAAAGGAATGTTGCAGTCATCTGCCTTGCTGAGCATAAAGCAAACAAGTCTCTCCCTTGCATCATATTTGTCCATTAATTTCGCCTGTGTGGTACTGGCAAGACTGTCATAGCTAGATGTAGCAGCCCAAGCACTAACTCATTCGCCCTATGCAAGGAATGAGGGTGGTGCGCGATCTGCCCAGTTCTGTTACCCTTAATTCTATTTATGTCCCTCCATGCCCGGCTAAGTGGGGTGTGAGCATTGAGACCATTGACAAATTGTTCCCCAGGAACCTCAATGTGTGATCTGAATGTGACTGAGGTCCGTGGTACGGGTGGAAAAATTGGGGTGTGTTTCCTTAAGAAACCTGCTGTCCATGTTCACCTAGCAGTAAATAAGAAGTATTTCTTCAGAGTTGGCAAGAAGTGGAATAATCTGGGGTGAAGTAGTGGAGGCAGGATCTATACATAGTTTTAAGAAGAGTTAAGATAAGGGCTCTTGGAGCAGGGAGTGGGCCTAGTAGCGACTAGCGAAGAGGGGGGGAGGCCAAGAGCTAAGATTCGACCCCAGAGAGGTTTGTAGCCTTTATCCGCCAAACCTATGCTGTGTTTCCAGTTGTCTTCGTACTCACCTATTGTCCTGTAGCTCTCACTCAGCTCACACACTGAGGTCCAGAGTTCGAATCTCCTCCGGTACAGCTGGAAAACATTACGGACGTGTTACCATAAGACACCTGTCCCTGTTCACCCATCAGTGTAAAATGGGTACCCGGGTATTAGTCGTCTGGTGTGGGTCGCATTCTTTCTATGTAGTCGTATGTAACTGATGTCACCTACACTTGTATGCCTTGTACATGTACTTGTAGTAAATAAAGATATTATTATTATTTGTGGTCGCAGGGGTCGTGTCTTAGCTGCTGCCCCACCTCTTCGCTAGTTGCTACTAGGTGAACTCTCTCCCTGCCCCAAGAGCCTTATCGTAACTCTTCTTAAAGCTATTTATGGATCCTTCCTCCACTACTTCACTCTCCAGATTGCTCACTTTAGGGTGAGAAGAGTTCCGAGCATATCGCCTGAGTCACACACAGCTAAAAAACAGCCGCAGCAAACACGGAACTAACAATTTTAAGGACTGTTTAGTAACCTTAACAGCCATTCGCATCACTATATTCGAAATTGATCAGACTCATCTATAAGTATGCAGTACCAGTATGATACCCACATCTCATAATGTCAAGAGAGTGGAGAAAATGTAAAGATTTGCAATGAAATTAGACCTAGAGATAAGAAGTATGAGCTGTGAGGATAGGCTAAAGGAGCTAAATCCGATTATATTAAAGGATAGAAAATAGAATAGATTATCTGGATCCCTTCAGTGCCTTGTATCTTCTCACATGATGCTGTTTTGACCCCTCCCAAGTTAATTTATCTCGACAGCCTCCCCCCAAAAATTCATACAAGCTCCTAAAATTAAATTCAGGAAACCACTGAATCTTTCAATAGATCACTAATAAGATAACTTAGACTGGGAAGAAAGCGGCTGACTTGATCGGGTTACAACATTGTGAACCACAGTTCACAAGACAACACTGATAACACATTACCTGCGCTATCTTCGTATAATCTAGCGAAGTAATGGAGGAGATACTTCCACAGTGTTATAAAGGATTCAAGATTCTAGTTTGATTAAAGAAGTCAGTGAGATTTGTTTAGCCTCGTCAAGCACAGTAGCTACTCTTAAAGATTCCAGTCCCAGTAGGACAGTCACTTAGCGAGGAAAGTCGCCTCAACAATGCTTGAAACTTTTTTCCTGTCGAGGACTGACCTCCTGACAGTGATGGAACAACATACTGGGGATTTCTCATTGACTGTCAGTAATTCCTCTTTGGGCATTCGCCTCAACCCATTGTCATTGGTGTAGCACTTCGCCTCGCCGAGCCTGTCGTCCTGAACACAGGTATGTCACCTTTGATATACCGTTGAGTTCCGAGAGTCTTTCTACTCCCGGAACTCGGCCATGGGCCAGGCTCGTCTGGTACTTAGTCAACCAGGCTGTTGCTGCTAGTGGCCCGCTGCCCCACATATCCATCACGGTCTGGTTGATCTGGCACCTGGTGAAGATACTTGTCCAGTTATCTCTTGAAGATTTCAACACTTTTCCCAGCAGTGTTTCTGATATCCTCTGGTAAGACGTTGAGTAGTCTGGGGCCACGGATGTTGATACAGTGTTCTCTTATTTGTGGCAGTGCACAGATAAATCAGAGAAAAAATTCGAAAATTTGAAGTAATGAGTCTTACTTTTGAAACTGTACCAGTTGTTCATTAACCACCTTTCTTATTGTACATATGATTTTGGTTAACTGCATAAGAAATCCTACATAATAGTCTATGTCTAAATCTCATTAACATTTACACATTAGGATTAGTTGACCTGAAATGTTTTACATATTAATGGTTTTCTTTTGTGTTTACCTATGTTTTACTACTTGTAACCTACATTATTTGTACAGTATTAAGAGGAGCCTGGCCACCGGCAACCCCGGCTAGGCAGGACTCAGTAGGTACCTGAAGGTGGCAGTGGCAAGGTCAGGAAGAGTTAGTAAGTTTATTTAAGTACAGGACCACATAAATACAATTATTATACATAGTAACATGTGTAAATTATCTAGGACAACCCAAAAAAAGTCAAACAGACTACTGCTACACTAACTACACGGATACCACCTGGTGGTTCACACTTACACTCACTCACCCATTTGACCATAAACAGAAATATTAATCTCAATCTTAAAATAATGAATCCTATGATACTCCAACACTGAAACTATGTACTGTGCCAAAACAAAAGCATTCACATTGCTAAACTCACAAACTAGTATTTAGTCACTTAGCCATAATACCAACTTACCTCATAATTTGTAATATTTTAAAATAAAGAATTAAACTAAGTCTGCCCGAAATGCCTAGCCATGCTAGGTGTTCTAGTGGTACACTCTGTAATCATTATTTAACTACATGTAAACCACACAATAACCAAATTCTGTAAATTCAACATTGTAATCTTTATAGAGAATAAACTTTGAATTTGAATTATCCCTTTTCGTTCAACCCAATGCTTCAAGCATCTCCCCACATTCACATCATACTCTTCCTCACTCCTACAAGATGTTATACCTCCCTGGCCAATGTATGAAATCATTGCCTCCCTCTATCAACATTTAACAGTTCCTCAGAATATTCCCGCTATCTTCCCAGTACCACTGGGGTTCCTGAAAACCAAGTACACCGCCTGGGAAACCAACCCTGGTCGCATGAATGGGAATCTTGCACGACACCACTACGCCAGAAAGACCTGAAATTCAGGGAGTTCCCTGACATGCTGTGCTACAACGATCATAAGGGGAAGTAAGTTTGGATTAAGATATGGCATACATAACATACAAAATTATTACAATGGTCTGGAGGACACACATGCTGTGTACACAAAATAGTAGTACGTTATGTAGATTATACCAAAGATAAGCCAATAAAGTCACTGTGACATTTCTATTTGGGTTTCAAATTCCTGAAAGAGAGTTAAGGGATAAATATTCATGGTAGAAGAAGACTATTAGAAATATTAAATCGACAGGTGCACTATTATCCCAGAATAACTAGGCAAGCCAAGTAGTGTGTCAAATTTCCACTGAGTTCCTGTGACCCCTCTTCTGCAGGAGGCCAGTAAGATTATTTAGGTACAGGTACATGTAAGTATAATTATCATATATAGTTTAACATGTGTAAATTATCGAGGATAATCCTCCCCCCCAAAAAAGTCAAAGGTATTTAAATCTACTGGAGCCCTTAAGGCAATCCACAAGACTCCGTTAACAAACAGATACCTGTTAACTGCTAGGAAACCTGCTCACCGTCTCCACCCGGCCCAAGATAGATCCCGGGTTCTTTGGTTGTGAGCTGATGGCATAAGCCACCTAGAGGAAGCAGACAAAAACAACTGTAATCTTCTTGCCTACTTGACGCCCACAAGAGCTACTCTTGATTCAAGGAACTGGACTTTTTCTCCCTTCATTGGATCGAACCTGATTACCCCCACCAGACGTTGTACTCACCTAAATGTGGCAGTATGGGTCGAGTCTCGGTTCCTGCCTGTAATAATATTTGGAGAGCGACACCAACCTTTCCAAATATATTTAATTAAAACAAATATCTGGATGTTATGCTGACATATTATCATTATTGTTAATGTAAATAATACAATTATTTCCTTCAGTAACTCAAAACATGATATATACCAAGTTCAATATAGAATATATATTTTGATATATGAATCTGGTTATAGTGTTGATGATAGACCTGACCAGGTGTTTAAAAAATATATCATGTAAAATGACATTTAACGAGTCATTAAAACATTGATTTAAACTTAATAAAATATTGCACAATACTCGATACAGGTTAATATATGACAATAATATAACATAATAACAATTGCATACTAAAAACACTGGATGGTATTCCACTATCATATATATATATTATAATATATATATATATATATTATATATATATATATATATATATATATATAACCGCATGAAGACAATATATATAAGCGTTTAATTAAAAAATGAGTTTTACATTTAGGATTATTGTTCATTTATGTTATAGGGCCATATTTAGAGCACGTGAATTTGTATGTAAATTCCTGGGTGTATTTCGAGTGTAATAACACCATCTTCAGATAAATTATTTACCCAGAACACTATAGAACAAAAACTGATAAGTACAATGTAGCCAAAACACAAGACATAAAGCGACCTTATTGCTAAGACGTTATTAAACAAACACGAGTTTATGTGAAAAATACTGTATGTAGTACTAGTTTATTTATTGTTAGTGATGGTCAGTGAGTATTATAACAATTGTATGTTCAAGATTGGTTAATAGAGTAGAGGTTCATTTTGTGAGTGTGTTGTGGTAACAGTGGTGGGGTGCGCATGCGCACGTGCACACTGGCCGCGCCGCCACCACGTAAACATGGACGACTGAACTCCGTCTTATAGCGAATTATCAGGTAAGCAGTCCCAGTTCTCCATAATTTGCACCCCTGCACGTTGATTTAGCAAGACTAAGCAGTGAAGATAATGGAAACATGGAGGATACTACAGTACAAGTGCTGTAATTTGAAAGTAGCGGACGAACAAAAGAATGGCTGAGGTGGTCGTTATTGGATGCCTCTCAACAACCTCGCTTGCAATCCCTCCCTCTGACTCTCACACTAACTACACCCACTATCACCTTCCACTTCCACATTAACCACCTTCTTCAAGTGCCAGGGGAGTCTTTCTTGCCGTTGTCAGGTGTAGGGGAAGGATCAAGTGGGAGATAGTAATGGAAGGTGCACTAAAACGGGAGTGGCGGTGGCTTGCCGCGCTTCGATACAAGGACATGGCTGGATATTGAACGTCCAGGTGTTATCTCCGTGTGTTAGCACCACCTGTGGCTTGTTACTAGCACCACCACCACTCTGGTCATGCACCACCAGGTGGTGGTGCTCGTGCTTGTCATGCCACCTGAGGGGGGAAGTTGGGGAGGGTTAATTAACGGGGTTTATAGTCGTTACCTGGCGAGCAACCTGTTGGATGGTGCTTACTGCACCCCACCACTGGTGGTGCTTACTGCACCCCACCACTGGTGGTGCTTACTGCACCCCACCACTGGTGGTGCTTACTGCACCCCCACCACTGGTGGTGCTTACTGCACCCCACCACTGGTGGTGCTTACTGCACCCCACCACTGGTGGTGCTTACTGCACCCCACCACTGGTGGTGCTTACTGCACCCCACCACTGTGTGTGCTTACTGCACCCCACCACTGGTGGTGCTTACTGCACCCCACCACTGGTGTGACTTACTGCACCCCCACCACTGGTGGTGCTTACTGCACCCCCACCACTGGTGGTGCTTACTGCACCCCCACCACTGGTGGTGCTTACTGCACCCCACCACTGGTGGTGCTTACTGCACCCCCACCACTGGTGGTGCTTACTGCAACCCACACTGGTTGTTTTGGGTGCTTACTGCACCCCCACCACTGGTGGTGCTTACATGCACCCCCACGTGGTGCTACTGCCCGCACCATGGTTGCTTACTGCCCCCACCACTGTGGTCCACACCCCACCCTGGTGGTGCTTACTGCACCCCACCACTGGTGGTGCTTACTGCACCCCCACCACTGGTGGTGCTTACTGCACCCCACCACTGGTGGTGCTTACTGCACCCCCACCACTGGTGGTGCTTACTGCACCCCCACCACTGGTGGTGCTTACTGCACCCCCACCACTGGTGGTGCTTACTGCACCCCCACCACTGGTGGTGCTTACTGCACCCCACCACTGGTGGTGCTTACTGCACCCCCACTGGTGGTGCTTACTGCACCCCCCACCACTGGTGGTGGCTTGCTACACCCCCACCACTGGTGGTGCTTACTGCACCCCCACCACTGGTGGTGCTTGCTACACCCCCACCACTGGTGGTGCTTACTGCACCCCCACCACTGGTGGTGCTTGCACCCCCACCACTGGTGGTGCTTGCACCCCCACCACTGGTGGTGCTTGCACCCCCACCACTGGTGGTGCTTGCACCCCCACCACTGGTGGTGCTTGCACCCCCACCACTGGTGGTGCTTGCTGCACCCCCAACATTGGTGGTGCTTGCTGCACCCCCAACACTGGTGGTGCTTGCTGCACCCCCACCACTGGTGGTGCTTGCTGCACCCCACCACTGGTGGTGCTTGCTGCACCCCCACCACTGGTGGTGCTTGCACCCCCACCACTGGTGCTTGCTGCACCCCCACCACTGGTGGTGCTTGCACCCCCAACACTGGTGGTGCTTGCTGCACCCCCACCACTGGTGGTGCTTGCTGCACCCCCACCACTGGTAGTGCTTGCTTCACCCCCACTGGCGGTGCTTGCACCCCCACCACTGGCGGTGCTTGCTGCACCCTCACCACTGGCGGTGCTTGCTGCACCCCCACCACTGGCGGTGCTTGCTGCACCCCCACCACTGGTGGTGCTTACTGCACCCCCACCACTGGTGCTTACTGCACCCCCACCACTGGTCGTGCTTACTGCACCACTATTGCTTGCTTCACCCTGCTACTGGTGGTGGTACTTGCTTCACCCTGCTACTGGTGGTGGTACTTGCTGCACCCCCGCCACTGGCGGTGGCGCTTGTTTCGCCCCCGCCACTGGTCTACCTACCTGGAGGTAGGTAGACCAGTGGTGGTGCTTTCTTCGCTCCCGTCACTGGTGGTGGTGCTTTCTTCGCTCCCGTCACTGGTGGTGGTGCTTTCTTCGCTCCCGTCACTGGTGGTGGTGCTTTCTTTGCTCCCGTCACTGGTGATGGTGCTTTCTTCGCTCCCGTCACTGGTGGTGGCGCTTTCTTCGATCCCGTCACTGGTGGTGGTGCTTTCTTCGATCCCGTCACTGGTGGTGGTGCTTTCTTCGCTCCCGTCACTGGTGGTGGTGCTTTCTTCGCTCCTGTCACTGGTGGTGGCGCTTTCTTTGCTCCCGTCACTGGTGGTGGCGCTTTCTTCGCCCCTGTCACTGGTGGTGGCGCTTTCTTCGCCCGTCACTGGTGGTGGCGCTTTCTTCGCCCCTGTCACTGGTGGTGGCGCTTTCTTCGCCCCTGTCACTGGTGGTGGTGCTTTCTTCGCTCCCGTCACTGGTGGTGGCGCTTTCTTCGCTCCCGTCACTGGTGGTGGCGCTTTCTTCGCTCCCGTTACTGGTGGTGGCGCTTTCTTTGCTCCCGTCACTGGTGGTGGCGCTTTCTTTGCTCCCGTCACTGGTGGTGGCGCTTTCTTCGCCCCTGTCACTGGTGGTGGTGCTTTCTTCGCTCCCGTCACTGGTGGTGGCGCTTTCTTTGCTCCGTCACTGGTGGTGGCGCTTTCTTTGCTCCCGTCACTGGTGGTGGCGCTTTCTTCGCCCCTGTCACTGGTGGTGGTGCTTTCTTCGCTCCCGTCACTGGTGGTGGTGCTTTCTTCGCTCCTGTCACTGGTGGTGGCGCTTTCTTTGCTCCCGTCACTGGTGGTGGCGCTTTCTTCGCCCCTGTCACTGGTGGTGGTGCTTTCTTCGCTCCCGTCACTGGTGGTGGCGCTTGCTTCGCTCCTGTCACTGGTGGTGGTGCTTTCTTCGCTCCTGTCACTGGTGGTGGCGCTTTCTTCGCTCCCGTCACTGGTGGTGGCGCTTTCTTTGCTCCTGTCACTGGTGGTGGCACTTTCTTCGCTCCTGTCACTTGTGGTGGCGCTTTCTTCGCTCCCGTCACTGGTGGTGGTGCTTTCTTTGCTCCTGTCACTTGTGGTGGCGCTTTCTTCGCTCCTGTCACTTGTGGTGGCGCTTTCTTCGCTGTCACTTGTGGTGGCGCTTTCTTCGCTCCCGTCACTGGTGGTGACGCTTGCTTCGCTCCCGTCACTGGTGGTGGAGCTTTCTTCGCTCCCGTCACTGCTGGTGGTGCTTTCTTCGCTCCCGTGACTGGTGGTGGCGCTTTCTTCGCTCCCGTCACTGGTGGTGGTGCTTTCTTCGCTCCCGTCACTGGTGGTGGTGCTTTCTTCGCTCCAGTCACTGGTGGTGGTGCTTTCTTCGCTCCCGTCACTGGTGGTGGTGCTTTGTTCGCTCCCGTCACTGGTGGTGGTGCTTTCTTCGCTCCGTCACGGGTGGTGCTTTCTTCGCTCCCGTCACTGGTGGTGATGCTTTCTTCGCTCCCGTCACTTGTGGTGGTGCTTTGTTCGCTCCCGTCACTGGTGGTGATGCTTTCTTCGCTCCCGTCACTGGTGGTGGTGCTTTGTTCGCTCCCGTCACTGGTGGTGGTGCTTTCTTCGCTCCCGTCACTGGTGGTGGTGCTTTCTTCGCTCCTGTCACTGGTGGTGATGCTTTCTTCGCTCCCGTCACTTGTGGTGGTGCTTTCTTCGCTCCTGTCACTGGTGGTGATGCTTTCTTCGCTCCCGTCACTGGTGGTGATGCTTTCTTCGCTCCCGTCACTGGTGGTGGTGCTTTGTTCGCTCCCGTCACTGGTGGTGGTGCTTTCTTCGCTCCCGTCACTGGTGGTGGTGCTTTCTTCGCTCCTGTCACTGGTGGTGATGCTTTCTTCGCTCCCGTCACTTGTGGTGGTGCTTTCTTCGCTCCTGTCACTGGTGGTGGTGCTTCGCTCCCGTCACTGGTGGTGGTGCTTTCTTCGCTCCCGTCACTGGTGGTGGTGCTTTCTTCGCTCCTGTCACTGGTGGCGGTGCTTTCTTCGCTCCAGTCACTGGTGGTGGTGCTTTCTTCGCTCCTGTCACTGGTGGTGATGCTTTCTTCGCTCCCGTCACTGGTGGTGGTGCTTTCTTCGCTCCTGTCACTGGTGGTGGTGCTTTCTTCGCTCCCGTCACTGGTGTGGTGCTTTCTTCGCTCCTGTCACTGGTGGTGGTGCTTTCTTCGCTCCTGTCACTGGTGGTGGTGATTTCTTCGCTCCCGTCACTGGTGGTGGTGCTTTCTTCGCTCCTGTCACATGTGGTGGTGCTTTCTTCGCTCCCGTCACTGGTGGTGGCGCTTGTTCAATCTCTTCCCCTGGTGATGGTACTCCAAACATGGTCCTGGCATATTCACTATTTCTTATCTTAACAGCGGACAGATAAAAACACTCCTCAGTTTGGTATCATCATCATTTGAGGATGATACCAAAACAATCATGAAAATCGGCTAATAGAAGATGCGGAAAATTTGCAAATATAAAATCGACGAAGTGTTCAGGTGACAGGTTCGAGCTGCTTAAATGTAGGAAGAATGAAGGACTCGGAGAGAAACTATACAGAACGCAAGATCACTAAATATGAAAAGAACGTGAAAAATATGGACTATGTTAGTTGACCCCTTTTTTTCCAAAGAACACAAAGCAAATACTTTGAAAGACAGGGAGTACCACTGTACATGGTGAGAAAATAAAAAAAAATAGTGCCAGTGGTGATGCCTTTCATAACACTTGTGCTCTCTTGTAATAACACGGTTGGAAACAAGCCACCCGTATAGTGGTTTGTGATCTCTTGTTTAAAGTATTTTTCAGTGTAGATCTCTCTCCTGTCCTGAGAGTAGCTATCAGAGTTGGAACAAATATTTGCAGATGGACAGGGCCACAGGGGCCTTTACCCCAGGATTGCTCTCCAGGTATATACTCCAGGCCCCACATAGAGCCAATAAAGCATTTAGATTAAGGAAACGCCTCAAAGTACTAAATATGTACTCGGTGGAGAGGAGAGAGGTGCATTGTAATGTATATGTGGAATGTACACGAGGGCCTGGTCTCAAATCAGCACACTGCGATATTATTATTATTATAATCAAAAAAGAAGCGCTAAGCCACAAGGACTATACAGCATACACTGCGATAACATACTGGAGTGGGAGACAGAAAAAATGTAAAATAAACCCAGTTAAAAGTAGGGGAGCTGTAGGCACAATAAGACAACATTTGTGGGCAAAGTTTAACACTACTACAAGCTATCAGAAAATGCTGGAACAAGCGCAATAAAAAAAAATGTGCGCAAGACGTGGTGGAGGCTTGATCCTCTGTCAGTGTCTTCTTTTTTATCACTTGAGAAGTGATCTCCAGACGCCTGTGGCCAGAGGCAGCAGACTACTACAGACGCCTGTGGGCCATTGGCAGTAACAGCCTGGTTGATCAGGCAAGCACCAAGCAAGCCTGGCTCGGTGCTGGAGTCCTGGAGTACTCGAAACACATTCAAAAGTATATTCCACCACAGGTGGAAGTGATGTTCACCATATGTAAATGGTGAACGCTACCTTCTCAGCATGGTGCTCACGCCACCTCTGGTGGTGATTCATTACAATTCCTGGTGCTTACTCCACCCTACCACTGGTGATGATACGTACTTCACCCACCACTGGTGGATATAGTGCATACTTCATCCCACCACTGGTGATGGTGCTTACTACACGCAACCACTGGTAGAGATGATGCTTGCCGCACCACTAGTGGAGATGCTTACTCCACCCTACCACTGGTAGAGATGGTGCTTACCGCACCACTGGTGGAGATACTTTACTGGTGGAAGTGCTTGCTCCACTGGTGATGCTTACCCCACCACTGGTGGAGATGCTTATTCCACCACTGGAGATGGTGCTTCCTCCACCCAACCAGTGGTGGAAATGGGGCTTGCTCCACCCAACCAGTGGTGGAAATGGTGCTTGCTCCACCCAACCAGTGGTGGAAATGATGCTTGCTCCACTCAACCAGTGGTGGAAATGGTGCTTGCTCCACCCAACCAGTGGTGGAAATGGTGCTTACTCCACCCTTCCACTGGTGGGGATGGTTTGTTCTCCACCCCACCACTAATGGAGGTGGTGCTTATTCCACCACTGGTGGGGGTGGTGCTTACTCCACCATTGGTGGGGATGGTGCATACTCTACCCCACCACTAATGGAGGTGGTGCTTACTACACCATTGGTGGGGATGGTGCATACTCCACCCCACCACTAATGGAGGTGGTGCTTTCGTCATCATTGGTGGGGATGGTGTGTACTCCACCCCACCACTGGTGGAGATTGTGCTTACTCCCCACCACTAATAGAGGTGGTGCTTACTCCACCTTGCCAGTGGTGATGGTGCTTATTCCAACCTGCCACTGGTAGAGATGGTGCTTGCTCCACCCCACTTTTAATGGAGGTGGTGCATACTCCACCACTGGTGGAGATGGTGCTTATTCCAGTTCACACTAATGGAGAGGGTATTTAATCCACCTCACTTCTAATGGAGGTGGTGCTTTCTCTGCCCCACTTCTAATGGAGGTGGTGCTTATTCCACCCAACCACACCACTGGTGGTGCTTATGTCACTTACCTTTAGTACAGGTAGTTCTTAGCCTCCACAACTAGTGGCACTTACTCATCCTCCACTACTTGTGGTGCTTACCTCATCTTACGACTGGTGGTGCCTACTCCACTTCCACCATAGATGGTTCATACTTTACCCATCACTAGTGGTGCGCACTACCCACCATTTGTAAGGCCCGCTCCACAATCATATGTGGAGGTAGTGCTCACTTGCAACACCAGTCTGTGATGAGTTTGTGGACCTGTGAGGTGCCAGTAGTAACAGCCTGGTTAACCAGGCAAGCACCAGACAAGACTGACCCAGGGTCAGGTTGTGGGAGAAGGGCAACTCTAAAACCATCAAAGTTAAGCTGGTGGAAGTGGTGTTAACCCTTAAACGGTCCAAATAGATCGACGTTCAAATCCTAGTGCTCCAAAAGTACCTGGAGTTTACCTGGAGTTTACCTGGAGAGAGTTCTGGGGGTCAACGCCCCCGTGGCCCGGTCTGTGACCAGGCCTCCTGGTGGATCAGAGCCTGATCAATCAGGCTGTTACTGCTGGCTGCATGCAAACCAACGTACGAGCCACAGCCCGGCTGGTCAGGTACCGACTTTAGGTGCTTGTCCAGTGCCAACTTGAAGACTGCCAGGGGTCTATTGGTAATCCCCCTTATGTATGCTGGGAGGCAGTTGAACAGTCTCGGGCCCCTGACACTTACTGTATGGTCTCTTAACGTGCTAGTGACACCCCTGCTTTTCATTGGGGGGATGTTGCATCGTCTGCCAAGTCTTTTGCTTTCATAGTGAGTGATTTTCGTGTGCAAGTTCGGTACTAGTCCCTCTAGGATTTTCCAAGTGTATATAATCATGTATCTCTCCCGCCTGCGTTCCAGGGAATACAGGTTTAGGAACCTCAAGCGCTCCCAGTAATTGAGGTGTTTTATCTCCATTATGCGCGCTGTGAAGGTTTCTGTACATTTTCTAGGTCAGCAATTTCACCTGCCTTGAAAGGTGCTGTTAGTGTGCAGCAATATTCCAGCCTAGATAGAACAAGTGACCTGAAGACTGTCATCATGGGCTTGGCATCCCTAGTTTTGAAGGTTCTCATTATCCTTCCTGTCATTTTTCTCTCTATGTTTTTTTTACATACTTTCAAATGTCGAAAAAACGTATATATACGTTTGGACCATTTAAGGGTTAAATACCACCCGATTACTGGAGGTGCTCACTCATTGTTTCTGGTTACTTGTTACCTACACACAATAATAATACAATAATGTACTGCAAAATAATAATGTATAGTTTGAATTTATGAGGATGGTTTAGTCATGTAGAAAGAATGGAGAAAGTTTGATAAAGTGTATAAAACTGGGGAGGATGAATGGTGTGAGATCTGAGCAAGCAGCAAAGTCAAGTCCAAGATTTATTTCCACATGATATAATGTTTGCTCAGAGATGGGGGACATTTGGTTGTGCATGCAGAAAACCCATGGTTATACAGAGGGGGGGGGGGTAATCGTCCATCCCGCAAATGGAAGCCTGTTGGAGTGGAATGAGTGAAGGCAAATGCATTTGAGTTCTTTTTATTTGAGGTTAACCATTTTTGCACTCTGGTATTGGGGGTGGGATATTGTAGTTCAGTTGGTTAATTCTGAACTGCAATTCCTGTTCTTTTCTGAATACAGTATAATGTATACTGTAGTGTATTACTGTATTAATTAAATTAGACTTCTAGATTCATGTGGGTTTTTCAGCACATGGAGTACTGGAGGCTCATTTACTCATTGGCTGATTGCTAGACAGTCACTACCTAACTTCACCCACTAACTTGCTTATAAGAAGATAAGAATGGAGGAACACTGCAGAAGGCCTTTTTGCCCATACAAGGCAGGTCTTTATCAAAACCATCCCTACCCAAAGTTACCCAAGAATTTACTCCTGTACCCACAACATCAGTCAAACCCAGCCCCTCCCACTCATATACAGTGGAACCTCAAAAATCGAACGTATCACATATCGAACGTTCCGAAAATAGGACCATTTTTTCGGGCAAACTGTGTCCCTATTATCGAACGCGCCCCTATTTTTGGACCGCCGGGTATGGGACCTATCTGCCGCCCACTCTGTCTGCGTCCCCGCGCAGGCGCCGTGAACAGTCTAGCTTTGTTTATGCTTGAGTGAACACTAACCTGCGCTCTCATTCACGCATTTTACGATTATTTCGTTTTGTTTAGTGCTTGTGGGACTGTGAAATAAGCTGCCATGGGCCCAAAGAAACTTGCTAGTGGTACCCCTGTGGTAAAGAAAGTGAGAAACACCATAGATGTGAAGAAGGAAATAATACAGAAGTATGAGAGTGGTGTGAGACTTGTTGAGCTTGCCAGGATGTATGGGAAAAACAAGTCAGCCATCGGTTCTATCCTGTCAAAGAAAGAACAAATCAAGGAAGCTGATGTTGCGAAAGGTGTTAATATAGGGAGTGGATGAGGTGCCTTCTTCAAAGATTAAGGAGATTTGTGCCAAGTGGAATGATGTCCAAATGTTTGTGCAGAAGTACCACCCTGAGCAAGCTGAAACAAGCCATCTTTGCAACAAGTTCAGTGACAGAACCATGTCCCATTTTAGGGAAATGTTAAAGAGGTGCCAGAAACAGAGGACTGTGGACAGTTATTTTGTGAGACAGGGGTCCAGTGACTCTCAAGCTGGTCCTAGTGGCATTAAAAGACAGAGAAGGGAAGTAACCCCAGAGAGGGCTTTACCTGAAGTCCTCATGGAGGGGGATTCTCCTTCCAAACACTAACCCCAACTCCCTCTCTCCTCCTCCCTATCTTCCAGATGCCATCACCAATCTTCAATAAAGGTAAGTAAAAATGTTATTTTATAAGTATTACTATACATAATTAAAAACTATAGTATTTGTTGTATGTAAAACTGTAATTAATCTCTATAAAATGTATTTTTTGTGTGAATATTTTTGGGTTTCTGGAACGGATTAATTGTATTTCCATTATTTCTTATGGGAAATATTGCTTCGAATTTCAGACTTTTCGAATTTAGAAGTAGCTCCTGGAACGGATTAAGTTCGATTTTTGAGATTCCACTGTATTTGTCCAATGTCTTTTTGAAGCTATCCTAGGTCGTAGCCTCTATCACCCTACTCGGAAGATTGTTCCACACATCCACAACTCTGTTCGAAAAACAGTACTTACCTATGTCCTTTCTAAATCTAAATTTATCCAACTTAAATCCATTATTTCTGACTCTTACCTGGTTTGACATCCTCAGCACTTTATTAATATCACCTTTGTTTATGCCCGTCATCCACTTATACACTTCGATGATATCTCTCTTCTTTCTACATCCCTCCAGAGAGTGGATATTCAAGGCTCCAAGTTTATCTTCACACAGGAGATTCCTTATACAGTAAATCATTTTAGTCATTCTTCTCTGTATGTTCTCCAATGAGTCTATATCCATTCTGTAGTAAGGAGACCAAAACTGAGCGGCATAATCCATATGAGGCCTCACTAGTGTTGTATGGAGCTGTAAAATAACTTTTGGACTTCTGTTACTTATTCTTCTTGAAATAAATCCTAGTACTCTGTTAGCCTTATTGTGCACACTTAGGCACTGCTGTCTTGGCTTTAGATTTCTGCTTACCATGACTCAAGTCTTTTTCACATTCTGCTTACCACGACTCACAAGTCTTTTTTACATTCTGTATGATCAAACTCTACTTCACTTAGTTTATAACTTCTTGGGTTATTTTCATTACCAAGGACTAGTACTTTACACTTGTCCACAGTGAACTTCATCTGCCATTTTTTGAATGTTTTCCCCTTGCCCATATGTCTCGCTTTACCCATACATCTTGCTTTGCCTTTACAACTCACCTTGCCCATGTCTCCCTTTGCATTTTGCTTTGCTCATACAAAGGTACACACCTTGCTCAGGTGTGTTACCTTGCCCATATGTCTTCCCTTTTCCATATATCTTACCCTTTCCATATTCATTACCTCACTTTGTCCAGTATTTGAATATAAATCTTTTTTTGGTTATAAGTCAACTATTAAACTATAAGACACCTACTGTAATATACAGAATGCTGAGGTTTTTTAAATCTACTGAAGTTATATTTTCTGCTTTGGTTCAAGTTTTGGTTTTAGCTTAATTCACTGACAAGGAAACTCACATTGCATGAACCCATTTCATGTATTATATTTGAGAGATTTTGAAAGGCTCATTTTGATGGGCTCCCCTTTCTCAAGGGACCCTCTGTTATCAAAACTCCCCTTTCTCAAGGGATCCCCCTGATGTGGCTCATCTTAAACAAAAAGTAGAGTATACAGTATATACAGTGGACCCTCGGTTATCGGCCATAATCCATTCCAGAAGGTCGGCCTAACACCGAAATGGCCTAACACTGAAATAATATTTCCCATAAGAATTAATGTAAGTACAATTAATCCGTTGCAGACACCCAAAAATATTAACAAAAGAATATTTTTTTTAAAGATTAATTATAGTTTTATGTACACAAAACAATGAGAACTAAATAAAATAAATAAATGAACATTTAAATCACTATTACATACCTTTATTGAAGACTCTTGTTGGCTTATGGAAGACAGAGAGGGAGGACTGATTAGTGTTTGGAAGGGGAATCCCCCTCCATAAGGACTTCAAGTATCAAAACCCTCCCAGGGGTTACTTCCCTTCCTGCCTCCCTACTACACTTCCTGCCTGCTACACTCCCAGCCTCTCTGCTACACTCCCTGCATGCCTGCTACACCCTGCTTCCCTGCTACACTCCCTGTGTGCCTGCTACACCCTGCTTCCCTGCTACATTCCCTGCATGCTTGCTACACGTCCTCCCTCCATGCTACACTCCCTGGATGCCTGCTACACTCCCTCCATATTATAGCGTAATGTTTGGATGAATGAGCAGAAGCTTCCTCACTCGCCCAGAGAGAAAGCCAGACTGACGCACGAGCGGCTGGCGGCAGCGGGTTGACACGTCCCATACGGCCCATAAGCAAAATAACAGCCGATAACCAGAAGCTAAAAAAATGGCCGATGACCGAGATGGCCGATAAGTGGAACAGCCGATAACCGAGGGTCCACTGTATTATACAATTAGGGTGATTGACATGTACATATAACATCATTATAGAATGAATGCCCCATGTTATGCAAAGCATTTCGGGCAGAAACATATGTATCCCCAACAGGATTCAAACCTGTCTCCTCCACCAAGTAACTAGTGGTGGGATTGGAGCGGTGTGTACCACAAGGGTAGAGTTCTCTTATGGCGATGGCCCACTGTCCTCCACTGGGTGCTTTCCTAAGACCCCAGCATCTTTTTTTCAGAGTATATGGCAGGGGTACTTCCCCTTTTGTCTAAATTTTTTTGTGGCATGATCAGTGACTTAGTTTATGTAATGCGAGTAAAGTAATTTTCTTTGATTTGTTTTGATTGCCTTGTAATGATGATTTCTGTATCATGACAGTAAATTATGATAGTAGAGTGGAAAGCTGGTAATGATAGTAGAGTGGAAAACTGGTATTGATAGTAGAGTAGAAAGCTGGTAATGATAGAAGAAAATTGATAATGATCTCAACAGCCAGATGGTTCTAGCGCATTGTAAATAAAAATGTCAGATTTCACAAGTGTGTGTCGATATGTAGAATTTTCTTCAGACATTAAGATAAGATGAGAAATGTTCGGAGTTTTAGCCCGGAGGGTTAGGCACCCAGGATAACCCAAGAAAATCAGTGTGTCATTGGGGACTGTATGTATTATTTCCATTGGGGTCCTTCAATCTTGTCCCCAGGATGCAACTCACACTGGTCGACTAATACCCTGATACCTACATACTGCTAGGTGGACAGGGACAGCAGGTGTAAGGAAACATGCGCAACACTTCCACCAGTGCCGGGGATTAAACCACGGATACTTTGTGTGTGAGGTGAGAACATTGCAGACATACCTGATAGACAATTTAGTTACCATGAAGGGAAAAAACTGGGTTTTGTGAAGTGCCTCCCCTCCAGTTCTCTCCCCCTCTGGTTTCTCTGATTTTAAGTTGTACTAGTTCTTGTTCTTTATTTCCTCTCATCTCCATGGGGAAGTGGAAAAGAATTCTTCCTCCTTAACCCATGCATGTCATAAGAGGCAACTAAATTATTATTATAATCAAAAAGAAGCGCTAAGCCACAAGGGCTATACAGCAGAGGCAACTAAAATGTTGGGAGCAAGAGGTAGTAACCTCTTCTCCTGTCTAAATTACTAAATTCAAAAAGAAAAAAAACTTTTTTTTTTATTATTAATAATATAATAATAAAGTTTATTTCTTTGTAAAGGTTACAATGTGTAATTACAATTTTGATTTGCTAAGTACAAAGATAGCCACTATCATGCCAAGGCATTTCGGGCAAACTAATCCTAATACATAGTAACTCATTAAAACTAGATAAGATAGTCACCCTGCCTCGGTAAGTACGACGCATAGGCAACAGTTAGGCAACTTTAATCTGAATTAAAGTTGCCTAACTGTTGCCTGTGTGTCTTACTTACGAAACCTGTTGGTACTGTATACCATTTTGATATTCACCCTACCTCAGTGGGATACATCCAGTTCTTTGAAAAAAAAAAAAAAAAAAAAAAAATGTCTGAAGAATTCCCTCAATTTTCAGTGTCATCTTGTTTCTCCAATTCCAATATGGTGTCCCTTTCTTGCCCGACACTCCTAGTTTGCTGGTTCCCTTTTTAATTCCCAAATTAATTTTAACCAACAACAATGTATTTCATATGCACTATAATTTTGGAAAATGCACAATATTTTCCACAAAATGAATACAAGAGAATTGAATATCCTATTAGTACATGCTATATGGCTTTTATCAAGTTTAATTGTTTAAAGAATTACAGGAAAATATAGCAGTCAAAGAATGGGGAAAAATAAAAATTGCAAGGGTAAAATGTAATTAAAGAAAAACTTTGGAGGATGGTTGTGCTAACATGGACATCAAATTCTATTTAGTTACCTAACTACCAGCTCATTTGGTCTTATAAGAACACTTTTCCATTTATAGTGTTAGGTTAACAAGTTTTAAGTACAGATTGTTTAATTTGCAGTGAGTACTTCATGCAGGGGCAGCAGCAAGGAGGGGTTTGGGGGGCTTTAATCCCCCCAATATTCCCTCAGCCCCCCAAATAAGAGAGTAATAATAAAAACACTGCTTCTCAACAAGTCTTCTAGCCCCCCTCCCAACCAGATAGCCACCCCTAAGCCCCCAGTACAGGAATTCTGGTGCCACCCCCTGACTTTATACATTTTTTAGCATACAATGTATACCAATCACAGGCTCAGATACAGTACATTGCTGTAATTACGAAGATCTTTGAACACTTGGTACAAGACGTGAAGAGCCCCATCCAAGACAGTCAAATACTGCAGTTTACACCTCAATGGAAAAAAAAGTTAAATGGTAAGTAACTCACGATTTGTTGTTGGTATAAGTGTTTACTTTCTGATGAGTGATGTCAAAATATAGCAAAATATGGTACTGTAATTGTCAAATGTTAATGAAGTAATTCTTGAGTAATTTAGAAAATTTGTGGCTATATTTAATTAAAGTTCTGTACTTTTTTTTATTTTAGGCGGAGGACAACTAGCAGTAACCATGTGAGCACCAGGTTAGTGAAAAGAATACTACTAGGGTAATCACTTGGAACAAAGTCCGTTGGGTCTATAATAAATAATTGGAAGGCTTGCGGCAGTATTGCAGAAATCATGGATTTTTTTTAACTCGGATCATGCACATGGGCATCTTGAGCACTGTATGAGAAGAATGGCACAGGTACAATTTTGTAGCCTTTTCTGTGGCAATCTTCGACTTTCAAAAATTAAGACTGCTAATTGTACATGTACTGTTAGTAAGAATCAAGATGCATATGTTAGCCATTCTGAGTTGAAATTGTTTTGGTGTCAGTTATACTGCCGTATATTCATATTTCTTCTCATGTCATCTTTCTCTTTCCAGTATGAAGCGGACATAAGCGCTAATGACGATGAATACTTAATCTTCAATCAACAGCGCTGCTGCTGTATCCAGCCATTGTACTGAATTTAATAAAGAAACATTCAACTTTAGAATTTTGTTTATTTAACCCTTCTGACTTTGTTCCTTGTTGACAGCCTTTTACAGCATATTTCATAATTAGGTATTTTAGTTATCACACGAGAAACTTTGTAGTGTAAAATAGTTATGCGCGTTAATTAGTAATATAGTATTATACTGAGTGTCATTAGTATGAATAATTTGTTGTTATTTTCTTTTAAACTTTGTATGGTAATATAGGACAAAAATTTTTTGGGGGGTCACCTGAAGATTAACCCCCCACCCCTTCCCTCCATGGAAAACAATGAAATATAGCTTTGCAAATTTTTAATATACCAGTGTTTATTTGCCATGAAAACTAACCAAGACCCTAACCTAACTTTAAGATTTACTTAGTATAAAGTAATTTGCATAACCTCTTAAGAATTTGCATAATTACAGTTCACATATTGGGAAAGTGGATCTTCAGATGATCTATATTTCACATAATGTATAAGCATTGAAAGTTAAAAGGCCTACTGTTATTACAAAACTGTAATTTCTTTACAGATAGTGAGTGTGCTTCATCATGGATGATATGCAGCGTTTAACAACAGCAGCTTGTGCTGACTTAGAAAGGCTGGCAGCAGCTGCAGCTACAATGGGGTACTCCTCGGACTCTCTTCCAGTGCCTGCTCATCATTTGCCAAGTGCTGTGCCACCAAGCACCTTGGCTCCTACAATAGTGCCACAGTACCCAGATCCTTACGACCTCTCACGAGCACAATATGCAGTAGCAAGGCTGAGCGAGTATCAGCCCAGAACTGTATATGATCAGTCTCGGCCTCCTCACCCTACAGCAACAACACAGCATCAGCACATTATATCTCCTGCTCACACAGTTTCAAGGAATTCACAGTATGCTGTAGACCGCTCTAACTTTCCTCACGTCACCAATAGATCACAACAGTATGGGACTGTTGCTGCATCGAGTAATAGTTCTGCTGTTCCAGCAGGCATTCAATATACTGACACCAAAGCTGTTAATGCTAATAACAGTGGAATCCCACTTACACAGCCATCTCTAAACCCATCAACAGGATCTAACAGCCTAGTTACTCAAGCTGTCACCCAAGCTGTAATGCATTTTGTTCAAGATGGTTTGGCATTAGATTCTTCAGGAAATATACCTGCCCAACCTCAAGAGAAGAAGAAAAAGAAAGAGAGAAAATCTGAGGCAGAATCTAAAGACAAAAAAGAAAAAACTACCACAGATGGTGATACACTAGGTGAAGGTACAAGTAGAGAGGCAGTAGGAAAAGTAAATATTGAAGTTCCAGAACCTGTTCTTATAGAAGGAAGAAAATATTACGTATGTAATCTGTGTGATATAAGATTTCTTCGAAAGTATCAATTTAGAAGACATCTGATTGCACATACAGGTGAGAAACGTGGTGCACTGTCTTTAGAGACGAAAGTGGAGATTATACGTCGAATACAGTCAGGAGAAAAACAGGTTGATTTAGCTATGGAGTATAATGTTGGGAGGTCTACTCTTAGTTTTATTATGAAACATGCTGAAAAATTTCTTGGCGTATGGAAAAATGGAAAGTTTCATCCAGATAGTAAGAGATTGAGAGGAGCACAAAGGGAAGATGTGGAAGAGGCTTTATATGAATGGTACAAACAAGCATTGCAAATGCACATAACAATTACTGGTCCTATACTCTGTCAGAAAGCCAAGGATTTTGCTGTCAAGTTGGGCTATAAAGAATTTAAAGCCACACATGGGTGGCTTGATAGATTCAAACACAGAAAGAACATTGTCCTTGGTCGAGGAAAACCGAACAAAGATAAAGACAATCAAGATGATTCGGATGATTTGAAAGGGGACTTCACTGGTCAAGTTTTGCCCAGTGCTTTGATGGAGTTTGAAGCTAATGATGTTTTTCATGCAGATGAAATAGGACTTCTTTACCGTATCTTTCCTAATAAAACTTCCACTTACAAAGGCGATAGATGTGCTGGTGGGAGTAAGAGCAAACACAGAGTAACAGTTCTTATGTGCACAAATATGACGGGAACAGAAAAGTTTCCATTATTAGTAATTGGAAAGCATCCAAAACCAAAATGTTTTAAGAATGTCAAAAGTCTCCCTGTACAATACTTGGCGAACTCTAAATCGTGGATGACTACTGAGAGTTTTACTGCATGGCTTCATGACTTAGATTCATGGTTTGTACAGCAAAATAGAAAAGTTTTGCTTATATTACCAAATCGTCCCATTCATCCCAAGGCACCTAAGCTAAATGCAGTTAGAGTACTTAGTAGTCCACAAACTTTCATTGGCCCATGTAAACTTGGTATCTCTCATTCATTAAAGAGAAACTATCGAAGAGCAGTATTAGAGACGCTGCTCAATTTTATGGAAGAAGAAAGTGCAAAGAAAAAGAAAAAGTCCAAGCAGTCACAAATGCATTTAAATTTGTTGGCATGTCTTCACTTACTTGCTGCAGCATGGCATGCTGTTACAGATGTAACAATAAATAATAGTTTTCAAAGGTCAGGAATTGGAAAATATGCATTGTGGGGAATGAATCTCATGCCAGAAACAAATTTAGGAACTGAGAATTTAGAGCTTATTCATAAACTAAAATCCAAAGGCTTCAAAATTCCAGATGGGATTACATTTGATGAATATGTTATGTTTGATGATGATGTACAAATTTGTCACTTAATGGATGATGATGACATCATTGCTACCGTGACTGGTGCTGATTTAGAGTCTTCAGACAGTGAAGACGAGGATGTTGAAGTAGATAAAGTTAAAACCGAAGGCAAGGAAAAGGGAGAATTGGCAGAGAGCGGTGATACCGAAACTGGTGAAGAAGTTGATGATGGGCCAGCTATGGCAGAGGTTGATGCTAGTCTGGGCACTCTGCGACAACATATTCAATACCAGGAAGGTGCTCAAGAAATGTTTAGGGTTTTAGCCCATCTTGAATTTCTTATTCATAAAGGAGCCAGCAGACCTCCAGTAGCAATAACAACCTCTGAAGCAACCACGTGAAGAATAATAATAATGACATAAGAGGGTAGAATGTAATGTAGTAGTGACAGAAACCAGAGTTAAATCAAAAGATTTCAATTCAAATTAATGATAATATTAGAAATTTAAAAATTTATGTTCAAATGCCATGTAAAATTTAAACTTTGTAAGTTAAACCATGGTTGTGTGTGTGTTTAGTGTGAGTTTTATATGTACTGTATGTGTATGTACTAAATCATATTTATATGTATAAACTAAAATATTTTATGCAAGTTTGTTTTGAGTTTCCATACATTGGCTTTTTAATTGTAGTATATAATTGTACAAGAGTGTGTGTGTGTGTGTGTGAATATGAGTGAAAATATCATTCCAGTGGGTGGGTTTGTATTATGAATGGTGATTTAGATTTTAACCTCGACAATTTTGCTATACTGTATTTTGGTGGCATTGAATAGTGCTTCAGCTTGATCATCGCTGCATATATTTTAACTAAGATTGATTTAGTGTTTCCTGACGTATTTGTTGAATCTAAATTTGTAGATGATTATAATAAGGACAGACAACCATTTTGGGGATTCTGTTTTAATATGATGTAATTATCATGGATGATTTACTGTTAATGGATTTAAACAGCTATATTGGCATTTATGTTTAATGTGTAATCTTCCATTCCTTCATGACATATAGAGAAGTCTTATTTTCTCGAGGGAGGTTTCTTGATGCTGGTGAATGGCTTTTGATCCAAGAAATTGGACTTTTCTTCAGCCTCCTTGGATTGAAACTGATTGCTTTCCATTCCCCAGGCACTGTCTGACCCTTGTGCAATTAGCTTTCTTAATGCGTGAATACTTCCAGGTACAGTGAAACCTTGGTGTAATGACCAATAGGGAGAGGCCATGTATGCTGTAACAAAAATCTGTTGCATTAAAGTGACTGGTACAATGGCCATACAGTGCCCTCACAAGCATCAAAGAACTTCCTTTGAGGGGATGAAGTAATGGACTACCCAACACGGACAAATAACCAATGCAGCAGACTTAGTCAGCTGTATTGATGGTACTACCGGACACACTAAGAATAAACCAATACAGTACAGTACTATAAATTATAGTACTTGAAAACAAAAAGTTAAAAGAACAGTACAGTATAGTAATTTTTCTTACCTTTTCTGGAGAAACTCATTCACAGTCATTTATTCAACAGTTATCTTGCCAGAAGTATGCAATCATCACAAGTCACATGACCTTCCAGACTGCACCATCCCTACCGTCCTTCAGAGTGAAGGCACTGTACTTCCCACCTTCAAGAATGAAGCCCAGCTAACCAGTTTCCTTGAATCCTTTCATAAATGGTTTTGTACCTTGCTTACACTCCAACTGAAATCACTTTTCTCCATTCCAATATAAGGCTAGGGGCTCTTGATCCAAAGAGTTGGATGTGTCCTTCCCTTGGAGCAAATCTGATTGCCTCCCATTCCACAGGCTCTGTATGACCCCTGCAAGTGTAGCTCTTCTCCTTTAATATAATAATAATTACACAAGGAAATCCTCCGAGTCATTGATTTAAATAAGAAACACCTAGACAAATACAAAGCCTTGTGGCACCCTACAAATACCATATTTCATCCACTGTGATACGTTCCTGGTTTTAGCATTCTCATTATCTAAAGTGCAATCTTCCCATTCTTTGTCTTGCTTGGATAATTTCTGTAACTGACACAGTAGCTTACAATAATTGGTTTGACGTGTAGGAATCTGCTGATCAAAACTCGACTGATCCAAGGACTTGGAGCTACCTTTTCCTTCCTCAAGTCAAACCTAAATACCAGGCACTGTATAACCTAGCATGTTAAGAGGGTCTCCATAAATGCAATAATAAAGTGATTATTGTGAAAATCTTACTACTTCTCTAGCAGGTGTTTAAATTATCTTTGCAGTATGTACAGATAGATGTACACATGCCATAATTTTTTATTGAAATTTGTTGGAATAAAACTCGGCAAATTTTTTTTAGTAGGTACAAGCCTTTTATTCATGTTAGTTGAAGTTTTTAACAGGTTAAAAGTGCCATAGACAACTCTTATATACCTTAGCTATTAAAATTAGCATGGATTTTTAAATCCAATATGAGTCATCCTAATTAACAGACTGATACACCATGTCTCATTCTTCATTCCTGCCTTTAAATTGGAATTTTTTGAATGGTTATCTTTCCACTGTATCGTAATTTTAATCCCACCCATCCAAACATTAATTTTGACTTGTACATACTGTATATATATATATGTATATAGTATATATTTTTATATTACCTGTCAGTACTTTGTGCTGAATTCATAAGCTAAGAGAGCTCCACACCCAATGTATGTGTTAGTACAATATTAAGTAATTTTAGTCCTAGTCTGTGTCTGCCCAAAATACTGTGCATACTATGGGCTTTTTGCAAAAATTGTATCACTTTTATGCATTTTCTGAGTAAAAGTGTTACTTTATTAACATATTATTATTTTTATCATTAGAGTTTATCAAATCTAGGTTCAACCCTGAGTCAGATGAAGCCATTGCACGTGCTTCTTTAAACTTGTTGCCTGTGTTCATAAGTACCTAGGTATTAGATCTGTCTTTGTTGGTTGCATTCTAGTGAAGAAGACCCTAGGACCTCAGTGGAAATAAGCCACACTACTTGGCTTTCTTGGGTTATCCAGGGTTACTAACTCTCCATGGTTTATAAACAGGATAGTCTTCTTGATTTCTATAGATTACCAATAACCTGACTTATGCATGCAGTGAGAGGTGTATGTCTCTCGGTGTTTGTATGTTAAGAGTTTACTTTAATCCCTGTTTTAGGGATTAAGGTATTCTTTATTGGTAGCAATCAGGTGACACAGCCTTAATGACCCTCATGTAGTTGATAGGCTTGAAACCCCATTAACCTATGTGCAGTTGGTGGTAGGAGAATCAGGTTTCCACTAGTCCTTATTCTGCATGATCCACTTTGGGTTAGTACTCCATGAAATACATTAGCATATTGCTTTCTCTTTACCTTCCTGCAAGTTATAAATATCTCATACAAAGTTTGTATGTACAGCTGTGTATTAGAACTATAGTTGAGTAATGAGCAAGGCAGATAATTACTCAGAAAGCTGTGAATTGGCAATATACATTAAATACAGTATGCAATTTGGTTTTGCTTGAACATGCACATGTTTTTATTCTTTATTCAGCAAATATACAGTATATGAAAGTAAAAGTAGGGGATACATAAAACTGTGAATGGGGGCATACACAGTGGCACAGCCAGGATTGAAATATGGGGAGATCAGAACTGAAAAAAAAAAAAAAAGAAAACCATTTTTAAAAGTACAGTGGTCCCTCGCTTTTCGTAGTTCTCGGCAATCGTAAATTTCGCCAATCATGGGTATTTTCGTATAAACATGGACTCGCTTTTCATAGGTTGACTCGCGAATAGTAGTTCGTCTGGGACGCGTACGCACGGTGTGAGCCGGGGCGGCGTCCCTACCCAGCCAGTCTGGCATTGTTTACCAGTGAGTGAAGGTCCCCTCAAGTGCTCCTACGAAATATTTCATAATATTCCACTCATTTTAGTGCTTGCAATTACTAAATAAGCTACCATGGCTCCAAAGAAAGCTCCTAGTGCCAAGCCTGTGGTAAAGAAGGTGAGAAATATGCACAGTGACAAAGTCTTGGGCCATTTTCGGGAAGTGTTAAAGAGACGCCAGAAACAGAGCTCTCTCCACAGTTACTTTGCGAGACAGGACTAGAGTGACTCTCAAGGTGGTCCTTGTGGCATTAAGAAACAGAGAAGAGAAGCAACCCCAGAGAAGCAATTGGTACCTGAGGTGTTGCTGGAAGGGGATTCCCCTTCCAAACTGTAAACAATCCAATCTCTCTCCTCCTCCTGTCTCCCATACACTAAGAAGAATCTCCAATAAAGGTAAGTGTTATGCTGTTAATGTTTCATTCATCATTTCCCATTGTATTGTTTATGTACTATATGTATATTTCATGTAAATTTTTTTTTGTTTTAATACTTCTGGGTGTCAGGAACGGATTAATTGTATTTACATTATTTCTTATGGGGAAAATTGATTCGCAAATCGTAAATTTCGTTTATAGTAACGGCTCCAGGAACGGATTAATTACGAAAAACGAGGGACCACTGTATCATTTTCAGTATATGTATGAAATTTCTTATAGTGCTTTCGTGGTCACTGGTCAATATAATCCAGTAAAAATTAGCCATTAATTAAAAAAAAGTATTTTCATGTAGGGGAGGCATTAGCTCCATTAGCCCCCTATCGTCTGGCTGCACCTCTGCATATGTATTCGTGTGTAATATACTGTACTTTGATCATTCATCTGATACATTCAGTTTTTTTTTTTTAAAAAGTTCTTGGTGAAACAAATACTGTTGAGGGACTTAATACAAATAATTGAAGCTACTTTAAACTTACTTGGTTAAAATTGTTTCCCTCTAGTCTCAGGGTTGTTGCCCCCCTACTGATTTGTGCTTCCCCATGAGTAAAAAAACCATTTTCGTACAAATTTCTTTTTGGTTTTTAAACTCCCATTCATTGTATAGTCCACACACCCATGAAATTTAAAATGCTTTGGGTTTAAAGAATGTTAAAAATCTTTGGTGTAGTCTGGGGTGTTTTTCTTTTTTATAACGGGGTGTGTGCACAGTATATTTCAGTTTTAAATTTTTTATAAAGGTTGTGTTGAAAACTCTGTCATGTTGTGTAAAATTAAAGGCTGTTGCTTGTTCAGTTTTAAGCAATACACACATAAAATTTTTAGTATATTGATGTGTGTGTACTCACCAGTTGAAGTTGCGGGGGTCAGTCCGGCCCCTGTGTGTGTGTGTGTGTATGTGCCGTGTGTGTGTGTGTGTGCGCATGTGTGTGTGCGATGTGTATGTGTGGGGGTTTTATCCAGACACAGCTTATTTTTGTACTACTTTTTTAAAAAGTCAACTAAAAATACAAAAATACCTATATAATTTTCTGAAGTGTTTTTATTCCCTTTTTAGTGTTTTGTTGGAGGTGTTAGAAATAGTACAGTTAATGGTTCATAATGTGCGGTTATTTGTGTATTGTTAGTCACGGTGTTGGTCTTTTTTTTTTTTTTTGATATCAAATTTTTTAAGGTTCTAATTTTAAGTCTCCCTGAGGCCAGATATTGCCCCTTGATTGTTTCAAGAGTTATTTTTACCATGCAACCTGTTTGGGAAAAAGGGTTTTTTGTGAGGGCCCTTTTTAAACCCGGGTGTTGCTGTTGGCAACTTGCTATTCATGACACCCGGGTTACCCAACATTTAAATGGAGGCGTGATTCAGTTTCCTTTTGAAGATTAAAACACTTGCTCTGTCAATATTTGATATTGCTGTTAGCAGGCTGACAGACTTAGACCATGGGTTTTGACACTCTTTATTGTACCCATGGAGTCCCTACTTTACGCGGGTTTTTATTTCACACTTCCTCCTTATCCTTGCTATGGTAAGGCGATTTGTACCGGGCCCCTCAAGCTTATTCCCATAAATTTTGTTTATCTATTTTCCAAATTTGCAAGGTTTAGTATGTCTTTTACTTTTTCTTACACTTAGTAAAAACTACACTGCATGTCAGAAAGCATGTGGGATTAAATTTGGGGAATCAAATTTCAAAATGGGAATTGACACTTTACTTTTTGCTGATGTACTGGCTTATGGGAGATTCTAAAAAAAAATTGCAAAGGTTAGTGGATGAGTTTAGAATGTGTGTAAGGTAGAAAGTTGAAAGTGAACATAGAAAAGGTAAGGTGATAGGGTATCAAATGATTTGGATAAAGAAAAATTGGATATCAAATTGGGGAGGGGAGTATGGAAGAAGTGAATGTTTTCAGATATTTGGGGAGTTGAGTGTCGGCGGATGGATTTATGAGGATGAGGTTAATCATAGTTGAGAGGAAAAAAGGTGGTGTGCGTTGAGGTATATGTGGAGTCAAAAAACGTTATTTGGAGGCAAAAAAGGGAAAGTATGAAAGATGTTTGTTCCAAAATCTTATATGGATGTGAAGTTGGGGGTAAATGCCAGCAGCAGGGACGGTTGGAGGGGGGTGGAGATGTCTGTTAAGGGCAATGTTTTTGGTGTAATATTTTGCAGAAAAAATTTGGGGGGTTTTGGAAATTGGAGAAAGGGTGGAGTTAATAAAAGCATTGCAGAGGGCAGAAGAGGGGTTTTGAGGTGGTTTTGGGCATTTAGAGAAATGGTCAAAATAGAATGACATGGGGAAAACATATAAATCATAGGGGGAAAGGGAAAGAGGGGGGGGGGCGTCCTCGAAAGGGTTGGAAAGAGGGGGTAAAGGGGTTTTTTGGGTGAGGGGTTGGGCTTCCAGCAAAGGGGCATGAGGGGTTAGGAGTGAATGGGGACGTGTACTTGGGACCCGACGATCTGTTGGGGTGTGAGCAGGGTAATATTTGTGAAAGGGTTAGGGAAACCAGTTATTTTCATATAGTCGGACTTGGTCCTGGAAAAGGGAATACATGCCTGCCCCTTTAAAGGGGGGTTTGGGATATTGGCGTTTGGAGGGTTTGTTGTGTATCTCTATAGTATATGTTCTAAACTGTTTTTTTTGAGACCTCTGCAAAAGCAGTGATAATTTGTGAGTGTGGTGAAAGTGTTGAATGATGATAAAAATATTTTCTTTTTTGGGGTTTTTTCTTTCTTTTTTTTGGGTCACCCTCCCGGTGGGAGCGACCGACTCGTTGAAAAAAAAAAAAAAAAAAAAAAAAAAAATTTATATATATTATATATTATATAATAATTATATATATATATTTTATATATATATATATAAATTTTTATATATATTATATATATATTTATTTTTAAAATCATTAACCAAATAAAAAAAAAATTTTTAATATTTTTTAATTTTAAAAATCTTTAATTTAATTTTAAATAAATTAAACCCCCCCCTTTTAATTATTTTCCCGGGATAATTTTTTAATTATAAATTTATTTTCACACTCCAACCACAGTCAAAAAAAAAAATTTTTTTTCCCCATTCATCCACAAAAGCTCAGATGGGTGCTAATCCAAAATTCGCAACAAAACCCCTTTACCCCCTCCCCCCCCCTTTCTTTTTGGCCAACCCCCCCCCGCCTTCCTTCCAAAAGACTGATACACCTCTTAAGTTTTTTTGTTTCCTCCATTCTTCACGTCCGCACCTCAACAACCCTTTTCCTCACCCCCCCTCAACTTTGGAACCCCCCCCCCTCCTAATTCCAACTGATTTCTTTAATTATTTACCCCCATTCTCTCAACATGCTCCCACCCCCACCTTTTTCCCGCTGCAACATTTTTCACCTCTTCAACCCAAAGACTTGGTAAAACCTATTCTTCATCATTCCCCTCTTTCCTCCAAGGCAAATTCTTTGTTCCACAGACTTGTTTCCCACTCCCCCTTTTCCCCCCACAAAATTTTTGTTCACCTCCCTTTTTTAAACCCTCCCTCAGTTTCCCCTCCAAAATTTCCCCAATTTACATTCACTCCTCCTACCTTCCCCCCAATTGTATCCAATTTTCATCCCAATCTTTTTGTTATCCTCATAACCTTACTTTTCCTGTATTCACTTTAATTTTTTTCTTTTGCAACCCTACCAAAATTATCCACAATCTCTGCAACTTCTCTTCGAATCTCCCCAAAAGACAGTGTCTCAGCAAAGAGAAAATGTGACAACTCCCAAATTTATGTGGATTCTTTATTTTTAACTCCACGCCCCTTGCCAAGACCCTCGCATTTACTTCTCTTACAACCCATTTTAAATATATTAAAAACCAAAGGTGACATCACACCCTTGTCTAAGGCTACTTTTACGGGAAATAATTTTCCCCCTTTCCTAATATCTAAATTAGCTCCATCTCGTAAAAAATCTTCACTGCTTTCATAACCTACCTCCTACACATAAAACCCGCAACATCCCCCACATTGCCCCCCCATCCCCCCTGTTCGCCTTTTCCAAAAACCATAAATGCCCAAAAAAACCCCTTTTGCCTTATCTAAATACTGTTCACTTATAGTTTCACTAAACCCTGGTCCACACACCCCCTACCTTTTTCCCAAAGCCTTTTCATCTGCATCCTATTCTCCGTCTTACTCTTAATTCTTTCAATATAACCCCTTACCATACACTTTGCCGGTATACTCAACAGACTTTCCCCCCAAATTTTTGCACTCTCTTTTTTTCCCTTTGCCCTTTTTACAAGGAACTTGAGCTTCTGCCCCAAACCCTGGTACCTTACCTTCTTCCATACATTATTAAAAAAATTGCACCAACCACTCCAAAACTATATCCCCACCCGCTTTTAACATTTCTATCTTTATCCCATCAATCCCGGCCCGCCTTACCCCCCTTTTATTTTACCTACTGCCTCACGAACTTCCCCCACTCACAACTGGGGTCTTCCTCACTCCTACAAGATGTTTTCCTCCTTGCCCCATACACGAAATCACAGCTTCCCTATCTTCATCAAATTTAACAATTCCCCAAATATTCCCTCCATCTTCCCCAATAACTCTAACTCTCCCTTTTAAAAAACTCTCTCTCCTATTTTTAATGACAAATCCATTTGTTCTCTAGGCTTTCTTAA
>NC_069491.1:6611312-6691312 GCF_026875155.1 Cherax quadricarinatus
CGACTATAAGAAAATAACCGGTTTCCCTGAATCCCTTCACTAAATATTACCCTGCTCACACTCCAACAGATCGTCAGGTCCCAAGTATCATTCGTCTCCATTCACTCCTATCTAACACGCTCATGCACGCTTGCTGGAAGTCCAAGCCCCTCGCCCACAAAACTCCTTTACCCCCTCTTTCCAACCCTTTCGAGGACGACCCCTACCCCTCTTTCCTTCCCCTATAGATTTATATGCTTTCCATGTCATATCTACTTTGATCCATTCTCTCTAAATGACCAAACCACCTCAACAACCCTCTTCTGCCCTCTGACTATGCTTTTATTAACTCCACACCTTCTCCTAATTTCACACTCCGAATTTTCTGCATAATATTTACACCACACATTGCCTTAGACAGGACATCTCCACTGCCTCCAACCGTCTCCTCGCTGCTGCATTTACCACCCAAGCTTCACATCCATATAAGAGTGTTGGTACTACTATACTTTCATACATTCCCTTCTTTGCCTCCATAGATAACGTTTTTTGACTCCACATATACCTCAACGCACCACTCACCTTTTTTCCCTCATCAATTCTATGATTAACTCATCCTTCATAAATCCATCCGCCGACACGTCAACTCCCAAGTATCTGAAAACATTCACTTCTTCCATACTCCTCCTCCCCAATTTGATATCCAATTTTTCTTTATCCAATCATTTGATACCCTCATCACCTTACTCTTTTCTATGTTCAACTTTCAACTTTTCTACCTTTACACACATTCTCACATCCACTAACCTTTGCAATTTTCTTTAGAATCTCCATAAGCACAGTATCATCAGCAAAAAGTAACTGTGTCAATTCCCATTTTGAATTTGATTCCCCATAATTTAATCCCACCCCTCTCCCGAACACCCTAGCATTTACTTCTTTTACAACCCCATCTATAAATATATTAAACAACCATGGTGACATTACACATCCCTGTCTAAGACCTACTTTTACCGGGAAGTAGTCTCCCTCTCTTCTACACACCCTAATCTGAGCCTCACTGTCCTCATAAAAACTCTTCACAGCATTTAGTAACATACCACCTATTCCATATAATTGCAACATCTGCCACATTGCTTCCCTATCCACTCTATCATATGCCTTCTCTAAATCCATAAATGCAATAAAAACTTCCCTACCTTTATCTAAATACTGTTCACATATATGCTTCAATGTAAATACCTGGTCTACACATCCTCTACCCACTCTAAAACCTCCTTGCTCATCCGCAATCCTGCATTCTGTCTTACCTCTAATTCTTTCAATAATAACCTTACCGTACACTTTTCCTGGTATACTCAGGAAACTAATTCCTCTATAATTTTTACAATCTCTTTCGTCCCCCTTTCCTTTTATATAAAGGGACTATACATGCTCTCCGTCAATACATTTATTAAGCAAAAATACCAGCCACTCCAAACACTATATCCCTCCCCTGCTTTTAACATTTCTGTCATGATCCCATCAGTTCCAGCTGCTTTACCCCCTTTCCAGCGCTGTATAGCCCTTGTGGCTTAGCGCTTCATTTTTATTATAATAATAATTTACCCCCTTTCATTCTACGTAATGCCTCACGCACCTCCACCACATTTACATCCTGCTCTACTTCACTTCTAAAAGATGGTATACCTCTCTGGCCAGTGCTTGAAATTTTTAAAAAACCTCCTCCCTTTCTTTTCTTCGTACGACATTTAAAAGTTCCTCAAAGTATTCTCGCCATCTACCCAATACATGTACCTCCATCTCCCCATCTACTAACTCTCCTACTCTGTTTTTAACTGACAAATCCATATGTTCCCAGTATGTAAATACCACCCCTAAAAACCACCCCCCTCTGACTTTTCTTCTATTTTCTTACTAGTTCTTGTTTTTGTTTATTTCCACTAATCTCCATGGGGAAGTGGAACAGAATTCTTCCTCCGTAAGCCATGCGTGTCGTAAGAGGCAACTAAAATGCCGGGACAAGGGGCTTGTAACTGTAACTCCTTCTCCCTGTAGTGTTACTAAATTTAAAAAAGAGAAGACGTTCGTTTTTCTGTTTGGGCCACCCTGCCTCGCTGGGATATGGCCATTTTGTTGAAAGAAGATCTTTGTTCCAGAGAATAAATGCCAAGTATTTTGTGGCATTTTTCTTTATTGTGTTCTCTAAATGATTGACATAATAATGTCAGATAACCTAATCTTTTACATGTTTCTTTTGGAGTCCAGCAATGAATCCTCACTGTGTTTAGCTTAGTGTTTCTCTTGATTCTTCATTCGTTTATATGGAATGTTCACAGCTTTATTTTCTGTTGCCAGCTGGGAGACTTTGTTGATATCTGCTTGCAATTTTTCCATATCTTTTGGCAAGGTGACTTTCATACTTATTTTGGTATCATCTGCAAAGGTTATGTAGCTGTGGCTAGTAGTTTGTCTGCTATGAGAATGTAAAACAGTCAAGGTGCCAGGACTGTGCCTTGGGGTACTGAGCTGTCTATTTTGCTAAGGCAAGATTTTGCTTTGCTTACTACTAATCAATAACCAATTTGTTAGAAAATTAAGCATCCATTTTCCTACATATTATATTAATGATGTTATTTTATGGGGTATCACTCTATGATCATAATTGTCTTAAGCCCATCTGTCACAGCTGTTTTAACCTCTTTCATACTGCCCTCTGCCTCAAGCACTTGCCCAACTTCCACTTGAGGCTTCTCATCACTCCTGTACAACGTTATCCCTCTGCCCAGTGCATGAAATCTGTGCCTCCCTTTTCATCATTAACATTTAAAAATTTGTCAAAATATCCTCTGCATCTTTCCAGTACTTCCACCAAGTCCATTTACTCTCCAGGCTTTATCAATTTATTGATCTCTTGCCAAATTATTTCTTATTCTCAGAAAAATTTACTGATAAAGACACCCTTTTCTCTCAGTGGCTCTCCTTTTGCACTCCCTTACCTTTCTTTTAACCTCTCATTTCCTCCATACCCTATAATGGTGCAATTGCATTATGTGAAGGGTATCCATTATCTGAGGAATTTCCAAAATATGCACTAAGTACCTATAAAAACATGCCTACTTGGAATCTACCAGTCGATATTCTAAGTTTACCCTATAAATGGGCACTTTTAGGTTTGTGGGTCAAGTACCCCCTCACATGGCACAGTCTCTCATTGCATATATGGGATACTCTCTTCTGTACATCATTTTTACATAGTAAAAAACTCTCATATGTTACCCTTTTTACCTCATCATTCCACCAACCATTCTTCTTTCTGCCCACATCTATCCTCTTATACCCACAGACTTCTGCTGCACACTTATTAAGTTTTTAACAAGTCGGGAGCTGGCGAGTTCGCCACTCTCCTAACAGTCGGCATAGTAGGTGACCCAAAAAGAAAAATTCCCCACTCTCAAGAAAATACTCTTTGGATCATCATTCAACACTTTCATCACACTCACACATAATCACTGTTTTTTGCACAGGTGCTCCGAAACACAACAGTTCTAGAAGTGCATATACAGTGGACCTCGACCAACGATATTATTCCGTCCTGTGAGCTCACGTTAGTCTAAATTAATCGTTAGTACGAGTTAATTTTCCCCATAAGAAATAATGGACAATCACATTGATCCGTTCCTGACATCTCCAAAGTATTGAAAAAAAATTTTTACCACAGCATGCAATATTAAATTTTATACACACAAACTGAAGAAGGCACACATGTACAATATAACAGTGACAACGCTTTATTGAAATCTGGTGATGATTTGATGGATGGGAGGAGGGGAGTTGATGTGGATGGTGTTTAGTGTTAGAAAGGGTAATCCCCTTCCATTAGGACTTGAGGTGTCAAGTCACTTTTTGGGGTTACTTCCCTTCTTTTAATGCCACAAGTCAGGAACCAGCTTGAAAGATCACTGACTTCTGTCGCACACATACAGTCCAAGAGCTATGATACCCCACCTCCTGTTCCTTTACGATTTGCCTAAATGGGCCATAACATTGTCACTGTAATAGTCACACAGCACGCTTGCAATAGCTGTGTGAGGGTGAATTTCATCCATAAAGTTTCAGTCAACCCACTTTTGCACACATTTCCTTAATCTTTGAAGTAGCACAATGGATCCACAACTGGCATAGGCGTCTCAGGGTTAGCCCCAACCCTTCAAAATCTTTCTTTTCTTCTTAAATTTCACCATAACTAATCTCTCACCTTTTTATCACAGGGATGGCACAAGAAGCTTTTTTTTCCCCCTTTTGGGGCCCATGGTGACTTAATTTGGGTGGGCAGTGCAATCACTAAAACTGCTGTATAATATGAAATGTTCCGATGTATGTTTATGGATGTGCCTCGGTGGGCTGCTTGTAACACTACGCAGGCCACATGTGGATGCATTCTTCGAACAAACGAATTGCGTTGGTTCGAGTTTTTTAGGGCGCTAGTCGAGGCAAAATTTTTGCGTAAAGTGTATTGCTATCGGATTTACACAAACGTATACGATGCCATCGTTGGTCGAGGGTCATCTGAGTAAACGTATAAAGATACATAACATATCCTCCAAAACAGCAATATCCTGAACCCCGTCCTTTAGGAGTCAGGCATTGTACTTCCGCATTTCCAGGACTCAAGTCCACTAATAAAACTAACCGGTATTCCCCCCTGAATCCTTCACTAAATTATTAACCCTGATCACATCACGACTCCAACAGATCGTCAGGGGCCCAAATACCATTCGTCTCCATTCACTCCACATTAGGCATGCTTCAACGCACGCCTGCTGGAACAGTCCAAGGCCCCTCGCGCCACAAAAACGCCCCTTACCCCTTCCTTTCCAACCCTTTTCGAGGATGACTCCCTACCCCTCCTTCCTTCCCCTACAGATTTAATACATCTCTCCATGTCATTCACATTGATCCATTCTCTTCTAAATACCAAACCACCTTCACAAACCGCCTCTTTCAGGTAGCTCTCTGACTAATACGTACTTTTAACTCCACACCTTCTCCTAAATTTTCGTTACAAGTCAGTCACTCAACAACAGCATGGCCATCTGTGCTACCTAATAATGTTGGTAGAATTACTGACGATATGTTAGTGTAAAAGACACAAGCGCAACTAATGTACATTTTGGATGTGGCAATGTTTTCAATCTATCCAAGATCTCCAGGAGCTTTGTGAAGCCGTTATTGTTTAATGGCTCTCCGGAGAGCAAAATGTTGCCACAATAAAATGTCGCATTAGTTGCACTTGTGTCCTTTTAAATAACATTGTCTAATTGTCTGATAATGTAACTTTAACTTGTTTCTCATTTCACACAATTTAATAGTTTTTGTCACTAATTCTTACATTGAATTCATTTACCTTATTCTTGCCTGCATTCCAAATTGTCTCTGTACCTGTTTTATTGTTTAATCCTTAAACTGTCGCAATACTAGATCTTGCGCTGGCGTTTTGCACGCGTAGCGCTCCCAAACGTAGATCTACGTTTTTTTTACATTGTTTCTTATGGAGAAAATCAAGGTTGGAGTGCTACGCGCACAAAGATAGATCTACGTTTGGACAGTTTAAGGGTTAATGCTCTACAGGTTCTCTTACTTTATGCAAATTGACTATTATGTGATGTGTTATTTCTGTTGGTTATTCTGGATATGTGATTTATAGTTACCAAATGCAATTTGCATGATTCACAAAGCACACTGAAGATTTTTAATGTGTATAATTGTTTATGGCTTAAATGAGCTTAGTGCAGGTGCCAAGGGCCTGGAACCAGGGTTGTATATTCTGGGTGTGCTAGGTGAGCACCGCACACCCACCAGAGATGGTAAATTTGTCATAAATATTAAGCTCGCTCAATAATATAATCATGGATCATAATGGGAAACTAATTTTTCTGTCCTCTGTTATGAAATATTGTGGCAGTTGTTCTGAGATAGCAATGCACACCTCACTGTGCTACCCCATGGTAGCACAGTGCACACTGTGACAATAACCACTATTTGCCACTACCTGGAATGCATCAACAGCATAAAATGATGGACACCTGTAAATAGATGGTAGCTGCATTGCAACTTATTTTACTACAGGTTGGGGCTCCTCACATGGCTGCAAGTTCTCTGCCTTTAAATCAAGTTCTATAACTTCTTCTGGTATTTTGTTATTCCTTCTTTCTTGCTGTGTGTCTATCCTTCAGCACTGGAAACTGTTATGACCATTTATGACCCCTCAAGAGAGGTTCCTTGATGGTTGTGAGGGGGCTCTTGATCTAAAGATTTGGACCTGACCTTTCCTTCTGCGAATTAAACCTGATTATCTCTTATTCTCTAAGGCACTGTATGACCCCTGTGGGTTTTGCACTTCCCCATGAATGTAATAATAATAAACATTTATGATAGATTGATTATAGAAGACAGGATACCATGAGTTTAGCAAATAACTAATAGCAAACACAGCATAATATCAAGAATGTTGTTGTCAAAGATTTTAAATTTCCTGCTTGACACCCAATGACAAACTTGCGAGAATCTTTCAATTAAAATAACAGTCTCACATACAATACAAATCCCAACTAACCTTCATTTGGAGAAGAAAACGGATTTTTTTTTTCTTTTTTGTCTGGTGCCACTCCTCAACAACTGGTGCACTTAAATGGTCCAAGACGAACCAAAAATGTGTAAAATTTCCTCCTAAAAATTGTGGGATAGGTGTGGAATATATTCCAGCCACTGTATGGTTGGTTTTTAGTCCTTCATAAAAGACTGCATATATAAATACCATATTGCATTTTTTTTTTTCAGTTTGCTGGACTGTTGTGAGTTTTGCTTTGGTTTCATGAACACCTTGCAAGATATCCTTAATGATGTTATGTAAAGTCTTAAGTAAGTTATCCAGTTTTGAAAATCAAGGCCAGACAAAACTCGACAGGAACTCATGCTGCATTATCAACTAGCGAGAAATATTACAGAAGACGAGTGACATAACAAAAAAAAACTATCTCCGCAAGAAATGTTCCAGAGGGCATCGAGGTGAAGTGAGATGACCCCCCAAGCCACAGTCTGATCTTAGATTCTGGTACATCTTGCTCTTCATGAGAAGAAGAGGGGCTTCAAAAGCTAGTGGAAGTCTGCAGCTTTTGTATGACCATAAAACCAAGTTCTTTATCACTAGAAGGCTGTTGCACCTTAGCATCAACATTACCACTTTGACATGTAAAGTAATTTGTCTTGTTATTTGATCCTTTTTATTTTCATCATATTATTTTTAGTGTAACTGTAGTATAATCATTCATTAATACATAAATAGCTGCATGATAAGCAGTTGATGCAGAGCATATTTCTACTATTAGGCTCTTTAGGGTGTCTCAGTATGGGTAGAGCTTTATCAGGTCCTAACTTGAAGTTCTTCTAAAAGTAAAATAAAGTCTACCATAAAAGTTTGCCTGCACCAAATGTTCCTCAACCAACTTTGTCAGCAAAACCTACCATTAGATTTTCAGTTTTATCATAATTTTAAATCTTTGAGTTCTTCACAAAATACATGTACTATTTAGAATTTTAACAGCTACCAATTGGCTCATATTTCTGTTAAATAGTAAATGTGGCAACTAGCTAACTTTTATTAAGCATCTGAGAATATATATTGTAGTATCTGCCTATATTAAATAGCCACAGTTACAGTACATAACTTTTTTTTTACATCCAGCAGGTGTGCATGAGCGTGTTCGATAGAAGTGAATGGAGACGAATGGTATTTGGGACCTGACGATCTGTTGGAGTGTGAGCAGGGTAATATTTAGTGAAGGGATTCAGGGAAACCGGTTATTTTTATATAGCTGGACTTGACTCCTGGAAATGGGAAGTACAATGCCTGCACTTTAAAGGAGGGGTTTTGGGATATTGGCAGTTTGGAGGGATATGTTGTGTATCTTTATAGGTATATGCTTCTAAACTGTTGTGTTCTGAGCACCTCTGCAAAAACAATGATTATGTGTGAGTGAGGTGAAAGTGTTGAATGATGATGATGATGAAAGTATTTTTTGGGGGGGGATTTTCTTTCTTTTTGGGTCACCCTGCCTCAGTGGGAGACGGCCGACTTGTTAAAAAAAAAAAAAAAAAAAATCAGTACCTAAAATATTTTAAGATGTTCACTGTGCTACATCAACACCTAAAATACTGTATTTTAAAATATTCACTCTAATATACGTATTTACTTTTACACACGTTTTATTAAACAGTACAGGAGGGCCCCACTTATACAGCAGGTTAGGTTCTGGACTACTGCTGTAAAGCAAAAATTGCTGTAAAGTGAAACATAGCCCTTTTTTCACTTTACAATGCATATTAAAGCCTGATAACATATTTACACTATCATATATTAAGTGAACAATAGAGCTAGGCAGGCATGTTAAAAAATGTGTATAAGGACATTTAATATCTATACAATAAAATTGATTCTATGTAGTCAAGATTTTTTGTAAATGAGATTGTAAAAGTGTATCCAGAATTGAACAGCACATGGAAAGGCCTTCACAGTATGCCTTATTTACTTCTGGAAACACTTTTTCAGTCGTAGAGTAGAGTATTCATCAAAAATCATCTTATGTAGAGGAGCTTCATACAAGAGCTTCCTTATGCATCACTTCATCTCTGTGGTAATGTCCTCACTTCACAATTTTCTTCTCTGGAATAATTATATTTCCTTGTTTTATCTATGCTTATTGTCTCCCTTCATACTGGCGATGATCAAAGGAATTGAAGCTACCCTCCCCTTCTCCACATCAAATTTGATTACGTACCGCTCGCCAGGTGCTGTATGACCCTTATGAATATAATAATACAGTGAACTCTATTATGAAGGTTCTCTATATAATGCAATTATATCTAAATGCTATTGAAAATAAGTACACTGAAGGATGAATATCATGTGGAAAGACTTTCACAGTACAGTGGAGCCTTGGTATATGAACAGCTTCCTACTCAAAGCTTAGCACTTGACCAAACAAACATGACCTGCCAGAACTTCACTGTAAACTATTTCGTGTTTCTTACCATTTCATGGTGTATTTTATATTTGTATAAATAAGTCACCATGGTGCCTACCAACCAAGAAGAAAATTGGTTGCAAAGAATTTGTTCGATACTTGAATGGATCGGCACTCAAACAGCCTCCTGGAATGAATTATGTTCGGGTACAGAGGTTCCACTGTATATGCTATTCAATTTTGAATGTACTTTTACAGTTGCATTTGAAAAAAATCAGACTATATAGAGAAACTTTATGAGACAGCTTACTATATGATTATTCTTGCTACTCTTGCTATTCCATTACAATATTTTTGTATTCTTACCACATAAACCTCTGCCTACTTTCTTTGTTAAAGATTACCACCTTATTTGCATATTATCTTCATTGATCTGCTAATGCCTTTCATTGTTATAAATGTTAGAGTTTACCTTGTGTAGTTGTGAGTGTAACTTTTTTACCATGTTTAAAAGCAAAATACAGTTCAAAGAGGTAATGTTATTATCAATTATGATAATTTTTTCTTTAATTTTTGCAGGTTTAATGTGGTGGAGTAACAGAGGTACTGTGTATTAACTCATCAATCAACATGGAAGATCTACATCGCACTTCTTGTACTGAACTGGAACGGCTAGCTGCAGCTGCTGCCACCATGGGCTACTCCGAGTCTTTAGCTGCTGCTCACCCACCTCCCCTCTCTGTCAGTGCACCTGTCCTGCCCCCTCAGTTTCCTCCTGATCCATACCAGCGCCAGTTTGCTCGCCAGGAAGCACATCCCAGACCTACTTATGATCAAGTACCGAGGCCCCCGCCCACAGCCCATCACCAGGCAGCACCACCTGCACATGCACCTCCCACCATACAGTACATCACAGACCGCACTGTGCATTATGGTAGAGGAGGTCAGTTTGTAACTATGGTTGATATGCAGTACAACAGTCCCCCCGTTATCGCTCCTCCTACACATCCTGAGCCACAATATCAGCCACCTCCGCCTGAACCATTACAGCAACCCGTTCTTCCACCTCCTGCTACCATTGTAGACAACATAAAGCCAACGAAGAAGACAGCAGATTCACTGCCAGGAAAGAAGAGAAAGAATTATGAGAGAAGTAGAGATGAATCTGGTGAAGGAGAGCATTTGGAAGATGTGAAGGACTCAACTATGCTAGAATTACCTTCACCTATAGCAGAAGCTGGAGGTGGTTTGTTATATCCTTGTGCTTTGTGTGGTGTGAATCTGCCTTCCCCTGAAACCTGGCAAGATCACAGTGCAGAACATTCCAATAATGTAAATCGAAGGAGAAATGGGCTTTCTCTTGAGGTCAAAATTGAGATAATCAAAAGAATCAACAGTGGTGAAAAGCAGTCTGACATGGCGGAAGAATATATGGTCAATCGGTCAACAATCAAGTCCATCATGAAAAAGTCTAATAGCTATTTACAGTGCTGGAAAAAAGGAATGTTTCACCCAGATAGTAAAAGGTTGAAAGGGCCTAAACGTGAGGACATTGAGGCGGCTCTGTATTCCTGGTACAGACAAGCTATTACTACTGGTGTTCCTGTCTCTGGCCCCATATTATGCTCAAAGGCCCTTGCTTTTGCCAGCAAACTTGGCCACACTGATTTTAAAGCAACACATGGTTGGTTAGACCGTTTTAAGAAAAGAAAAAACATTGTCTTTGGTAAAGCTTCAGCAAGGAGGAAGAGAGAAGAGGAAGATAACAGCACACCAGAACTTAAACCAGGCGAGTGGCAAACATCTGTATTACATCAGTTGTTGCTGGAATACGATCCTGGGGACATATTTGCTGTTGAAGAAATAGGAATTCTCTACCGCACATTACCAACGGTTGCACCTTCTCTGTGTGGTGAAAGATGCGCAGGAGGTATTCGTAGTAGACTCCGGCTGACAATTTTGATATGTGGCAACATGACAGGAACGGAAAAGTTTCCGTTACTTGTGGTGGGTAAACATCCAAAGCCTTCTAGTTTTCGTCATGTGAAGAGCCTTCCGGTACAGTATGTAGCCAATCAAAAAGCTTGGATGACAAGTGACAGCTTTGGTGCTTGGCTTCAAGATGTAGATTCTTGGTTTGTACAACAAGGACGACGTGTTGTAGTAATTGCATCATCATTACCTATACATTCCAAACCCCCTGGAGGATTGCGTTCCGTTCGTTTGGTTACTGCTCCTCAAGGATTTCTTGGTCCAATGCGGCATGGTGTAGTAACAACCTTCAAACGCAGCTATCGACATGGCATACTGGAAACACTGGTAAACCAACTGCAGCGAGACGATCCTACAAATAATAAACGTGTAAGACGACTTAATACAAAGTTGACCTTGCTGACGTGTTTGCATCAACTTGCAAGTGCATGGCAGAGTGTTACAGACACTGTCATCAGTGCTAGCTTTACACGTGCTGGTATTAGCAGATATGGTGCCTGGGGAGCACCACCACCACCTCCTGACCCAGTCATGGGGGCAGAAAATCTGACGCTTCTCCATCGCCTAAGAACATTAGGTCTCCATATCCCGGATATGATCTTTGATGATTTTGTTCATTTTGACGATGACGTGCAAATATGTAATTTAAATAATGACGACGATATTTTAGCTATTGTCACTGGAGCTGACAAAGATGACGACATGCAGTATGATGATGAAGATGATGAGGAGGATAATATTTACAAAAAGGAAGAAGAAGAAGAAGAACATGGCCCTTCACTGAATGATGTAGAGTCTGCGCTAGCTACACTACGGCGACACATCCAATACCAAGAAGGTGCTCAGGAGATGTTCAGAGTGCTAGCTCACCTGGAGTATTTAATATATAAAGGTCAGGTAGGTGGGAAAGGAATTGGAGTTCAACCAACCACACCTAACCCTCACTAGCTCCCTTTCATCCATATACATACCTAATTCATCTCTCATCAGCCCGTCCACTTCTGAGCTTGGTCATGCAATCCAAGTCACAATTTTAAAAGTGCACTCAATCTAGTATCTTTTAAATTTAAGTTAATGATAAATTGAGAAATATATTTAAAATTTTAGCTCATGCTTATTCCATCCTAATTTTGTTAGATTCCTATCTATTCAAACTTATTTATTTCTGCTATACAATATACTTTAAATAGGAAAATGCTAAACTTTCTATTTTCCATACTGTAGTCAACTTGTCTTCTTATCTTTACAGCAGTTATATTCCATTGTCATCCAGTTCTATTAAGAGGGTCGGGCAGTGGGATTTGACTAAGAATTATGAAAAGTGCTGCATTTTAGAAGAAATAGTGCCTTTATTTGGCAACCCACTGATGTTTGAATGTTATCACAACATTCTTGGTACGTTGATTGATACAGTACTGTATATACACAACAGGAATTGAATATACAGTATACCATTTTCTATGAGTGCTATCACTGATATTTGACCCCTTATAAATGGTTTTATGTTTTGTTGTATAATTTTTTATATGTGTAATTCAGTAATGGAGTGAGTGATGGTGAAAGTGTTTCTTCTTTTTTGTTTGGGTTACTTTACCTCAGTGTGAGATGGCTGGTTTGTTGAAAATAAAAAGAAAAAAATTATAATTTAGTGGCAAAACTTAATTACATGTACTTGTGAGGCCTTTCATAAATATTACCTTACACTGCATCATCATGTCAAATCCCAGAAACCCTCTGTTACCACCCTGTTCTAACAAACTAGCACATTCCCATTGGATGCTCAGGCCCTACCTCTCCAAACCTCTTCTGTACCCTCTTTCAACACTTCCTGAGACATCCTCTACATGTTTTTCCCATTCCCCTTCAGATTTATACTCTCTTGTTCAAGCTATCTTGCTCTGTTGTTTTTACATGGCCATATAATTTTAATAAACCCTCTCATGTTTCCAGAATTATATCTTTCATGCCATCACACTGTCCTTAAGGTTTTCATATTCTCTTCATAATATTCACACTAATATTGCTCTCTAATGCAAGATTTTTCATTGTTGCCATCTTTATCATTCCACCTGATTCAAATTTTCCTTTCGTTTTAACTTTGTTTCACTCATTGCTTGGTCATACTGCTTCCCTTAATTTATATCATTACCTATTCTTAATGATAATGCTTATTAGTAATACTGTACATGTTATTTGCAATAAAGACTGGGTATTCATTTTATAAGTATAAAATGATTAGAGAAACGGATGCCATCAAAGGTGGTGTTGATGTGTACACGTTTACACTTAGACGACTAGAGAAGTGAGCAATGTTAATGGTGATAGTGACTTGCACACATGCTTGCACTTACATCAAAATTTAATTTTTTTATCACTAATTGCATGGTTTTAACACGTGATTTGTATATAACAGTACATGAGTCATTGTACATTTTCCAGTTCTAAATATATAAAAATTTGCTGTATATGTTTTTCTTACGAGTTTTTATCTAAACTTGTACATCAAGGATAAATTAATTAAAACACGTATCTTCACTTTTGAATGTACATGTATAGAATGCTGTACAATATACTGTATTGTGAAATGGTTTTCTGTACAAACCTTTAAACAAGGGATTTATATGGCTACTCTAAGGTCAAGTTTGAAATGTTTTACAAGACATAAAAAAATAATAGAAAAAGTTCATTATGTGAATTATCCAGTGTCTAATAACAAAAAAAGTCACAAAACCGTAACTGGAACGATACACAAATAACCCGCACATAGAAGAGAGGAGCTTACGACGATGTTTCGGCCCGACTTGGACTATTTACAAAGTCACACTAACGAAAAGGAGAGTAGGATGGTTATACATAAGCAGGTGGTGGTGGTGGTAGTAGTAGTAGTAGTAGTAGTAGTAGTTAGTAGTAGTTAGTAGTAGTTAGTAGTAGTTAGTAGTACTACTACTACTACTAGGCTCTTCTATGTGCGGGTTATTTGTGTACCAGTGTCTAAAATTTCCGTTAGGTCACGGACATAGTAAGGTGTTCATTCAGTAAAGCTTTCAAAAGAATCAGAATAATATTTTTCAGTGCTCATTCTTGAGCATCTGCCTGGCCCCATCTAATATGGGAATTAAATCCTTCCTGTTTTAGCTAGTAAATATTGACACTTGATATTCTCCAGCCTCTCTAATTTTCTATTCAGTGGAGCTGGTCATTAGTCATCCTGCCTTATGACTGTGCCTGCAACTTATAGGTAAACATAGCACGAATAATCTCGACACATTGTGCTGTGACTCTGCAAGACTACTTGATCAGCTCTTCTTATGAGGAGTGTAATTACCCCTGTTTACTTATCTATCTGTAACTACAGGAGCAGAGCTAAGCTCATGGTATCTTGCATTTGGTATTATCATTTAAATTTTAAAGTTCCCAGCACAGTAGTTGTAATTATAGAACACTATGGTTATCACCTCTTCTGTAGTGTTCATAAAATTAGTGTGATTCCACTATTTTCTCTTTAAATAGTGCCAAATTTTCATAAATATATTTTCACCTAGCTCCTTGTACACGGGGGCCAGTCCCTGAACCAATTATGTACCATTATCTTTTGACAACTGCCCACAGGATTGTTATGGGGTAAATAATAAAATTATTAAACTCCTAATACTTTAACAGTTGAATCCTATTTTGCACACAATCAGAAACCTTTATTTCTTTAGTTTTAGTTTAATCAATTTTAAGATTAATGAAGGGGCTTGTATAGCTAACTGACTGAAATGAAAAGAATAAGTCGCAGTATCATGACTGGACGAATTCACAGTTAACCCACAAATTGGAAACAAATCCTTCAGTGATGTTTCAATATGGCCTGTTGACATTATAATAGTCCAGAATGGACTGTATCATTTAACTATTTATTTCCAATTTATGGGTTAGGTGTAACTAAAGTCAGTATAACCATACTGGCTCATTAGAAAATGTACTTAGTTTTGTGATTCTAATTGTATTGTGATACAAAATCCATGTCATATAAGATATCTCTGCCAGTATTCATAAAGTATTGCATGATAATATTTTCGTCTGCCTGGTTCCTCTGCTGAATTTGCTTGAAGATTTCTTGGGCTAGAAATTTTACTCTAGAAGTGGAAGATTGTTCCACTGAACTCGGTACAGTAAGAGTAACCCCTTACTAAGTTTAACCCTTTGAGGGTCGACAGGCCCTCTCCGAGACTCATTCTCAGGGTCGGTCAAATTTAAAAAAAAAAAAAAAATTCTCATGAAAAGATAGAGAATCTTTTCCCGATCATAGACACCAAAAGTTTGAAATTTGATGGAAAACTTACGGAATTATGCTCTCGCGAAGTTAGCGGTTTCGGTGATGTTTACGCATCGGCGATTTTGCCCACTTTGAGCCCCATTTTCGGCCAATTCCACTGTACTAGTCGACAAAAAACATGAATATTTCGCTAGAACTCCATTTTTTTCTATCGAATGAGTGCAAGAAACCACCCATTTATCAGTTTCAACTATCCAGTACAGTGGTCAGAATTTAGCAATTTTGCCAATTTCACACAGATTTCAAAAGATGCCAATTTCCAAATAGGGTCCAGAATAAACAAGAAAGACATTTCCTCTGTTCATTAGTCACGTCTCAAGGCCCCTCTTACATTCTTTTGCTTTCCACTTTGAATTTTTATTCTCACAAAAAATAGAAGATTTACTGTTATGCAGACTACTGCATTAGTGTAAAAAATGGTATAAATAATATTGGCGCACTTGCGAAAGAATATTAGACTCACCAGTTGACGTGTATTGGACGTTTGGCATGATTTGTTTACTTTTGAACTTTGGTAAAAATCGAACATTTCTGCTACTTTGAGCTCAATTTCAAGGTACTTTTCTTTGTAAAACCAGTCAAAATCATCTCAATTTCTGTAATATGTCTTCCATTCTATAAAATGAGACCAAGAAAACTAGAATACAACAATAAATACCATACGAAAATACAGTGCAAAGTCGCTGTTTTATTCCAAAAAAATGATCAAAGATTTTTTTTTCTCATTATGCACTGTGTGTTGCAGGATTTTTTTTATACTGTGCACACTGACCACATAGACCCATTCTTTCATATGTAAGCCTACCAGCTTTCTCCCACTAGATTTGAGGGCGCTAGAATTTAGGCGTACTAGTACGTCAAAAACCCTGGGTCGTAAGCTGTACTAGTACGGCCGAAACCCTCGAAGGGTTAATACTTAGCACTGTATAGAGACATGTAAATTGAGCCACTTGCCTCATTAAACTTAGTCAAGGAGGCATCAAAGCTGAGTGATTTGCCTCACTAAACATAGTATGGGGCACAAAAGTTGAGTAACCTCATTGAGCTAAGTAATGGAACACAAAAGTTGAGTGAGTAATCTCAGTCAACTTAGTGTAGGGCCATGAAAGTGGAGTAACTTGTCTCACATTTCATCAGTGATGATACAGTTAACATATAACATAGCCCAGGTTCCCTGATCACAGGCATGACAGATATCTTCGGTTAATTTCGCTCAGAAATATAGTAGGTACAGTAGCTTATTCCAGTTGTGGTGACAAAATATGGCAAAATAATGACCACAGCATACTGAACCTCTGATGTGTGGGGTACTTTTGTGAGTCTTGTGAGGATAAGGCAATTGATTTTTATATACTACAGTTTATTACATTATGGTGAAGGGTGTATAATTAAAGCAAAATAACATTACATTTTTCAATTTGTTGTTAACTTACATAGTGTATGCTTCCATTATTGATGTCCTGTAACAGTTAAGTGATATGTGTGACATAGGCACATTTTGTAAGTTAATTATAAGAAATATATTGTACAGTGAAGTGTAACTTTTTGTAACAAAAAATAAAACCCAAAAAATTATTTTGCACTTTTTGTCTGTAATTACACTTTAGAATTGTTAATAAATGCAATTCACTCAATAAAACGTTTGCCTCATCAGTCAGAGGCATTTATATTGCTCATTATGCCCATCTTGTGATGACAAAGAACTGGGGATTAAAATAAAAAAATCCTTATAAATTTCTTCTTATTATCCTCTTCTAATATGTCTCCCTTCACTGGGTGTGGTATAATGTTAGTGTAGAGCTCTTGATCCAGGTAACTGAAGCTACTCCTCTTCTTTCTTGGATCAAGTGTGATATCTGATTACTCTCCTTGCCCTTCTCAGTCCCCAGGTGATACATGACTTGTACAGATTTAGTGCTTTCCAATGAATTTAAAAAAGTTAATAACTTTTTTATCACATTTGTTCTTCCCTGCCCGGCAGCACTGTATGACCCTTGTAAGTTTAGTGCTTCTTTTTGATTATATTAATAATAATAATCACATTTGTTTCCCACAATGGTACAATGATGCCAAGAAGGAAACACATTTGCCCATTGCTCCATAGCATTTTCCAGAAGTGTGCAGACATCACAATTCAATGACCCTTTCAACTACATCCCCATTTTACTTTCAGAGTGCAGACACTACAGAATTATTCCCCTCCAGGACTCAAGCCCAACTAACCAGTTTTCATAAATGTATTATTACTATATTATTTACCCAGCATGAACAAGTTTATCTATCGATCCCAATCACAATTACCAGCCACCTGCAACTCATTTTTCTTGTTAAATTGAAAATTTGCTGTAAAAAAATTACAAATTTTGCACTGACAAGAGAACCCAGCTTTTACAGCAGGTTAGATTCTGGGCTACTGCTGTAAAGTGAAAATTGCTGCAGAATCAGCTTTTTTTCACTTTCAAATGCATATTAAAGCCTGATAACATGTTTACACTATCATATATTAAGTGAGCAATATCCCTAGGGCTAAAAAATGCATAAACAATGCACACGTTACTTACCTTAAAATATTTTTGTCCTTAGCTTATAGTGAGTACGTATAATTAGAATGGATAAACTGTGATTGAAAACTCCTGCATGAGTGAAATATTAAAGTGGGGCCTGACTGTGTTTACACTGAACTACATCCGACACTTCTGACCATGACATGAGTTTGTTTAACCCGTAAATAGTCCAAGCAGATCTACGTTCACATGTGTAGTGCTACAAAAGTAGATCTACATTTTTTTTTACATATTTTCAAATATAACAAAAAAAAAAGTAGATCATAGTTTTTTTACATACTTTCAAATGTTGAAAAAACGTATATATACATTTGGACTGTTTATGGGTTAAATCGATCCTGAAGTTCAATGGCATCTTCCTCTGAATTAATTATATTGTATTTTTGTGTCTTCAGCAAATTTACTCGTATCACTTGTTATTCTCTAGTGAGTGATACATTTTACCCTCCACTTGAATACTGCACCTTTAGCAGGTACTGGAAGAGTTAGTTACATAGAATATAAGTTTTCTTCCATAAGATATACAGTGGACCCCCGCATAACGATTACCTCCGAATGTGACCAATTATGTAAGTGTATTTATGTAAGTGCGTTTGTACGTGTATGTTTGGGGGTCTGAAATGGACTAATCTACTTCACAATATTTCTTATGGGAACAAATTCGGTCAGTACTGGCACCTGAACATACTTCTGGAGTGAAAAAATATCGTTAACCGGGGGTCCACTGTATATATATATATATGTTGTGGCGAATATGTAAAACTGGTCAATTGGCAAGAACTCATTTAAAATTAGGTCCTTTCGAAAATTTTATCTTATAGGTTTAAAGATATATTTTTTCATTAATGTTAATGTAAAAATTTATAATTTTGCTCCAAAAGAATCTTAGAAAACTTACCTAACCTTATTATAACAAGAACAATTTATTTTGTGGAAGCCCTGGAATTTTCTGACACTTTTTTTTTACCTAGAAGTGACTCGCAACAGTCAATTAACACACATGGGTGAATATTTTTATTGCTAGGTGAGCAGGAGCAGCAGAGTGTGAGAAAATATGCCCCTATGTCTCTCCCTGCCAGGGAATCAAACTCGAGATTTTGTGATTATGAGGTGAATGCTCTCACCAGTGAGCTACTTGGCACCTCATGGGTCATACAGGGTTGTGTTAGTGTAAGTGGTAGGAGTCAGTCTAGTCTAAGATTCATCTCAACTGCATGTCATATTTAAAAAATTGCAGTCTTTACTAAAGTCTCTTGATGCCTTGATGGTGTTGAAGGAATCTTGATCTAGGGAATTGGACCGAATCTTCACTTTCTTGGATAAAACCTGATTTCATCTTGTTTCTCAGGCATTGTATGACCCATAAAGGGTTGGTGTTTCCCTAAAAATATAATTTACTACAGTTTACACAACCAAATACTCGTATAGGTGTACTCACCTAATTGTGGTTGCAGGGGTCGATACTCAGCTCCTGGCCCCGCCTCTTCACTGATTGCTACTAGGTCCTCTCCCTGCTCCATGAGCTTTATCGTACCTCGTCTTAAAACTATGTATGGTTCCTGCCTCCACTACGTCACTTTCTAGGCTATTCCACTTCCTGACAACTCTAGGACTGAAGAAATACTTCCTAACATTCCTTTGACTCATAGGAGTCTTCAACTTCCAACTGTGACCCCTTGTTTCTGTGTCCCATCTCCTGTCTTTGTCCACCTTGTCAATTCCTCGCAGTATTTTATGTCGTTATCATGTCTCCCCTGACTCTCCTGTCCTCTAGTGTCGTCAGGCCGATTTTCCTTAACTTCTCCTCGTAGGACATACCCCTTAGCTCTGGGACTAGTCTTGTTGCAAACCTTTGCATTTTCTTTAGTTTCCTACATGCTTGGCTAGGTGTGGGTTCCAAACTGGTGCTGCATACTCTAATATGGGCTAATGTACACAGTGTACAGGGTCCTGAACGACTGCTTATTAAGATGTCAGAATGCTGTTCTTAGGTTTGCTAGGAGCCGGTATGCTGCAGCAGTTATTTGGTTGATGTGCGCTTCAGATGTGCCTGGTGTTATACTCATCCCAAGATCTTTTCCCTTGAGTGAGGTTTGTAGTCTCTGTCCCCTAGCCTGTACTCTGTCTGCAGTCTTCTTTGCCCTTCCCCAATCTTCATGACTTTGCACTTGGTGGGGTTGAACTCCAAGAGCCAGCTGCTGGACCAGGTCTTCAGCCTGTCTAGATCTCTGTAGTTCTGCCTGGTCCTCGTCCGATTGGATTCTCATCAACTTCACATCATCTGCAAACAGGGACACTTCGGAGTCTATTCCTTCCGTCATGTCATTCACAAATACCAGAAACAGCACCGATATTAGGATTGACCCCTGTGGAATCCCACTCGTCACAGGCGCCCACTCTGACAACTCGCCATGTACCATGACTCGCTAATGTTTTCCTGACAGGAATTCCCTGATCCATTGTAATGCCTTCCCTGTTATCCCTGCCTGGTCCTCCAGTGTGTGTGTGTGTGTGTGTGTGTGTGTGTGTGTGTGTGTGTGTGTGTATGTACTCACCTAATTGTGGTTGCAGGGGTCGAGTGTGTGTTGTGTGTAAATACGCACCTCGTGCAATTTCTACATGAGGTACAGTGGGTAAGAGAGCTAGAGGGGAAGACAGTACATGAAATAATGGAACATGTAACCACAAAGTGCAGGGAGGCAGAGAAATTCGTGCCAAGGGGCAAAAGAAACAATGGGAAGACTAGAGTGAACCCATTGTTTACCTGGAGGTGTGGAGTAACCAAAGCAAAGTGTGCTAGAGCATGGAAAAAGTATAGAAGGCAAAGGACTTAGTGTAGAAAATACTGTATATATTTTCCGGAAATACGGTAATTTATAGGTAAATAGATGGCCTATACTGTATTTAATAATATTTGTCATAGAAAACGTTAAGCCTGCATCTGGGAAGGAGACTCGCCATCTTGGTTTTGAATTTTGTACAAACGTTGGTGTACTGGGAAGAATTTTTCGTGCTCTAGAGGTTAAAATTGTGTTGACACCTCTCAAATAGGAGGCGAAATTGGTGGATGTGCATTCCTGCATAACTTGAGATATCAGACGACTGGACAAGACAGCTCCAGGAACCTCAGATAAGCTCTCTAGATTTGTGTGTAATTCTGGCCAGCATTATTTTCATAGATTTAGTTAGAGTGAGGTTTTCTGAGTATGATACACATTAATCTCCAGTCAAATTGGTGAGTGATATTAAGATATATTTTCCTTCTGTTATGTAATTGTGTACATATATAACCATTTATTTTTAATATACAGTCCACAAATTTATATATTTACCAGTATTCCTGGTGTATGTATATTTCATTTAATTAGTAGGTCTAGAGCAACTTGTGGTTATGACAGTGGTAGGTATGGAAGGGGGACATTTTTTGCGACCTAGGTGTCCCAAATTCCTACTTGTCTATGTAACATTGATAAATAATAATTATCTTTGTTATCATTTACTGTTATGTACATAATTAGTTACATTCAGATAAATGCAATTTTCCACACTTAGGAAAGCGGAGTTGGGCTGAAGAGCCAGAAATGAAAGTGTAAGGATTTGCAACAAGATTAGTCCCGGAGCTAAGAGGTATGCCCTACAACGAGAAGTTAAGGGAAATCAACCTGACGATACTGGCAGACAGGAGGGACAGGGGGGACATGATAACGGCACATAAAATACTGAGAGGATTTGACAAGGTGGATAGGGACAGAATGTTCCAGAGATGGGACACAGCAACAAGGGGTCACAGCTGGAAATTGAGAACTCAGATGATTCACAGGGATGTAAGAAGGCATTTCTTCAGTAATAGAGTTGTCAGGAAGTGGAACAATCTAGAGTTATGTAGTGGAGGCAGGTTCCATACATAGCTTTAGGAAGAGGTTCGATTAAGCTCATGGAGAAGAGAGAGGACCTAGTAGCGACCAGTGAAGAGGCGTGGTCAGGAGCTGTAAATCGACTCCTGCAACAGTAAATAGGCGAGTACACACACCCTACCTGTGACTCGACCCCTGCAACCACACATAGGTGAGTACACCTTCATTCCCTCTTTCCGACTCTTGCTGTTACGACTGATACTGCTCCTTCCATGCAACGTAGTTATATATTCTTTTGCTGAACTTAATCCTGTCCATCTTATTTATATAACCAAACCATCTTAACAACCCCCCAAATCCCAATACACCATCCAAATTATGGATTTTATATCCCCCACACCATCTAATATCTGACATAGCTATTCTCTTAATAATAATTATAAATTTTTATTTACTACATGTACAAGGTATTCAGACCATAGTTGACATCACTGACATACTACTACATAGAAAGCCGCTTGTTATGCTGAGCATTTCGGGAAATTAGGTCAGTTTTGTCCCAGGATGCGACCCACACCAGTCCACTAACACCCAGGTACCCATTTTACTGATGGTGAACATAGACAACCGCTGTAAGGAAACACACCCAATGTTTCTACCCTCGCTGGGAATCGAACCCGGTGGCCTGGTGGCTAAAGCTCCCGCTTCACACACGGAGGGCCCGGGTTCGATTCCCGGCGGGTGGAAACATTCGACACGTTTCCTTACACCTGTTGTCCTGTTCACCTAGCAGCAAATAGGTACCTGGGTGTTAAAATAAGATAAGATTTCGTTCGGATTTTTAACCCCGGAGGGTTAGCCACCCAGGATAACCCAAGAAAGTCAGTGCGTCATCGAGGACTGTCTAACTTATTTCCATTGGGGTCCTTAATCTTGTCCCCCAGGATGCGACCCACACCAGTCGACTAACACCCAGGTACCTATTTGCTGCTAGGTGAACAGGACAATAGGTGTAAGGAAACGTGTCGGAATTTCTACCCGCCGGGAATCGAACCCGGGCCCTCCGTGTGTGAAGCGGGAGTTTTAGCCACCAGACCACCGGGGACCACTGGGGGACAAGATTAAGGACCCCAATGGAAATAAGTTAGACAGTCCTCGATGACGCACTGACTTTCTTGGGTTATCCTGGGTGGCTAACCCTCCGGGGTTAAAAATCCGAACGAAATCTTATCTTATCTTATCACTCGCCGTGTGAAGCGAGAGCTTTAGACACCAGGCCACGGGACACCAATATAATAACATGGTCACCCTGTCTCGGTGGGAAACGGTTGTCTTAATAATAATAATAATAATAATAATAATAATAACTAACAGGTAGTCAGTATCCTTTGGTGAAAGAGATTATTTGTAGGTAAAACCCCCGACAACATGGCGTGTACTTGATATAATACTGATGTTATACATCCAGGAGGCAGTAGAGTGCTACCTGCAAGTTATGTGCCAGTAACCTCAACACTGCACATTGTAAAAGTCTTGGAAAGGATACTGAATCGCCACATTACAAATTTTATGGACCAGCACAACTTGCACGACCCAAACCAGTATGGATTTAGAGCAGGAAGATTGTGCTGGTCTCAGCTACTATACCGCTGTGACAGAATTACACAGGCGTTGAGAGAAAACCAAAACGGAGATCTTGTCTACAGAGAATGAATAATAATAATCTTTATTTCTACAAGTACATGTACAAGGTGTACAGACCATAGCTAACATCAATGACATACGGCTATATAGAAAGTCGCCTGTTATGCTGAGCATTTCGGGCAAATTAGGTCAGTTTTGTCCCAGGATGCGACTCACACCATTCCACTAACACCCAAGTACCTATTTTACTGCTAGGTGAACATGGACAGCAGGTGTCTTAAGGAAACACATCCTAATGTTTCCAACCGTACCGGGGATCGAACCACGGACCTCAATGTGTGAGCTAAATGCGCTACCAATCAAACACTTTTTACAAATACGATCATAGGGCGATTACACTCATGATAACAGCAAGACAAATTTGATGGAGGAGAATTACGTCGCTTATCCAAGAGTATAATTTCTCCCAAATTTCCCAGTACCAGAGAACCAAAATAATGATTCATGTCCAGAAGTGGTCGTTATAATACTTTAAGTGAGTTATGTCCACCATTAAACTCTAGGAAGTTCAAGTGATGGTGATTGTGAGGGATGATTGTGAAGGATAATGGTGATTGTGAAGTGTGATGGTGATTGTGAAGGATGATGGTGATTGTGAAGGGTGATTGTGAAGTGTGATGGTGATTGTGAAGGATGATGGTGATTGTGAAGGAGGATGGTGACTATGAAGTATGGTGGTGATTGTGAAGTGTGATGGTGATTGTGAAGGATGGTGATTGTGAAGGATGATGGTGATAATTACGAAAGATGATGGTGATGATTGTAAAGTATGATGATGGTGAGAACATCTTATAGAAAGTAACTGCAGCTACGCTCCTCTTCCTCGAATCAAGTTCGACTGCCTTTCTTCAGACACTCCATAACCCATACGGATTATGCGCTTCCCCAGTGATGATAATCTAAAGACAAGAGGCTACTAACCTCCCTCCTTGAGAGAGAGAGAGAGAGAGAGGGGGGGGTTGCTGAGAACAAACACAAAGAATTTTCACGTCAATGAATTTCCCAACATCGTCATGAGATGCCCACGAAGATCAGTGCTAAACTCCCCACCCCCCGTCACCATGATTCATCACGATTCACGACCATTCGTCACCATGATTCACTACCAAGCTTCACCACCAAGCTTCACCACCAAGCTTCACCACCAAGCTTCACCACCAAGCTTCACCACCAAGCTTCACCACCAAGATTCACTCACACCTACAATAACATGCCCAACAAGTCCTTTCTAAAACTGATATTCAGAGAAAGTTCCCTTTCTAATACTTTCACTTCTAATTTTCATTAAGTTGTACGTTCAAGGATTTTTAACCCTGGAGAGTTAATAACCCAGGAAAGTAATCTTGTGTTATCCTGGGTTATTAGCTCTGGAGGGCTAATAACCCAGAATACCCCAGAAAAAAGCAGAAAGGCTTATTTCCATTGAGGGGCCTTAGGTGCTCTCCCAGGATGCGACCCACAACACTCGGGTACCTACTGACTGTTAGGTTTAACGGGGCAATAAGTATAACGAAGCCTGCCTCTCCTCTATCGTTTTCACCTGCCCCAGGATAGAACCCGGGTCTCTCGATTGTGAGACGAAGGGTCTAGAAGAGACCCAAGAACCACCGTCATTATGAAGTTTATTCCTGACGACAATCTTCCATTTCCGGCTGCTTACTTCCAGCTTTCCTGGATAATACTGGAAGTTAGAGATGCAGAATTACCCTCTCCTGTTTTTATCTGACTTTCCTTCCCAAGCTTGCTTCTCTTGCCTACATATTCTTGTCTCTTGTGTACCTGGTTCTTGTGTTCTGTTACATTCTTCTCTCTGGTTTACCTGGAGTTTACCTGGAGAGAGTTTCGGGGGTCAACGCCCCCGCGGCCCGGTCTGTGACCAGGCCTCCTGGTGGATCAGCGCCTGATCAACCAGGCTGTTGCTGCTGGCTGCACGCAAACCAACGTACGAGCCACAGCCCGGCTGATCAGGAACTGTCTTTAGGTGCTTGTCCAGTGCCAGCTTGAAGACTGCCAGGGGTCTGTTGGTAATCCCCCTTATGTGTGCTGGGAGGCAGTTGAACAGTCTCGGGCCCCTGACACTTATTGTATGGTCTCTTAACGTGCTAGTGACACCCCTGCTTTTCATTGGGGGGATGGTGCATCGTCTGCCAAGTCTTTTGCTTTCGTAGTGAGTGAATTTTCGTGTGCAAGTTTGGTACTAGTCCCTCTAGGATTTTCCAGGTGTATATAATCATGTATCTCTCCCTCCTGCGTTCCAGGGAATACAGGTTTAGAAACCTCAAGCGCTCCCAGTAATTGAGGTGTTTTATCTCCGTTATGCGCGCCGGAAAGTTCTCTGTACATTTTCTAGGTCGGCAATTTCACCTGCCTTAAAGGTGCTGTTAGAGTGCAGCAATATTCCAGCCTAGATAGAACAAGTGACCTGAAAGTGTCATCATGGGCTTGGCCTCCCTAGTTTTGAAGTTCTCATTATCCATCCTGTCATTTTTCTAGCAAAACGCGATTGATACAATTTTTATGGTCCTTGAAGGTGAGTTTCCTCCGACATAATCACTCCTAGGTCTTTGACGTTGGTGTTTCGCTCATTTTGTGGCCAGAATTTGTTTTTGTACTCTGATGAAGTTTTAATTTTCCCTCATGTTTCCCAATATCTGAGTAATGAAATTTCTCATTGTTGAACTTCATATTGTTTTTCTGCAGCCCACTGAAAGATTTGGTTGATGTCCCCTGGAGCCTTGCAGTGTCTGCAATGGAAGACACTGTCATGCAGATTCGGGTGTCATCTGCAAAGGAAGACACGGTGCTGTGGCTGAAAATCCTTGTCTATGTCGGATATGGGGATGAGGAACAAGATGGGAGCTAGTACTGTGCCTTGTGGGACAGAGCTTGTCACCGTAGCTGCCTCGGACTTACTCTGTTGACGACTACTCTCTGTGTTCTGTTAGTGAGGAAATTATAGATCCAAATCGACCGACTTTTCCTTTTTATTCCTTTAGCGCGCATTTTGTGCGCTATTAACGCCATGGTCACACTTGTCGAAGGTTTTTGCAAAGTCTGTATATATTACATCTGCATTCTTTTTGTCTTCTAGTGCATTTAGGACCTTGTCGTAGTGATCCAGTAGTGAGACAGACAGAGCGACCTGTTCTAAACCCATGTTGCCCGGGGTTTTGTTGTAACTGATGGGTTTCTAGATGGGTGGTGATCTTGCTTCTTAGGACCCTTTCAAAGATTTTTATGATATGGGATGTTAGTGCTATTGGTCTGTAGTTTTCTTTGCTGTTGCTTTACTCCCCCCCCTTTGTGGAGTGGGGCTATTGTCTGTTGTTTTTAGTAACTGAGGGACGACCCCCGTGTCCATGCTCCCTCTCCATAGGATGGAAAAGGCTCGTGATAGGGGCTTCTTGCAGTTCTTGATGAACACAGAGTTCCATGAGTCTGGCCCTGGGGCAGAGTGCATGGCATGTCATTTATCGCCTGTTCGAAGGGCATTTGGCGTCAGGATAACATCGGATAGGGTTGTGTTAGTCAAATTTTTTTGCTCTCTCATAAAAATTCATTTTGGTCTTTTGACCTCAGTCTGGTTAGCGGCTTGCTAAAAAAATGAGTCATATTTGGGACTTGAGTAGGGTCACTCATTTCCTTGCTGTCATCTGTGTAGGAAACCCCTCTTGTTTAAGTAGGGGCCAATACTGGACGTTGTTCTCGATTTTGATTTGGCATAGGAGAAGAAATACTTTGGGTTTCTTTCGATTTCATTTATGGCTTTAGTTCTTCCCCGCGATTCCTGACTCCTAAAGGATTCTTTAGCTTAAGTTTGATGCTTGCTATTTCTCTGACCAGTGTCTCCCTGCGCATTTCAGATATATTGACCTCTTTTAGCCGCTCTGTTATTCTTTTCCGTCGCCCGTAAAGGGAGCGCCTGTCTCTTTCTATTTTACATCTACTTCCTCCTTTTTCTTAGAGGAATAAGCCTTGTGCATACATCGGGGTGCCACCGAGTTAAACTGTTTCTAGGCATAAGTTTGGTCTGTGTTGCTTAGTAAAATTTCCCAGCTTATATCGGTTAGGACTTGGTTTACTTGGGCCCACTTTATGTTTTTGTTATTGAAGTTGAATTTGGTGAATGCTCCCTCATGACTAGTCTCATTTTGTCGGTCTGGGGCTCCATGCATACATGTCTGAACCTCAATTATGTTGTGATCTGAGTATATTGTTTTTGATATGGTGACATTTCTTATCAGATCATCATTGTTAGTGAAGATGAGGTCTAGTGTATTCTCCAGTCTTGTAGGCTCTATTATTTGCTGGTTTAAATTGAATTTTGTGCAGAGATTTAAAAGCTGGTGTACCTGGTTCTTGTGTTCTGTTACATTCTTGTCTCTCGTGTACTTGGTTCTTGTGTTGTTACATTCTTGTCACTTGTGTACTTGGTTCTTGTGTTCTGTTACATTCTTGTCTCTCGTGTACTTGGTTCTTGTGTTGTTACATTCTTGTCACTTGTGTACTTGGTTCTTGTGTTCTGTTACATTCTTGTCTCTTGTGTACCTGGTTCTTGTGTTGTTACATTCTTGTCTCTTGTGTACCTGATTCTTGTGTTTTGTTACATTCTTGTCTCTTGTGTACCTGGTTCTTGTGTTCTGTTACATTCTTGTCACTTGTGTACCAGTATTTCGTTTTCTGTCACACATTCTTGCTGGGGTTTCAGGTCCTCTGATATATTTACCCAGATTAAAGTAATAGTGAGGTGATTGGCGTAATGGCGAGACTGTTTCAAGCAAGTGTTGTTGGTCACGACATCTGTTTCTGCTATGTCTGCCATAAGATAAATTACCTTGACGGCAGGTGCTGTAAAAATATTTGTTTTCCTGTGTTAGGCGCCGTGTGTGTACTCGCCTATATGTGGTTACAAGAGTCGATTCACGGTTCCTGGCTCCTCCCCTTCGCAGGGCGCTACTAGATTCACACACGCTCAGCTCCATGAGCCTTGTGTGCGTATGTGGCGTATGTGTACTCACCTAATTGTGGTTGCAGGGGTCGATTCATAGCTCCTGGTCCCGCGTCTTCACTGGTCACTACTAGGTCCTCTCTCTCCCTCCTCTATGTGTGTGTGAGTGTGTGTGTGATGGTTGACTCTGGCACTTGGGAGATTTGAGAAGGATATTCCTTATATCACATAACAAGAGCGCCCTGTACCTCAGTGGGCGCAAGAGAGAGCTGAATCTCTACACCGTCATGAAGCAGAGGACCTGCAGTTTAACTCTCAACAGACCCAGGAGTTATAGCTCAACTCTTCCAAGAGGTCCAGGAGCTGGTGATCATCAATTTCAAGATGACCCTGGGTTTTAGAGTAACATACACAAGAAGCCAACTCTATCTTAAAATCCTGAAATGACCCAGGAGCTGTAGACCAACAACTACCAGTTACCAGATGGTTAGCAGATAAACAGCCTCAAAAAGCCCAGGAGCTAGAAGTCAACCCAAACCCTAATTATGAGAAGAATAACTCCAAAATCTGGCGGGTAATGTCCATAGAGCTTCAGGTAGTTACTACCCATGTAGTTTTTATTTTTTTTTTTTTGGGGGGGGGGAGGAAGAGAAAATGGTCCCTTATAAAACATAAATCATTAGAATGATACAAATATACACCAGTGTTGAAAGTTTGAAGCCTATAAAAAGAGGCATTCTCAAGTAATTACATGGAAACTAGAGCCCATATTCTTCATGACAGATTATTTCAATATAAAGACAGTCAAATGGGTGATTTATAACCGAGCTTTAAACAGTGATTATCTGACAGATCTTTCTCCTGCAGTGGGTGGATCCCCGTTTTCTGTTCGTGCGTGTTATAACTCATTAATTTTATTGATAGGCGACAACATAGCCTATCTAAATCTAACCATCTAACGTAACCTAAATAACAAAAATAGAGAAATTTGCTGTAAACTGCATGATAAACTCACAGAATTTGCTAGGACAACTGAAGGCTAATATCTCAGTTTAATAAAATTAATAAACTGAAACACACGCATTCAAATACCAATCCAGAACTTCGTGTACATTATTATTATAATCAAGGGGGAAGCGCTAAACCCGGAGGATTATACAGCGCCTGGGGGGGGGGATATGTGGAAGGCATTCAGGCTTAATTCGGGGACCTGGAGCACAGATCCAATTCCCTAAATCAAGAGCCCCTCACCAACATCAAGGAACCTTCCTTGAGGGGAACTTCGTGTACAGGCCGTCCACGAAGTGCAAGCATGACACTGAGTTCGACGCTGATCAGTAGAAGCATCCTCTAGTATCACAAGGAAATTAATAATGTTAACCTGTGAGCAACCGTATATCCCGCCACTAAACTTTTCTACATGTATTATTATAATCAAGGGGGAAGCGCTAAACCCGGAGGATTATACAGCGCCTAGGGGGGGGAATGTGGAAGTCATTCAGGCTTAATTCGGGGAACTGGAGCACAGATCCAATTCCCTAAATCAAGAGCCCCTCACCAACATCAAGGAACCTTCCTTGAGGGGTTCTACAGGTATTGTGTTAACTACCAAGGTAGCCTACCCTAGGGCCCCCCTCCTCACTGGCAGACCTCCAACGCAACTGGCAGTTACCCAGTATGCAAATGGTGCACTTATCCACACAGGAAATAACCTACCATGCTTAAAGTTGGTTATTGATGGTATGCAAGTCGAATATAAAAATATACTTGGCATACGCCCACATGCCCACGCCCAGTGCATCGTAACAACTGGATTACGTCACACAGGGTGAGGAAGAACATCCTGGAACAGCAGTTCCTCAGACCTCAGGATAATTAAGACCGCACCAGTGTCCTATGTATGAGTGTTTAATTAATGAGTGTAATTAATGACTAAGATAGCACATTTATTGCACTTGCTACCATAGAGAAGGTATTTAAGAGAGTGGGATTCCTTGATGCAAGTAATGGGCTCTTGATCCAGGGAATCTGAGTGATTCATTAGTTTCCTTAGATCAAACCTGATTATCTCCAATGTGTTGTATACCTCTCCTGGTGTGTGTGTGTGTGTGTGTGTGTGTACTCACCTAATTGTGGTTGCAGGGGTCGAGACTCAGCTCCTGGCCCCGCCTCTTCACTGATCGCTACTAGGTCCTCTCTCTGCTTCCTGAGCTGTATCATACCTCTTCTTAAAACTATGTATGGTTCCTGCCTCCACTACTTCACTTGCTAGGCTATTCCACTTCCTGACAACTCTATGACTGAAGAAATACTTCCTGTGTGTGTGTGTGTGTGTGTGTGTGTGTGTGTGTGTGTGTGTGTGTGTGTGTGTGTGTGTGTGTGTGTGTGTGTGTGTGTGTGTGTGTGTGTGTGTCTGTCTCTCGTCAAAACCCACTTGTATTATGGCACATATTAAATCATCTGTATAAATTGTAAATACTTGTATATAAGTTTGGTTATGGGAATATAACGTTACTCAAAGTTAACATTTGATATATAGTTTATTCTTCAGCTTCTTGACTGCTGTACTGACTGTTTACGCAGCTGTCTTGTCCACCAACGACACTACAAGAAGACTTTTTTAAAACGCACATGTGTACTTAATAACCACCTCCCTCCCAACATTTCTCTGTCAATCAAGTTTCTTGTATCACTCCTTAACAACCTTTTCTTATTTATCTCTCTTAGCTCTGCACGTCCGTAATTTATCTCCACTTACTCTCCCTCGCTATCGTAATTATCGTTGAAGTACTATCCACTTCATTACTATATCTCTCCTTACTTTCTCCATACCCCAGTACTTTATCCCACCATCTCTCCCTATTTTACTCCCATTTTAACACGTCCCCATTCCACCTATGCCTATTACCTCCCCCATACGCTCCCCTCCTTACTTCCCTATTCCTTCCCCTCGGTTTCCCCCCCTGTGTTTTGTCCCTATCTTTACCCCGGTCTTTCTCCCCCCCCTGCTTTGTCCCTATCTTTCCCGATCTCTCTCTTTCCCTCTGTTTTGTCCCTATCTTTCCCTGCCCGGCCTAGACGGGGTAATCAAGCCCTGGGAGGGGCAGGTGCGGTAGACAGGTGGGTGTCAGGTGTGAGTGAGGGTGAAGGTGTCACCATCAGAGATACCTTATCTCACCTGTCATTGTTATCAGCCGCGTGGTTGACCGCTGTTTGTCACACACACGAACATTCAAGTCTTCTCTACTACATTCTTCTCTCTGTTGCTGTTCTTATTAGTAATCTTGCTGTTGTTCTTGTTAATAATCGCCTTGGTTATATTAATATTGTGGTGGCTGCACCCTCAGTGTTATCTCACCGTCAGAGATCATTCATATCTGGAACAATCCACGTTTGGTACAACCCACGTATGGTACAACCCACGGTTGGTACAACCCACGTATGGTACAACCCACGGATGGTACAACCCACGTATGGTACAACCCACGGATGGTACAACCCACGGATGGTACAACCCACCACATGTGGACAGTAGACAGATCAAGTCAATGGACCAAATGAAAACTGGTTCACAACTGGTTCAGACTTCACTCTGTTCCCTGTGTGTGTGTTGCTTAGTAAACATGAAATATATATCTGTATATTGAGAGAGAGAGAGAGAGAGAGAGAGAGAGAGAGAGAGAGAGAGAGAGAGAGAGAGAGAGAGAGAGAGAGAGAGAGAGACGAGGAGGAAAGATAATGGTAGGGAAACAGGTACGAAGGGTGATGGGAGGGGAGAAATGAAAGGAGGGTAAGAGAAGTGAAGGGAGAGATATGAAAGAAATAGCAGAAGGAAGGAGGGAGGGAGGGAGGGATGGAAGAGAAGGGGAGGGAGGCAGTGCCAACAGTGCCAAGCTATAACTGGTGGTGCCTCACCCTGCCTCTCACCTGCTCTCACGGCACCTTCCCTCCCTCCCTCCAATCCTCACAATGTCTCTCCATCACCCTCTATGTCATTTCACTGCTCTCCACTACTCTCTGCTTCCTTGTCTGTCACTTCTGTGTTAGTTGGACTTAACTAGCATGGACCAGTAGACCTGCTGCAGTGCCTAACATGGGCCAGTAAGCCTGTTGCAGTGCCTAACATGGGCCAGTAGGAATGCTGCAGTGCCTAGCATGGGCCAGTAGGCATGCTGCAGTGCCTAGCATGGGCCAGTAGGCCTGCTGCAATGCCTAGCATGGGCCAGTAGGCCTGCTGCAGTGCCTAGCATGGGCCAGTAGGCCTGCTGCAGTGCCTAGCATGGGCCAGTAGGCCTGCTGCAGTGCCCAGCATGGGCCAGTAAGCCTGCTGCAGTGCCTAGCATGCGCCAGGAGGCCTGCTGCAGTGCCTAGCATGCGCCAGGAGGCCTGCTGCAGTGCCTAGCATGGGCCAGGAGGCCTGCTGCAGTGCCTAGCATGGGCCAGGAGGCCTGCTGCAATGCCTAGCATGGGCCAGTAGGCCTGCTGCAGTGCCTAGCATGGGCCAGTAGGCCTGCTAGGTCTGCACTCTCAGAGTCTACCGTACACACTGGCTTCATCAATTACTCTGAACATACACAACTCTTACAATGAACAGTGTTAACCAGACCTGGTCACCTAGCATCTTACCTACACACAGCTAGCTTTTGTTCCCACTGTGGAACTGTCATATAGAACAGGGTAGCAGCACACTGATGATGTATCCAATTATGTCACAAACCCTCACCTTGATCTTGACTCTTATTTGACAACGACCTTCCCTGTGACCTTTCTCAAGGTTGACCTCAGGATGCTCTTATGCCTTATAAGGCTGTGCGTGTGTGTGTGTACTCACCTATTTGTGGTTGCAGGGGTCGAGTCCTAGCTCCTGGCCCTGTGTGTGTGTGTGTGTGTGTGTGTGTACTCACCTATTTGTACTCACCTATTTGTGGTTGCAGGGGTCGAGTCACAGCTCCTGGCCCCGCCTCTTCGCTGATTGCTACTAGGTCCTCTCTCTCCCTGCCCCATGAGCTCTATCATACCTCGCCTTAAAACTATGTATGGTTCCTGCCTCCACTACATCACTTTCTAGGCTATTCCACGGCCTGACTACTCTATGACTGAAGAAATACTTCCTAACATCCCTTTGATTCATCTGAGTCTTCAACTTCCAATTGTGACCTCTTGTGTCTGTGTCCCATCTCTGGAACATCCCGTCTTTGTCCACCTCGTCTATTCGCGCAGTATTTTATATGTCGTTATCATGTCTCCCCTGACCCTCCTGTCCTCCAGTGTCGTCAGGCCGATTTCCCTCAACCTTTCTTCATAGGACAATCCCGTAGCTCTGGGACTAGTCTTGTTGCAAACCTTTGCACTTTCTCTAATTTTCTTGACGTGCTGACTAGGTGTGGATTCCAAACTGGTGCTGCATACTCCAGTATGGGCCTGACGTAGATGGTATACAGAGTCTTAAACGAATCCTTACTGAGGTATCGGAACGCTATCCGTAGGTTTGCCAGGCGCCCGTATGCTGCAGCAGTTATCTGATTGATGTGCGCCTCAGGAGATATGCTCGGTGCTATACTCACCCCAGATCTTTTTCCTTGAGTGAGGTTTGCAGTCTTTGGCCATCTAAACTATATTGTGTCTGCGGTCTTCTTTGCCCTTCCCCAATCTTCATGACTTTGCATTTGGCAGGGTTAAATTCAAGGACCAGTTGCTGGACCAGGCTTTTGCCTGTCCAGGGCTCTTTGTAGTCCTGCCTGATCCTCGTCCGATTTGATTCTTTCATTAACTTCACATTTATCTGCAAAACAAGGACACTTCTGAGTCTATCCCTCGTTTAGTCGTTCACATATACCAAAAACAGCCACAGGTCCTAGGGCTGACCCCTGTGGAACCCCGCTTGTCACAGGCGCCCACTCTGACACCTCGTCGCGTACCATGACTCGTTGTTGCCTCCCTGTCAGATATTCTCTGATCCATTTTTCAGTGCTTTCCTGTTATGTGTGCCTGGTCCTCTAGCTTTTGCAGTAACCTCTTGTGAGGAACTGTGTCGAAGGCCTTTTTTGCAGTCCAAAAATATGCAGTCGATCCACCCCTCTCTCTCTTGTCTTACTTCTGTCACCTTGTCATTTTAAAACTCTAGTAGGTTTGTGACACAGGATTTTCCTTCCCTGAAACCGTGCTGGTTGTCAATTATACACTTGTTTCTTTCCAGGTGCCCCACCACTCTCCTCCTGATGATCTTCTTCATGACCTTGCATACTATACACGTTAGTGATACAGGTCTGTAGTTTTAGTGCCTCATGTCTGTCTCCCTTTTTAAAAATTGGGACTACATTTGCCATTTTCCATACCTCAGGGAGTTGCCCGGTTTCAAATGATGTGTTGAAGATCTTTGTTAATGGCTCACACAATATCTCTGCTCCCTCTTTAAGGACCCACGGAGAGATGTTGTCTGGTCCCACCGCCTTTTGAGGTGTCAAGTTCGCATAGCAGCTTCTTCACCTCCTCCTTGGTTATATGTACCTCATCCAGCACTTGCTGGTGTGCCCCCCTGTTCCGATTTCTTGGAGTCCTACTGGTTTCCACTGTAAATACCTCTTTAAATCTTGTGTTGAGCTCCTGACAAACCTCTCGGTCGTTTCTTGTGAATTCCCCATCACCTTTCCTCAGTCTGATTACCTGGTCCTTGACTGTTGTTTTCCTCCTGATGTGGCTGTACAACAGCTTCAGGGCAGTCTTTACTTTTGATGCTATGTCATTTTCATATCGTCTCTGAGCCTCCCTTCTTATCTGTGCATATTCGTTTCTGGCTCTTCGGCTGATTTCTTTATTTTCCTGAGTTCTCTGTCTTCTGTACCTTTTCCATTCTCTAGTACACCTAGTTTTTGCCTCCCTACACCTTTGGGTGAACCAAGGACTCATTATGTTCTTCCCATTATTTCTGTTTCCCTTGGGAACAAACCTCTCCTCTGCCTCCTTGCATTTTGTTGCTACATAGTCCATCATTTCTTGTACTGGTTTTCCTGTCAGTTCCCTCTCCCACTGAATGTCTTGAAGGAATTTCCTCATGCCTGAGTAGTTCCCCCTTTTGTAGTTTGTTTTTTCCCAGCCTATTCCTGCTACTCTCTCCACTTGGAGCTCAACTATGTAGTCGAAGCACAGAACCACATGATCACTAGCTCCCAGGGGCCTTTCATACATGATACCCTGGATGTCCGAACTACTCATGGTGAATACAAGGTCCAGCCTTGCTGGTTCATCCTCTCCTCTCTCTCTGGTAGTGTCTCTAACATGTTGATGCATGAGGTTTTCCAGTACCACATCCATCATCTTGGCTCTCCATGTTTCGGGACCCCCATGGGGCTCCAGGTTTTCCCAGTCAATCTCCTTGTGATTGAAATCACCCATAACTAGTAACTTTGCTCCCCCCATGTGTGCTCTCCTGGCCACCTCGGCTAGTGTGTCGATCATTGCTCTGTTGCTCTCATCGTATTCTTCTCTTGGCCTCCTGCAGTTCTGTGGTGGGTTGTACATTACTGCAATTATCACCTTATGTCCCTCAGACTGGATTGTTCCTACTAAGTAGTCCCTTTCGCCCGTGCCATCCATTCCTTCCATTTTCTCAAAACCCCACTGGTTTTTAATGAGCAGTGCAACTCCTCCTCCCCCTCTCCTCCCTCTGTCTTTCCTGAGGATTTGATATCCGGATGGAAAGATTGAATCTGTTATTATTCTGGTGAGTTTTGTTTCTGTGAGTGCTATTATGTCTGGGGATGTCTCTTTGATTCTTTCATGCCACTCCTCATACTTGTTTGTTATTCCATCTGCATTTGTATATTGGGGTTGGGGAAGTGGGAGACCTGGTAAGGAACTATGGGTTGTTGCTGTGGGGGTGGAGTTTGTAATGTAGTGGGTGGGGGGATTGGATGTGGCATGGGTGTTTTGATTTAGAGTATTTGGTTGCACTGGGGTTGACCTGGTTGGGAGGCTTCTATAGGAAGTTGTGAGGGAGGCTGTATTTGATCTTCCTGGGTCTGGGATCTCCTGTCTGTCTTCTCCATTGCCTGTCTTTCCTCCTTTCGCCTTTGTACCATCTCTCTCAGTTTCTGCCTTTCTTCTTGTGTTCTGTCGCGGTCGAGATACACCTTCCTGTATGCCGTGTGTGTGTGTGTGTGTGTGTGTGTGTGTGTGGTGTGTGTGTGTGTGTGTGTGTGTGAGAGAGAGAGAGAGAGAGAGAGAGAGAGAGAGAGAGAGAGAGAGAGAGAGAGAGAGAGAGAGAGAGAGAGAGAGAGAGAGAGAGAGAGAGAATCTATTATACGGATTCTGTAAATTCTGGCAATTAAACATATTCTATAGACTTAGGATGTCTAATAAATAGCTTATCACATGATAAAGTTTATCACTGGATGACGCGTTAAAGAAGACTTTGTTGGGATTACTAACCTGGAAGGTTAGTAAGCCGGAGGGTTAGTAAGCCAGGATAACCCAGCAAAGTCAGGATGTCATCACACTGTCTTATTTCCACAGTAGCAGTAATGAGGATTCCCCTTGCAACACAGTCTTTGTGTAGTCATGGTCGTCGAGATAACACTGAAGTAGACATGGTCAAGACCACGAGGCTTGTTCTCCATAAACTTGACATTGCACTCACTCAACCTCACGTGCTCGGAGGTTACTCACATATAACATTTTTCCATCTCAGGGCCTCCTCGCCCAACCCCTCTATGCACCCTGGCTGACGAAGCGTCTTTACAAATACAATGCCATAACTCGCACAATGAAAGTTATTTACAACCGCCAAGACGCCAGCCACAGTTGGCAGAATCTAATTTCACAGGTTTGTCGTGAGACCCAGAGTACAGGAATGAGCAGATTACTGTTGCTGGTGGCGTTGTTGTTGCTGCTGTTGGCGTTGGAAGATTTATTGAAGCTACCACGACGGTTCCCGAAATAATTTGCTTAGCTGTTACGCAACATAAGCTTTGAGAGAAGGACCTGATTGTGTGTGCATGTCTAGACGACACCAGGGGAACAAATGAGAAAATATGTGGTGGCTGCTCGCACCTGGGAAAGCATTCTGGCTTTCACACACACACACACACACACACACACACACACACACACACGTGCCAGCAGGAATGTTGGCGCTAGGGACACAGGTGCCTGCTGCCCCTGGGCATGTTACACCCTGCCTTCGACGCCTGCCAAGTACTTCAAGCACTCGAGTTTGTTCTCTAGTGCTCACTTTTTCTACCCAGTCCTGGCTGATGGGGTAGACGGGGACACACTCGCTTTGTTTACACATTGAAGATACTCAGGAAGCCTGGAGGGGCTATTTGCGTCCTAACACTCACACCACAATTAAAACAGGTCACAACTGTCAGTTTAAAGAGAAGTTTTCAAGGTTCTTTGGATCACTGTTACGTTTCGATCAATGTCTACCTTGATTTGATAATGATCCAAGATGATCCGAAACATTGTCTAGGCTTCCTCAAGGAGATGGTTTCCGATTTCGTAGGGAAGTGTTACAGATTCGGTGGTGGAGTGGCTGTCGTGCAGGGGCTTGCTATCTAGTGGGTCTAGTCTACCAGTCATTTTCCAGTAGTTCAAAGTCTTGCTTAAGCAGTTCAGTGTCTTGTCCCAGAAATTCGTAGCCTCGACCCACCAGTTCAGAGTACTGTTCCAGCAGTTCAGTCTTGCTTCAGCAGTTCAGAATCTCGTTCCAGCAGTTCGGAATCTCGTTACAGCAGTTCAGAATCTCATTCCAGCAGTTCGGGATCTCGTTCCAGCAGTTCAGGCTCTCAGAATTATCGAGTAGCTATTAACCTGAGATTTGTACAATATCGTAAAATTAAATAAAAACATGTAAACGTGTCCCGTGGTTTGGTTGGTAGCACACTCACCTCACACACTGAGTGTCCGTGGTTCAATCCCCGGCACGGGTGAAAACGCTGGACATGTTTCCTTGCACTTACTGCCTCCTTTCACCTAGCAGTCAGTAGGTACCTGGGTGTTAGTCGACTGTTACGGGTCACATCCTGGGTGACAAGACTGCAGGACCACAACAGAAATAAGACAGTCCTCGATGACGCACAGACTTTAGTGGGTTATTCTGGTTGGCAAACCCTCCACCGGGTTAAAAATCCCAACAAATCTTATCTTAACCTTGAAGCTCTTATGTGGCCGGTTGGAGCAACAAATGGGATTTACCAGAAGACATGTAATAAGCGTCTTAAACCTATATTCACATGATAAAACAGTGCCATGTTGAAGAGGAGCTACATCTGTGAGTGACCCTACGTACCTCCCTCCTCTAGTCTGAGAGAGAGAGAGAGAGAGAGAGAGAGAGAGAGAGAGAGAGAATGACATTTTCTCTCTCGAAAGAGAAAAATGCAATGATCTCGTTCCCGGCATTAAAATAAAAACGGAGGAGGAAGGAGAAAGATGTGTGGCTGCCCTTTCTGAATACTAACACTCAGAGCCAGTCTACCACCAGAATATTAACACTCACAGCCAGTCTACCACCAGAATATTAACACTCAGAGCCAGTCTACCACCAGAATATTAACACTCAGAGCCAGTCTACCACCAGAATATTAACACTCAGAGCCAGTCTACCACCAGAATACTAACACTCAGAGCCAGTCTACCACCAGAATATTAACACTCAGAGCCAGTCTACCACCAGAATATTAACACTTAGAGCCAGTCTAACACCAGAATGTTAACACTCAGAGCCAGTCTACCACCAGAATGCTAACACTCAGAGCCAGTCTACCACCAGAATATTAACACTCAGAGCCAGTCTACCACCAGAATATTAACACGCAGAGCCAGTCTACCACCAGAATACTAACACTCAGAGCCAGTCTACCACCAGACTACTAACACTCAGAGCCAGCCCACCACCAGAATACTAACACCAGAGCTAGTCTACCACCGGAATACTAACACCAGAGCCAGTCCACCACCAGAATACTAACACCAGAGCCAGTCCACCACCAGAATACTAACACGAGAGCCAGTCTACCACCAGAATACTAACACCAGAGCCAGTCCACCACCAGAATACTAACACTCAGAGCCAGTCCACCACCAGAATACTAACACCAGAGCCAGTCCACCACCAGAATACTAACACCAGAGCCAGTCTACCACCAGAATACTAACACCAGAGCCAGTCCACCACCAGAATACTAACACCAGAGCCAGTCCACCACCAGAATATTAACACTTAGAGCCAGTCTAACACCAGAATATTAACACTCAGAGCCAGTCTACCACCAGAATACTAACACCAGAGCCAGTCCACCACCAGAATACTAACACGAGAGCCAGTCTACCACCAGAATACTAACACAAGAGCCATTCCACCACCAGAATACTAACACTCAGAGCCAGTCCACCACCAGAATACTAACACCAGAGCCAGTCCACCACCAGAATACTAACACCAGAGCCAGTCCACCACCAGAATACCAACACCAGAGCCAGTCTTCCACCAGAATACTAACACCAGAGCCAGTCTACCACCAGAATACTAACACTCAGAGCCAGTCTACCACCAGAATACTAACACTCAGAGCCAGTCCACCACTAGACTACTGACACCAGAGCCAGTCCACCACCGGAATACTAACACTAAGAGCCAGTCTACCACCAGAATACTAACACTCAGAGCTAGTCCACCACCAGAATACTAACACCAGAGCCAGTCCACCACCAGAATACTAACACCAGAGCCAGTCCACCACCAGAATACTAACACCAGAGCCAGTCTACCACCAGAGCCAGTCTACCACCAGAATACTAACACCAGAGCCAGTCTACCACCAGAATACTAACACCAGAGCCAGTCCACCGCCAGAATACTAACACCAGAGCCAGTCCACCGCCAGAATACTAACACCAGAGCCAGTCCACCACCAGAATACTAACACCAGAGCCAGTCTTCCACCAGAATACTAACACCAGAGCCAGTCTACCACCAGAATACTAACACTCAGAGCCAATCTACCACCAGAATACTAACACTCAGAGCCAGTCCACCACTAGAATACTAACACCAGAGCCAGTCCACCACCGGAATACTAACACTAAGAGCCAGTCTACCACCAGAATACTAACACCAGAGCCAGTCCACCACCAGAATACTAACACCAGAGCCAGTCTACCACCAGAATACAAACACTCAGAGCCAGCCTACCACCAGAATATTTACACTCAGAGCCAGTCTACCACCAGAATACTAACACCAGAGCCAGTCTACCACCAGAATACTAACACCAGAGCCAGTCTACCACCAGAATACTAACACCAGAGCCAGTCTACCACCAGAATATTAACACTCAGAGCAAGTCCACCACCAGAATACTAACACCAGAGCCAGTCCACCACCAGAATACTAACACCAGAGCCAGTCCACCACCAGAACACTAGCACCAGAGCCAGTCCACCACCAGAATACTAACACCAGAGCCAGTCCACCACCAGAATACTAACACTCACAGCCAGTCTACCACCAGAATACTAACACCAGAGCAAGTCTACCACCAGAATATTAACGCTCAGAGCCAGTCTACCACCAGAATATTAACACCAGAGCCAGTCCACCACCAGAATACTAACACCAGAGCCAGTCCACCACCAGAATACTAACACCAGAGCCAGTCCACCACCAGAATACTAACACCAGAGCCAGTCCACACCAGAATACTAACACCAGAGCCAGTCCACCACCAGAATACTAACACCAGAGCCAGTCCACCACCAGAATACTAACACCAGAGCCAGTCTACCGCAAGAATACTAACACCAAAGCCAGTCCACCGCCATAATACTAACACCAGAGCCAGTCCACCACCAGAATACTAACACCAGAGCCAGTCTACCACCAAAATATTAACACCAAAGCCAGTCCACCCCAGAATACTAACACCAGAGCCAGTCCACCAACAGAATACTAACACCAGAGCCAGTCTACCACCAGAATACTAACACCAGAGCCAGTCTACCACTAGAATATTAACACCAGAGCCAGTCCACCACCAGAATACTAACACCAGAGCCAGTCCACCGCCAGAATACTAACACCAGAGCTAGTCCACCACCAAAATACTAACACCAGAGCTAGTCCACCACCAGAATACTAACACCAGAGCCAGTCCACCACCAGAATATTAACACCAGAGCCAGTCCATCACCAGAATACTAACACCAGAGCCAGTCTACCACCAGAATACTAACACAAGAGTCAGTTCACCACCAGAATACTAACACCAGAGCCAGTCCACCACCAGAATACTAACACCAGAGCCAGTCTACCACCAAAATATTAACACCAAAGCCAGTCCACCCCAGAATACTAACACCAGAGCCAGTCCACCACCAGAATACTAACACCAGAGCCAGTCTACCACCAGAATACTAACACCAGAGCCAGTCCATCACCAGAATACTAACACCAGAGCCAGTCTACCTCCAGAATACTAACACCAGAGTCAGTCCACCACCAGAATAGTAACACCAGAGTCAGTCCACCACCAGAATACTAACACCAGAGCCAGTCCACCACCAGAATACTAACACCAGAGCCAGTCCACCACCAGAATACTAACACCAGAGCCAGTCCACCACCAGAATAGTAACACCAGAGTCAGTCCACCACCAGAATACTAACACCAGAGCCAGTCCACCACCAGAATACTAACACCAGACCCAGTCCACCACCAGAATACTAACACCAGACCCAGTCCACCACCAGAATACTAACACCAGAGTCAGTCCACCACCAGAATACTAACACCAGAGTCAGTCCACCACCAGAATACTAACACCAGAGTCAGTCCACCACCAGAATACTAACACCAGACCCAGTCCACCACCAGAATACTAACACCAGAGTCAGTCCACCACCAGAATACTAACACCAGAGTCAGTCCACCACCAGAATACTAACACCAGAGTCAGTCCACCACCAGAATACTAACACCAGACCCAGTCCACCACCAGAATACTAACACCAGAGTCAGTCCACCACCAGAATACTAACACCAGACCCAGTCCACCACCAGAATACTAACACCAGAGCCAGTCTACCTCCAGAATACTAACACCAGAGCCAGTCTACCACCAGAATACTAACACCAGAGTCAGTCCACCACCAGAATACTAACACCAGACCCAGTCCACCACCAGAATACTAACACCAGAGTCAGTCCACCACCAGAATACTAACACCAGACCCAGTCCACCACCAGAATACTAACACCAGAGCCAGTCCACCACCAGAATAGTAACACCAGAGCCAGTCCACCACCAGAATACTAACACCAGAGTCAGTCCACCACCATAATCACTATTTACCACTAGCCTACACATTTACACAATGACTTACACTACATAAACAACCTGACCATTAACTAGTCACCAGTGTGACTAGTTAATGGTCCAAGTCGGACCGAAACATCGTCATAAGTTTCTTTTGTATATAGTTCTACTTTTTTCCAATTAATGTCCTTGAATTTGTATTGATAAATCCACTGGATGGCGAAACGTCTACAATATACCCAGATGTTGCACATGTGTCTAATTCTCCACATTTGTGTATTTTTCCAGTCATGGTATCGTGCCTTTAATGACTTACACTGTTTCAGTCACTATTTATGTAGTGTAAGTCATTGTGTGAATGTGTAGGTTAGTGGTAAATAGTGATTCTGGTGGTGGACTATCTCTAGTGTTAATATTCTGGTGGGGGACGGGCTCTGGTGTTAGTATTCTGGTATTGGACTGGCTCTGGTGTTAGTATTCTGGTGGTGGACTGGCTCTGGTGTTAGTATTCTGGTGGTAGACTGGCTCTGGTGTTAGTATTCTGGTGATGGACTGGCTCTGGTGTTAGTATTCTGGTGGTGGACTTGCATCCTCTGATGTGTTTTAGTTCCTTCCCGTGGAGTGTTCCTTCAGTCCCTTCCCTAGCTATGGCCCCTATCGTCCTTGGTTTCTCCTTCCTGCTCACCTGTTCCTGGCCCCCACAGGTGTCTGGTGAGGTCCCTGCACATGTCCTAGTTCCTTCAATGTCTTCCAGCCTCACATTTTGTCCTAGTGTGCTCCCTGTCTTTGTTTTAGCCCCATGTGGGTTTGACAGGACCTCTGCATACAGTTTAGTTTCCATGCTCCCTTCAGACCCGTTGTCTGTGTCTGATGTAGCCATTGCCGATGCTACTTCTGTAATATCTTTGTCTCTATGCTGTTTCAGATGTCTCAGCTCCTCTTCTAATCTCTTTATCTTGTTTTCTGCTCTTGTGGCATGTTGCTTCCACCTTCTGCATTCTGCTTCTAACCTCTCTTCCATCTTCCTTGCCAGCTCCTCTAGTCTCCTTCCCCAGTCTTCCTCCCTTTTTCTGAGCGCTGCTTCCCAGTCCTCCCCCCCAGATTCGTCCTTCGAGCCCCTTGTTCTCATCCTAGTTCTAGGTTCCCCCGTTGCTCCACAGAAGGAAGGGGAAGGGGTGGTTAGGGGGAGGGGAATAGATAGTTGGGGGAGAGGCGAAACGTTTCGGAATAGAGATACCTAAATGTTGCCTAGGTGTCTTACTTACCAACTTGTCGGTAATGTATACCATTTTGATATTCACCGTGTCTAGCACCTGTTGGTGTACCCTGCCATTTCGGTCTACTGTAGTCCAGTGTCCCCCCATTAAAAATACTTCCTCAAATCTCGTGTTTAACTCTTCACATACATCTTTGTGGTTTCTTGCGACCATCTCTCCTTCCTCAGCCTGATTACCTGGTCCTTGACTGTTTGACTGTTGTTTTCCTCCTGATGTGGATGTACAACACCTTTGGGTCAAATTTGGCTTTCGATGCTATGTCATTCTCACACTGCCGATGTGCCTTCCTCCTCATCCACGCACATTCATTCCCGTCTCTTCGGCTAATATTATATTCCTGGATCTTTTGTATTCTATATTCTTTCCATTCTGTTGTGCACTTAGTTTTGGCTTCTCTGCATCTTTGGGTGAACCAGAGGTTCATTCTGGTCTTCCCATTGTTTCTGTTGCCCTTGGGTACGAACCTCTCCTCCTCCTTTTTGCATTTTGTGGTCACGTATTCCATCATTTCATTCACTGTTTTTCCCAGCAGTTGTCTTACCCACTTTACCTCATGCAGGAAATTCCTCATGCCTGTGTAATCCCCTCTTTTGTAGTTTGGCTTCTCCCGTCCTACTCGTGCTGCTTTCCTCTCTGCTTTTAGCTCTACAATGTATTCGAAGCTCATGTCGTGTGTGTGTGTGTGTGTGTGTGTGCGCGCGCACCACTGCCTCTAGCACACACTGAAGTTTGGGAATGTTTTAAGGACTTATGCTACGTTCACGGATACTCATTAGAATTTGCCCTGCCTTGCCCGCCTGAGGGATGCATTTGTAATGAGACAGATGGTAATGAACGGGGAGAGAGTGAGAAAGGTTAATGTTTTATATAATATATAATATGCAAAAAAACATAATTCAGTAAGTGGAAGCTCGATCCTTCGTCCATTAATCGACATATTGACTAATTTATTGTAAAAAATCAATTAGGAACAGGAGGGTATTGGGTGACGTCAGGTTAGTTAATGAGGGTTTAAAGCCTATCGACTATACGAACAGGTTACTCGCAGTCATTAAGATCAAGAATACTTTAATCCTTAAATGATTATATTAAATCCACAGTGTATACACTCGGAGACACATACACCTGACGGTGTATACACACAGACACACAACACCTGACGGTGTATACACACACACCCACACACACCTGACGGTGTATACACAAACACCACATACACCTGACGGTGTATACACAAAGACACACATACACCTGACGGTGTATACACACAGACACACACACACCTGACGGTGTACACACACACACACGGTGTACACACACACACACACACACACACCACACACACAGAGGAGACAGTCATGAGAACATCTGGGCCCGTCTCAGAGCAGCAGTTCGTCGACACACGCAGACATAGGCAAGTTATGGCTAAAATAAGCAAAGGTACATGACCGGATAGTTTTTTTAAGGGCTTTCACGACCTGGGAACGAATTTGTGCAGTATGTGATGACGGAGACCCCCAACATGACACCCCTTCCCCTCCCCTCCCCTCACATTCACACCAACACATTCCACCACACAAAAGAGGGGAGCAGCACATTACTAATGAATCCATTTTTTTGCTATAACAACAACAATGACATTACCCTCACTTAGGGGTGCCATTGAGATTCTCTCCCCTCTCCCCCTCGAAGGGGAGGGGGGGGGAGAGAATCTCGTGTCATTTTCAGATCCCCCTGAAAAAAATGTCGAGAATTTTTTTTTGGACTTTAGACAATAAGTGTTTCAGACTCCATAACAACTGGTCAGGTAGAAAATAAAAATATTTTCAGAAAATGCTGGAAAAAATTGTGAAAGGTTGGAGGGTACTTATTGTGACTTGTAAAATGTGCCTTTGATGTGTTGTGAAAAGTTGTGAATTGTACTGGCGTAGGTGAGTGTACTTATCTGTATGTACTTACCTGTTACGGACACACGCAGTGTGTGGCCTGTGAGACCTGGTCGTAATGGGAATTGGAGCAAACTCAGCAGGTATGTACACTATGTATGTACACTATGTACAATATGTACAGATAGAATAAGTGTACACCACAGTGGCAGATGGCAAAGCTGAACCAAGAAAGAGTGCACCGTGCTCAACCAGCAGGTAGGCAAGTCTGCCACTGCTTACCACAATGGAGCTGGATTCCACTGACTCGTCACCTGAATCTTTGTTATGGAGTTTGGTACCACTGAATCATCACCTGAATCAATGCTATGGAGTTTGGTACCACTGAATCGTCTCCTGAATCTTTGTTATGGAGTTTGGTACCACTGAATCGTCTCCTGAATCTTTGTTATGGAGTTTGGTACCACTGAATCGTCTCCTGAATCTTTGTTATGGAGTTTGATACCACTGAATCGTCTCCTGAATCTTTGTTATGGAGTTTGGTACCACTGAATCGTCTCCTGAATCTTTGTTATGGAGTTTGGTACCACTGAATCGTCTCCTGAATCTTTGTTATGGAGTTTGATTCCACCAAATCCTCGTGCTTACTACACTGGCTTGTTTACAAATGTTACACAGTAAGAGGTTTTAGCTTCCCCTGGGCCTCAATCCTCCTGTTTCTCACATTTCAATCACTGTCCACATCTGTGTTATTGGTATCTTGTTCGTCGTAGTCTTGATAAATGAAACATTTGTGCAATACTTGGGAATCTGTGCTGCGGAAACGTTTCTCCAGCCAGTGGCTTCCCCAGTCCATTTCAGAGAATGGTTGCGGATCAGAAGGAGGTTAAGGTAATCAGTCCCTCAGCTTGGGGTAGATGTGATCAGTCCAACAATCTTGATAAAAGAATCAGTTAATTATGTCGTAATCTTCTCTATCCTCTTCTGCTGTCGTTCCACAAGTCCTTATGCTAAGTGATCCAATTGGGCTGAGCAAACGGGGGATCGAGTTTCAAAAAATCCAGGTAAACTCCAGGTAAACCCCATTACTTCTACTGCTGTTAGGTTAAGTTCCTCTAGTCTATCCTCATAACCCAATCCCTTCCGGGATTGGGTTATGACGACAGACTCAAGGAAGATTAGAGAACAAACTGAAGGATAGATTAAAGGAAGATTAGGAGACAAACCTCTAATCTTGCTCGAGTGTTGCAACATGCGTAACCATGAATAAACGGAAGAATGGACTGGGACTCCAACCGTGGTCCTAGCAGTTGGAGGCTCAATGCTGCACCACTCAGCCAAGATGCTTACAACAGGAAGATTTTCCAAACAACTGGTATCACTGATACAGCCATCTCTGAAGCGCTGTTTGTAAAAATGTTCCATTTGTAAGGTTCTTGATTCAAAGGGACAAGGTTGGGTCAGCAACTATAAGAACCACGGTTCGAGCACCTGTCCATTATTCTGTGTGTTCACTGACAGTCATTCGTTACAAGTTATCGTGAGGTTTATGCTTAATCCCGCGTGGGTGCCATGCTGGCGCTGCATACTGTATAATATATAATAGCAATAATAACATATGTGAGCAAAGTAACATTTATGAAGGGATTCAGGGAAACCGGCAGGCCGGACTTGAGTCCTGGAGATGGGAAGTACAGTGCCTGCACTCTGAAGGAGGGGTGTTAATGTTGCAGTTTAAAAACTGTAGTGTAAAGCACCCTTCTGGCAAGACAGTGATGGAGTGAATGATGGTGAAAGTTTTTCTTTTTCGGGCCACCCTGCCTTGGTGGGAATCGGCCAGTGTGATAATAAAAAAATTAAATAATAATATATAGTACGCAGAGCCATCATGGAACCCACGTGTAATTAAGAATCAGCTCAACAAGAGTGACGGTAAGGGTGAAATACTTTGTGCAAAGCCAAAAAGATCTTTTAAGGCATCCGAGTGTGTTTAAAGAGTCGTTAACCTCCCTTATGTTCCCCAACACTGGAGCATCACTATGGTGGATGTGGCTCTGGTGTCTCAGACTGGCACATTCTAAGGTCTTATTGTTTACTCTTATGGCTTTTCTCGTATCTCTCATAGCTACGAATGTTTGAAATTGAGTGCATTATTATTATAATGAAGGGGAGCGCTAAACTCGTAGGAGTTATGCAGCGCCTGTGGGAGGGGGAAATGTGGAAGGTAATCAGGCTTAATTCAGGGAACTGGAGCACAGATCCAATTCCCTAGATCAAGAGCCCCTCACCAACATAGGGAGCCTTCCTTGAGGGGAAATTGAGTGTAAATAGTGATCCTTCCTACTAACAAGCGGCTGAGAACTATCTACTGTCAAGTGTAGAAGACATGTGCAACAGTTGGGTATCTTTATTGGCGAAACGTTTCGCCTACACAGTAGGCTTCTTCAGTCAAATACAGAGGCAGTAGGTGTAGTAGTGAAATGAAGATGATTTAATCAGTCCATCAACCTTGGAGAAGTAATATTTGAGGTGGTCAGGACGTGGCCTGGAGAAGAGGCTGGAGTAATTAAATCATCTTCATTTCACTACTACACCTGCTGCCTCTGTATTTGACTGAGGAAACCTGTTGTGTAGGCGAAACGTTTCGTCAATAAAGATACTCAACTGCTGCACATGTATCTTAATCATCAACTTGTCGATATTTTGAATAATTTCAACAGAACGACAGTGCTTAACATCTCAGTTCCTGACTAACGTAGGGGAGGAGCTAGAGCTTTCTGATTGGTTACTTTTGGATGGGGAGAGCCTTCCTATTGGCCAGAGGCAATGCCAACAAAATCATTTGCTCTGGAAAGGCTCTAATTAGGTCCAAATAAAGTAACTCTATAATGTTATTTGTCCAACAAAGGGATTATGATTAAACTGAGAAATACACGGGAAATCGAACCATCGAACCACGGGGAATCAAATCATAAGATTATCCTCATCACGGGGCTCTAAAAATCATGGATTGATGCATAGACCTTCACTGATGATATCATACTGTCTAGGCAGACACTCATCATCCGTCTTCTCTCAGAACCAAATGTATCCTACCAGTCTTCCCTCTCTCTCGATCTCTCTCTCTCTCTCTCTCTCCTTTACTGATATGTCGTAACATTTAATTAGTTCAGTGTACCACCCTCCAAGTATGACAGTGTAACCATACTGACCAGTTAGATAATATTGACATGTTCCTTTAATATTTGATGCCTCAACAACTGCAATTAATGTCCTCTTGATGTGACTCTAAGGAGCCACGTCTAGAAGACGTGACTTCTTTGTGTTTTCTTGTTGTAACATCTAAGTACCCTCTTGACTCGGCTTCTTAAACAGATTGACTGATGTTGTAGTAGCCAGGCTTAGGCTTGGTTTCAAGCCTAAGCCTGTATGTGGTCAGTCTTATGGTCAGTATCTACAACAATTTGTGCTTTATTGTCCACGTATTGACGAATATAGAGACAGTATAATGACCCACGTGATATGTCAGGATATCTAATTAATGAAAATAAGATACCAGATGTTTAAGCAAATATCCCAAGTTTGACTGCAATGTAAATCCAGATGTACTCTTGTTAACCCTTTTGGGGTCTAGTTCCTAGGCCTTTTTGTGTATCCATATGGTGTTGCGCTGCCCTCCACATGATGCAGCTTCGGCAGCAAAATTTAAATCTAGTTTGCAAGTGCAGCTTCATATACAACATCATTAGAAACAGATGCAGCACAAGTTGTATAAGCAACGATAACAACAGCAGTGGTTGTATAAATAACAGCAGTAGAAGCATCGGTAGCGGCAGCTGGAGGGAGAATGAGGGGAAGGTGGGCGGTGAGGGAGGGCGCTGTGGGTGGGCGGGGTGAGGGAGGGAGGGCGTTGCGGGTGGGTGGGCGGCAGGGCGGGTGGCTAGCTAGCTGGCTGGCTGGCAGCCACAGTGTCACTGGTGAGGGCGTCAGGGAAGGCAGCAGCAGTGTAGCTGTGAGCAGTGTCCACACGTGTTGTGTTCGAGTGAGTGAGTGTCTCAGCACTCCAAGTGTTAGTTGGTCCAGCAGCGGCGGATACCACACCGGACGGTCGCTGTGCCACGCTGTGCCACGCGCGGGGGAAGGGCTGAGGTTGAGGGAGGTGTTGGTTGGGTGGTTGTGTTTACATGATGACTGTGGCGGAGGCGGAGCTGGTGAGGCGGGCAGCGGAAAAGGGACGGAGTGCATCATTTTGCGCGCCGTCCCAGCCGCTGTCCGCTCTCCACTCTGCGCACTCGTCCTCGGATATACATATGGACGTCCGCGCGCACGCTGCGGCCTTCGCACAAGCCCAGCACCATGCGTCGTCCAGCCCGAGGTCTAGGCTGAAAGCGACGCAAGCGGCACGACGGTCACAGTCCTGCCGCGTGCAGGGTTCCAGGCCGCCGCGCGTGCGGCGTCAAGAATCCCCGCGGGGATCGGAACCCCGGCTAGAACTGGACGCCGACGCCTCTGCTGCCTTCGTCACCACCCCAGAAGACGCCTCCTACAACCCCTTCCTGCGTAAGGTTCCATCCTGTGGCCGCCTCGTGACGCTATCGCTCGAAGCCGGCGGCGGCGGCGACGACGTCGACGGCTCACCGGTCCTACACCGCTCCGCTTCCGCCCGCCGCGCACGCCCGCCCACAGCCTCGTCGCCCAGCCACTCCCCCACGCCCACGCGGGTAACCCGTCCACCGCAGAAGAACCGGGCCACGGTCAAGAGGACCCCAGCAACCACCAACAGCGCCGCCCGACGCGCTGGGACCAGCAGCAGTGGCGGGGCAGCCGGATACCTGGATGTGAAAGTCTTCAGGATCCAACGAGGGTCTAGACTCTGACTCATACCTACTGAGGAACTTCTCCACCACCACTAAAGGTCAGTCCCTCATTGTTCTTGATGGCAGTATATAGGGCACCTGACAGCTCATACCGTATTGAACCATATGTAACACTTGACAGCTCACACCGTATTGAACCATATAGAGCGCCTGACAGCTCACGCCGTATTGAACCATATATAACACTTGACAGCTCACACCGTATTGAACCATACAGGGCACCTGACAACTTACACCGTACTAAGCATTATGGCTGGCGAAGAGGTACGCTGGTAACAACGGTATGTACAACTGAAAGACATTACTGTATTTACATTTCAAGACACTGAGGACACGTTTCGCCACGAGTGGCCTCTATAACAAAAAAAAAAAAAAAAAGCCTACTCGTGGCGAAACATTTCCCGGGTAAATGTCTTACCATTCTCAACTCTGTTGTAAATAGGAAACAGGTAAATTGAGAAAGAAAGTGAGAAAACAGCGACGAGCCATTTTCATTTTAATTAACTACGGAGAAGAGGCGGCAAAGACCTCATATTTCACTGCAGAAAGAGGGGGTTACTTTCTCTCCTTGTCCTTACTTTGCTACCTACTTACGACACAGACTCCCAGGTAACATAACTCCTTTAAAAGTAGCATCAGAGGCAGCCTGGGTCTCCTAACACCTACTGCTTCTGTTACCTGGGAGATAGTCTGCCCTGTGGGTCGCATCCTGGGAGAAACCTAAAAACTCCAGTGGAAACAAGCCGCACTGGCTTGGGCTATCCTGCGCTGTCATTGCTATAGACTTCTCAACAATAATGAATCAATAACCAACAATAATAAAAAAAACAGTAATATTCAACAATAATTAGTCAATAACATTTAAAGAAGGGGACAAGTTCTTGTGAGCAATACCTCTGATACCTCTGTTTAAAGTAACTCAAAGAGGCCAGTGGTTAGCACACCGGCCTCTGAGTTTCAGGAATCACCTGCTCTTGGTTCGATCCGTACTTCCTTGTGTAATATACTATACAAAGACGTGGGGATCGAACCAATGGCAGGCGAATCCTAAAACTAACAAGCCAGTGTGCTAACAACTGGCCCAACCTGTCATGGGTTCGACCCCCAGCAGTTCTGCGGTTTGTTTACGCTCAGTGTTCTTACGATTTCCTCAGTCAAGATATATTACACATATATTGTCTTTACGTTCTCCAATTTACCAGGAAAACATAAGCTGGTGGTTAAGGGTGGGAATGGCATCACTTAAAACTCAAGTCGTGACGAACGACTGTCACTGAATAAGCAGAGTAGACGAGAGACTGCCAGGATTAAGGTTCGAATCCCTGTGTGCTCTGTTTATTCCGGTTTCACTAGATTTCTGAATGTCTGTGCCAATAAAAATCAATTACGTTAAAAAGCACTGACTTCGTCTGAGACACAGAGCTGTGTACACTCAGTGTACACTGCGTACACAGTGAAGGAAGTACACTCACTGTGTACACAGTGAAAGTACCCTCACCGTGCGCACAGTGAAGGAAGTACACTCACTGTGTACACAGTGAAAGTACCCTCACCGTGCGCACAGTGAAGGAAGTACACTCACTGTGTACACAGTGAGGGAAGTACCACAGAGTTGTCAGGAAGTGGAATAGTCTGGAAAGTGATGTAGTGGAGACAGGTACTATACATAGCTTTAAGATGAGGTATGATAAAGAACATGGAGCAGGGAGAGAATGGACCTAGCTAATGGCGACCAGTGAAGAGGCGGGGCCAGGAGCTATGACTCGACACCTGCAACCACAATTAGAGAAATACCCTAGTGTACACACAGTGAAGGAAGCACAGCAGAGGAACATGGAATGCTGTTACCCACCCTGGTTGCCGGGTTTCCCTACACCCTGGATACTGCCGTTTCCCGCCGGAATACCAGCTTAAAGGGGAATATGCCAAAGATTACCCCTGGAACAGGCTTCCCACTGGATATGCAAGTACGCCCCGGAATGCCAGTTAACCACCCGGGATACCAGCTTGACCACCCGGATACCACTTAGAAATTACCCACCATGGAAGCCAGCTTACCCCGGGATAGCCAGCTTTACCCACCCTGGATATGCCGCTTACCACCCGGGATATGCCAGCTTACCCGCCCTGGAATATCCCAAACTTACCCACCCTGGAATGGCAGCTTACCACCCTGGATATGCCAGTTACCCACCCGGATATGCAGTTACGACCCTGGATATGCCAGCACCCACCTGGATATACCAGTTTAAAACCCACCTGGGATATTCCAGCTTACCCACCGGGATATGCCAGCTTAACCCACCTGGATATGCCAGCTTTACCCACCGGGAATATCGCTTCCCACCCGGATATGCCAGCTTACGACCCTGGTTTAAACCACTTACCCCCCTGGAACCAGCTTACCCCCGGTATGCCAGCTTCCCTACCCTGGATATCAGCTTACCACCTGATATCCAGCTACCCACCTGGATATCCAGCTTACCCCCCTGGATATGCCAGCTTACCACCCTGGATATCCCAGCTTAACCCCCCTGTTTATCCAGTTTACCACCCTGGATTAAAGCCAGCTTACACCCTGGATATGCCGCTTACCCACCTGGATATGCCAGCTTACCCACCCGGGATATACCAGCTTCCCCACCCTGGATATACCAGCTTACCCACCCTGGATATCCAGCTTACCCCCCCGGGATATACAGCTTACCCACCCTGGATATGCCAGCTTACCACCCTGGATATCCAGCTTACCCCCCCTGGATATGCAGCTTACCCCCCCTGGATATCCAGTTTAAACCACCCTGGTTTATCCCAGCTTACCACCCTGGATATGCCAGCTTACCCACCCTGGATATGCCAGCTTCCCCACCCTGGATATGCCAGCTTACCCACCTGATTTGCCAGCTTACCCACCTGGATATGCCAGCTTACCCACCCTGGATATCCAGCTTACCCACCCTGGATTATGCCAGCTTACCCCCTGGATATGCCAGTTTAAACCCACCCTGGATATACCAGCTTACCCACCTGGATATGCCAGCTTACCACCCTGGATATCCAGCTTACCCACCCTGATATACAGCTTACCCACCCTGGATATGCCAGCTTACCCACCCTGGATATGCCAGCTTACCCACCCTGGATATGCCAGCTTACCCACCCTGGATATAGCCAGCTTAACACCACCTGGATATGCCAGCTTACCCACCCTGGATATCCAGCTTACCCACCCTGGATATCCCAGCTTACCCACCCTGGATATGCCAGCTTACCCACCCTGGATATGCCAGCTTACCCACCCTGGATATGCCAGCTTACCCACCCTGGATATGCCAGCTTACCCACCCTGGATATGCCAGCTTACCCACCCTGGATATGCCAGCTTACCTACCCTGGATATAACAGCTTACCCACCCTGGATATCCAGCTTCCCACCTGGATATCCAGCTTACCCACCCTGGATATGCCAGCTACCACCCTGGATATACCAGCTTACCCCCTGGATATCCAGCTTACCCACCCTGGATATCCAGCTACCCACCCTGGATATGCCAGTTACCCACCCTGGATATCCAGCTTACCCACCCTGATATACCAGCTTACCCACCCTGGATATGCCAGCTTACCCACCCTGGATATGCCAGCTTACCCACCCTGGATATGCCAGCTTACCCACCCTGGATATACCAGCTTACCCACCCTGGATATACCAGCTTACCCACCCGGGATAGCCCAGCTTACCACCCTGGATATGCCAGCTTACCCCCCCTGGATATGCCACTTTAACCCTGGATATGCCAGCTTACCACCCTGGATATACCAGCTTCCCCACCTGGATATGCCAGCTTACCCACCCTGGATATCCAGCTTACCCACCCTGGATATACCGCTTACCCCCCCTGGTTTATGCCAGTTACCCACCCTGGATATGCCAAGCTTACCCACCCGGGAAATTGCCAGCTTACCCACCCTGGATATACCAGCTTACCCCCCCCTGGATAAAAACAGCTTACCCACCCTGGATATGCCGCTTACCCCCTGGATATCCAGCTTACCCACCCTGGATATGCCAGCTTACCCACCCTGGATATGCCAGCTTACCCACCCTGGATATGCCAGCTTACCCACCCTGGATATGCCAGCTTACCCACCCTGGATATGCCAGCTTACCCACCCTGGATATACCAGCTTACCCACCCTGGATATACCAGCTTACCCACCCTGGATATGCCAGCTTACCCACCCTGGATATGCCAGCTTACCCACCCTGGATATACCAGCTTACCCACCCTGGATATACCAGCTTACCCCCCCTGGTTTATCCAGCTTACCCACCCGGGGATATCAGCTACCCACCCTGGATATCCAGCTTACCCACCCTGGATATGCCAGCTTACCCACCCTGGATATGCCACCCTTACCCACCCTGGTATACCAGCTTACCCACCCTGGTTATACCAGCTTACCCACCCTGGATATACCAGCTTACCCACCCTGGATATACCAGCTTACCCACCCTGGATATGCCAGCTTACCCACCCTGGATATGCCAGCTTACCCACCCTGGATATACCAGCTTACCCACCCTGGATATACCAGCTTACCCACCCTGGATATACCAGCTTACCCACCCTGGATTACCAGCTTACCAACCCGGGATATCCAGCTTACCCACCCGATTCCAGCTTCCCCCACCCTGGATATATTACCCCCCCTGTATCATTTTCCCCACCCTGGATGTAACCACTTACCCATCCAGGGAAATATCCAAGCTTAACTGGAAAAACCAGCTATAATACCACCCCCATGGTTTAAGTTACCCATTATGATAATATAGAAACCATAATTAACATTAAAAATAAGCTTTAATTTAAATAAAGCTTCCCCAAATAAACCCATTAATAAAATAATTAATGGAATAATAATAACATAATAGCAAAAACCCTTATTGAATATAAACAAATTATACATATAATAATATTAATAATTAATATAATAATAGCAATAATAATCCCAATATGAATAATAGTTAATTGGGCAAAATTATACAATAATAGCAAATAATAAAAATAATTATATAATATTAGCATTAATATACAAATACCATAAAATAAAATCCAATATAAATAGCAATAATAAAAACAATTAAATAGCAATATAATAATAATAAAGGCAATTAATATCAATATTAAAAATTTCAAAATATAATAAAAAATAAATCCAATAATAATAAAATAATAATATATCAATAATAATAGCAATAATAAATAGGCAAAAATTTCTAAAAAATAAAATGGGTAAAGGTAAAAAGAATTCCTTTAAGAAAATTAAAAAAAAAGCATTAAATCCAATTTATGCAAAATAATAAAAACCCAATCTTATCAACATATAAGAGAAAATTTATGCAAATCCCAATAATAAAACAAAATCTTTGCAAATCCCATAATAAACCCAATCTACCCAAATCATAAGGAGAAGAGTTTATGAAAGTGCCATAAGGAGAAGAGACTTAGAAACACAGTGCATAAAGGAGAAGCCGGATCTTAGTGCCACAAGTGCCATCAAGAGAAGCCACGGATTTAGTGCAACAGTGCATAAGAGAAGCAGGATTTTAGTGCACACAGTCCACAAGAAAAGCAACGGATTTAGTGCCACACAGTGCCATAAGGAGAAAGCCACGGATCTTATGCACAAAAAGTGCCATCAAGGAGAAGCAACGGATTTAGTGCACACAGTGCATCAAGGGAAGCCACGGATCTTGTCCACACAGTGCCATAAGGAGAAGCACGGATCTTAGGTCACACAGTGCCATCAAGGAAAAGCCACGGATCTTAGTGCCACACAGTGCCATAAAGGGAAAAAGCCACGGATCTTAGTGCCACACAGTGCCATCAAGGAGAAGCCACGGATCTTAGTGCCACACAGTGCCATCAAGGAGAAGCCACGGATCTTAGTGCCACACAGTGCCATCAAGGAGAAGCCACGGATCTTAGTGCCACACAGTGCCATCAAGGAGAAGCCACGGATCTTAGTGCCACACAGTGCCATCAAGGAGAAGCCACGGATCTTAGTGCCACACAGTGCCATCAAGGAGAAGCCACGGATCTTAGTGCCACACAGTGCCATCAAGAAGCCACGGATCTTAGTGCCATCAAGGAGAAGCCACGGATCTTAGTGCCACACAGTGCCATCAAGGAGAAGCCACGGATCTTAGTGCCACACAGTGCCATCAAGGAGAAGCCACGGATCTTAGTGCCACACAGTGCCATCAAGGAGAAGCCACGGATCTTAGTGCCACACAGTGCCATCAAGAAGAAGCCACGGATCTTAGTGTCACACAGTGCCATAAAGGAGAAGCCACGGATCTTAGTGCCAAAACAGTGCCATCAAGGAGAAGCCACGGATCTTAGTGCCACACAGTCCCATCAAGGAGAAGCCACGGACTTAGTGCCACACAGTGCCATCAAGGAGAAGCCAGGGTTTCTTATGCCACACAGTGCCATAAAGGAGAAGCCAGGGATCTTAGTGCCACACAGTGCCATCAAGGAGAAGCCACGGATCTTGTCCACACAGTGCCTCAAGGAGAAGCCACGGATCTTAGTGCCACACTGCCATCAAGGAGAAGCCACGGATCTTAGTGCCAAAATAAAAGGAGAAGCCACGGTCTTAGTGCCACACAGTGCCATCAAGGAGAAGCCACGGACTTAGTGCCACACAGTGACATCAAGGAGAAGCCACGGATCTTGTGTCACACAGTGCCTCAAGGAGAAGCAAGGGGATCTAGTGCCACACAGTGCCAAAGGGGAGAAGCCACCGGATTTTAAGTGCCACACAGTCCCAAACAAGGAAAGCCACGGATCTTTTGCCACACAGTCCCCATAAAGGAGAACCCCACGGATTTTAGTGCCACACCGTGCCATCAAGGAGAACCCACCTTGGGCCCCACCAGTCCCCCATCGGGGGGAGAAGCCAGGGATCTTATGTCAAAACATGCCACAAGGAGAAGCCACGGATCTTAGTGCCACACAGTGCCATCAAAGAGAAGCCAGGATCTTTATGTCACCCTGCCATCAAGTGGAAGCCCACGGACACCAGTGCCACGCAGGGGGCCCCATCTGGGGAAGGCGGGGATGAAAATCGGAAAAGTGACGTCGGGAGGCGCGGTGAGGTGCAGGGGAGATTTTTCCACACCGGGGGAGTGGAGGGTTCTTGACAGTGCCTAAGTAAGTTTTATTTAGGCACAATATAAAAAAAGGTAAATTATCATAATAACACATACGTAAAAACATAGTAAAAACCAAGAAAGTAAACCAAAAAGTGACTTATTTTATTTTTTTTAGATTTTTTTTTTTTCCCTTTCTCTCTCTCTCTTCTCTCTCTCTCTCTCTCTCTCTCTCTTTTGACATTTGTACTTGAAAGAAACATAAATGTACACTGTCTTTGGGAGAGGTATACATCCCTGTACTGTACACTGTGGGTGGAAGGATGTACATGTACACTGTGGTGGAAGAGATGTACATGGCACTGTTGGGTGGAAGGTTTACAATTTACAGTGGGGAAAGAGTGTACTGTGCACTGGTGGTGGAAGAGAGTTCAGTCCCTTTTTTGGGGAAGAATGTCTGGCAGTGTGGTGGAAGGAGGGTTCTTGAAAAGGGGGTGGGGTGTCTTGATGTGTGGGGGGGGTGTAATGTAATGGGGGGGGGTGTAATTGATGTGGGGGTGGGGAGTGTTGTAATGTGGTGGAAGGTGTTGTGTGTTGGTGGGGATTAAGTTGTGGTGGAAGGGGAGTTTTTGGGTGGGGAAGGGGGGTTTGTTGTAATGGGTGGGGATGAAGGGGGGGGGGGTGGGGGATTTTTGTAAGGGGGTGAAGGTGTTGTGGTGGGGGGGGAAGGTTTTTGTAAATGGGTTGGGGGGTTTTGGGGTGGGGGGTGGGGTTTTTGTAAAGGGTGGGAGATTAATGTGATGTGTGGGGGGAGGATGTAATGTGATTGGTGGTGAAAGGTGTAATGTAATGTTGGGGGAAGAGATGTAATTGACTGTGTGGTGGAAGGATGTCATGTACACTGGGGTGGAAGAATTACATGTCCTGTGTGGGGAAGAGTGTACATGTACATGTGGGGGAAAGGAGTCATGTGCACTGTGTGGTGGAAGAGATGTACATGTACACTGTGGTGGAAGAGATGTACATGTGCACTGTGTGGGGAAGAGATGTACATGTACACTGTGGTGGAAGAGATGTACATGTGCACTGTGTGGTGGAAGAGATGTACATGTACACTGTGGTGGAAGAGATGTACATGTGCACTGTGTGGTGGAAGAGATGTACATGTACACTGTGGTGGAAGAGATGTACATGTGCACTGTGTGGTGGAAGAGATGTACATGTACACTGTGGTGGAAGAGATGTACATGTGCACTGTGTGGTGGAAGAGATGTACATGTACACTGTGGTGGAAGAGATGTACATGTGCACTGTGTGGTGGAAGAGATGTACATGTGCACTGTGTGGTGGAAGAGGTGTACATGTACACTGTGTGGTGGAAGAGATGTACATGTGCACTGTGTGGTGGAAGAGATGTACATGTACACTGTGTGGGGGAAGAGGTGTACATGTACACTGTGTGGTGGAAGAGATGTACATGTGCACTGTGTGGTGGAAGAGATGTACATGTACACTGTGTGGAAGAGATGTACATGTACACTGTGTGGTGGAAGAGATGTACATGTGCACTGTGTGGTGGAAGAGATGTACATGTGCACTGTGTGGTGGAAGAGATGTACATGTACACTGTGTGGTGGAAGAGATGTACATGTACACTGTGTGGGGGAAGAGGTGTACATGTACACTTTGTGGTGGAAGAGATGTACATGTACACTGTGTGGTGGAAGAGATGTACATGTACACTGTGTGGTGGAAGAGATGTACATTTACACTGTGTGGTGGAAGAGATGTACATTTACACTGTGTGGTGGAAGAGATGTACATGTACACTGTGTGGTGGAAGAGATGTACATGTACACTGTGTGGGAGAAGAGGTGTACATGTACACTGTGTGGTGGAAGAGATGTACATGTACACTGTGTGGTGAAAGAGATGTACATTTACACTGTGTGGTGGAAGAGATGTACATGTACACTGTGTGGTGGGAGAGATGTACATGTACACTGTGTGGCGGGAGAGATGTACATGTATACTGTGTGGTGGGAGAGATGTACATGTACACTGTGTGGTGGAAGAGATGTACATGTACACTGTGTGGTGGAAGAGATGTACATGTACACTGTGTGGAAGAGATGTACATGTACACTGTGTGGGGGAAGAGATGTACATGTACACTGTGTGGGGGAAGAGGTGTACATGTACACTGTGTGGGGGAAGAGGTGTACATGTACACTGTGTGGGGGAAGAGATGTGCATGTACACTGTGTGGGGAAGAGGTGTACATGTACACTGTGTGGGGGAAGAGATGTACATGTACACTGTGTGGGGGAAGAGATGTACATGTACACTGTGTGGGGGAAGAGATGTACATGTACACTGTGTGGGGGAAGAGATGTACATGTACACTGTGTGGGGGAAGAATGTACATGTACACTGTGTGGGGAAGAGATGTACATGTACACTGTGTGGGGGAAGAGATGTACATGTACACTGTGTGGGGGAAGAGGTGTACATGTACACTGCACTAGGCCTATCAAAATCACACCTGCACTAGGCCTATCAATGTCCTTCATCCCAGCCCCAGGGTAACACTGTCTCCTCTTCCTGTCTATCAGACAGGACTGTCTACCCATGAATTTTACCTGGTATTTCCCAGCAACAATAACAAAGTAACAATACCCTACCTGGAACAATATGCAAAGAACCATGTCACAGTGTGTTACCTTAACAAGTCGTGATTTAAAGATGGTTCAGGAGAGACCGAAACATCTTTTAACTTCTGGTCATTTGCATGTTCGAAACATCAGGACGCGTTTCCTTAAGACACCTGCTGCCCCTGTTCACCTATCAGTAAAATGGGTACCTGGGTGTTAGTGGACTGGTGTGGGTGGCATCCTGGGTGTTAGTGGACTGGTGTGGGTCGCATCCTGGGTGTTAGTGGACTGGTGTGGGTGCATCCTGGGTGTTAGTGGACTGGTGTGGGTCGCATCCTGGGTGTTAGTGGACTGGTGTGGGTCGCATCCTGGGTGTTAGTGGACTGGTGTGGGTCGCATCCTGGGTGTTAGTGGACTGGTGTGGGTCGCATCCTGGGACAAAACTGACCTAATTTGCCCGAAATGCTCTGCATAACAAGCGGCTTTCTATATAGTAGCATGTCATTGATGTCAGCTATGGTCTGTATAAGTTGCATCAATTACTTGTTGAAATAAAGATTATTATTATCATGATACACAAATACGTCACTAATATAGGTGTTAGAAAGGTGTTTGCTAACAGTATTGAAGAGGAGACGCAGGTAGTAATTAAATGACGACACCTGGTGTAAAGCAGGTGACGGCTGGCCAATCAGGCGACGTCAGACATAGAGATTGAGAGACAGACCAATGGTATGACTCGTACCACAGTCAGCAGGATACTTGGCAGCCAATCAGCGCAAGGGGGAGGATGTTGTGGCTGTGACGTCATGCAGGTGGCTTGCTTCACCCCCCTACCCTCACACACAGCATTTCTTCCCTCATTTCCCCCTTCCTCCTCTCCCCTCACTCAACACTGGTTCAAAGTTTTTCTTCTGCCTCACCTCGAAGTTTCGGTTTGGATAAAACGTGAAGTTTCTGACGTTCTGCATATTGAACTGCTGCCTCTGTCATTGATGGCTGTCATCGTTATCGACACCATCATCCTGCTATCATTATTAATGATTGCACTACCATCAAAGCAAACTGTCTATCTTTATTCAGAATATTGCGCCTCTTTTCACCACTAAACTACACACAACAACACCACTACACTACACACAACAACCACCACTACAACAAAAACCACCACTACATACACACAACACCCACTACACTACACACAACAACCCCCACTACCACACAACACACTAACTACAACAACACCACCACTAATACAACACAACAACCACACTACACACAACAACCACCACCACTACACAAACAACCACCACTACATAAAACACAAAAAACCACCACTACACACAACAAACCCCCATAACCAACAACCACCATACACAAACAACCACACTACACTACACACAACAAACCCCCACTACACACAACAACACCACACACTACACACAAACAACCCCATACACTACAACAACAACCACCATACACTACACACAAAACCACCACTACACACAACAACCCCCACTCACTAACCAACAACCACCACTACACAAAAAACAACCCCCATACACACAACAACCCCCACTACCCCCAAAAAACCCCACACAACACAAAACCACCACTAAAACACACAACACCACCACTCACAAACACCACCACTACACACAACAACCACCACTACACACAAACAACCACCACTCCCAACAACACCAACCCCATACACAAACAACCACCACTACACACAACACCACAATACACACAACAACCACCATACACACAACAAACCACCACTACACTACAACAACAACCACCACTACACCAAAACCCCACACACACAACAAACCACCACTACACACAACAACCCCACTACACACACACACCCCCCACTACCACACAACAACCACCCTACAACAAAAACCCACACTACACACCACCACCACTAACTACCACAACAACCACCACTACACTACCACAACAACCACCACTACACCACAAACAAACCACTACACACAACAACCCACTACACTACAAAAACCCACACACTACAAACAACAAACCACTACAATTACACCAAACAACCACCCTACACACAAAAAAAACCATACACCCCCAACAACCACCAAATACACTACAAACAAAACCACCACTACTCACAAAAACCACCACTACACTTACAACACCAAGCACCACTACACTACACACCAACAAGCACCATTTCACTACACACAACAACCACCCTACTACACACAACAACCCCCACTACACCCCAAACAACCCCACCACTCAACTACACACAACAAGCACCCTACATACACACAACACCACCATAACTACAAAACTACCCACCACTACACTACAACAACAACCCACTACACTACCCCACAACAAGCCCACACACTACACACAACAAGCACCACTACACTACACACAACAACCCCACTACACTACACACAACAACCACCACTACACTACACACAACAACCCCACTACACTACCCCACAACAAGCACCACTACACTACACACAACAACCACCACTACACTACACACAACAACCACCCCCTACACTACACACAACAACCACCACTACACTACACACAACAACCACCACTACACTACACACAACAACCCACACAACAACCACCACTACACACAACAACCACCACTACACACAACAACCACCACTACACACAACAACCACCACTACACACAACAACCACCACTACACACACCACCACTACACCAACAACAACCACCACTACACACAACCACTACACACAACAACCACCACTACACACAACAACCACCACTACACACACCAACCACCACTACACACAACAACACACCACTACACACACCAACCACCACTAACACACCAACCACCACTACACACAACAACCACCACTACACACAACAACCACCACTACACACAACAACCACCACTACACACAACAACCACTACACACAACAACCACCACTACACACAACAACCACCACTACACACAACAACCACCACTACACACAACAACCACCACTACACACAACAACCACCACTACACACAACAACCACTACACACAACAACCACCACTACACACAACAACCACCACTACACACAACAACAACCACTACACACAACAACCACCACTACACACAACAACAACCACTACACACAACAACCACCTACTCACCACAACAACCACTACACACAACAACCACCACTACACACAACAACAACCACTACACACAACAACCACCACTACACACAACAACAACCACTACACACAACAACCACCACTACACACAACAACCACTACACACAACAACCACCACTACACACAACAACCACCACTACACACAACAACCACCACTACACACAACAACAACCACTACACACAACTTCTCTTAATAATTATAATATATTTTCTCCAAAATTTAAAAGAAAACAGAAAAACCTTCGCTGGAATTCTATGTCGTCTAAGATCTGAGCTTCTCTATGTGCGGGTTGTGTATTTTGTGAGCTGGAGGAGTTTGTTGGTGTTTTGTGAGCTGGAGGAGTTTATTTGTGTTTTGTGAGCTGGAGGAGTTTGTTGGTGTTTTGTGAGCTGGAGGAGTTTGTTGGTGTTTTGTGAGCTGGAGGAGTTTGTTGGTGTTTTGTGAGCTGGAGGAGTTTGTTGGTGTTTTGTGAGCTGGAGGAGTTTGTTGGTGTTTTGTGAGCTGGAGGAGTTTGTTGGTGTTTTGTGAGCTGGAGGAGTTTGTTGGTGTTTTGTGAGCTGGAGGAGTTTGTTGGTGTTTTGTGAGCTGGAGGAGTTTGTTGGTGTTTTGTGAGCTGGAGGAGTTTGTTGGTGTTTTGTGAGCTGGAGGAGTTTGTTGGTGTTTAGTGAGCTGGAGGAGTTTGTTGGTGTTTTGTGAGCTGGAGGAGTTTGTTGGTGTTTTGTGAGCTGGAGGAGTTTGTTGGTGTTTTGTGAGCTGGAGGAGTTTGTTGGTGTTTTGTGAGCTGGAGGAGTTTGTTGGTGTTTTGTGAGCTGGAGGAGTTTGTTGGTGTTTTGTGAGCTGGAGGAGTTTGTTGGTGTTTTGTGAGCTGGAGGAGTTTGTTGGTGTTTTGTGAGCTGGAGGAGTTTGTTGGTGTTTTGTGAGCTGGAGGAGTTTGTTGGTGTTTGTGAGCTGGAGGAGTTTGTTGGTGTTTTTGTGAGCTGGAGGAGTTTGTTGGTGTTTTGTGAGCTGGAGGAGTTTGTTGGTGTTTAGTGAGCTGGAGGAGTTTGTTGGTGTTTTGTGAGCTGGAGGAGTTTGTTGGTGTTTTGTGAGCTGGAGGAGTTTGTTGGTGTTTTGTGAGCTGGAGGAGTTTGTTGGTGTTTTGTGAGCTGGAGGAGTTTGTTGGTGTTTTGTGAGCTGGAGGAGTTTGTTGGTGTTTTGTGAGCTGGAGGAGTTTGTTGGTGTTTAGTGAGCTGGAGGAGTTTGTTGGTGTTTTGTGAGCTGGAGGAGTTTGTTGGTGTTTTGTGAGCTGGAGGAGTTTGATGGTGTTTTGTGTACTGTGGCGTATTGTTCTTGAAGAGTCGAGACTTGACCAGGCTGGAGGAAGACCACTCTGGAGGAGGACCAGACTGGAGGAGGACCAGACTGGAGGAGGACCAGACTGGAGGAAGACCACTCTGGAGGAGGACCAGGCTGGAGGAGGACCAGACTGGAGGAGGACCAGACTGGAGGAGGACCAGACTGGAGGAGGACCAGGCTGGAGGAGGACCAGACTGGAGGAGGACCAGACTGGAGGAGGACCAGACTGGATGAAGACCACTCTGGAGGAGGACCAGACTGGAGGAGGACCAGATTGGAGGAAGACCACTCTGGAGGAGGACCAGGCTGGAGGAGGACCAGACTGGAGGAAGACCACTCTGGAGGAGGACCAGACTGGAGGAGGACCAGACTGGAGGAGGACCAGGCTGGAGATAAGAGGAAGTAACATTAAGAGGAGGCTGAGTGTGAGGGAGCACCTCACCACTCCGTCACAAAGCCTGCAAGAAGTGAATGTGAAGAATGTGATATTAACCGTTCCTCGGCCCTTATAAGGCAACTAGAGAAAAGTAATCTAGCCATTTACCTTCATGAAGATGGGAAACTTCAGTCACCTGAAACGTTTAGTGAGAAAAAACTTTGAAACTGAAGGAGAAGTGGTTAAAAATGACTTTTTAACAAGTTAATTAGAAAGTGGAAAAGGGGAGTACATGGGGATAAAAAGCGTCGGAAAGAAGAAATACGAGAGAGTGGGATAAGGAAGGAGAGATGGAAAAGAACAGAATAATAAACGGTTATCTCGCCTAATGAGAAATTCTTAGCGAAATGAAAAGAAAAATCGTGAAACGTAATAAAAACTTGACTAAACAATTTATTGAAAAAAGGGAGGCAAGAAATTTTGGGAGCGTTTATAAAGAAGCGGTGAACAAAAAGACGTCAGGAAAGTGAAGAATGAGGAACATGAATGAAAAGACGTCAGGAAAGTGAAGAATGAGGAACATGAATGAAAAGACGTCAGGAAAGTGAAGAATGAGGAACATGAATGAAAAGACGTCAGGAAAGTGAAGAATGAGGAACATGAACAAAAAGACGTCAGGAAAGTGAAGAATGAGGAACATGAACAAAAAGACGTCAGGAAAGTGAAGAATGAGGAACATGAATGAAAAGACGTCAGGAAAGTGAAGAAATGAGGAACATGAACAAAAAGACGTCAGGAAAGTAAAGAAATGAGGAACATGAATGAAAAGACGTCAGGAAAGTAAAGAAATGAGGAACATGAATGAAAAGACCTCAGGAAAGTGAAGAAATGAGGAACATGAATGAAAAGACGTCAGGAAAGTAAAGAAATGAGGAACATGAATGAAAAGACCTCAGGAAAGTGAAAAAATGAGGAACATGAATGAGAACTTCGGTTCTCATTTGTAAGATACCTGAAGATAAGATAAACAAGCAAGAACAAGACCACACAGAAGTGGAACGTGAAACAGAACCAGAGAGTAAAGAAGGAAGTCTCTCGTTCAGAAGTGGAACGTGAAACAGAACCAGAGAGTAAAGAAGGAAGTCTCTCGTTCAGAAGTGGAACGTGAAACAGAACCAGAGAGTAAAGAAGGGAGTCTCTCGTTCAGAAGTGGAACGTGAAACAGAACCAGAGAGTAAAGAAGGAGTCTCTCGTTCAGAAGTGGAACGTGAAACAGAACCAGAGAGTAAAGAAGGGAGTCTCTCGTTCAGAAGTGGAACGTGAAACAGAACCAGAGAGTAAAGAAGGGAGTCTCTCGTTCAGAAGTGGAACGTGAAACAGAACCAGAGAGTAAAGAAGGGAGTCTCTCGTTCAGAAGTGGAACGAGAAATAGAACGAGAAGACAAGAAGTCGTTCGTTGACACAAGGAACATAAATACCAACACTGCAAAAAAAAAAAATGAAAATAAGAACAGTGAGAATGATTCGGATGATGATTTAACCCCCGACAAGTATACATACACAGCATAGCTGTGTATGTATACACTATGTATACACTATATATATACAAGTATACATACACAGCATAGCTGTGTATGTATACACTATATATATACAAGTATACATACACAGCATAGCTGTGTATGTATACACTATGTATACACTATATATATACAAGTATACATACACAGCATAGCTGTGTATGTATACTTGTATATATATAGTGTACTATATGTATACGTGTATGTATAAAGTGTACTATGACATGTATACTTGTATATATAAAGTGTACTATAACATGTATACTTGTATATATACAGTGTACTATGACATGTATACTTGTATATATAGTGTACTATTACATGTATACTTGTATGTATACAGTGTAGTATGACATGTATACTTGTATGTATAAAGTGTACTATGACATGTATACTTGTATGTATAAAGTGTATATAACATGTATACTTATATATATACAGTGTACTATGACATGTATACTTGTATATATACAGTGTACTATGACATGTATACTAGTACATAGAGTGTACTATAACATGTATACTTGTATGTATACAGTGTATTATGTATAGGAAGAACTGATAATGTCAGTCAAAATAATGTATAGCGAACAAGTGTGAGTGTAGACACTATCTGGCGAGTAGTGAGTGTAGACACTATCTGGCGAGTAGTGAGTGTAGACACTATCTGGCGAGTAGTGAGTGTAGACACTATCTGGCGAGTAGTGAGTGTAGACACTATCTGGCGAGTAGTGAGTGTAGACACTATCTGGCGAGTAGTGAGTGTAGACACTATCTGGCGAGTAGTGAGTGTAGACACTATCTGGCGAGTAGTGAGTGTAGACACTATCTGGCGAGTAGTGAGTGTAGACACTATCTGGCGAGTAGTGAGTGTAGACACTATCTGGCGAGTAGTGAGTGTAGACACTATCTGGCGAGTAGTGAGTGCAGACACTATCTGGCGAGTAGTGAGTGTAGACACTATCTGGCGAGTAGCGAGTGTAGACACTATCTGGCGAGTAGTGAGTGTAGACACTATCTGGTGAGTAGTGAGTGTAGACACTATCTGGCGAGTAGTGAGTGTAGACACTATCTGGCGAGTAGTGAGTGTAGACACTATCTGGCGAGTAGCGAGTGTAGACACTATCTGGCGAGTAGTGAGTGTAGACACTATCTGGTGAATAGTGAGTGCAGACACTATCTGGTGAGTAGTGAGTGTAGACACTATCTGGTGAGTAGTGAGTGCAGACACTATCTGGTGAGTAGTGAGTGTAGACACTATCTGGTGAGTAGTGAGTGTAGACACTATCTGGTGAGTAGTGAGTGTAGACACTATCTGGTGAGTAGTGAATGTAGACACTATCTGTTGAGTAGTGAGTGTAGACACTATCTGGCGAGTAGTGAGTGTAGACACTCTCTGGCGAGTAGTGAGTGTAGACACTCTCTGGCGAGTAGTGAGTGTAGACACTATCTGGTGAGTAGTGAGTGCAGACACTATCTGGCGAGTAGTGAGTGTAGACACTATCTGGTGAGTAGTGAGTGTAGACACTATCTGGTGAGTAGTGAATGTAGACACTATCTGGCGAGTAGTGAGTGTAGACACTCTCTGGCGAGTAGTGAGTGTAGACACTATCTGTTGAGTAGTGAGTGTAGACACTATCTGGCGAGTAGTGAGTGTAGACACTATCTGGCGAGTAGTGAGTGTAGACACTATCTGGCGAGTAGTGAGTGTAGACACTATCTGGCGAGTAGCGAGTGTAGACACTATCTGTTGAGTAGTGAGTGTAGACACTATCTGTTGAGTAGTGAGTGTAGACACTATCTGTTGAGTAGTGAGTGTTTTGTTGGACATGTATTAGACAACAGTTGGACATGTCTTAGACGATCAACTGGTGTGTGACATGATCAGTGTCACCAGCATCCTGGGTTGTATCAAGGAGCCAGGATGAACCACCTTCAACGATTCTGCTATAATTCTCAGACCGCAGCTTGTTTCTGGGTTTATATTTCCGCTCACATGAGCCCTGGGAGGTGCCTGGCCTGGTTTTAGTGTGTGTGGCTCTGTGAACTGTGAAAAAAGACACTTACGTACAGTCCAGGACATTTATTAAAGGAAACGTTTCGTTACGAGTGGTTTCATCAGTCCTAATACAGAGATAGCTAGGAAAGGAATATGTATAGTGGCAGGAGTCAGGTGTCCTTTCCTACGTCTTGTCAGGTATCACCATGACATTTTTCAGTTGTTGCGGGAACGTAGCCCGAAACCTAACCTGCTGTATAAGCGGGGACCTACAGTAGCCCGGAACCTAACCTGCTGTATAAGCGGGGACCTACAGTAGCCCGGAACCTAACCTGCTGTATAAGCGGGCCCTTCAACATCCCATAACCTAACCTGCTGTATAAGCGGGCCCTTCAACATCCCATAACCTAACCTGCTGTATAAGCGGGGACCTACAGTAGCCCGGAACCTAACCTGCTGTATAAGCGGGCCCTTCAACATCCCATAACCTAACCTGCTGTATAAGCGGGGACCTACAGTAGCCCGGAACCTAACCTGCTGTATAAGCGGGGCTCTACAGTAGCCCGGAACCTAACCTGCTGTATAAGCGGGGCTCTACAGTAGCCCAGAACCTAACCTGCTGTATAAGCGGGGCTCTACAGTAACCCGGAACCTAACCTGCTGTATAAGCGGGGCTCTACAGTAACCCGGAACCTAACCTGCTGTATAAGCGGGGCTCTACAGTAACCCGGAACCTAACCTGCTGTATAAGCGGGGCTCTACAGTAACCCGGAACCTAACCTGCTGTATAAGCGGGGCTCTACAGTAACCCGGAACCTAACCTGCTGTATAAGCGGGGCTCTACAGTAGCCCGGAACCTAACCTGCTGTATAAGCGGGGCTCTACAGTAGCCGGAACCTAACCTGCTGTATAAGCGGGGCTCTACAGTAACCCGGAACCTAACCTGCTGTATAAGCGGGGCTCTACAGTAACCCGGAACCTAACCTGCTGTATAAGCGGGGCTCTACAGTAACCCGGAACCTAACCTGCTGTATAAGCGGGGCTCTACAATAGCCCGGAACCTAACCTGCTGTATAAGCGGGGCTCTACAGTAACCCGGAACCTAACCTGCTGTATAAGCGGGGCTCTACAGTAACCCGGAACCTAACCTGCTGTATAAGCGGGGCTCTACAGTAACCCGGAACCTAACCTGCTGTATAAGCGGGGCTCTACAGTAACCCGGAACCTAACCTGCTGTATAAGCGGGGCTCTACAGTAGCCCGGAACCTAACCTGCTGTATAAGCGGGGCCCTCATGTACAGAAGTAACAGCATTTTCTCCAGGATTCCGGACACCAGCAGGGGTCATGGCGACCCACTGACCTGGCTATGTTAAATTTTCATATGACCTAATTTTAATTAACTAGTAGCAGTGTACTAGTATATTATTTGTATATTATGTGTAGTGAAGGAAGGTTTTGAGTTAAGTATAAGGACACAAGTGTAACTATTGTGATAAATTTATTGTGGCAACGTTTTGCTCTCCAGGAGCTTGACGTTGCCACAATAAAATATTTCATTAATAATGGCAGTGAACACTTGTTAGCGTTTTTGTGAAGTTACAAGTGTGGCCTTAGGGTGGACATTTTTTTAAATAATCTTGTAGTTACCCCTAGACAAGTGTTTTACCCTCTAGTTCCTCCAAAACTTCCTAACAAGGCGGTACACATACTTTTTCTCTTCTCTCACGGTAAGATCCCCAAGGGGGAAGGGAAGGGAAATGTGGAAGAAAAGTGGGGAGGAGAGGATGGTATGGCGGGGAAGGATAGAGCCGGGGTTGGACTCATCCCTGCGACAGTGTTGGCAGGTCGGGGATGAATATGATAATGGTATACAATACCGACAGGCTGATAAGATACATATGCAACAGTTAGGTATCTTTATTCTGAAACGTTTCGTCTACACAGTAGGTTTCTTCAGTTGAATACAGAAGAGTGAGCAGAAGTAGAAATGTAAAGACAGTGTCATCAGTCCATCACTCTTGAAGACGTAGTCTGGAACCATTGTCCAGACTATGTTCAGATGTGGTCAGACGAGGGTGTCAGCGTCTTGGTGGGCTGACAGCATCGAAGTGACATACGTCAGGCTCGCTGACTGCTTGACCTGTGCTGTGGCTTGGTGGTACAGATGGGGAGGTACGGATTTGGGTTGGGTAATGGGTTTTAATAGGTCCACCCCTACAGAGGGCAGGGCAAGAATTGAGATTGGGGGGACTAAATGCATGGAGAACTGCAGGATTGTAGAGAGATTGTAATATTTAGATGGTTTTATGATCATCTGGTAGTCTGGTTGAGGTAGATTGTCCAAGAGCCTTGGAAAGTCTCTAGTCGGTCGATCCGTCTGTAGTTAAGCTTCTTGCACAAGAAGCTGGAAGTCTGGGTGTCAGCCATGGTGTGAGGAAACTCACAAGTAGCCAAGTCCTGCCATCACACGTCCAGCACTCACCACATTTCCGAATTCCTTGACGCTTCAGGACATTCGTCTTGGCAGAAAGAGAGAGAGAGAGAGAGAGAGAGAGAGAGAGAGAGAGAGAGAGAGAGAGAGAGAGAGAGAGAGAGAGAGAGAGAGAGAGAGGAGAGACTAGGTCACGTATAGTCACTGGTAGTTGTGCTAGTAATGACTCTCCTCCCAGCTCTAGGCTCTTGGTCTATCGCAACCTCTCTCAAGTGAGAGCTCTAGCTCTAGGCTCCAGCTGTATCCCAATCAAGAGCCCTGGCCTGGGACCTGGGCACCAACAACCTGACCAACTAGTTCATCAACAACCTCTGGAAGAAACTCCAGATAACCTCACACAACGAACATTCCAACGTAGCATCGGTAAAAGTTGAACGAGATGACAACGGCACAACAGAAACCCAATCTCAGGGCGATAAAATTAAGATGCAGACCCCCGGAGCTGCAGCTCAACCCCCTTGCTGAATTAAACAGACGGTTGAATACAACGCGCCTTGTGAAATGTGACACAATATCACCGTAGACTTAAATTAAATCTGACCCATCTCTATTCGTATCAAGCTTACCAAGCACGAGGAGTCTGCCCCTTTGGAGGGTAGGAGGAAAAGGGAGACCCCTTTGCTGGACCCCTTTGCTGGAAGAGAAGGGTTTCTATATCTACTCTACCCTATTTCGACTATACTCTTTCTATTTCTAATAGCAAACCTCATTATCCTGAGTTATCCATACGCCTTACCGTCCAAATGTTGGTATTCCTGACATCCGTCCAATTTTTACGAGATTTGTAAATATCTCGAAGAAGGTATGAGAGTCCCTTCAGCTAAATGTTTAAGCCAAGCCCCTTCATTAATACGGTATTGTGGGTTAGTTGTGAAGACTTAGTCATGGTATTGTGGGTTAGTTGTGAAGACTTAGTCATGGTATTGTGGGTTAGTTTTGAAGACTTACAGTCATGGTATTGTTGAAGCCATAGTATTGTGGGTTGGTTGTAAATAGTTAGTTATAAACAGTGTATTTTAGATGGGTGTACTAGAATTAGGAGGAAGACGAGAAAGGGAGGGTGGAATCAGGGAGCAGAAATGAGGGAGGAGAAAGGAACAAGAGAGCAAGGGAGAATGCAATCAGGGAGAAAGACAAGGGCTCGTAAGAAAGAGGTTAAGGTGGATTACGATAATGGGAAGATAAGTGGTGACTAAGGGAGACAGAGAGGAAAGAGGAAGAGAAGGTAAGAAGAGAGGGAGAGAAGGAGGGAGGCGAGAGAGAGAAGGGTAAAAGAGAGGTAGAGAAGGGAGGAGGCGAGAGAGAGAGAAGGGAAAGAGAGAAGGGAGAGAGGGAATGAGGTAGTGTATGAGAGTGTTACAGTAGAAAGGAGACGTGGAAAGCAACACAGAATAGAGATAGAGAATAAGGTAGTAAAAGAAAGTAAATAAAGAGACGGAAGAAGGGAGAGGGAACTATCCTCCTTTTCTCCCTTAGGATCAACCCCCCCCATTACCTTGCCCCTTCCCCAGGTGCCATATACTCCTGCGAGTTTAGCCCTTCCCAACAATGTTAACTAATTTATAAGTAATATAGAACTTTCTAAGTTTCACCTGACGAGCTAGACGGGCAAGTGAAGGAAATGACACACACACACACACACACACACACACACACACACACACACACACACACACACACACACACACACACACAGTAACACTGGGATTGAAGAATCCACTTGGGGGAGCAAAACGTTTTCTCGATTGTCTTAAACTGTTTATGTATCATTACTCACACTTATAACACTGACTGTACACATCACACAAAACAAACAACAACTGCAAGTTAAAGAATGTGACACATGTCCAACACCTGCGTATCTTCATTACTGCAATAAAGATACACAGGTGTTGCCTATGTTTTTCCCCACCAAGAGAGAATACATAATAGCTATCACTTTCTGTAAGTCTTTAAACCCATCTTATAAACCTGAAGTCACAGCCATTAAGACGTGACGCTCAGAATACAGGGAGGACTGAACTTCCATTGCTGTATAATAGATTACCTGGGTTGTATTTCAAGATCTATTTGTATTTGATGAATTCCTGACGTCGTGTTCATCCTTCAGTACCAGGAGGTGAGGCTCGATCCTCCGTTCCGGGAAACCTCAGGGTTCAAATGAAGTTATTTGTGTTTTTTCCGAGACCAAATAATGTTGAGGTAAGTGTAGTGATTATTCAATACTTGTGTGTTATACACTACAGTGTTACACTGTCACACACCAGACGGAGGATCGAGTTTACACACCAGACTCTCAAAGGTTTAGAGCCTTCGGTAAATATCCTTAGTGGGATTTAAACTTACTTATCCAGTTCATGAATGGGATTTAAACTTACTTATCCAGTTCAAGAATGGGATTTAAAGTTACTTATCCAGTTCAAGAATGGGATTTAAAGTTACTTATCCAATTCATGAATGGGATTTAAACTTACTTATCCAGTTCAAGAATGGGATTTAAAGTTACTTATCCAGTTCAAGAATGGGATTTAAACTTACTTATCCAGTTCAAGAATGGGATTTAAAGTTACTTATCCAATTCATGAATGGGATTTAAAGTTACTTATACAATTCATGAATGGGATTTAAACTTACTTATCCAGTTCAAGAATGGGATTCAAACTTACTTAACCAGTTCACAGTCCAGGCTTATTAAGACTTGATCTTACATGTGACACACACATGTTCGTTGTTAGAGGTATTGTCAGTGGGGTGATGGTGCCACAGGTGTTGTCAGTGGGGTGATGGTGCCACAGGTGTTGTCAGTGGGGTGATGGTGCCACAGGTATTGTCAGTGGGGTGATAGTGCCACAGGTATTGTCAGTGGGGTGATGGTGCCACAGGTGTTGTCAGTGGGGTGATAGTGCCACAGGTATTGTCAGTGGGGTGATGGTGCCACAGGTATTGTCAGAGGGGTGATGGTGTCACAGGTGTTGTCAGGGGGGTGATGGTGTCACAGGTGTTGTCAGTGGGATGATGGTACCACAGGTGTTGTCAGTGGGGTGATGGTGCCACAGGTGTTGTCAGTGGAGTGATGGTGCCACAGGTGTTGTCAGTGGGGTGATGGTGCCACAGGTGTTGTCAGTGGGGTGATGGTGCCACAGGTGTTGTCAGTGGGGTGATGGTGTCACAGGTGTTGTCAGGGGGGTGATGGTGCCACAGGTGTTGTCAATGGGGTGATGGTGCCAAAGGTGTTGTCAGTGGGGTGATGGTGCCACAGGTGTTGTCAGTGGGGTGATGGTGCCACAGGTGTTGTCAGTGGGGTGATGGTGTCACAGGTGTTGTCAGGGGGGTGATGGTGCCACAGGTGTTGTCAGTGGGGTTGATGGTGCCACAGGTGTTGTCAGTGGGGTGATGGTGCCACAGGTGTTGTCAGTGGGGTGATGGTGTCACAGGTGTTGTCAGGGGGGTGATGGTGCCACAGGTATTGTCAGTGGGGTGATGGTGCCACAGGTATTGTCAGTGGGGTGATGGTGACACAGGTGTTGTCAGTGGGGTGATGGTGTCACAGGTGTTGTCAGTGGAGTGATGGTGCCACAGGTGTTGTCAGTGGGGTGATGGTGTCACAGGTGTTGTCAGTGGGGTGGTGTCACAGGTGTTGTCAGTGGGGTGATGGTGTCACAGGTGTTGTCAGTGGGGTGATGGTGCCACAGGTGCTGTCAGTGGGGTGATGGTGCCACAGGTGTTGTCAGTGGGGTGATGGTTTGCCACAGTTGTCAGTGGGGTGATGGTACCACAGTTGTCAGTGGGGTGATGGTGCACAGGTGTTGTCAGTGGGGTGATGGTGCCACAGGTGTTGTCAGTGGGGTGATGGTGCCACAGGTGTTGTCAGTGGGGTGATGGTACCACAGGTGTTGTCAGTGGGGTGATGGTGCCACAGGTGTTGTCAGTGGGGTGATGGTGCACAGGTGTTGGTCAGTGGGGTGATGGTGCCACAGGTGTTGTCAGTGGGGTGATGGTGCCACAGGTATTGTCAGTGGGGTGATGGTGCCACAGGTATTGTCAGTGGGGTGATGGTGCCACAGGTGTTGTCAGTGGGGTGATGGTGCCACAGGTGTTGTCAGTGGGGTGATGGTGCCACAGGTGTTGTCAGTGGGGTGATGGTGCCACAGGTGTTGTCAGTGGGGTGATGGTGTCACAGGTGTTGTCAGGGGGGTGATGGTGCCACAGGTGTTGTCAGTGGGGTGATGGTGCCACAGGTGTTGTCAGTGGGGTGATGGTGCCACAGGTGTTGTCAGTGGGGTGATGGTGTCACAGGTGTTGTCAGGGGGGGGTGATGGTGCCACAGGTATTGTCAGTGGGGTGATGGTGCCACAGGTGTTGTCAGTGGGGTGATGGTGACACAGGTGTTGTCAGTGGGGTGATGGTGTCACAGGTGTTGTCAGTGGAGTGATGGTGCCACAGGTGTTGTCAGTGGGGTGATGGTGTCACAGGTGTTGTCAGTGGGGTGGTGTCACAGGTGTTGTCAGTGGGGTGATGGTGTCACAGGTGTTGTCAGTGGGGTGATGGTGGCACAGGTGCTGTCAGTGGGGTGATGGTGCCACAGGTGTTGTCAGTGGGGTGATGGTGCCACAGTTGTCAGTGGGGTGATGGTACCACAGTTGTCAGTGGGGTGATGGTGCCACAGGTGTTGTCAGTGGGGTGATGGTGCCACAGGTGTTGTCAGTGGGGTGATGGTGCCACAGGTGTTGTCAGTGGGGTGATGGTACCACAGGTGTTGTCAGTGGGGTGATGGTGCCACAGGTGTTGTCAGTGGGGTGATGGTGCCACAGGTGTTGTCAGTGGGGTGATGGTGCCACAGGTGTTGTTAGTGGGGTGATGGTGCCACAGGTATTGTCAGTGGGGTGATGGTGCCACAGGTATTGTCAGTGGGGTGATGGTGCCACAGGTGTTGTCAGTGGGGTGATGGTGCCACAGGTGTTGTCAGTGGGGTGATGGTGCCACAGGTGTTGTCAGTGAGGTGATGGTGTCACAGGTGTTGTCAGGGGGGTGATGGTGCCACAGGTGTTGTCAGTGGGGTGATGGTGTTTCTGGTGCATACAGGTGTTGTCAGTGGGGTGATGGTGCCACAGGTATTGTCAGTGGGGTGATGGTGCCACAGGTATTGTCAGTGGGGTGATGGTGCCACAGGTATTGTCAGTGGGGTGATGGTGCCACAGGTATTGTCAGTGGGGTGATGGTGACACAGGTGTTGTCAGTGGGGTGATGGTTGCCACAGGTGTTGTCAGTGGGGTGATGGTGCCACAGGTGTGTCAGTGGGGTGATGGTGCCACAGGTGTTGTCAGTGGGGTGATGGTGCCACAGGTGTTGTCAGTGGGGTGATGGTGCCACAGGTGTTGTCAGTGGGGTGATGGTGCCACAGGTGTTGTCAGTGGGTGTGATGGTGCCACACGGTGTGTCAGTGGGGTGATGGTGTCGCAGGTGTTGTCAGTGGGGTGATGGTACCACAGTTGTCAGTGGGGTGATGGTGCCACAGGTGTTGTCAGTGGGGTGATGGTGCCACAGGTGTTGTCAGTGGGGTGATGGTGCCACAGGTGTTGTCAGTGGGGTGATGGTGCCACAGGTGTTGTCAGTGGGGTGATGGTGCCACAGGTGTTGTCAGTGGGGTGATGGTGCCACAGGTGTTGTCAGTGGGGTGATGGTGTCACAGTTGTCAGTGGGGTGATGGTGCCACAGGTGTTGTCAGTGGGGTGATGGTGCCACTGGTGTTGTCAGTGGAATGATGGTGCCACAGGTGTTGTCAGTGGTGTGATGGTGCCACAGGTGTCAGTGGGGTGATGGTGCCACAGTTGTCATTGGGATGATGGTGCCACAGGTGTTGTCAGTGGGGTGATGGTGTCACAGGTGTTGTCAGTGGGGTGATGGTGTCACAGGTGTTGTCAGTGGGGTGATGGTGCCACAGTTGTCAGTGGGGTGATGGTACCACAGGTGTTGTCAGTGGGGTGATGGTGCCACAGATATTGTCAGTGGGGTGATGGTACCACAGGTGTTGTCAGTGGGGTGATGGTGCCACAGTTGTCAGTGGGGTGATGGTACCACAGGTGTTGTCAGTGGGGTGATGGTGCCACAGATATTGTCAGTGGGGTGATGGTGCCACAGGTGTTGTCAGTGGGGTGATGGTGCCACAGGTGTTGTCAGTGGGGTGATGGTGCCACAGCTGTCAGTGGGGTGATGGTGTCACAGGTGTTGTCAGTGGGGTGATGGTGTCCCAAGTCTTGTCAGTGGGGTGATGGTGCCACAGGTGTTGTCAGTGGGGTGATGGTGCCACAGGTGTTGTCAGTGGGGTGATGGTGTCACAAGTCTTGTCAGTGGGGTGATGGTGCCACAGGTGTTGTCAGTGGGGTGATGGTGCCACAGTTGTCAGTGGGGTGATGGTGTCACAGGTATTGTCAGTGGGGTGATGGTGTCACAGGTGTTGTCAGTGGGGTGATGGTGTTACAGTTGTCACTGGGGTGATGGTGTCACAGTTGTCAGTGGGGTGATGGGGTGATGGTGCCACAGGTGTTGTCAGTGGGGTGATGGTGTCACAGGTGTTGTCAGTGGGGTGATGGTGCCACGGACCACGGGTGTTGTCAGTGGGGTGATGGAGCCACAGGTGTTGTCAGTGGGGTGATGGAGCCACAGGTGTTGTCAGTGGGATGATGGTGCCACAGGTGTTGTCAGTGGGGGGATGGTACCACAGATGTTGTCAGTGGGGTGATGGTGTTACAGATGTCAGTGGGGTGATGGTGTCACAGGTATTGTCAGTGGGGTGATGGTGTCACAGGTTTTGCCACAATATTCACCTTATATTCTCCCCTTACCATTCTTCAACCATTACTCCTCACGAACCCCCACCCCATACCTCCCCTCTCCCCTCCTTCAGCTCCCCTCACCCCTCCTTCCTTTCCCCTCTCCCCTCCCTCCCTCCCTCACCTCCCCAGAGAGGTGCCAAAGTTCTGGTGGTTCGTGATGGTAAATTATAAAGAATGCCAAGAATAGCCTTGTACTGTGTTGCCAGATTGCCAGGTGCCAGGTGGCGGTGCTGACACTCCCCACGTCAGCTGTTATTACGGTCGTCAGCGACTTGTGTCAGACGCGTAATGTTAGTGAATGTTGAACCACAGCGATGTTAGTGTTGGAGTATTGTGGGAGCTTATAAATGTTGCCTACAGCACTAGCAACAACAGCACTAGCAACAACAGCACTAGCAACAACAGCACTAGCAACAACAGCACTAGCAACAACAGCACTAGCAACAACAGCACTAGCAACAACAGCACTAGCAACAACAGCACTAGCAACAACAGCACTAGCAACAACAGCACTAGCAACAGCACTAGCAACAACAGCACTAGCAACAACAGCACTAGCAACAACAGCAACAAGAACAACAAGAGTAGCAGCAGCAACAGTAGTAATAATGACACCAGTAATAGCAACAGTAGCAGTAACAACAGTAGCAGCAGCAGCAGCAGCAAAGACAACAACAGCAGCAGTAGCAACAACAGCAAATATCAACAGTGTCTCTATTAAACAACTAGAGGGCAAAACATACATTACACTACAGAAGAAAACATAATTAAGCAATTAAATTTAACGAATAACAACAGCCAGAATATTGCAAATCACCTCCCTCATTATTCCACCTCTTATCGTAAACAAAAGAACAGAGAAAGAATATCAACTTACAGTACTGCAAGAAAAGCTAACTAGCATTATCCTGTCGTAACTTCTAAGCTGAACACTAATGCAGTTAAGTTAGCCTTTAAAAGCTGTACAATATTCGCAACCTTAACCCTGGAGTATACTTGGAGAAGGTTTCTGGGGGTCAACGCCCCCCGCGGCCCGGTCTGTGGGTTATATGGTAGCGTGGTCACTGTCGTGGTCAGGATCATAATCACTTGACCTGGTGACCTGTTACCTGGAGTCACCTGGTGCGTCATCCATCACACATCGGCCTCGTACTTCATAAAAATGGTGGTAAATGGTATAAAAGACCCACACGATGGAAAAATAAGCACAAATGCACCATAATATGATACTTTATTGACAACGTTTCGCCCACACAGTCAACTTTATTAACTCACAAACACATCTATCTGGGTAAAGAGTACATACTCGTGTACTCTTTACCTGCTGTTCAACATCGAAAGCACTTGTTTTAACAGCATCTGCAATACACACAACAACAGCTCCGTACAGTTGACTGTATCAACAAAGATATCTCGGTTAATTCTGACCGGGTATGTAAACATCAGCTATCTGTTTTTACCTTAAAATATGACTTTTGTATTAAGGAAACTAAATGGAAATTCACAGTCATGCAAATTACCTAATTAGGCGAATGCTAATCACTCAACACTTCAGGTATTTAAGCTGAATACGCCTCCCAAACACACACACACACACACACACACACACACACACACACACACAC
>NC_069491.1:6696312-6716312 GCF_026875155.1 Cherax quadricarinatus
TCAATCCTTCCTTTATTCTACCTCTCCTTCCACTTCTGCTTATCCATAAATTATACCCTTATACTATTTCCCTTCCATCTTTACTGTCCCTGTGTCCTCCATTCTCTCCCACTTCTAAATCCTCCGCTTTTCTTTCTCCTCTATCTTTCTCCATCTCTTCCCTTCCTCTTCCATCAACTGATCCTCCCCACCTTCTCCTCCCCCTCATCTTCCCCTCCTTCCCACCTCCCACCTCCCCCTTCACCTTCTCTTCGTTATATGTCAGAAATGGAAGCCTTAATTGGATAGGAAATTGGTTTAACCCCCATTGTTCCATTAAGCACGGAATACGGTTAGTCCATGTCATGGAGTGTGTGCTAGAGATAATGGTGCAGGTGGCAGTTATAGTGGTAGTGCTGGTGGCAGTGATAGTGGTAGCAGTCATAGTAGCTCTGGTAGTGGCGATATTTTTCCGCTCTTCTCATGATATGGTATCCTTCTGGGAAAACATCATTTGATAATATCCTGAAGAGGCTTGTCTCTGAGATGGCTAGAATGTCTGCTTGGAGTAGTAAAACGAGAGGAAGTAGTAGTATAATTGTAGTAGAGGTAGAGGTAGTGGTAGTAGTATAAGTAGGGACACACTGGCAGTTGTGGCAATAAGAAGGGAGTAGTGGTAGAGACACAAGGGTCAGAGAGTGGCGTGTTAGCGAAGCAATAGTAGTAGCAGTGTAGTAGTAGCAGTGTAGTAGTAGCAGTAGTAGTAATAGCAGTAGTAATAGCAGTAGTAGTAGTAGTAATAGTAGTATTAGAAGCAGTAGCAGTGGAGGTAGTCTAAGAACAAGAGAAAAAAAAATGAATAGTGAAGGAGAGGTAATGGCCCACGAGGGTTGTATCAAAGACGAAGGAGGAAAATCCACAGGACAGAACACACCTAGACAGAAGAAAGAAAAAGCAAAGAAAATATAGGAAAGCATAAGAGAGAGGCGGAAATAAAGATCACGTCAGGACACGAGTGCTCTGAAAATTTTAGAATTTGACAATGTGATGAGAAAGGAAGGCATCTCCAGAGACACAGCCAAGACTAAGATTCATGTACGGAAAGTCGTGTATGGAGGGATGCGTCAACAAGACGGTGTCTGTAGATGAAGGGTTCAGACAACCGACAAGTTGATAAATTAGACACATGTGTAACACTTGGGTATCTTTATTGAGAAAACGTTTCGCCACACAGTGGCTTCATCAGTCCATACAAAGGACAATGGTGAAGAACAGGAGAAGTACGAGTTAATCAGTCCCTCAGCTTTGAGTCGACGTAATCAGTTCGTCAATCTTGAAATGAATACAGCAGAATACAGGGAATTTTTCACTTGCCTAACGTTTAGGAATGATTTGTAAAATGTGACACCACCTACGACTGCTGCATCTCACCTGCCTACAGTACATAAGCCACTTCTTCGCACATATGCTGTATTCTTTTTAAGATTGATGGACTGACTACATCGACCCAAGGCTGAGGGACTGATTACCTCAACTCATCCTGTTCTTCACCATTCTCCTTTGTATGGACTGATGAAGCCACTGTGTGGCGAAACGTTTTCTCAATAAAGATACCCAAGTGTTACACATGTATCTAATTTATCAAGACGATGTCTGTGAAGGCTAGGACATACTGGGTTATTTGTGTATTGGCTTATATATAGCTGTCTCGGGTGTACCCTCCCCTGGCTTCCCAGCTTAGGTAAGTCTAGTTTGGCTTCCTAGCTCAGGTAAGCCTGCCTTAGCTTCCCAGCAAACACACACACTCGTAATTCTAGGATATCTAAAGTGTTCCCATTTGTGTACTCATCTTTCTCAGCTCTACACCATGTATTATACTGTGTGTGTGTGTGTGTGTGTGTGTGTGTGTGTGTGTGTGTGTGTGTGTGTGTGTGTGTGTGTGTGTGTGTGTGTGTGGTTTAAAATTCCAGGATGACAGATGACACGTTTCGCCCAAGGGAAACATTGCTAGATATAAGTCTTAAGGAGGTTTGTGTCCCACCTACCTGTCTACCTATCTACTAGCTACCTCTACTCCCCAGCACTCCGGAGAAAGGAGTAGGGAGAGGTGATGAAGTTGCAGGAGCGAGAGTGAGGGTATGAGGTGTAGAGGTGATGGAGTATGGAGAGGTGATGGAGTATGGAGGGAGAGGTGATGGAGTATGGAGAGGTGATGGAGTATGGAGGGAGAGGTGATGGAGTATGGAGGGAGAGGTGATGGAGTATGAGGGAGAGTGATGGAGTATGGAGGGAGAGGTGATGGAGTATGGAGGGAGAGGTGATGGAGTATTGGAGGGAGAGGTGATGGAGTATGGAGGGAGAGGTGATGGAGTATGGAAGAGGTGATGGAGTATGGAGGAGGTGATGGAGTATGGAGGGAGAGGTGATGGAGTATGGAGGGAGAGGTGATGGAGTATGGAGGAGAGGTGATGGAGTATGGAGGGAGAGGTGATGGGTATGGAGGAGAGGTGATGGAGTATGGAGGGAGAGGTGATGGGAGAGTATGGAGGGAGAGGTGATGGAGTATGGAGGGAGAGGTGATGGAGTATGGAGGGAGAGGTGATGGAGTATGGAGGGAGAGGTGATGGAGTATGGAGGGAGAGGTGATGGAGTATGGAGGGAGAGGTGATGGAGTATGGAGGGAGAGGTGATGGAGTATGGAGGGAGAGGTGATGGGTATGGGGGAGAGGTGATGGAGTATGGAGGGAGAGGTGATGGAGTATGGAGGGAGAGGTGATGGAGTATGGAGGAGAGTGATGGAGTATGGAGGGAGAGAGATGACGGCAGAGCTTTCATCTTTAAGTTAAGAGATATACCGACCTCCCGCCGCCCCCCGCCCCCCCTCATGCTGCCCCCCCCCGCCCCCTCATGCTGCCCCCCCCAGCAGAGATCACTAATTAAAACGTAGCGGGAGGTGTGCCTCACACCTCTGGCACTACCATAGTGTACCATGATGCTACCATAATGTTAACAACCATAGTGTACCATGATGCTTCCACAATGTTAACAACCATAGTGTACCATGATGCTACCATGTTAACTACCATAGTGTACCATGATGCTACCATGTTAACTACCATAGTGTACCATGATGCTACCATGTTAACTACCATAGTGTACCATGATGCTACCATGTTAACTACCATAGTGTACCATGATGCTACCATGTTAACTACCATAGTGTACCATGATGCTACCATGTTAACTACCATAGTGTACCATGATGCTACCATGTTAACTACCATAGTGTACCATGATGCTACCATGTTAACTACCATAGTGTACCATGATGCTACCATGTTAACTACCATAGTGTACCATGATGCTACCATGTTAACTACCATAGTGTACCATGATGCTACCATGTTAACTACCATAGTGTACCATGATGCTACCATGTTAACTACCATAGTGTACCATGATGCTACCATGTTAACTACCATAGTGTACCATGATGCTACCATGTTAACTACCATAGTGTACCATGATGCTACCATGTTAACAACCATAGTGTACCATGATGCTACCATGTTAACTACCATAGTGTACCATGATGCTACCATGTTAACTACCATAGTGTACCATGATGCTACCATGTTAACTACCATAGTGTACCATGATGCTACCATAATGTTAACTACCATAGTGCACCATGATGCTTCCACAATGTTTACTATAGCCTACCATGATGCTACCATAATGTTAACTACCATAGCCTACCATGATACTACCATAATAACTACCATAGTCTACCATGATGCTACCTTGATGTTCACTACCATGATGCTATCATAATGTTCACTACCATAGTCTATCATGATGCTACCTTGATGTTCATGCCATAGACTACCATGATGCTACCATAATAACTACTATAGTTTGCCATGATGCTACACTAATGTTCACTACCACAATCTACGATGATGCTACCATAATGTTCACTACCATAGTCTACCATGATGCTATCATAATGTTCACTACCATAGTCTACCATGATGCTATCATAATGTTCACTACCATAGTCTACCATGATGCTATCATAATGTTCACTACCATAGTCTACCATGATGCTATCATAATGTTCACTACCATAGTCTACCATGATGCTATCATAATGTTCACTACCATAGTCTACCATGATGCTATCATAATGTTCACTACCATAGTCTACCATGATGCTATCATAATGTTCACTACCATAGTCTACCATGATGCTATCATAATGTTCACTACCATAGTCTACCATGATGCTATCATAATGTTCACTACCATAGTCTACCATGATGCTATCATAATGTTCACTACCATAGTCTACCATGATGCTATCATAATGTTCACTACCATAGTCTACCATGATGCTATCATAATGTTCACTACCATAGTCTACCATGATGCTATCATAATGTTCACTACCATAGTCTACCATGATGCTATCATAATGTTCACTACCATAGTCTACCATGATGCTATCATAATGTTCACAACCATAGTCTACCATGATGCTATCATAATGTTCACTAAAATGGTCTACCATAATGCTACTTTAATGTTAACTTCCATAGTCTACCCTGACGCTACCATAATATTAACTACCATAGTCTACCATGATGGAACTATAATGTTAACTACCATAGTCGACCATAATGCAACCATAAAGTTAACTACCATAGGCTACCATAATGTTAACTACCATAGTCTACCATGATGCTACCATAATGTTAACTACCATAGTCTCCAGCCATGGTACTGCGACTTCAGTTCTACTTGTTTTCAAGAGAATATTAAGATCTAAGGTCATATAATCAGGAGAAATACTGGTTTGGCAATAGAGTTGTAGACGAGTTGAACAAACTGACAAAAAAGAATGTCACTGAAGCAAATAATCTGACAGGCAAGCAGGCACTCAAGCAGGCAGGCAGGTAGGCACTCAAGCAAGCAAGCAGGCAGGCAGGCAGGCAGACAGACAGACAGACAGAGAGGTAACCAGGCAGGCAAACAGACAGGCAGGAATTTATTCTACTGTTGACATCTCTATAAACAATTCTGCTAGCGAATTGAGTCAGTTGTGTACATGTTCAGTACAAGCAATCAAAGTTCAACACATGTAGTATATTGCAGAGAGAGAGAGAGAGAGAGAGAGAGAGAGAGAGAGAGAGAGAGAGAGAGAGAGAGAGAGAGAGAGAGAGAGAGAGAGAGAGAGAGAGAGCGTTTAATGTTACTGCTAGATACAAATTATATCAGTCATTAACAGTACAGTCCTGTTCCTGTGGTTACAAACAGGTCGTTGCAGATAGATGGTAACACATGGGATATTAGACGGGTAGTTACGTGTGTGCCAACCACGACTGTCTTCGAACACAGCAAAAGAGTGACGAGAAGAGTGAGAGAGTTACGCAGGTAGGGTGACAGACAGGGAGAGTGGCACAGGTAGGGTGACAGAGGTAGGGTGACAGACAGGGAGAATGACACAGGTAGGGCGACAGACAGGGAGTTTCACAGGTAGGTTGACAGACAGGTGGGGTGACAGGGAAAGTGACATATGTAGGGTGACAGACAGGGAGAGTTTCAGATTGGGTGAAAGACAGGGAGAGTGACACAGGTATGGTGACAGACAGGGAGAGTGACACAGGTAGGGTGACAGACAGGGAGTGTGACAGAAATGCAAATGGAACTAGAAACTGATTGACAGACAGGTTTACTGACAGGGAGGAAAACAGAGAGAGAGAGAGAGAGAGAGAGAGAGAGAGAGAGAGAGAGAGAGAGAGAGAGAGAGAGAGAGAGAGAGAGAGACAGACAGACAGACAGACAGACAGAGAGAGAGACAGAGTATCATACAATCCATATCGAGACTATCAGCTGAGATGAACGCCTTGATGACGGTGAAGGGACCTGAATCCAAGGAATTAGAGCGCTCTTTATCTTGTCATCTGAAGAGGACCTCAGTCGTAGCCTGTGTACAAGTGTGTGTGTGTGTGTGTACACTTCCCCGTGGTTATCACACCATTGTGCCCACACATTCTCACCGACTCGTACTCAAAATGATGAGTACGAGTCGGTGAGTACGTGGGTCCTCTAGAGGGTGAGACAAACTGAGAAGGCAGTTTGATGAACTGAACCCCTGCCAAGATCGATGGACTGAACACCTGTCAAGGCTGAGGGACTGAGCATCTACCATAGGTGAGGGACTGAACACCTGTCAAGGCTGAGAAACTGAACACCTGTCATGGATGAGGGACTGAATACCTATCAAGGCTGAGGGACTGAACACCTATCAAGGATGAGGGACTGAATACCTATCAAGGCTGAGGGACTGAATACCTATCAAGGTTGAGGGACTGAATACCTATCAAGGCTGAGGGACTGAATACCTATCAAGGCTGAGGGACTGAATACCTATCAAGGCTGAGGGACTGCATACCTATCAAGGCTGAGGGACTGAATACCTATCAAGGCTGAGGGACTAAACACCTATCAAGGCTGAGGGACTGAACACCTAATAACGCTGAAGGACTGGGCACCTGTCAAGTTTGATACCTCAAACCGCTGCTACACAATTCCCACCGTCTCCAGTAATTATTCTCTGTACTGGGTTAATAAAACCACTGGTGGGCGAAACGTCTCCACAATAATGATGCCTAAGTGTTGTACATGTCAAGTATCCACCTAGTTATTTGCCTGACTAACGTAACTTGTCTCCCAGGAATTGTTGGATAGTTGGGTGGTTATGACAGAAAAAGTTACCAGGAGAGTGATGCAGTGAGAATATTTTCCTTGTAGCTGGTAACAGTTTTGAGTGATTGGTGTGTGCTGGGTGTGTAGTGTGTGTGTGTGTGTGTGTGTGTGTGTGTGGGTGTGTGTGTGTGTGTGTGTGTGTGTGTGTGTGTGTGTGTGTGTGTGTGTGTGTGTGCAGTGTGTGTAGCGTGTCCTGAGTGTGTGTAGTGTGCGTGTGTGTGCAGTGTGTGTGTAGTGTGTCCTGAGTGTGTGATGAGTATGTGTAGTGTGTGATGAGTATGTGTAGTGTGTGCTGAGTATGTGTAGTGTGTGCTGAGTATGTGTAGTGTGTGATGAGTATGTGTAGTGTGTGCTGAGTATGTGTAGTGTGTGCTGAGTATGTGTAGTGTGTGTGTGTGTGCAGTGTGTGTGTAGTGTGTTCTGAGTGTGTGATGAGTATGTGTAGTGTGTGATGAGTATGTGTAGTGTGTGCTGAGTATGTGTAGTGTGTGCTGAGTATGTGTAGTGTGTGCTGAGTATGTGTAGTGTGTGTGTGTGTGCAGTGTGTGTGTAGTGTGTCCTGAGTGTGTGATGAGTATGTGTAGTGTGTGATGAGTATGTGTAGTGTGTGATGAGTATGTGTAGTGTGTGCTGAGTGTGTGTAGTGTGTGCTGAGCGTGTGTAGTGTGTGCTGAGTGTGTGTGGGGGGCATTAAGGAATGACAAGTACTGAAGAACTGGCGTGTGTGGGGCCCGTGTATAACTGAAAGTGAACACGAGTACAAGAAGTACAGGGGACTCAGTCTGCTGAGTACACTGGCTAAGTTACTTGTAGAACTGTTAGTAAAAGAGTAATAGACAAAGGAGAAAATTTTATATACAAAAGAAAAAATACACCCATTACACTTCAGAGGGAAAGTGAATGTACTGACGAAGTATCTGGGTAAAAAAACGTAAGTCAACTATACTTACGTAATGGAAATAATGCTGCTCAGTGTATTTATGAATCTGGACAAGACTTACGAAGGGAGGGGGGGGTAAGGAACACACACACACACACACACACACACACACACACACACACACACACACACACACACACACACACACACACACACAGGGATGTTAGAAAGTATTTCTTCAGAGTTGTCAGGAAGTGGAACAATCTGGAGAGTGATGTAGTGGAGGCAGGATCCATACATAGCTTTAATGACTGGTACGATAAAGTTCTCAGAGCAGGGAATGGACCTAGCAACGACTACCGAAGGGGCGGGGCCAGGAGTTACAACTCGACCACTGCAACTACAAATAGGCGAGTGTACACACACACAAAATCTTACAAGTTGCGTTACATAATAAATATTATTTACCTTTGACTGGTGAGAGGTCCAGCTTTCTTACAGGTTAACTAGACTAGCAGGAAGTGACTTAGGTGCTGATGTGACCTCGGGAAGATGCTAGGTGCTACTGCAGCTTCAGTAGCACACCAGGTACTGCAGCTTCAGTAGCACACCAGGTACTACAGCTTCAGTAGCACACCAGGTACTGCAGCTTCAGTAGCACACCAGGTACTGCAGCTTCAGTAGCACACCAGGTACTGCAGCTTCAGTAGCACACCAGGTACTGCAGCTTCAATAGCACACCAGGTACTACAGCTTCAGTAGCACACCAGGTACTGCAGCTTCAGTAGCACACCAGGTACTGCAGCTTCAGTAGCACACCAGGTACTGCAGCTTCAGTAGCACACCAGGTACTGCAGCTTCAGTAGCACACCAGGTACTGCAGCTTCAGTAGCACACCAGGTACTGCAGCTTCAGTAGCACATCAGGTACTACAGCTTCAGTAGCACACCAGGTACTGCAGCTTCAGTAGCACACCAGGTACTGCAGCTTCAGTAGCACACCAGGTACTGCAGCTTCAGTAGCACATCAGGTACTACAGCTTCAGTAGCACATCAGGTACTACAGCTTCAGTAGCACACCAGGTACTGCAGCTTCAGTAGCACACCAGGTACTGCTGCACCTGGTGCATATTCTGTTTCCTGTGAAAATATATTCACAGAACCATGCGGATAGCTGCCCACAGACAACATTGTTTATTTGTGGTTTACAGGGCCACTAACGGCTGACGCCGTACCGAGCCCTGCTTCCCCAGGAAGAGAAACATTTCTCAACACTGCGTTATGGAAGGAAAGGGAACAAGAAATTACTTTCGAAAATATGAACGGGAACAATTAGTCATCAAACGGGACAATTAGACCACTCTTACCTGTGCCCTGGTAGAACGGGACGCCTATGTCTCTGAGTCAGTGACCGGTTTCACTCCAAAGCCGTGCAATTCCCGCCCTGGTCTTAAGTGTGGCCAGAAGGCAGAACATGATGATAAGGATTACAGGGAGGATAAGGGTACCAGAGAGGATAAGGATTCCAGGAAGGATAAGGATTATTTGTCACTTGTTGAGGCCAGAGCGAAGCGTCCCGTATTGATGTCTTGGCTGTTTACACAAAAACCACGAGTAGTTAACACCTTCGTCTTCCTCCAACAATCCGACTCCAGCCGGATTTCTTAGCTATTATCCATCTCTAGCGGGATTTCCCTTGTTATCATCCGGCTCCAGCCTGATTTCCTAGCTCTCATCCTCCTTCAGATCGGATGAACACAATACCGCTTGGTATATTATTGCATACTGTGATTTATGTATACAAATCAGTGTACATACACCGATAGATGTATCAGTCTATTTACACAGAGAAGTATGTCAGTATATATATATATATATATATATATATATATATATATATATATATATATATAAGTTAAGAGAGTGGTGAAGCAATGTAAAAAGAGAGCAAATGAGAGAGTGGGTGAGATGTTATCAACAAATTTTGTTGAAAATAAGAAAAAGTTTTGGAGTGAGATAAACAAGTTAAGAAAGCCTAGAGAACAAATGGATTTGTCAGTTAAAAATAGGAGGGGAGAGTTATTAAATGGAGAGTTAGAGGTATTGGGAAGATGGAGGGAATATTTTGAGGAATTGTTAAATGTTGATGAAGATAGGGAAGCTGTGATTTCGTGTATAGGGCAAGGAGGAATAACATCTTGTAGGAGTGAGGAAGAGCCAGTTGTGAGTGTGGGGGAAGTTCGTGAGGCAGTAGGTAAAATGAAAGGGGGCAAGGCAGCCGGGATTGATGGGATAAAGATAGAAATGTTAAAAGCAGGTGGGATATAGTTTTGGAGTGGTTGGTGCAATTATTTAATAAATGTATGGAAGAGGGTAAGTACCTAGGGATTGGCAGAGAGCATGCATAGTTCCTTTGTATAAAGGCAAAGGGGATAAAAGAGAGTGCAAAAATTATAGGGGGATAAGTCTGTTGAGTGTACCTGGTAAAGTGTATGGTAGAGTTATAATTGAAAGAATTAAGAGTAAGACGGAGAATAGGATAGCAGATGAACAAGGAGGCTTTAGGAAAGGTAGGGGTGTGTGGACCAGGTGTTTACAGTGAAACATATAAGTGAACAGTATTTAGATAAGGCTAAAGAGGTCTTTGTGGCATTTATGGATTTGGAAAAGGCGTATGACAGGGTGGATAGGGGGGCAATGTGGCAGATGTTGCAAGTGTATGGTGTAGGAGGTAGGTTACTGAAAGCAGTGAAGAGTTTTTTACGAGGATAGTGAGGCTCAAGTTAGAGTATGTAGGAAAGAGGGAAATTTTTTCCAGTAAAAGTAGGCCTTAGACAAGGATGTGTGATGTCACCGTGGTTGTTTAATATATTTATAGATGGGGTTGTAAGAGAAGTAAATGCGAGGGTCTTGGCAAGAGGCGTGGAGTTAAAGATAAAGAATCACACACAAAGTGGGAGTTGTCACAGCTGCTCTTTGCTGATGACACTGTGCTCTTGGGAGATTCTGAAGAGAAGTTGCAGAGATTGATGGATGAATTTGGTAGGGTGTGCAAAAGAAGAAAATTAAAGGTGAATACAGGAAAGAGTAAGGTTATGAGGATAACAAAAAGATTAGGTGATGAAAGATTGAATATCAGATTGGAGGAGAGAGTATGGAGGAGGTGAACGTATTCAGATATTTGGAGTGGACGTGTCAGCGGATGGGTCTATGAAAGATGAGGTGAATCATAGAATTGATGAGGGAAAAAGAGTGAGTGGTGCACTTAGGAGTCTGTGGAGACAAAGAACTTTGTCCTTGGAGGCAAAGAGGGGAATGTATGAGAGTATAGTTTTACCAACGCTCTTATATGGGTGTGAAGCGTGGGTGATGAATGTTGCAGCGAGGAGAAGCTGGAGGCAGTGGAGATGTCGTGTCTGAGGGCAATGTGTGGTGTGAATATAATGCAGAGAATTCGTAGTTTGGAAGTTAGGAGGTGCGGGATTACCAAACTGTTGTCCAGAGGGCGGAGGAAGGTTGTTGAGGTGGTTCGGGCATGTAGAGAGAATGGAGCGATACAGAATGACTTCAAGAGTGTATCAGTCTGTAGTGGAAGGAAGGCGGGGTAGGGGTCGGCCTAGGAAGGGTTGGAGGGAGGGGGTAAAGGAGGTTTTGTGTGCGAGGGGCTTGGACTTCCAGCAGGCATGCGTGAGCGTGTTTGATAGGAGTGAATGGAGACAAATGGTTTTTAATACTTGACGTGCTGTTGGAGTGTTGAGCAAAGTAACATTTATGAAGGGATTCAGGGAAACCGGCAGGCCGGACTTGAGTCCTGGAGATGGGAAGTACAGTGCCTGCACTCTGAAGGAGGGGTGTTAATGTTGCAGTTTAAAAACTGTAGTGTAAAGCACCTTCTGGCAAGACAGTGATGGAGTGAATGATGGTGAAAGTTTTTCTTTTTCGGGCCACCCTGCCTTGGTGGGAATCGGCCAGTGTGATAATAAAAAAAAAAATATATATATATATTATATATATATATATATATATATATATATATATATATATATATATTATATATATATATATATATATATATATATATATATATATATATGTCGTGCCGAATATGTAAAACTGGTCAATTAGTAAGAACTCATTTAAAATTAAGACCTTTCTCAAATTTTCTCTTATACGTTTAAAGATATATTTTTTTCATTAATGTTAATGTAAAAAAATTTAATTTTGCTCCAAAAGAATCTTAGAAAACTTACCTAACCTTATTATAACAAGAACAATTTATTTTAGCCTAACCCAACTAAATATATTTTAGATTTGTTTACAATAATTTAATACTAAACAAACACAGTGAAATATATTTTTTTCGTTAGGTTCAGAATGATTTTGGCGAAATTATTGCATACACAAATTTTCACTTGTCCTATATGGCAAGATGAGCGTTGCTATTTAAGCCAAGATCACAAGTTCTGCCTATTCGGCACGACATTATATATATATATATATATATATATATATATATATATATATATATATATATATATTATATATATTATATATATATATATATATATATATTATATATATTATTATATATATATATATATATATATATATATTATTTTTTATTTTTTATTATCACACTGGCCGATTCCCACCATCACTGTCTTGCCAGAAGGGTGCTTTACACTACAGTTTTTAAACTGCAACATTAACACCCCTCTTTCAGAGTGCAGACACTGTACTTCCCATCTCCAGGACTCAAGTCCGGCCTGCCGGTTTCCCTGAACCCCTTCATAAATGTTACTTTGCTCACACTCCAACAGCACGTCAAGTATTAAAAACAATTTGTCTACATTAACTCCTATCAAACACGCTCACGCATGCCTGCTGGAAGTCCAAGCCCCTCGCACACAAAACCTCCTTTACCCCCTCCCTCCAACCTTTCCTAGGCCGACCCCTACCCCGCCTTCCTTCCACTACAGACTGATACACTCTTGAAGTCATTCTGTTTCGCTCCATTCTCTCTACATGTCCGAACCACCTCAACAACCCTTCCTCAGCCCTCTGGACAACAGTTTTGGTAATCCCGCACCTCCTCCTAACTTCCAAACTACGAATTCTCTGCATTATATTCACACCACACATTGCCCTCAGACATGACATCTCCACTGCCTCCAGCCTTCTCCTCGCTGCAACATTCATCACCCATGCTTCACACCCATATAAGAGCGTTAGTAAAACTATACTCTCATACATTCCCCTCTTTGCCTCCAAGGACAAAGTTCTTTGTCTCCACAGACTCCTAAGTGCACCACTCACCCTTTTCCCCTCATCAATTCTATGATTCACCTCATCTTTCATAGACCCATCCGCTGACACGTCCACTCCCAAATATCTGAATACATTCACCTCCTCCATACTCTCTCCCTCCAATCTGATATCCAATCTTTCATCACCTAATCTTTTTGTTATCCTCATAACCTTACTCTTTCCTGTATTCACTTTTAATTTTCTTCTTTTCCATACCCTACCAAATTCATCCACCAATCTCTGCAACTTCTCTTCAGAATCTCCCAAGAGCACAGTGTCATCAGCAAAGAGCAACTGTGACAACTCCCACTTTATGTGTGATTCTTTATCTTTTAACTCCACGCCTCTTGCCAAGACCCTCGCATTTACTTCTCTTACAACCCTATCTATAAATATATTAAACAACCACGGTGACATCACACATCTTTGTCTAAGGCCTACTTTTACTGGGAAATAATTTCCCTCTTTCCTACATACTCTAACTTGAGCCTCGCTATCCTCGTATAAACTCTTCACTGCTTTCAGTAACCTACCTCCTACACCATACACCTGCAACATCTGCCACATTGCCCCCCTATCCACCCTGTCATACGCCTTTTCCAAATCCATAAATGCCACAAAGACCTCTTTAGCCTTATCTAAATACTGTTCACTTATGTGTTCACTGCAAACACCTGGTCCACACACCCCCTACCTTTCCTAAAGCCTCCTTGTTCATCTGCTATCCTATTCTCCGTCTTACTCTTAATTCTTTCAATAATAACTTTGCCACACACTTTACGAGGTATACTCAACAAACTTATCCCCCTATAATTTTTACACTCTCTTTTATCCCCTTTGCCTTTATACAAAGGAACTATGCATGCTCTCTGCCAATCCCTAGGTACCTTACCTTCTTCCATACATTTATTAAATAATTGCACCAACCACTCCAAAACTATATCCCCACCTGCTTTTAACATTTCTATCTTTATCCCATCAATCCCGGCTGCCTTACCCCCTTTCATTTTACCTACTTCCTCACGAACTTCCCCCACACTCACAACTGGCTCTTCCTCACTCCTACAAGATGTTATTCCTCCTTGCCCTATACACGAAATCACAGCTTCCCTATCTTCATCAACATTTAACAATTCCTCGAAATATTCCCTCCATCTTCCCAATACCTCTAACTCTCCATTTGATAACTCTCCTCTCCTATTTTTAACTGACAAATCCATTTGTTCTCTAGGCTTTCTTAACTTGTTAATCTCACTCCAAAACTTTTTCTTATTTTCAACAAAATTTGTTGATAACATCTCACCCACTCTCTCATTTGCTCTCTTTTTACATTGCTTCACCACTCTCTTAACCTCTCTCTTTTTCTCCATATACTCTTCCCTCCTTGCATCACTTCTACTTTGTAAAAACTTCTCATATGCTAACTTTCTCCCTTACTACTCTCTTTACATCATCATTCCACCAATCGCTCCTCTTCCCTCCCGCACCCACCTTCCTGTAACCACAAACTTCTGCTGAATACTCTAACACTACATTTTTAAACCTACCCCATACCTCTTCGATCCCATTGCCTATGCTCTCATTAGCCCATCTATCCTCCAATATATATATATATATATATATATATATATATATATATATATATATGTGTATATATATATATATATATATAGGGGCCCACCTCTGGTGTAAATTGTGGGACCCAAAGCCTCGGAGAAGTGGATAAAAAGGCTTCAAGGAAGAATATTTGTATTTCTTCCTGAAGCCGTTTGAATATTCCACTTCCCCTACCACCCCATCTTTTCATATTTATATATATATATATATATATATATATATATATATATATATATATATATATATATATATATATATATATATATATATATATATATATACTGAAATATGCATCAGTATGACTGGAAACAAGAACTCAACATCAGTACTCTCTGACGATTAATATCTTGGTTAATTAGGCTTAAAACTTATCGGTTATGCGAGCGGTTATTAAGGCTGCATGTAACCTTTAATACTTAAAATTGGGATTAAGGTATATTCTTGGTACATTTACATTGATAGATATACACCTCTCATCGTGTATACACAGAGATACACACAGCTGTCAGTGTATATACACACAGAGATACACACAGCTGTTAGTGTATATATACACAGAGATACACACATCTCTGCGTATATTGGAATACTGTCAGTGCAAGAAATATGAAATATACCTCCAGTGTATGAGAATACGTTGCTAGGGAACAGTGCCACACGTTGGCACTGTTCCATCTATCATACATAACTAGAGCCACACCTGTCCAACCCAGGGGTGCCATCTCTCTTCATAAACGACACCTGCCCAGACCTACTGCAGGCTGGCACCCACAGGAGTGACCTTCAGGAGTGACCTTCAACACGAGTATGTAGGAGTGTTAGTGTGTGAGAGAGGTGAGTGAGAGAGGCGAGTGAGAGAGGCGAGTGAGAGAGGCGAGAGAGATTAAGCTGGTTGTGGTGGAGAAATAGAGGATCTGGAGTGAAAGAGGATTAGGTGGAGGAACTGTTGGAGGAACTCTGGAGTGGGGGGAGGGAATGGAATCAAGAGTGGGAGTAGGGAGGTGGAGAGAAGTCTAGAGTGGGAGGAGGGAATGGAGTGAATTCTGGAGTGGGCGGAGAAAGTAGAAAGAAGGAAGTGTGGAGTAGATGTAGAAAGGTGGAGGTTGACCTTGAGTGGGTGGAAGGGGAAGGTTGACCTTGAGTGGGTGGTAGGTGAAGGTTGACCTTGAGTGGGTGGTAGGTGAAGGTTTACCTTGAGTGGGTGGTAGGTGAAGGTTGACCTTGAGTGGGTGGTAGGTGAAGGTTGACCTTGAGTGGGTGGTAGGTGAAGGTTGACCTTGAGTGGGTGGTAGGTGAAGGTTGACCTTGAGTGGGTGGTAGGTGAAGGTTGACCTTGAGTGGGTGGTAGGTGAAGGTTGACCTTGAGTGGGTGGTAGGTGAAGGTTGACCTTGAGTGGGTCGTACGTGATGGAAGACTTCAAGAAAACCACTTTAACAACCTTGAGTCAAAGGAGATACGATGACAACATACAAAATACACAGAATTGGAGTAAATGTGGACAGGCTGTTTATTATGCATGTAGAAGGAACCAGGGAACAAAGATGAGATAACAAGACGGGAATTACTACACAGATATCAGGAAATATAGTATAGTAAGAAAGAACTAAATAAAGAGGTAGCGGAGGCAAACACAATAGACAGTTCCAAGGGCAGGTATGTACGGATCTTCGAGGCTAGGAATCAGATATGCTCATACATGGTATATCCATTCGTCTCAAGGTGGCTTGCAATTTTGCTAATGGTTGCAGGAGAGGAGTACAGTGCACCCTTCAGCATCATATAAGCTTGCTAAGAGGTACACAGTATTCACACAGGACACCTAGCTTGCTAAGAGGTACACAGTATTCACACAGGACACCTAGCTTGCTAAGAGGTACACAGTATTCACACAGGACACCTAGCTTGCTAAGAGGTACACAGTATTCACACAGGACACCTAGCTTGCTAAGAGGTACACAGTATTCACACAGGACACCTAGCTTGCTAAGAGGTACACAGTATTCACACAGGACACCTAGCTTGCTAAGAGGTACACAGTATTCACACAGAACACTTAGCTTGCTAAGAGGTACAAAGTATTCACACAGGACACCTAGCTTGCTAAGAGGTACACAGTATTCACACAGGACACTTAGCTTGCTAAGAGGTACACAGTATTCACACAGAACACTTAGCTTGCTAAGAGGTACACAGTATTCACTTGCGAGACCCAGCCACTTACATGTCCAGTTCACTTTTCACTTGTAAGGTGAGTCAAGTCACCAGTCCTTCACGCATCACCAGGGACTTGTTAAAGTGTATGTAAAAGTATACATTCTCAGTACTTTTTAATATGTGGAGAATTAAGTGTAAGCATTATGTGAGTGAGTTAAGAAGCAGCAGGTGTTTGTTGACGGTACGAGTGACCTCACTGTCAGCCATGTTGACGGTACGAGTGACCTCACTGTCAACCATGTTGACGGTACGAGTCATCTCACTGTCAACCATGTTGACGGTACGAGTCATCTCACTGTCAACCATGTTGACGGTACGAGTGACCTCACTGTCAGCCATGTTGACGGTACGAGTCACCTCACTGTCAACCATGTTGACGGTACGAGTCATCTCACTGTCAACCATGTTGACGGTACGAGTGACCTCACTGTCAGCCATGTTGACGGTACGAGTCACCTCACTGTCAACCATGTTGACGGTACGAGTCATCTCACTGTCAACCATGTTGACGGTACGAGTGACCTCACTGTCAGCCATGTTGACGGTACGAGTGACCTCACTGTCAGCCATGTTGACGGTACGAGTGACCTCACTGTCAACCATGTTGACGGTACGAGTCATCTCACTGTCAACCATGTTGACGTACGAGTGACCTCACTGTCAGCCATGTTGACGGTACGAGTGACCTCACTGTCAGCCATGTTGACGGTACGAGTGACCTCACTGTCAGCCATGTTGACGGTACGAGTGACCTCACTGTCAGCCATGTTGACGGTACGAGTCACCTCACTGAGTATGAAGGTTTCAACCTGTGGTTAACATTACCCATGCAAGGTTCACCCAGCAGTGAGCAGCGTCCTAGTGAGAGAGTGAGAGAGAGAGAGAGAGAGAGAGAGAGAGAGAGAGAGAGAGAGAGAGAGAGAGAGAGAGAGAGAGAGAGAGAGAGAGAGAGATAATAAGTCACAAATTAGCTCTGAGTAATATGGCGAAGTTTCCCGTCGCTCTGCTAATTATCTCCGCTCAGAGTTCAAACATTTTCTATATCTTATTATATATATATATATATATATATATATATAATATATATATATATATATATATATATATATATGTATATATATATATATATATATATATATATATATATATATATATATATATATATATATTCAATAACACACTGCAGCTAGCCGAAGGATCGAACCCGTGTTGGTTTAGCCCGCCTCGTGGGAAACAAGTCAAAATTTGCTGTTGTTTGTAGGATTGTTGGGTCCAGTGGTTTAGTGTGTCCTAAATTTTGACTTGCTTCCCAGGAGGCGGTCTAAAACAACACGGGTTCGATCCTCCGGCTAGCCGCAGTGTATTATTGCTTAAATACCACTTGTTCGTGGTTTCATTAATATATATGGATACTAGAAGCAGCATCATTACAGATTGATAATCTGGTGCAGCAGCATCACTAGAGTAGATCGTTTGCATGGCTTGCCCTCAGGCCGGCTTGCCCTCAGGCCGGCTTGCCCTCAGGCCGGCTTGCCCTCAGGCCGGCTTGCCCTCAGGCCGGCTTGCCTCTGGCTACGGCTCCCCTCCCCGGGTTTTTCCCTCGGCCGGCTGGATTTTTCTGCAGGGGGGGGGGTGTTTCCGTCTTTCCACTTTATGATGATTGACCTTTCCCCCACCCCCCCTCCCCCCCCCCTTTTTAGTTCCCCAACCCCCCCCCAACGACCCTCCCAACCCCTCCATTTCTTCTTTATCCCCCCCCAAAATTTCCCTTTTTTTATCTTCTTCCACTAATTCCCCCTTAAAAGGAACTTTTTTAAAATTTACTTACCGCGAGAATTAAACGTTACCGCGAAAAAATTTACTTTCCCAGCGAAGAATTTAACGTTACCAGGGGGAAAAATTTAATTCCCAGCGAAAAAAAAATTTAAAAATTTACCAGGGGGAAAAAATTTTACGTTCCCAGGAGAAAATTCCCGTTCATTGAGTTGGTAAATTTTAAACCTTTCAAATTTTGGTTGGGTTGGGTTTAATGGGGTTTGAAGCCTGTCGACTCCACAATGGGTCGTCATCACCAGTAAAGAATAATTTAACCAAAAATTTGGGGATATACGTAAACACTCAGTGTTTATACACTTTAAGACTACACGTCTTGTACATAATGGTTACAATACCGACAAGACGAAAACTAGAACATAAGCAACATCTGGGGGACCCATTGTAGACGTTCCCCTCCCCCGGCTTTTTCAAAACTAGATTTGTATGATAAGCCACGGATGGTGAAGCTTCTACAGTAAAGATACCCAAATTTTTCTTGAGGAATTTTGGTCACCCTTGTTGATTAGATGAGTCAGTGTAATTCATTACCTGTGTTTAGAGAGTCCTGTGTATCACCATTCTTGTTATGATAGTCATGTGATTCACCACCTTTTGTTTTTGAGGGTCCATGTGTAGTTCACTCCTTTTGTTTAGAAGATCATGGTGTTCACCCCCTTGGTTTTTTTGATATCAGGTTTGTTCATCATCCTTTGTTATGGATTTATTGTATTCACCATCCTTGTGTTAGATAGTAGTGTATTCACACCTTGTTTTATGATGAGTTTTGTTATTTATCCTTTTGTTTTGGGGGAATTTTAGTCATTTTTTTGAATTTTTCACCACCTTGTTTATGTATCATTGTATTCACCATCCTTGTGTTATGAGAGTTTTTGTGTATTCATCATCCTTGGTTTTTGATGATCATGTTTTTCACATCCTTGTGTTATGATGAGTCATGTGTATTCACATCCTTGTGTTATGATCATTTAGTTCACCATCCTTGTGTAGTTCTCATTTTTGTATGATAGCATGTAGTTCATCACCCTTGTGTTTTGATGATCATGTGTAGTTCACCATCCTTTTGTTATGAAAGTCATGTGTATTCATCATCCTTGTTTGATCATTGTAGTTCATCATCCTTGTGTTATATGAGTCATGTGAGTTCATCATCCCCTTTTGGTTTTTTAATGATCATTGTAGTTCATCACCTTGTTTATGATGAGTCATGTGTAGTTCACACCTTGTGTTGAGTCAGTGTAGTTCATCATCCCTTTTTTATGATGATCATGTGTGTTCATCTCCTTGTGTTATGATGATTATGTGTGTTTCATCATCCTTGTGTTGAGTCATGTGTAGTTCATCTCCTTGTGTTTTGAGACAGGAGTTCTCATCCTTGTGTTGAGTCATGTGTAGTTCA
>NC_069491.1:6723812-6726312 GCF_026875155.1 Cherax quadricarinatus
CTTGGACTTCCAGCAGGCATGCGTGAGCATGTTTGATAGGAGTTAATGTAGACAAATGGTTTTTAATACTTGACGTGCTGTTGGAGTGTGAGCAAAGTAACATTTATGAAGGAATTCAGGGAAACCGGCAGGCCGGACTTGAGTCCTGGAGATGGGAAGTACAGTGCCTGCACTCTGAAGGAGGGGTGTTAATGTTGCAGTTTAAAAACTGTAGTGTAAAGCACCCTTCTGGCAAGACAGTGATGGAGTGAATGATGGTGAAAGTTTTTCTTTTTCGGGCCACCCTGCCTTGGTGGGAATCGGCCAGTGTGTTAATAATAAAATAATATATATATATATATATATATATATATATATATATATAGATATATATATATATATATATATATATATATATATATATATATATATATATATATATATATATATATGTCGTGCCGAATATGTAAAACTGGTCAATTAGCAAGAACTCATTTAAAATTAAGTCCTTTCTAAAATTTTCTCTTATACGTTTAAAGATATATATTTTTTCATTAATGTTGATGTAAAAATTTATAATTTTGCACCAAAAGAATCTTAGAAAACTTAGCTAACCTTATTATAACATGAACAATTTATTTTAGCCTAACCCAACTAAATATATTTTAGATTTGTTTACAGTAATTTAATACTAAACAAACACAGTGAAATATATTTTTTTCGTTAGGTTCAGAATGATTTTGGCGAAATTATTGCATACACAAATTTTCACTTGTCCTATATAGCAAGATGAGCGTTGCTATTTAAGCCAAGATCGCAAGTTCTGCCTATTCGGCACGACACACACACACACATACACAACACACACACACACACACACACACACACACACACACACACACACACAACACACACATTTTTACTACCTATGCAACCTATTATATACTTTTCATAAATCTATAGATACAGTGGACTGCTGTTACGTTCTTACATAAATACTGCTTATCTGTATCCATGATCCACAATGATCTTTCTATCCTAAATCTTGCTCATTCTGCTGCGATCTTACTCTTCCCCTTAACTCTATTCATAACAATTCTACCAAACAATTCGTTCAATATGTCCGTAATATTTATTGTCTAATAATTCTTACATAAACACTCTCTCTCTCTCTCTCTCTCTCTCTCTCTCTCCTCTCCTCTCTCTCTCTCTCTCTCTCTCTCTCTCTCTCTCTCTCTCTCTCTCTCTCTCTCTAGTTCTTTATTCCCTTTAATGAAGGAAGAGTGAAGGCTCCCAGTTCTCAGATTCCTTCTTTTCATTCATATTTGGTAGATGAAAGAAGCGTGAATGCTCTCTGTTAGTCCTTAGCTTCCTTCTCTTCATTCATACTTGGAACTTGAGTACATGTATGGTAGCACCTGTATACTGATGGTAGCACCTGGGGAGGGTCAACACTGTACATGTATGGTAGCAACTGGGGAGGGTCAACACTGTACATGTATGGTAGCAACTGGGGAGGGTCAATACTGTACATGTATGGTAGCAACTGGGGAGGGTCAACACTGTACATGTATGGTAGCAACTGGGGAGGGTCAACACTGTACATGTATGGTAGCACTTGTGCATGTATGGCAGCACATGTGCAGGTATGGTAGCACTTGTGCATGTATGGCAGCACATGTGCAGGTATGGTAGCACCTGTGCAGGTATGGTAGCACCTGTGCAGGTATGGTAGCACAGGATAGCGCCTGCACATATATTGTAGCACCTAGTAGCACCTGTGCATGCATAGTAGCACCTGTTAGCACCTGTATATATGTGGTAGCACCGGATAACACCTCTACATATATAGTAACAACTAGCAGCACCTGTATATGTATAGTAGCACCTGGTAGCACCCTGGGTAGAGTCACAAACACTGTACATATATGGTAGCACGTGGTAGCACCCTGGGTAGAGTCACAAACACTGTACATATATGGTAGCACGTGGTAGCACCCTGGGTAGGGTCCCAAACACTGTACATATATGGTAGCACCTGATAGCGCCCTGGGAAGGGTCCCAAACATTGTACATATATGGTAGCACCTGGTGGCGCCCTGGGAAGGGTCACAAACACTGTACATATATGGTAGCACCTGATAGCGCCCTGGGAAGGGTCCCAAACATTGTACATATATGGTAGCACCTGGTGGCGCCCTGGGAAGGGTCACAAACACTGTACATATATAGTAGCATACTTGGTAGCACCCTGGGTAGGGTCATCAACACTGTACATATATGGTAGCACCTGGTAGCACCAAGTAGCTCCTGGCAGCATCCTGGGTAGGGTCAACACTATACACTGGCCGCCGCAACGCTGATAATTTAATAGAAGCGTTGATGAATATGACATGAGCAACGAATGGCGTGTGGAGCACCTGACATGAACATCTGACGTGAGCAACATCTGACGTGAACATCATCTGACGTGAGCATCTGACGTGAGCATTATCTGACGTGAGCAACATCTGACGTGAGC
>NC_069491.1:6731312-6763812 GCF_026875155.1 Cherax quadricarinatus
GAGATGTACACCACTCAGTGTATGTACACTGAGAGATGTACACCACTCAGTGTATGTACACTGAGAGATGTACACCACTCAGTGTATGTACACTGAGAGATGTACACCACTCAGTGTATGTACACTGAGAGATGTACACCACTCAGTGTATGTACACTGAGTGGTGTACACCACTCAGTGTATGTACACTGAGATGTACACCACTCAGTGTACATACACAGATGTACACCACTCAGTGTATGTACACTGAGAGATGTACACCACTCAGTGTATGTACACTGAGTGGTGTACACCACTCAGTGTATGTACACTGAGATGTACACCACTCAATGTACACAGAGATGTACACCACTCAGTGTACATGCACTGAGATATGTACACCACTCAATGTACACTGAGAGATGTACACCACTCAGTGCATGTACACTGAGAGATGTACACCACTCAGTGTATGTACACTGAGAGATGTACACCACTCAATGTACACTGAGAGATGTACACCACTCAGTGTATGTACACTGAGAGATGTACACCACTCAATGTACACTGAGAGATGTACACCACTCAGTGTATGTACACTGAGAGATGTACACCACTCAGTGTATGTACACTGAGAGATGTACACCACTCAGTGTATGTACACTGAGAGATGTACACCACTCAGTGTATGTACACTGAGAGATGTACACCACTCAATGTACACTGAGAGATGTACACCACTCAGTGTATGTACACTGAGAGATGTACACCACTCAGTGTATGTACACTGAGAGATGTACACCACTCAGTGTATGTACACTGAGAGATGTACACCACTCAGTGTATGTACACTGAGTGGTGTACACCACTCAGTGTACATGTCATTACATGTACTAGCTTAGTGTATAAACTGCATTCTGTTAAACAGAGAAGAATGAATCTACGCAAAAGTAGCTATAACACAAAGCAATAATAATAATAATAATAATAATAATAATAATAATAATAATAATAATAATAATAATAATAACGGAATGGAAATACGTATTACTGATGAACAATAATGACCATAGCAATATTACTCTGTGATCAATGAATCATTAATCAGTCTAAAGATTATTATTAATCCAAATGAGTTTTTCACAGATGAGACTCAAAACGCAGCTGATGTTTCCATAATTATTTATATAACCCTGACACCACTACTTGACTTCGAAGAAGCGAGTGACAGCATGGCCGCGCACTCTGCCTCACGCCCCGACTTATGGAACTCCGTGTTTATCAAGAATTACAAGAAACCATTGTCTCGTATCTTAAATTTTCAACGAGAAGGAGCCTAAGCATGGACGGTTATCCCACAGCCTTTAAAAAACAATGGTTGTAGCTTCGCTTCATGAAAGTGACTGCAAAAACATTAGCATAAAAAGGTACAGACACACAGTCCTGACATCTCACGCTATTAAAATCTTCGAATCTTATAAAGCAAGACTGGCAGTCATTTTGAATCACAGATGACGGAATGAGTTTAATTGCAGTAGCTTCTGCCTCTTGCAGGTGCTGGACCATTACAATCATGGTCTTGCAGGTGCTGGACCATTGCAACATGGTCTTGCAGGTGCTGGACCATTGCAACATGGTCTTGCAGGTGCTGGACCATTGCAACATGGTCTTGCAGGTGCTGGACCATTGCAACATGGTCTTGCAGGTGCTGGACCATTACAACATGGTCTTGCAGGTGCTGGACCATTGCAACATGGTCTTGCAGGTGCTGGACCATTGCAACATGGTCTTGCAGGTGCTGGACCATTGCAACATGGTCTTGCAGGTGCTGGACCATTGCAACATGGTCTTGCAGGTGCTGGACCATTACAACATGGTCTTGCAGGTGTTGGACCATTACAACATGGTCTTGCAGGTGTGGACCATTACAACATGGTCTTGCAGGTGTTGGATCATTACAACATGGTCTTGCAGGTGTTGGACCATTACAACATGGTCTTGCAGGTGCTGGACCATTACAACATGGTCTTGCAGGTGCTGGATCATTACAACGTGGTCTTGCAGGTGTTGGACCATTACAACATGGTCTTGCAGGTGCTGGACCATTACAACATGGTCTTGCAGGTGCTGGATCATTACAACATGGTCTTGCAGGTGCTGGACCATTACAATTTGGTCTTGCAGGTGCTGGACCATTACAGCATGGTCTAGCAGGTGCTGGACCATTACAACTTGGTCTTGGACGCACTGGAAAACAAGCAGAATGGACTTGTAATGTACAGTGATTTTTCGATAAACTTCAACAAGTACGGCCATATTGTGAGAATACACGAAATGTGTACCACTGGAATAACTGAAGAAATGGCCAGATATTTTCTTTCTGACAAAATGAACTCCAAGAGTAATTGTGGAGAGAGTGAAATCAAAGACTGACACAGGGCACCTTACTCATCCCAATCGTCTCTCTCATATCTGACACACAGAGACATAATTCACAGTACCGTATAATCTTACATAGATGACACTAGAGTATGTATGAAAGTGGCAGCCACTGAGGATACAGCGAACCTCCAAGTTGATATATACCCCGTGGTCTGGCTGGCAAAGCACTCGCTTCATACACGTAGGGCCCGGGTTCGACTCCCGGCGGGGTAGGAACATTTCGACGTGTTTCCTTACACCTGTTGTCCTGTTCACCTAGCAGCAAGTAGGTACCTGGGTGTTAGTCGAATGGTGTGGATCGCATCCTGGGGGACAAGATTGAGGACCACAATGGAAATAAGACAGACAATCCTCGATGACGCCCTGGTTTCTTGGCTTATCATGGGTGGCTAACCAGGGTTAAAAATCCGAACGAAATAATATCGATCTTATCTCTTATCTAGTGGGCCACTGACAACAAGAATGTTCATTGAGGACAAATTTTAGTTGCTTCGGTAAGCAAAAATTGTAGAAATAAAAGCGGGTAATGAGCGCCTAACAAATTCGAATGACCCAGTAGAGGGGAAGTTTAATGTGAGAAACCTGGGAGTGATAATGTTAGAAATTCTCACATTCTGTGATTACAATGTTTTTATGATAACTACAAGGAAAAATGAGAAGCTGGATAACAAGAACTTTCAAAACACGAGATGCCAAGCCAATGATGAAACTCTTCAAGTCACTGTTTTATCTAGACTAGAGTATTGCAGTACATTAGAGTCCATCTCAAGGCAGGCGACACTGCGGATCTAGAGAATGTACTGAGAACCTTCACTGCACGTATAAGTTCACTCAAGCACCTGTATAACCGAGAACGCTTGAGGTCACTTAACCAGTACTCACTGGAACGCAAGTGATAAAGAAATCATAATTTACACTTGGAAAATTTTAGAGGGATTAGTCCCTAACTCTTCTACAGAAAAGACTCTCTACTATAGCAAGAGGCTGGGCAGACAGTGCCAAACACCCTAAGTCAAAATCAGGGGCGCGATAAGTAGGCTGAAAACTCAGTAGATGTAAAAGACCAAGACTCTTCAATTGCCTTCCTTCATTACACCAATGGAATTACCAACATATCCCTGACTGTCTCCAAGAGAAAACTTGACAAGTTCCTCAAGTCAGTAGGTGATCAGCCAGGCTGGGGTGCATACGGTGGTTTGTGTGCAGCTAGCAAGAACAGCCTGGTTGAGCAGGTCTTCCAACGGGAGGTTTGGTGTGGGACCGCACCGCGGAGGCGATGACCCTCGAAATCTTATACAAGTAACCACCCCCACCATTACTAACAACCACCACATCGTTACATCCCTCTCTACCACCCCCCCCACACACTACATCTCTACCTCCCCCTCACCCCTACCTTCCCCACCTACCCTCCCTACCACCACCACACAAAAAAACAATCATTAAACACTACCACCTCTATTGTACCCTCTGTATCACCCATAAAACACACATTGTCACACCTAAACACCAATTAAAAAACTTACCTTGTTCCAGTACAATAACATTTGAATGGCCATTAACAACGAGCGCAATCTGGCTCGAATTTTACCGTGGGCCGCGGACAAGGCAACAACAACACACAATACTCTGTCACAGTTTTTCTCACATTAATTTTTTTGGTTGTCGTTGTTGCAGCTTAAACAAACGAGGATTTTTTGTGTGTGTGGATATATCATATTGAATGAGGCAGAAAGAACGCTGATGAAGAGATTATTTGTGGACGTAAATATAGCCTGGATACATACACATGGTACCTTTATGCATATACATGGCTACCTTCATACATACACTCGGCTACCTTCATACATACACTTGGCTACCTTCATACATACACACGGCTACCTTCATACATACACTTTCATACATAAACCCAAGATGATTTGTAATGAACGATCGTTAATGAATAATTATTTATATATATATATATATATATATATATATATATTATATATATATATATATATATATATATATATACGTACATGTATGTATGTTCGGCATACATACATATGCAACATACATACATGCATAACAGTGAGGGTTGAAATGTCATGGCCAGCATTTGCTCGGAAAGCTGTTTGAAGGTTAGTTTTATCATCCCTTCCCACACACAGCACCACACAACACTACACAGCACCACACAACACTACACAGCACCACACAGCACCATACAGCACAATACAACACCAGTCTCTAACACACTACCACACAACCACAGTCACTCCTCAGAAAGTTCAGAGGTATGACTAGTCTGGTGCTAGAACTACCAAGTATGACTAGTCTGGTGCTAGAACTACCAAGTATGACTAGTCTGGTGCTGGAACTACCAAGTATGACTAGTCTGGTGCTGGAACTACCAAGTATGACTAGTCTGGTGCTGGAACTACCAAGTATGACTAGTCTGGCGCTGGAATTGCCAAGTATGACTAGTCTGGTGCTGAAACTACCAAGTATGACTAGTCTGGTGCTGGAACTACCAAGTATGACTAATCTGGTGCTGGAACTACCAAGTATGACTAGTCTGGTGCTGGAACTACCAAGTATGACTAGTCTGGTGCTGGAACTACCAAGTATGACTAGTCTGGTGCTGGAATTCCAAGTATGACTAGTTTGGTGCTGAAACTACCAAGTGTGACTAGTCTGGTGCTAGAACTACCAAGTATGACTAGTCTGGTGCTGGAACTATCAAGTATGTCTAGTCTGGTGCTGGAACTACCAAGTAGGACTAGTTTGGTGCTGGAACTACCAAGTATGACTAGTCTGGTGCTGAAACTACAAGTTGACTGTTGGTGCTGGAACTACCAAGTATGACTAGTCTGGTGCTGGAACTACCAAGTATGACTAGTCTGGTGCTGGAACTACCAAGTATGACTAGTCTGGTGCTGGAACTACCAAGTATGACTAGTCTGGTGCTGGAACTACCAAGTTGACTGTTGTGCTGGAACTACCAGATGATGTCTGGTGCTGGAACTGCCAAGTATGACTAGTCTGGTGCTGGAACAACCAAGTATGACTGGTCTGTTGCTGGAACTACCAAGTATGACTAGTCTGGTGCTGGAACTACCAAGTATGACTAGTCTGTTGCTGGAACTACCAAGTATGACTAGTCTTGGTGCTGGAACTACCAAGTATGACTAGTCTGGTGCTGGAACTACCAAGTATGACTAGTCTGGTGCTGGAACTACCAAGTATGACTAGTCTGGTGCTGGAACTACCAAGTATGACTAGTCTGTTGCTGGAACTACCAAGTATGACTAGTCTGGTGCTGGAACTACCAAGTATGACTAGTCTGGTGCTGGAACTACCAAGTATGACTAGTCTGGTGCTGGAACGACCAAGTATGACTAGTCTGGTGCTGGAACGACCAAGTATGACTAGTCTGGTGCTGGAACTACCAAGTATGACTAGTCTGTTGCTGGAACTACCAAGTATGACTAGTCTGGTGCTGGAACTACCAAGTATGACTAGTCTGGTGCTGGAACTACCAAGTATGACTAGTCTGGTGCTGGAACTACCAAGTATGACTAGTCTGGTGCTGGAACTACCAAGTATGACTAGTCTGGTGCTGGAACTACCAAGTATGACTAGTCTGGTGCTGGAATTGCCAAGTATGACTAGTTTGGTGCTGAAACTACCAAGTATGACTAGTCTGGTGCTGGAACTACCAAGTATGACTAATCTGGTGCTGGAACTACCAAGTATGACTAGTCTGGTGCTGGAACTACCAAGTATGACTAGTTTGGTGCTGGAACTACCAAGTATGACTAGTCTGGTGCTGGAACTACCAAGTATGACTAGTCTGGTGCTGGAACACCAAGTATGACTAGTCTGGTGCTGGAACTACCAAGTATGACTAGTCTGGTGCTGGAACTACCAAGTATGACTAGTCTGGTGCTGGAACTACCAAGTATGACTAGTCTGGTGCTGGAACTACCAAGTATGACTAGTCTGGTGCTGGAACTACCAAGTATGACTAGTCTGGTGCTGGAACTACCAAGTATGACTAGTCTGGTGCTGGAACTACCAAGTATGACTAGTCTGGTGCTGGAACGACCAAGTATGACTAGTCTGGTGCTGGAACTACATACACTAGTCTGGTCGGAACGACCAAGATGATAGTCTGGTGCGGAACGACCAATATACTATCTGGTAACTGGAAAACTACAATTGACAACCAAATAGCACATACGAATGGAAACATAAGAAACCCACACATAAGAGAGAAGCCTATGACGACGTTATGGTCCGACTTGGACCATGTGCAAGACACACTGACAGAAGAGAATGAGTGAACCAGTATATTTAGGCAAGGACAGGGACGGGAGAGAGAAAAAAACAGTAGTAGTGATGATGCTGGTAGTGGAAGTAGTAACAGTAGTAGTGGTAGTATAAAGTAGTGGGAGAAGTTTTTTGCCACAAGAGATAGAAAGGGAAGTGAAGGGAGGCAATAGTAGGAGTAATAGCAGTAGAAAAGGAAGGCAGAAGCAGTAATAGTAGTAAAGGAGGGGTAGTAGTATAAGTGGAGTAAGTCCAAGGGAAAGGAAAAGGAGCACTGCAGGAGAGCTAAGGGGCCACAAGGAGCACTGCAGGAGAGCTAAGGGGCCACAAGGAGCACTGCAGGAGAGCTAAGGGGCCACAAGGAGCACTGCAAGAGAGCTAAGGGGCCACAAGGAGCACTGCAGGAGAGCTAAGGGGCCACAAGGAGCACTGCAAGAGAGCTAAGGGGCCACAAGGAGCACTGCAGGAGAGCTAAGGGGCCACAAGGAGCCTGAGAGAGCTAAGGCCACAAGAAGCACTGCAAGAAGCTAAGGGGCCACAAGGAGCACTGCAAGAGAGCTAAGGGGCCACAAGAATACTGCAGGAGAGCTAAGGGGCCACAAGAAGCACTGCAGGAGAGCTAAGGGGCCACAAGGAGCACTGCAGGAGAGCTAAGGGGCCACAAGGGGTACTACCAAAAACACAGGAAAGTGGGGGAGGGACTGAAGGACAGCACACACTAGGCAGAATGAGAGTAAAAACAGAGAAAGAAATAAGGAAAACTAGAAAAGGAGAAGACGTAGGGAGTTCTAAAATTTGGAGCATTTGACAATGTAAGAGTCAAAGCCAAGACTTACATTCATACTAGGAAAGTTGTGTATAATGGATGCTTCAACACGACAACGATTGTGAAGACTAGAAGCAGGATAGATAGTTGTGGAAGAGGACCAGTCAACAGGATAACTGTGGTGTCAAACATGACAGGAAAAAAGTTTTATTGGTGTCGGCAGGCCTAACCAGATTACTGCGAAGGGTGTTAGTGCGGCGAAAAGTAAGTTTGATGCCTAAAGAACGGAGAGAGTTGTTGAGATTAGAAAGGCTGACAATATAGGGAAGGCAGAGAGCAGCGGATATCATAGGACTGGTGTATTTGGGAGAAAAAGTCCACTTAGCAATTGAGAAGTTTATGAGGTGGGAAGTGAAGCCAAGACTAGAGAGAACGAATTGCGAAGAGTAGAAATTTCCGAGTCGAGGAAGTGAGGGGTCGCAAATGCAGAGGGCGCGGAGAAGGAATGAAATATGAATACCTTTCTTGACAGAGGGAGCATGATAAGAAAAGTAGGGAATGTACATGACACTTTGCATGGGCTTGTGATCAACGGAAAAAGAAAAACCTGATGGAAGGAGCAAGATTGCTAAGGGCATCGAGAAGTGATTGGAAGAGACTAGAGTCATGGGGTCAAAAAGCTGGAACTACCAAAAATGACTAGACTGATACTGGAACTACCAAGTATGACTAGACTGATACTGGAACTACGAAGTATGACTTGACTGATACTGGGACTACCATGTATGACTAGACTAATACTGGAACTACCAAGTATGACTAGTCTGGTGCTGGAACTACTAAGTATGATTAGACTGAGGTCTCAACTGGTGTTGCTGCCAACCTTCAGGAAGGACCTGAGCAATATTGCTCTGTCTCCATTAACATAGCCTCAAATTCACACATGGTTCACACCATCAAATTTTTGGACTTTCGATTTCTGAGCAGTATGTAGTGTCTGCTGTCTATGGTGTGAACTCTTGTTTTAACTACATAGTTGAATATAACTTCGGAGAAGAAAAGTCGTTACTCTGAACTGTGTTTTGAGTATCCACAAAACACTGACAGAGTTTCACCTTGTCATACTTGAACATAGTGTGACAGAGGTATCGAAACTAAGTCGTAATTGAACCGAGTTCTGCTGTCGGGGGACCGCGTTGCATTTGCTTGTGGACAGACTGTGTCTATCTGGAGTAACACTACTTGTCTTTCAAATGAGTTTGACTCATTTAAGTTATGTTAGCTTTTACTTGTTTTCTGTATTTGATTAATTCCACATTGTTCGGTAACGACTCCGTCTCAGGAGGACGTTCGCGTCTACATACCAAGTACTGAGTGGACTTGGTATTTATTCAGCTTCCTGGACAAAAACAGTGTGTAGACACCTTGTTGGTGAAGATTTTACACCCATCTTTACTGATTGGTGTAAAATACACCCACCAGTAAAGATGGTGAAGGGAAGTTAGGTTTCAGGTTTATAAGAATACGATGGATTTTACCTACGTTCTGAAAGCAGTGACCTGTATTCATCTGACTGAATTTGCAGCAGGTGGAGAAAGACGTGAAATCTTCGGATATTCCGCTGAGGCCTTTCAAGTTTTTCCCACCAGATAAGACGTATACTTCTTCAGGCTCATTCATCTTGATATTAAAATATGGTATTGGGTTCAACATTCCTTGTGATGTTATTGACGACAGACTTCGTTTTGAGCTTCATGTTTTGATGGTGTTCCTTCTTGATGTTTGAACCTTCTTGATTCTGAAACCCTTTCATTTTGAATCCCCTTCATTCTGAACCCCCTTCCCCCTCTCTCCCTCCATCCCTCCCACTTTCCGTTCCTTCCCTCCCTCCATCCCTCTCTCCCCTTCTCATCCATCTGTCTTCTATCTCTCAAATCTCACTCCATTACCAACAAACTCTGGATGGAGGGGAGAGACTCCATCGAACATTATCCACTCGTCAGTCTTCTCCCCCACCCGTACCTCCTCAACCATCTCAATCCTTCCCCTCTACCTTCTCAACCCCTCCCCTTTGTACCATCTCAACCCCTCCCCCTCTACCACCACCACCCCTGTTCCTCTACCACCCTTCCCCTCCCTCTCTACCACATCCACTCATCCTCCTCTACCATCTCCACCCCTTCCACCCCTTCCGCTTCTACAACCCCCCTTACCCCTCCACCATTAGGAACGGCCACGACACTCTTGACTGGGGACAAGAGGTTGTCTCACTCTCTTTCATTCTCAATACACTCTTTCTATTCACCCCTCTCTCCCCAATCAACCCCCCTCCTTTCCCCACTCCACCATCACCCCACCACCTAGCCCTTCCTCCCCTCTCTCACTCACCATTTACCCCCTACCAGACCTCCTTACCCCATTCACCCCGACAAAACCTGCAATACAGTATTTCTTGTTATATATTGTATAAATGTGGGTGATCCAGAGTATCTTTGACTATCTTTACGTGGATCCAGAGTATCTTTAACTATCTTTACCTGGATATAGATTATGTTTATCTTTACCTGGATATAAAGTATTTTTACCTATTTTAAGTGGATCAAGAGTATCTTTATCTCACGTGGAACCAAATCATTTAGCTATCTTAACGTGGATCCAGAGTATCTTTGACTATCTTAACGTGGATCCAGAGTATCTTTGACTATCTTAACGTGGATCCAGAGTATCTTTGACTATCTTAACGTGGATCCAGAGTATCTTTAACTACTTTTACCTGGATCCGGACTATTGTTTATTTTTGTCCTATTTCCTGACGCGGGTCCTTGTGAGTGTTTCAACCTGTCAAGTATTTACTTAAAGGGAGCTATGTATTGTGGTGGTGGTGATGGTGATGGTGATGGTGGTGGTGGTGGTGGTCGTAGTGGTGGTAGTGGTGGTGGTAGTGGTGGTGGTGGTAGTGGTGGTTGCTTGGCTGGGTGCCACGAAGTATTGGCATCCAGTACCCAGGTGCGCCAGCCTCACATTGTTGCTGCTACACTGTGTGTACTCACCTATTTGTACTCACCTATTTGTGGTTGCAGGGGTCGAGTCACAGCTCCTGGCCCCGCCTCTTCGCTGATTGCTACTAGGTCCTCTCTCTCCCTGCCCCATGAGCTCTATCATACCTCGCCTTAAAACTATGTATGGTTCCTGCCTCCACTACATCACTTTCTAGGCTATTCCATGGCCTGACTACTCTATGACTGAAGAAATACTTCCTAACATCCCTTTGATTCATCTGAGTCTTCAACTTCCAATTGTGACCTCTTGTGTCTGTGTCCCATCTCTGGAACATCCCGTCTTTGTCCACCTCGTCTATTCCGCGCAGTATTTTATATGTCGTTATCATGTCTCCCCTGACCCTCCTGTCCTCCAGTGTCGTCAGGCCGATTTCCCTCAACCTTTCTTCATAGGACAATCCCCGTAGCTCTGGGACTAGTCTTGTTGCAAACCTTTGCACTTTCTCTAATTTCTTGACGTGCTTGACTAGGTGTGGATTCCAAACTGGTGCTGCATACTCCAGTATGGGCCTGACGTAGATGGTATACAGAGTCTTAAACGATCCTTACTGAGGTATCGGAACGCTATCCGTAGGTTTGTCAGGCGCCCGTATGCTGCAGCAGTTATCTGATTGATGTGCGCCTCAGGAAATATGCTCGGTGTTATACTCACCCCCAGATCTTTTTCCTTGAGTGAGGTTTGCAGTCTTTGGCCATCTAAACTATATTGTGTCTGCGGTCTTCTTTGCCCTTCCCCAATCTTCATGACTTTGCATTTGGCAGGGTTAAATTCAAGGAGCAGTTGCTGGACCAGGCTTGTAGCCTGTCCAGGTCTCTTTGTAGTCCTGCCTGATCCTCGTCCGATTTGATTCTTCTCATTAACTTCACATCATCTGCAAACAAGGACACTTCTGAGTCTATCCCTTCCGTTATGTCGTTCACATATACCAAGAACAGCACAGGTCCTAGGACTGACCCCTGTGGAACCCCGCTTGTCACAGGCGCCACTCTGACACTCGTCGCGGGTCCATGACTCGTTGTTGCTCCCTGTCAGATATTCTCTGATCCATTGCAGTGCAGGTGTGTGTGTGTTTGTGTATTGTGTGTGTGTGCATGTGTTGTGTAGTGTGTGTTGTGTGTTGTGTGTGTGTGTGGTGTACTAACGTAGCTGCGGTAGAGTCTAGCTCCTGGTCCCGCCTCTCCGTAACCACTGTGTTCACAACTCCTGCCTCGTCACCTCTCTTACCATGTTAAACTGTATTAGAGTCTCTCAATCTTACTGGAGGGTCAGTCAGTCTTACTGGAGGGTCAACCAGTCTTACTGGAGGGTCAGTCAGTCTTACTGGAGGGTCAGTCAGTCTTACTGGAGGATCAGTCAGTCTTACTGGAGGGTCAGCTAGTCTTACTGGAGGGTCAGCTAGTCTTACTGGAGGGTCAGCCAGTCTTACTGGAGGGTCAGTCAGCCAGTCTTACTGGAGGGTCAGCCAGTCTTACTGGAGGGTCAGCCAGTCTTACTAGAGGGTCGGTCAGTCTTACTGGAGGGTCGGTCAGTCTTACTGGAGGGTCGGCCAGTCTTACTGGAGGGTCAGCCAGTCTTACTGGAGGGTCAGCCAGTCTTACTGGAGGGTCAGCCAGTCTTACTGGAGGGCCAGTCAGTCTTACTGGAGGGTCAGCCAGTCTTACTGGAGGGTCAGCCAGTCTTACTGGAGGGTCAGTCAGTCTTACTGGAGGGTCAGTCAGTCAGTCTTACTGTAGGGTCAGCCAGTGTTACTGGAGGGTCAGTCAGTCTTACTGGAGGGTCAGTCAGTCTTGCTGGAGGGTCAGCCAGTCTGGGAGGGTCAATCTTATTTACCACTGTAGTGACGTGAATGGTGCTGATCCCTGATTGGTTCCGCTCGTAAAGTGACAATCAATGATTAGTGCCATGAAGAGTGACGTCACAAGTGGCCTTCGTTGATTGGTTCACTCAGGAATGACAGCACAAATTATCGGTCGCTGATTGGTCGACTAGTCACTGACGTCATAAACATCTGTGATAGTAACCACAGTCTTCTGTCTCCAGGTCAGCAATTTCGCCAGCCTTGAAGGGGGCAGTTAGTATACAACAGTATTCCAGCCTAGAGAGAAGTAGTTTGGCGTCCCTAGTTTTGAAGGTTCTCATTATCCATCCTATCACTTTCCTGGCAGATGCGGTAGATACGTTGTTGTGGTCTTTGAAGGCGAGATCCTCTGGCATTATCACTCCCAGGTCCTTCATTTTCACTCTACTGTATCACGAACTTAGTAACAACAGTCTTCTATTTCTAACTTAGTAACTAGTCACTTCTAAGTTGTTTTATAAGCCTGATATATATATCTGCAATAGACAAAAGTACCTGCTACTGACAAAAGTACCTGCTACTGACAAAAGTACGTGCTACTGACAAAAGTACCTGCTACTGACAAAAGTACCTGCTACTGACAAAAGTACCTGCTACTGACAAAAGTACCTGCTACTGACAAAAGTACCTGCTACTGACAAAAGTACCTGCTACTGACAAAAGTACCTGCTACTGACAAAAGTACCTGCTACTGACAAAAGTACCTGCTACTGACAAAAGTACGTGCTACTGACAAAAGTAACTGGTATGGACAAAATTAGCTGCAACGGACAAAAGTACCTGCAAATGAAGACAATTGCATTGAAGTGTCTTGGTAGATATATTTTAACTTGGGTCAGTTCTAGAGAAGACTCGTTCTTGTCTAGAGTAACATTTCTCACCTTTAGAACCTCCATCTCCTCTTGGCCAAGATTGTTGACATAGTTAACAGATGTAAGATATTACTGTCTTCAGTGCACCTTATCTTCTCTCTCTCTCTCTCTCTCTCTCTCTCTCTCTTTGAAGAGGAATGTAGAATGTGAGACATGTGAAACAACAGACACTGCAGGCTTGTACCAGCTGTCGAGGAACAACAGGCACTGCAGGCTTGTACCAGCTGTCCAGGAATGACACTGCAGGCTTGTACCAGCTGTTCAGTAACAACAGACACTGCAGGCTTGTACTAGCTGTCCAGGAACAACAGGCACTGCAGGTTTGTACCAGTTGTCCAGGAACAACACACGCTGCAAGCTTGTACCAGCTGTCCAGGAACAACAGGCACTGCAGGCTTGTACCAGCTGTCCAGGAACAACAGGCACTGCAGGCTTGTACCAGCTGTCCAGGAATGACACTGCAGGCTTGTACCAGCTGTCCAGGAATGACACTGCAGGCTTGTACCAGCTGTCCAGGAACAACAGACACTGCAGGCTTGTACCAGCTGTCCAGGAACAACAGACACTGCAGGCTTGTACCAGCTGTCCAGGAACAACAGACACTGCAGGCTTGTACCAGCTGTCCAGGAACAACAGACACTGCAGGCTTGTACCAGCTGTCCAGGAACAACAGACACTGCAGGCTTGTACCAGCTGTCCAGGAACAACAGACACTGCAAGCTTGTACCAGCTGTCTAGGAACAACAGACACTGCAAGCTTGTACCAGCTGTCTAGGAACAACAGACACTGCAAGCTTGTACCAGCTGTCCAGGAACAACAGGCAGTGCAGGCTTGTACCAGCTGTCCAGGAACAACAGGCACTGCAGGCTTGTACCAATTGTCCAGGAACAACAGACACTGCAGGCTTGTACCAGTTGTCCAGGAACAGGCACTGCAAGCTTGTACCAGTTGTCCAGGAACAACAGGCAGTGCAGGCTTGTACCAGCTGTCCAGGAACAACAGGCAGTGCAGGCTTGTACCAGCTGTCCAGGAACAACAGACACTGCAGGCTTGTACCAGCTGTCCAGGAATGACACTGCAGGCTTGTACCAGCTGTCCAGGAACACAGACACTGCAGGCTTGTACCAGCTGTCCAGGAACAACAGACACTGCAGGCTTGTACCAGCTGTCCAGGAACAACAGACACTGCAGGCTTGTACCAGCTTTCCAGGAACAGCAGACACTGCAGGCTTGTACCAGCTGTCCAGGAATGACACTGCAGGCTTGTACCAGCTGTCCAGGAATGACACTGCAGGCTTGTACCAGCTGTCCAGGAACAACAGACACTGCAGGCTTGTACCAGCTGTCCAGGAACAACAGACACTGCAGCTTGTACCAGCTGTCCAGAACAACAGGCACTGCAGGCTTGTACCAGCTGTCCAGGAACAACAGACACTGCAGGCTTGTACCAGCTGTCCAGGAATGACACTGCAGGCTTGTACCAGTGTCCAGGAACACAGACATGCAGGCTTGTACCAGCTGTCCAGGAACAACAGACACTGCAGGCTTGTACCAGCTGTCCAGGAACAACAGACACTGCAGGCTTGTACCAGCTGTCCAGGAACAACAGACACTGCAGGCTTGTACCAGCTGTCCAGGAACAACAGACACTGCAGGCTTGTACCAGCTGTCTAGGAACAAGAGACACTGCAAGCTTGTACCAGCTGTCCAGGAACAACAGACACTGCAGGCTTGTACCAGCTGTCCAGGAACAACAGACACTGCAGGCTTGTACCAGCTGTCAGGACAAAGACACTGCAAGCTTGTACCAGCTGTCCAGGAACAACAGCACTGCAGGCTTGTACCAGCTGTCCAGGAAAACACACTGCAGGCTTGACCAGCTTCCAGGAACGCACTGCAGGCTTGTACCAGTGTCAGAAATGCACTGCAGCTGTGACAGTGTCCAGGACAACAGCACTGCAGCTTGTACCACTGTCCAGAACAGAGACCTGCAGGCTTGTACCAGTGTCCAGGAAAGCACTGCAGCTTGTATCCAGAACAAAGACACTGCAGGCTTGTACCAGCTGTCCAGGAAACAGCACTGCAGGCTTGTACCAGCTCAGGAAACGACACTGCAGCTTGTACAGTGTCCAGAACAAGACACTGCAGGCTTGTACCAGCTGTCAGGAACGACACTGCAGTTGTACCAGCTGAGGAAAAGACACTGCAGGCTTGTACCAGCTGTCCAGACAGACACGCAGGCTTGTACCAGCTGTCCAGGAACAACAGACACTGCAGGCTTGTACCAGCTGTCTGTAACAACGACACTGCAGGCTTGTACCAGCTGTCCAGGACAACGGGACACTGCAGGCTTGTACCAGCTTTCCAGGAACAGCAGACACTGCAGGCTTGTACCAGCTGTCCAGGAATGACACTGCAGGCTTGTACCAGCTGTCCAGGAACAACAGACACTGCAGGCTTGTACCAGCTGTCCAGTAACAACAGACACTGCAGGCTTGTACCAGCTGCCCAGAACAACAGACACTGGCAGGCTTGTACCAGCTGTCCAGGAACAGCAGACACTGCAGGCTTGTACCAGCTGTCCAGGAACAACAGACACTGCAAGCTTGTACCAGCTGTCCAGGAACAACAGACACTACACGCTTGTACCAGCTGTCCAGGAACAACAGACACTGCAGGCTTGTACCAGCTGTCCAGGAACAACAGACACTGCAGGCTTGTACCAGCTGTCTAGGAACAAGAGACACTGCAAGCTTGTACCAGCTGTCCAGGAACAACAGGCACTGCAGGCTTGTACCAGCTGTCCAGGAACACTGTCTTAAACTGTCTTCTCGGGTTTCTCGCACTGAGAGATAAGAAATATCTGACAGTCTTGAGCAGTCAGGACCAACACACTGACAGCTAATCACTGCGTTGTTACAGTGACATAGCAGAGTCTAGTGGGAAGCAGTGAGGGAGAGTGTTAGGGGAGGCAGTGAGGGAGTGTGTTAGGGGAGGCAGTGAGGGAGAGTGTTAGGGGAGGCAGTGAGGGAGAGTGTTAGGGGAGGCAGTGAGGGAGAGTGTTAGGGGAGGCAGTGAGGGAGAGTGTTAGGGGAGGCAGTAGTGAGGGAGAGTGTTAGGGGAGGCAGAGTGAGGGAGAGTATTAGGGGAGGCAGTGAGGAGAGAGTATAGGGGAGGCAGTGAGGGAGAGGTTAGGGGAGGCAGTGAGGGAGAGTGTTAGGGGAGCAGTGAGGGAGAGTGTTAGGGGAGGCAGTGAGGGAGAGTTTAGGGGAGGCAGTGAGGGAGAGTGTTAGGGGAGGCAGTGAGGGAGAGTGTTAGGGGAGAGGTAGGGGAGTGTTAGAGAGGCAGTGAGAGGAGAGTGTTAGGGGAGGCAGTGAGGGAGGTGATTAGGGGAGGCAGTGAGGGAGAGTGTTAGGGGAGGCAGTGAGGGAGAGTGTTAGAGGAGGCAGTGAGGGAGAGTTGTATAGGGGAGGGCAGTGAGGGAGAGTGTTAGGGGAGGCAGTGAGGAGAGAGTGTTAGGGGAGGCAGTGAGGTGAGAGTGTTAGAGGAGGCAGTGAGGGAGAGTGTTAGGGAGGCAGTGAGGGAGAGTGTTAGGGGAGGCAGTGAGGGAGAGTGTTAGGGGAGGCAGTGAGGGAGAGTGTTAGGGAGGCAGTGACGGAGAGTGTTAGGGGAGGCAGTGAGGAGAGTGTTAGGGGAGGCAGTGAGGGAGTGTGTTAGGGGAGGCAGTGAGGGATAGTGTTAGGGGAGGCAGTGAGGGAGAGTGTTAAGGGAGGCAGTGAGGGTAGTGTTAGGGGAGGCAGTGAGGGAGGAGTGTTAGGGGAGGCAGTGAGGGAGAGTGTTAGGGGAGGCAGTGAGGGAGAGTGTTAGGGGAGGCAGTGAGGGAGAGTGTTAGGGGAGGCAGTGAGGGATAGTGTTAGGGGAGGCAGTGAGGGATAGTGTTAGGGGAGAGCAGTGAGGGATAGTGTTAGGGGAGGCAGTGAGGGATAGTGTTAGGGAGGCAGTGAGGGATAGTGTTAGGGGAGGCAGTGAGGGAGAGTGTTAGGGGAGGCAGTGAGGGATAGTGTTAGGGGAGGCAGTGAGGGAGAGAGTAAAAAAAATATACAATGATCCAACTACATCCAACACGACAACTGGAGCTGGAAGCAACAAGCAGCAGCTGCAGGCGACGACATAGGTGAGCGGGGTCCACTAGTGTACAGGAGGAGAATGTCTCCGACAAAATCATTAGTAACCTTCATTTATCATGATCTACTACCGCTGGTGGGCCACGCTCACATATGATATTCCCTCCACCTGCTACACCTCATAAATACCCACAATTATATTATTATTAATATTATATAATATATATATATATATTTTATTATATATATTATGAGAGAGAAGAGCAGGCGTAAGCGAACAAGAACGTGGGTTTATTTTACAGGTGTAAGGACACACCTGGTATCCCGTGACTCCTATTGGATTTTTTTTTTTTTTTTTTTTTTTTTTTTTTTTTTTTTTTTTTTACACAGGGTTTGACAAGGTTAAGGATCCCTACTTTATTGACAGCTATTTACAGGTTAAGGATTCCTAACTTTATTGGCAAGCTAGAGCTGTTACCTACATCAGCTCATTTGAAAGCATTTTTGTTATGAGACATACAAGTAGGGAACAGGATGAAGTTGGAGCCATCTGTGGGCCAGCATTTTCATTTGATCAACTGACGTTATCTCGTTGACATCATTATGCTGTACGAATGTGTTCCATACTCGAGTCATCCTGGGTATGTATGATCTCAGATGGAGTGATGTTCTGGAGAAGGGTACAGCCAGAGTGGAAGTTGCGCTTTCTGCCGTCTTGTGGCATAAAAGCTTGTTTCACGCTGTCCTCGAAGTGGATCCAAGTGTGGTATTTTGACAATATTGGCCTTGTACATAACAGTAAGGCCCCACATCCCTCCTATGTTGAAGGCTCTGCTGAAATGACAGATCTATCCAGGATGGGTCCAGGCGAGAGATGAGACGTCTTGCTCTGTTCTCTACTCTGTCAAGGCAGTCGCAGATGAGAGGAGGGGGCAGGCAAACAAGAAAGTGGAGCATACTCAAGGTGTGAGCGTACTTGTGCCTCGTACAGGATCTTGCAACCCCTACTGTCAAGCAGATGCGAGATTACGGCGAAGTGCTGTAAGCTTCCTGGCTGCCTTGTTGCAAGATTTACAACATGGTTCTTCATGGTTAGTTTGGAGTCAAATTTCACCCCAAGGATATCAACTTCTTCTCCAGGTGCCAACATCGTCCCATTCATCCTTACTACTGCGCCAGCATTACCATCATGGTGCCTAGAGACGAACATCATTTGCGTTTTTTCAGGTGCAAATGTTACTTGCCATCTATTTCCCCAAGCTGATATAGCTCTCAGCTGGTGATTGATGTAGCTTAGAGCAGCTGGCATTTCTTCTCTTGGATAAGTGAATGTCAGTGTACAGTCGTCTGCATATGCATGTGATTCTGGGATGAGATGAAGAAGGTCGTTGAAGTAGACATTCCATAACAGTGGACCCAGCACACTTCCTTGTGGAACGCTTGCCCCAATAGGATGCCTTGCTGATTCCGTTCCCCGGGTCCTCCTCCTCCTTTCCTTAATAACTGTTACCTTCACTGTGTCAGCTATTTTTGGTGCCCACCTCCAAACTGTTACACCTCCCCCCCACCACCACCCCCCACCACCACCGACCGACTAATATATATATATATATATATATATGTATATATATATACATTTATATATATATATATATATATATATATATATTATATATATATATATATATATATATATATATATATATATATATTATATATATATATGCCGTGCTGAATATGTAAAACTGGTCAATTAGCAAGAACTCATTTAAAATTAAGTCCTTTCTAAAATTTTCTCTTATACGTTTAAAGATATATTTTTTTCATTAATGTTGATGTAAAAAATTTTAATTTTGCATCAAAAGGAACTTAGAAAATTTACTTAACCTTATTATAACATGAACAATTTATTTTTGCCTAATTCAACTAAATATATTTTAGATTTGCTTACATTAATTTAATACTAAACAAACACAGTGAAATATATTTTTTTCGTTAGGTTCATAATGATTTTGGCAAAATTATTGCATACACAAATTTTCACTTGTCCTATATAGCAAGATGAACGTTGCTATTTAAGCCAAGATCGCAAATTCTGCCTATTCGGCACGACATATGTATGTATATATATATATATATTATATATATATATATTTATATATATATATATATATATATTTATATATTATATATATATATATATATATATATATATTAGATTTAAACAAGTCGGCCGTCTCCCACCGAGGCAGGGTGACCCAAAAAGAAAATTCCCCTAAAAGAAAATACTTTCATCATTCAACACTTTCACCTCACTCACACATAATCACTGTTTTTGCAGAGGTGCTCAGAACACAACAGTTTAGAAGCATACACATATAAAGATACACAACATATCCCTCCAAACTGCCAATATCCCAAACCCCTCCTTTAGAGTGCAGGTATTGTACTTCCCATTTCCAGGACTCAAGTCCAGCTATATAAAAATAACCGGTTTCCCTGAATCCCTTCACTAAATATTACCCTGCTCACACTCCAACAGATCGTCAGGTCCCAAATACCATTCGTCTCCATTCACTCCTATCGGAACAAGTGGTATTGATCAATAACAACACTGCACTAGCCAAGGAGTCTAATCCATACTATTTTGGCCCGCCTCATGGTGAGAGAAAACGCATGACACGATGTACTATTTCTAAAGCCATGCTCATTGCTGTGTATGAACCCATTCCTTTCTAGATAGTCCACTATTTTTCTGATAGTCTCCATAAACTTACTACGCACCTCGGTGACAATGGCCTGTAGTTTAACGCTTCCTGTCTGTCCTCTCTTGTAAATATCAGGACAACATCTGTTGTCTTCCACGTCTCTGCCAGCCTCCTTGCTTTATATAGAGGTGCAGATGATGTTACCTACCGGCACACATGGATTTAGATTAGATTTTACCACCGAAGTGGCTAGTTTATCGTACACCCCATATCCACCCTGTAGAGGGCAGGGCAAGAGCATATGGATACACAAAAGGTTTAGAAACTAGGCCTCAAAAGGGTTAACAGGTGTATATTTTGATTTATATCTACAGTTCATTTCCCTGTTATGAGCAAATTAAAGAAAATTTCCTTAATATATCTGGTATCTTATTGTTATTAATAAGATATCTTGACATGTAACATAGGTTATTTTACTGTCTATTTCTATATACAGTGTTCATGCCTCCTTTCTTAGGATCCAATGAGAAATATCTGGCCCCGTTGTCTTCGAGGCTTCTAGGGCGTTCAGTACTTCTTCACCTCTGCTCCAGCTGTGTGTGTTATGTCCAGTCTTGCTGGTGCACTCTCCATCTTTGACTCTCTAATAATGTGCCCATTTCCTCAGAGAATACCTCCTTAAATCTCGGGTTCTGATGTTCGGATTTCATGGTTCCTTCCTTATTGTTACTAGTAATTTACTCTGTGTTGGGGTGTGAAGGAGGAGGATAGGGGGGGGGAGGAGTGAGGGTAAAAGGGTAGGGGAAGAGGGAAGAGAGGTAGGGGTGTGGGAGGGGGAACAGGGAGGGGGAAGGGGAAGGGGAGGGGGAAAGAAGAGGGGTAGGGGGATGGGGGGTACACTTAAAGCCGAGCCTCTGTCAGACCTCCGTTACCACTCTGCGTGTGTGTGTGTGTGTGTGTGTGTGTGTGTACGCGCGCGTGCGTGTGTGTGATTCATCGGGTTATATACAAACTGAAAAAACTGATATATTTCCCTAAGTTGTAAGAGAGGAAAGATAGTAGGAGATAGTGCCAGTAAATACTGCTACAGTAGTGCCAGTAGTTCTGACTTTACATCAACTACAAAACTATCAGCCACAACAATGTGTTCATGATCCAGGAGTAATAATAACAATAATAATAATAATAATAATAATAATAATAATAATAATAATAATAATAATATTAATATCTTTAATTACTACCAGTATATGTACAAGGTGTACAGACCATAGTTGACATCAATGACATACTACTATATAGAAAGCTCGTTATGCTGAGCATTTCGGGCAAATTAGGTCAGTTTGGTCCCAGGATGCGACCCACACCAGTCCACTAACATCCAGGTACCCATTTTACTGATGGGTGAACATAGACAGTGTAAGGAAACACGCCCCATGTTTCTACCCTCGCTGGGAATCGAACCCGGGCACTCGCCGTGTGAAGCGAGAGCTTTAGCCACCAGGCCACGGGGCACCGTGAGTGGTACATGAACAACCACACGTCCTGTGTAGTTCCACAGCTACCACCAGGGTACTGGTAGTCACTACCACCAGGGTACTGGTAGTCACTACCACCAGGGTACTGGTAGTCACTACCCCAGGGTACTTGGTAGTCACTACCACCAGGGTGCTGGTATTTCACTACCACCAGGGTGCTGGTAGTCACTACCACCAGGGTGCTTGGAAAGTCACTACCACCAGGGTTGCTGGTAGTCACTACCACCAGGGTGCTGGTAGTCATACCACCAGGGTGTGGTAGTCACTACCACCAGGGTGCTGGTAGTCACTACCACCAGGGTGCTGGTAGTCACTACCACCAGGGTGTTGGTAATCACTACCACCAGGGTGTTGGTAATCACTACCACCAGGGTGCTGGTAGTCACTACCACCAGGGTGCTGGTAGTCACTACCACCAGGGTGCTGGTAGTCACTACCACCAGGGTGCTGGTAGTCTACTCACCAGGGTGCTGGTAATCACTACCACCAGGGTGTTGGTAATCACTACCACCAGGGTGCTGGTAGTCACTACCACCAGGGTAGCTGGTAGTCCACTACCACCAGGGTGCTGGTAGTCACTACCACCAGGGTGCTGGTAGTCACTACCACCAGGGTGCTGGTAGTCACTACCACCAGGGTGCTGGTAGTCACTACCACCAGGGTGCTGGTAGTCACTACCACCAGGGTGCTGGTAGTCATACCACCAGGGTGCTGGTAGTCACTACCACCAGGGTGCTGGTAGTTCACTACCACCAGGGTGTGGTAATCACTACCACCTGGGTGCTGGTAATCACTACCACCAGGGTGCTGGTAGTCACTACCACAGGGTGCTGGTAGTCACTACCACCAGGGTGCTGGTAGTCACTACCACCAGGGTGCTGGTAGTCACTACCACCAGGGTGTGGTAGTCACTACACCAGGGTGCTGGTAGTCACTACCACCAGGGTGCTGGTAGTCACTACCACCAGGGTACTGGTAGTCACTACCACCAGGGTGTTGGTAATCACTACCACCAGGGTGCTGGTAGTCACTACCACCAGGGTGCTGGTAGTCACTACCACCAGGGTGCTGGTAGTCACTACCACAGGGTGCTGGTAGTCACTACCACCAGGGTGCTGGTAGTCACTACCACCAGGGTACTGGTAGTCACTACCACCAGGGTGTTGGTAATCACTACCACCAGGGTGCTGGTAGTCACTACCACCAGGGTGCTGGTAGTCACTACCCACCAGGGTGCTGGTAGTCACTACCACCAGGGTGCTGGTAGTCACTACCACCAGGGTGCTGGTAGTCACTACCACCAGGGTGCTGGTAGTCACTACCACCAGGGTGCTGGTTGTCACTACCACCAGGGTGCTGGTAGTCACTACCACCAGGGTGCTGGTAGTCACTACCACCAGGGTGCTGGTAGTCACTACCACCAGGGTGCTGGTAGTTCCACTACCACCAGGGTGCTGGTAGTCACTACCACCAGGGTGCTGGTAGTCACTACCACCAGGGTGCTGATAGTCACTACCACCAGGGTGCTGGTAGTCACTACCACCAGGGTGCTGGTAGTCACTACCACCAGGGTGCTGGTAGTCACTACCACCAGGGTGCTGGTAGTCACTACCACCAGGGTGCTGGTAGTCACTACCACCAGCGTCTCACGACCTCGTTCACTCTCTGTTCCCATTCATTGTGTTCGTTCTCTGACGAAAAAAAATGTACCTGGAAAGCGCCACTCCAATGGAAGGCGGTAAGTAGTTTTTTTCAAGCGAGTTTCATTTAGAGCAATAATCCCTGGGTTAGTATACCAAGCATACTATGGGACGTAACACAGCAATCATACTGTGGGAGTTAGCATAGCAATCATACTATGACAGTATGCAAATGATACCATACGAGGTAACATAATAATCATACTTTGTGTCTGTGTTTACCTTCACTCTAGCAGTTCGAAACCTGGTGAGGGAAGGGCGAACTAGTGGTGCATTTGTGCCCTCAACACTTGTTGTGGTGACCCGTGCTGCTTCAACACCTGTTGTGGTGACCCATGCTGCTTCAACACCTGTTGTGGTGACTCGTGCTGCTTCAACACCTGTTGTGGTGACCCATGCTGCTTCAACACCTGTTGTGGTGACTCGTGCTGCTTCAACACTTGTTGTGGTGTATCATGCTGCTTCACACACTGTTGTGGTGACCCATGCTGCTTCAACACCTGTTGTGGTGACCCATGCTGCTTCAACACCTGTTGTGGTGACTCGTGCTGCTTCAACACCTGTTGTGGTGACTCGTGCTGCTTCAACACCTGTTGTGGTGACCCATGCTGCTTCAACACCTGTTGTGGTGACCCATGCTGCTTCAACACCTGTTGTGGTGACCCATGCTGCTTCAACACCTGTTGTGGTGACCCATGCTGCTTCAACACCTGTTGTAGTGACCCATGCTGCTTCAACACCTGTTGTAGTGACCCATGCTGCTTCAACACCTGTTGTGATGACCTATGGTGCAGCAACATTTGTGGTGACCCATGCTACTGCAACAGCTTTCATACACCTGCATCAGCTGTCACAGTGGCCCATACACCTGCATCAGCTGTCAGAGTGGCCCATACACCTGCAGCATCTGTCAGAGTGGCCCATACACCTGCAACAGCTGACAGAGTGACCCATACAGCTGTCTACACTCGTCTTTGCCACCTGCCTCACCTCTGCCTTCCCTCTCTCACCTTCATAGTTATAAACTCTGCTAAAACTCTTACGAGCCTCCCATGTAAACCACCATTCTGATGCTGCTGACATCACCCTGGCGCTGCTGACATCACCTTGACGCTGCTGACATCCTGACGCTGCTGACATCATCCTGACGCTGCTGACATCACCCTGATGCTGCTGACATCACTCTGACGCTGCTGACATCACCCTGACGCTGCTGACATCCTGACGTTGCTGACATTCTGACGTTCTGACGATGCTGACATCCAAGAGATCAATACAAGTACAAATCTTCTAATTTACACACATCTGTTTATGTTAATATTAACCTTAAAACAGAGTAGATCATCAATATTAACCTTGAAACAGAGTAGACCATCAATATTAACCTTGAAGCTGAGTAGACCATCAATATTAACCTTGAAACAGAGTAGACCATCAATATTAACCTTGAAGCTGAGTAGACCATCAATATTAACCTTGAAACAGAGTAGACCATCAATATTAACCTTGAAACAGAGTGGACCACCAATATTAACCTTGAAACAGAGTAGACCATCAATATTAACCTTGAAGCTGAGTAGACCATCAATATTAACCTTGAAACAGAGTAGACCATCAATATTAACCTTGAAACAGAGTGGACCACCAATATTAACCTTGAAACAGAGTAGACCATCAATATTAACCTTGAAACAGAGTGGACCACCAATATTAACCTTGAAACAGAGTAGACCATCAATATTAACCTTGAAACAGAGTAAACCATCAATATTAACCTTGAAACAGAGTAAACCACCAATATTAACCTTGAAACAGAGTGGACCATCAATATTAACCTTGAAACAGAGTGGACCACCAATATTAACCTTGAAACAGAGTAAACCACCAATATTAACCTTGAAACAGAGTGGACCATCAATATTAACCTTGAAGCTGAGTAGACCATCAATATTAACCTTGAAACAGGGTAGACCATCAATATTAACCTTGAAACAGAGTGGACCATCAATATTAACCTTGAACCAGAGTAGACCATCAATATTAACCTTGAAACAGAGTAGACCATCAATATTAACCTTGAAACAGAGTAGACCATCAATATTAACCTTGAAACAGAGTAGACCATCAATATTAACCTTGAAGCTGAGTGGACCATCAATATTAACCTTGAAACAGAGTAGACCATCAATATTAACCTTGAAACAGAGTGGACCATCAATATTAACCTTGAAACAGAGTGGACCATCAATATTAACTTCCTCCTGCACCTGTATCTACGTCACTAAGACTCTGGTTAAGAACTTCTGTAAGTTTATTAATAAAGTGATAAGATCAGACCTTACTATTATGGGTGGAAAAAAACTATCAGTGAAAACTAGTATGGAAAAACTATTACAAAACTATTATACTTGGAAAAAACTATCAGAATAACTCTTATAGGTTGAAAAAGCTATGAAGAAACTATTATGCATAGCAAAAACTGTCGTAGGAACTATTATTCATGGGAAAACTACCAGAAAAACTATGAAGAAAACTATCAGGAAAACTATCATGCGTAGAAACATCTTGAGAAAACGTGTTTTTATTGGCTATGTCGACGTTTCGGACTGAGGCGCTTTCTGCCAGGTTTGAACGTTTAACTACAAAACGCACGTAAATAAACGATTTGATAAAGCCAAGGCGCAATAAACGACTGTCAGCAGATAAACAGAAGAATGGACGAGGACTCGAACCGGGGTAGAAGAATGTACCGTGAAAACTTCTGGGGTCGTGTCATGAGACAGCTGGGCCACAGCTGGGCCACAGCTGGTGGCCGCTGACACAGACACGACACACCTGTGTTCGCTGTGGAAGCTTCCTATTGTAAGCTCAATGTAGTACAACGCTGGACCTGCTACATGACAGGATTACGGTTCGTCTCCCCTCCCACGTCCATTCAAAATAGTTGAAGCTACATTGCTTAAAAATACGCGAAATGTCATCAGGTCACCGCCTTCCAAACTTCACCTTGTCCACGACAAGTAATTCCACACTGTACACACACACACTCGGTCTATAGGGAAGTCGTGGTTCTTACACCACAATCATCAACTGTATCAGTATACTCGAGATGAATGATATAAAATACAGACACGATGGAGAAACCAAAGCAGTATAATGCGATACTTTATTGACTACGTTTCGCCCACACAGTGGACTTTATCAAGTCACAAACAGATCTACCTGGGTAAAGAGTACATGAGTATACGGTTGTTTCATAAAGATGGACCCAACCGATGTGGCCTCATGATTAGACGTCGCCAGTCGTATAAGGGATCGCAAGTTCTCGGCTGGCACGACGAGTGGACTTGCGACGATCCCTCATATGACTGTCTGGCTTGTGTTAAAGCAACGTTTAATTACGAGGACACACCAGCTGCGTCCATCATTGTGTAACAGGTGTAGTGTGAAGAGTCAGGTGGAGAATGTTTGACAGGTTGTATAAGAGACGAACCTGTGCTGTCACATACAAGACTGGAAATAAAGGGAAGGCAGAGGACAGGAGAGTTCCCAGAAGTAGAGTCTGGGAGAGAGAAGAAACTCCGTTTAACACGTGAGAAGGCAGAGTCTATGAAATGGGATGGGTAACCAAGACGGGAAAATGAATTACCTAGTTAAAATTTCTGATTCGAGGAAGTGAGGATCACAAATGCGGAGAGCACGGAGAAAGACGGAGATAACAACACTTTCTTTGACAAAAGAAGCATGATAACAAAAGTAGAGAACGTACATGCCACCGTGCATAGGCTTGTGGTACACGGAAAAGGCAACACTTGTATCTGGACGGTGGATATAAACATCAAGGAAAGGTGTGATGAATGGTTTTGAAAACCGACAAGTTGAAGAATTGAGACACTTATGCAACATATGGGAATCTTTATTGAAGAAACGTTTCGCCACACAGTGGCTTCATCAGTCCAATACAAAGTAGAAATGGGTAAGGAGAGTAGAAGTATGAGGTAATCATACTCTCCTTACCCATTTCTACTTTGTATTGGACTGATGAAGCCACTGTGTGGCGAAACGTTTCTTCAATAAAGATTCCCATATGTTGCATAAGTGTCTCAATTCTTCATCAAGGAAAGGAATCGAGGAATTAGATTCCCATTCAGATTTAAACTTAATGGAAGGGGGAAGATTATTAAGGGTCACAAACCAAACTACGGGTGGGGTTTAAACCCGCGGTCAGTCTCAAAGCTCCAGACCGTCGCGTTAGCCACTAGCTAACGCGACGGTCTGGAGTTAAGTCTCTCTGACCGCGGGTTCAAACCCCACCCGTGGTATGGTTTGTTTGCAATCGTGTCATTACGATTTCGTGAGTCATTCAGGGTCACATGCAACATACATTCTCCACCTGACTCTCCACACTATACTCAAGTACTCTTTTCCCGGGTAGATGTGTTTGTGACTCGTTAAAGTTCACTGTGTGGGCGAAACGTTGTCAATAAAGGATCACATTATACTGTATTTGTGTTTACTTTTCCCCTGTTTCATCATTCATCAAAATAATCATATGAATGGTTATAACTATGACCCTTATAGCCAGCGGAAGGCCTCGGTCAAATGACTAAAAGCTCTAACGGTGACGTTAGAGCTTCTAGGACCCGCGTCATAACAATGAAGGACACGGCTGGAAGCCGGACAACAAGGAATATCCGAGAGAACAAGAGGAGCTCAAAGCACGGTATATATTCCTCTGAGTATATTCCTCTGAGTATATTCCTCTGAGTATATTCTTCTGAGTATATTCCTCTGAGTATATTCCTCTGAGTATATTCCTCTGAGTATATTCCTCTGAGTATATTCCTCTTGAGGTATGTACTCTGAGGATGTCCTTACAATAGGGCTGATATATACTCAATGACTAACCTTTGTAACAATTGGGATATCAACTATCATTTTTCTAACCTCGTGTAAATGACCTTAGTTATTATTGGTAGTGCACTTATCTAACACACTGAGGTCCGTGGTTCGATCTCCGGTACGGCTGGAAACATTAGGATGTGTTTCCTTAAGACACCTGCTGTCCATGTTCACCTGTCGGTAAAGTACGTACCTGGGTGTTAATCGACTGGTGTGGGTCGCATCCTGGGGGCAAAATTGACCTAATTTTCCCGAAATGCTCAGCATAACAAGCATGTAATATTAAAAATTATTATTATTATTATTATTATTATTATTATTATTGTTATTGTTATTATTATTATTATTATTATACATAAGAGTGTAAGTCATAAGTATAAAATAAAGTATGGAACATTATATTCACTCGCTAATAAAACTGCTGCTTAAGTAAAGCTTGGAAATGTGCCGAGGCAAAAATATCAGCTAAAGCTTGGCTTGTAAAACACTAGTGGCAGCTCTCAGCTTAATCCCGTACAACTCTTATGTTAAAAAAACAGAGATAGAGAGAGGCAGGGGGTATTTTATATATATAAAATATATATGTCGTGCCGAATATGTAAAACTGGTCAATTAGCAAGAACTCATTTAAAATTAAGTCCTTTCTAAAATTTTCTCTTGTACGTTTAAAGATATATTTTTTTTCATTAATGTTGATGTAAAAATTTATAATTTTGCTCCAAAAGAATCTTAGAAAACTTACCTAACCTTATTATAACAAGAACAATTTATTTTAGCCTAACCCAACTAAATATATTTTAGATTTGTTTACAATAATTTAATCCTAAACAAACACAGTGAAATATATTTTTTTCGTTAGGTTCAGAATGATTTTGGCGAAATTATTGCATACACAAATTTTCGCGTGTCTTACAAGGCAAGATGAACGTTGCTATTTAAGCCAAGATCTCAAGTTCTGCCTATTCGGCACGATATATATATATATATATATATATATATATATATATATATATATATATATCACACAGTAACCATCAATATCTTTGTCTGTCTGTATGTCTCTGTCTCTCTGTCTGTCTCTCCCTCAATACTAACTAGTTCATTCATTTATATTGTCAGTGATGACACTGCAACAACCTAGCAGCGCTGCTCTTGCTTGTGCACTACAAAAAACACATGTTGCATTTGCAAGTTGACCTTTGTCCATGTTTTCGGAAAGGTCACAGGTCCCATACCGCATAAATACAATTACAGGGAGGTAAGAGGTCATGCACTACACAATTACAGGAAAACCAAAGGTCACGTTTTACACACAGTTACAGGAAGGTCACTGGTCATGTACTACACAGGAAGGTCACTACTCATGTACTACACAGGAAGGTCACTGGTCATGTATTACACAGGAAGGTCACTGGTCATGTACTACACAGGAAGGTCACTGGTCATGTACTACACAGGAAGGTCACTACTCATGTACTACACAGGAAGGTCACTGGTCATGTACTACACAGGAAGGTCACTGGTCATGTACTACACAGGAAGGTCACTGGTCATGTACTACACAGGAAGGTCACTACTCATGTACTACACAGGAAGGTCACTGGTCATGTACTACACAGGAAGGTCACGACTCATGTACTACACAGGAAGGTCACTGGTCATGTACTACACAGGAAGGTCACTACTCATGTACTACACAGGAAGGTCACTGGTCATGTACTACACAGGAAGGTCACTGGTCATGTACTACACAGGAAGGTCACTACTCATGTACTACACAGGAAGGTCACTACTCATGTACTACGCAGGAAGGTCACTGGTCATGTACTACACAGGAAGGTCACTGGTCATGTACTACACAGGAAGGTCACTGGTCATGTACTACACAGGAAGGTCACTACTCATGTACTACACAGGAAGGTCACTGGTCATGTACTACACAGGAAGGTCACTGGTCATGTACTACACAGGAAGGTCACTGGTCATGTACTACACAGGAAGGTCACTACTCATGTACTACACAGGAAGGTCACTACTCATGTACTACACAGGAAGGTCACTACTCATGTACTACACAGGAAGGTCACTACTCATGTACTACACAGGAAGGTCACTGGTCATGTACTACACAGGAAGGTCACTGGTCATGTACTACACAGGAAGGTCACTGGTCATGTACTACACAGGAAGGTCACTGGTCATGTACTACACAGGAAGGTCACTGGTCATGTACTACACAGGAAGGTCACTGGTCATGTACTACACAGGAAGGTCACTGGTCATGTACTACACAGGAAGGTCACTGGTCATGTACTACACAGGAAGGTCACTGGTCATGTACTACACAGGAAAGTCACTGGTCATGTATTACACAGGAAGGTCACTGGTCATGTACTACACAGGAAGGTCACTGGTCATGTACTACACAGGAAGGTCACTGGTCATGTACTACACAGGAAAGTCACTGGTCATGTATTACACAGGAAGGTCACTGGTCATGTACTACACAGGAAGGTCACTACTCATGTACTACACAGGAAGGTCACTGGTCATGTACTACACAGGAAGGTCACTGGTCATGTACTACACAGGAAGGTCACTGGTCATGTACTACACAGGAAGGTCACTGGTCATGTACTACACAGGAAGGTCACTGGTCATGTACTACACAGGAAGGTCACTGGTCATGTACTACACAGGAAGGTCACTACTCATGTACTACACAGGAAGGTCACTGGTCATGTACTACACAGGAAGGTCACTACTCATGTACTACACAGGAAGGTCACTGGTCATGTACTACACAGGAAGGTCACTGGTCATGTACTACACAGGAAGGTCACTGGTCATGTACTACACAGGAAGGTCACTGGTCATGTACTACACAGGAAGGTCACTGGTCATGTACTACACAGGAAGGTCACTGGTCATGTACTACACAGGAAGGTCACTGGTCATGCACTACACAGGAAGGTCACTACTCATGTACTACACAGGAAGGTCACTACTCATGTACTACACAGGAAGGTCACTGGTCATGTACTACACAGGAAGGTCACTACTCATGTACTACACAGGAAGGTCACTGGTCATGTACTACACAGGAAGGTCACTACTCATGTACTACACACTAAGGTCACTACTCATGTACTACACAGGAAGGTCACTACTCATGTACTACACAGGAAGGTCACTACTCATGTACTACACAGGAAGGTCACTACTCATGTACTACACAGGAAGGTCACTACTCATGTACTACACAGGAAGGTCACTACTCATGTACTACACAGGAAGGTCACTGGTCATGTACTACACAGGAAAGTCACTGGTCATGTATTACACAGGAAGGTCACTGGTCATGTACTACACAGGAAGGTCACTACTCATGTACTACACAGGAAGGTCACTGGTCATGTACTACACAGGAAGGTCACTACTCATGTACTACACAGGAAGGTCACTGGTCATGTACTACACAGGAAGGTCACTACTCATGTACTATACAGGAAGGTCACTGGTCATGTACTACACAGGAAGGTCACTACTCATGTACTACACAGGAAGGTCACTGGTCATGTACTACACAGGAAAGTCACTGGTCATGTACTACACAGGAAAGTCACTGGTCATGTATTACACAGGAAGGTCACTGGTCATGTATTACACAGGAAGGTCACTGGTCATGTACTACACAGGAAAGTCACTGGTCATGTACTACACAGGAAGGTCACTGGTCATGTATTACACAGGAAGGTCACTGGTCATGTACTACACAGGAAAGTCACTGGTCATGTACTACACAGGACGGTCACTGGTCATGTACTACACAGGAAGGTCACTGGTCATGTACTACACAGGAAGGTCACTGGTCATGTACTACACAGGAAGGTCACTGGTCATGTACTACACAGGAAGGTCACTGGTCATGTACTACACAGGCTGTGACGACGATCATGTTGGATGAGGACTAGGCTTTTCTGGAGAACCATAGGTAAATTCTGTCATCCTTGATGGCCGGGATCCCAGACTGGACCACTATGGGCCTCTCAGGAGGCAGCGCAGAAGCATCGGGCAGACCCTGCAACACATGAAGTTCAATACGACGACAGGATGGTTAACAGAGAATCACTCGTAAAGGCAAGTGAAAGCCTGAACCTCTCGAGACTCCTCTCCTATACTGGGATTCGAAGCGTCGTCACGATGTATTCAAGTTAAGAAGGTTGACAG
>NC_069491.1:6768812-6796312 GCF_026875155.1 Cherax quadricarinatus
TAATAATAATAGTAATAATAATTGATGAATACAAAAATTATCTAAAAACCATTTGAAGGTTTCATTAAAGCCTTGGGGGTTTCAGTATAACCTAGTGCAAAGGAAACCTTACGGTTTCCGTGAAACGTGTAGGGGTTCTGTGGAACCTACGTGTTGAAGTGACTTAAGCGCTTAGAAGAAACCTCGAGGCTTCAGTGAAACCTCGAGGGGGGGGGGAAAGGTTTCAGTTGGCAAGTGGAAGAAACTGTATTCTTAGTTACATCTTGAGGGTGGAGAGGGAGTGGGTGGGCATTGGTAGGCGTGGAAGTGGGCGTGGAAGTGGACAGGTGAAGGAGTAATTAACAAATGAGCCAATGAAGATCCATACAGGTATTTCTCTCTCTCTCTCTCTCTCTCTCTCCCAGGATTTAGGCTAGGTATTATTATTATTATTATTATTATTATTATTATTATTATTATTATTATTGGTTGATTAACATCAGATTTACGTAAAAAAATACAATTTACAGAAGATTTTCATATGGCCCAAACACCACAGGATGTGTAAACGCAGAGCGGAAGTATGCAAATTATACTCTTGAAGTCGTGTATTTCTCAGTGTATATATACTTGGAGAGGTGTATGTGGATAAACTAAGAACAATAGTGTGTATATATACTTGGGGGGAGGGTTGTACATCTCGGTGTTTATAAATTCGAAAGAGTGTATATCTTTCTTGATGTGTATACGTAGGGAACAGCTGTATATATACGCTTGGAGGGATGTATAACCTAATTGTGTATATACCGAGAACTGCAGTATACATATCTAAGTGAATATACACCTGGAGGGGTGTATACCTCTCTGTGTGTGCACACACTGACAACAGCAGTGTATATATCCTTCTTGGAGGAGGTGTATATCCCAGTTTATATGATCCTGGAGGGGCCTGTATCACTTTGAATATGCAAAGACTGCGAACAGAGTATATATTCTTGGATGGGTGTTGTTACGGCCCCCTGCCAAACTAGCGATTAAATGGTTAACCTGCCGGCCGGCAGTACCACTGGGTACGTCATCAAACCCATTGTGGGGACTGCTGAGCCGGCCTTAAAGCAGTAAGTACCTGAACACCTCACGGTACGCATCGAAGCAGTAGTTACCAGAACACCTAATGGTACACATCTACTGGCTTCTGCTGATTTTAGAAGAAGCGCTCACCGCAGCTCACTGAATCTGTTGGCCTCAGTTATCTGACGGCCGCATTCAGTGAGCTTGCAACTTAGTGTGTGCTACACCGGACCACCTTGCGGTGTGTCAACCGGCCTTGGAGAGTATTTACAGGACTACCGGTGATGTCTGCGGACTCGCCGCCTACGCTGGTCAACTGTGGGCCAAGTCATCGGATGCTGTTATAGTGGGACATTACGTGAAGAAAAGGTTGGAGTGTGACACTGAACTGGGCTAGGACCGTAGTGTGACACTTAAGCAAGTATAATGGAGTGTAACACTGAGATAGGCTACAGGACCGTAGTGGAACACTGAGAAGAAAAGGGTGTCGTGTGACACTAAAGAAGATACGGTCGTAGTGTACATTAGCGTCATATGACTGGCCTCGAAAAAAACGCTGTGTCGCAAGGTGTCTAAGGGTGACACCGTTGAGAAAGTGTATGACGCAGAGAAATGGGTGTCGTGTGACACGGAGAGAAGGAGCGTCATTACGCAGAGAAAAGGGTGTCAAGTAGTGACACGGTTGAGATGGAGCGTCATTACACGGATAAGTGTCGTGTGACACGTAGTTGAATATAATTTATTATTGTAAATGTTACTTAATTTATTATTTTAGCATTTAGATATGACACAGCAGTGTCTAAAGTTGTACCCTGTGTAGGGTTACGATTTATTTATTTTAAAATGCCAAGAATAATTTATTATTGTAACAAGTGTAGGTATATCTTAAATACCTCAAGACCAAAGATTGATTTTTATATAATATTAAAGATTTAATTTATTTTTTAACGCGTATTTATGTATCCCCGAACTCCTTATTACAAAATAAGTAAAACTACCATCTTTAAAAATTACTTTTTTTTTGTAATAGGTGTATATCTCAGTGTATATACACTGGAGTATACCTTAATCGCTATTTTAAGTTAAAATATTCTTGACTAGTATCTGATATGCAGCCTTCACCACCCTAGTCAAGATTTACGTATGATTTACACAATTTACATAAGATTTACATAAAATATGCATTCAATTTACGATTTACATGATTTGCATAAGTCGAGTGAAAATTATTTCGAGGATTTAATAGTTGAAAATTGTTAGATTGATGGTGGAGAGGGAGAAGGTGAGAGAGGGCATCTTTGAAGAATTTTGTGTATAAACTCTCTGGTGCTCGCCTGGTCAACCAGGCTGTTGCTGCTGGAGGCCCGCTGCCCCACATATCCATCACAGCCTGGTTGATCTGGCACCTGGTGAAGATACTTGTCCAGTTTCCTCTTGAAGGCTTCAACACTTGTTCCAGCCGTGTTTGATATCTTCTGGTAAGATGTTGAAAAGTCTGCGACCCAGGATGTTGATACAGTGTTCCCTTATTGTCCCCACCGCACCCCTGCTCTTCACTGGGTTTATTTTACACTTCCTCCCATATCTCTCACTCCAGTATGTTGTTATGGCAGTGTGCAGATTTGGGACCAAGCCCTCGAGTACCTTCCAGGTATATATTATCATGTACCTCTCTCTCCTCCGCTCCAATGAGTACATGTTCAAGACTTGCAGGCGTTCCCAGTAGTTTAGGTGCTTTACTAGCTCAATGTGAGCCGTAAACGATCTATGCATTTGTTCCAGCTCCGATATTTCCCCTGCCCTGAACGGGGCCGTCAGCACCGAGCAATATTCTAAGTGAGGGAGCACTAGCGATTTGAAGAGTCGCCATCGGCATTGTTTCCCTTGTTTTGAAAGTTCTCAATACCCACCCCGTCATCTTCCTGGCTGTCGTGATCTTTGTCTTGTTATGGTCTTTAAAAGAAAGTTCCGCTGACACAATTATTCCCAGGTCTTTTACGTGTTCCTTACGTCCTATTTGGTAACCCTCTTGAGTGTTGTATATAGTGTTCCTTTTGAGTTCTTCATTCTTTCCATACCCAAGCAGCTGGAACTTATCACCATTGAACGTCATGTTATTCTCCACTGACCACTGGAAAATCCTGTTTGTCTTCCTGTACTTTTTCAGTGTCCTCTACTGTACTGACTTTCATGCTTATTTTAGTGTCATCTGCAAATGATACACAAGTGTGCCGGGTATTTTTGTCTGCTATGAGGAACAGCAGAGGTGCCAGGACAGTGCCTTGGGGCACTGAGCTTTTGACCTTGCTGATGCTGGATCTTGCCCTGATCACTGCTACTTTTGTGTTAGGAACCAGAAAATCCATCTGCCTACCTTCCCCGTAATGCCCATGGCCTTCATTTTGTGCGCTATCACTCCATGATCGCATTTGTCAAACGCCTTTGCAAAATCTGTGTAAATCACATTTTCGTTTTGGTCATCTTCCAGTGCCTCTGTAATTCTGTTATAATGGTTCAGCAGCTGTGACAGACATGATCGTCCTGCTCTAAAACCATGTTGGTTCGGGTTATGTCGGTTGTGCTGGTCCATGAAATTTGTAACCTGCCGTCTCATCACTCTTTCGAAGATTTTTATGATGTGAGAGGTTAGGGCTACCGGTATGTAATTTTTAGCTAGTGCTCTACTACCTCCCTTGTGCAAAAGGAGCTATGTCTGCACTCTTTTAGACCTCCGGTATTTCACCTAGATCTAAGCTCTTTCTCCAAAGAATACTGAGGGCTCGTGCTAGTGGTACTTTGTACTTCTTTATAAATAGAGCATTCCATGAATCTGGTCCAGGTGATGAGTGAGTGGGCATGTTTACCATTTCTTTTTCGAAATCTATGGGATTTGTACTGTCAGTTAGTTGGTCTGTGCGGCCTTCTTCTGGAGTGAAAAATATTTCTGCATTTTCTACCTGGCTGTCATTTAGTGGGTTGCTGAACACCGACTCATACTGTTCTTTCAGGATTTCACTTATTTCCTGTTCATCGTCAGTATACGAGTCTCCTCTCAGTAGTGGTCCAATTCTACAGGTAGTTCTTAGCTTGGATTTTGCGTAGGAATAGAAATATTTTGTGTTTCTTGCAATATCCTGTATGTCCTTTTGTTCCCTTTGTTTTTGCTCTAATTCAGTGATCTCTCTAAGTCTATCTTTCCTCTGTTGTAGCATATTTGTATTTTTAAGCAGTTCAGTAACCCGTTTTCTTCTGTACCATCTCCTACGCTCTCTATATCTGATCTTCCTCTGGGTTTCCTCAATGGTACATGTTTCATACATACTTTGTATGCTTCTGTATTCAGCTTCTCTAAGCACTGGTGGGGATTTAGGTCGCTCATGTCTGATTCCCAGGGTATGTCTGATGGCTCTTGGTTTATTTTTTCCCAGTTAATTCTATGGTTGTTAAAATTAAACTTACTGAGCATCCCGTCTCTAACTTTAGTGATGCAGTTTCCTACCCCTGAGTTAATACTAGTTTGAACCTTTATGATGTTATGATCAGAGTAAATAGTTTTGGAACCTGATATGTCTCTGATCAGTTCCTCGTTGTTTGTGAATATCAAATCCAGGGTATTTTCATTTCTAGTGGGATCAATTACCTGTTGGTTTAAAGAGTACTTTTCACAAAACCTCATTATTTCCCTGGTATGTACCTGTTGAGCCAAGGTGAGGGGGAAGGTGAGAGAGGGGAGCGAGGTAGAGGAGGAGGAGTTGGGGGAGGGGCAGTGAAAGAGTGGGAATAAGGGAGAGAGGAACAGACTGAGAAGGGAGGATAGGGGAAGAGAGGACTTTAGTCATGCCAGAAATAACCCACACACCTCGTGTGTGTGGTGTGTGTGTGTGTGTGTGTGTGTGTGTATCTACTTATAATACTAATCATACAAGTCTCGTGCACCAGACCTATCCAAGTCAACAGCAAAATTGCAGCTCCTGGGGCCTACCCTCTAACCTTCAATTAGCCAGTACATATAAATATAAACAGGGAATGCTTATATGGTTTATGGAATGTATATAGAGGTTTAATATGGAGTGTGCCTCCACATCTTCCCCCAGCAGTGGATTTCAATCCCTCACCACCTTCACGTTGCTGCAATTTCCACTTCCTATATTGATTCCAACTCCTCTCCTTTCATATCCTGCCTCCATCTTCCTTCCATTAAACCAATACTGGCTCCTCATTTTATATATATATATATATATATATAAATATATATATATATATAAAGGTCCCTGGGGTTGCCTGTATTAGGATTAAATAAGAATGGAGAACGAAGAGTTGAGCGACATTGCTAAAAATGATAGATAAAAGCATAGGGAAGCAGCAAGTGGTGGGTAAGGGGAGAGGAGTAAGGGGTAGGATGGAAAATGAGTTGAAGGAAAAAGGGAAGGCACTGTCAGAACATCCAGTCTCAAAGATATCTCTGAAAATTCAGCTCATACTCACCGCTATACCCACTCCTTCCCCTCCCTCCTAACTGAATAACTCAACACAACCCCCCACCCAACCCCTCCCCTCATCTACAAATATAACCATAACCCCTCCCCCATTTAACATGTACACACTAACACCAGCCCCCCACGACGTACCAACGACAAGAATGAACATTGAACACTACAAGTCACAGCATACGCAGTGACTAAAGAAAGTTTAGTGTATGGTACACGAAAGCAGTGTCAAAGAATGATGAATTGAAAGGACGGAAAGTGGAGGGAGCCTCAGACATGATAACTCTTAGAGATGAAATAATCTAAAGTGATAATATGTGCAGTATTCCCAGCTGCTTATCAAGTTTTGAGAAAGGAAACTGGAAAAATATTGAAGGGGATAAGTGGCCACTGCTAAAAAAAAGCAGAGCTTGAAAGATATGAGAACAATAAGCAGAGATAACTAAACTACATGAAGAACACGAAGATCCAAACTAATAATAACATATAGTAGGAGAGGAATGTATGACAAAACAATGAGCAATATTATACCAGAAACAGCTTAATAATTATATGGGTAATTTCACCCAAAAAATAGACTGCCAGAAGAGGGACCCAACACTGGGGGACCATGGTTCGAGCCTTCCGCCCACCATTCTGTGTTTTCCGTCAACACTCGGTCATTACGACTTCATTGGAGTTCGTGGAAGACTAAGGTGATGATTGGGACGATGGGAAGCTGTGTTATACAGCCACAAGAAGATAATAAACGAGCAAGTAACATGGCAGTAGAAGGAAGAAGAACTCACGAGGAATAAGTCTGTAAGGAAATGAAAGGATGAATTAAGATGATGTCAGTGTCAACAGTGAGAGACATCAGAAAGTGGCAGGAATAAGGAGCACCAACAAGTACTAAGAAACATACATAACACGATACATGAACAAGCTTATTAAAGAACTTGACACATAAGAAACTGTACTACAAGCACTATACAACAAGCACTACACTACAAGCACTATACAAGCACTATAATAAAAGCACTATACTACAAGCATTATACAAGCACTATACTACAAGTACTATACTACAAGCATTATGCAAGCACTATGATGTACAAGTACTATACTACAAGTACTATACCACAAGCACTATACTACAAACACTATACTACAAGCACTATACAAGTACTATACTACAAGCACTATACAAGTACTATACTACAAGTACTATACTACAAGCACTATACTACAAGTACAATACTACAAGTACTATACTACAAGTACTATACTACAAGTATTATACTACAAGTACTATACTACAAGCACTAGACTACAAGCGCTATACAAGTACTATACTACAAGCACTATACTAGTGCTATACTACAAGCACTATACTAGTGCTATACTACAAGCACTATACTACAAGTACTATACTAGTGCTATACTACAAGCACTATACTACAAGTACTATACTAGTGCTATACTACAAGCACTATACAAGTACTATACTACAAGCACTATACTACAAGTACTATACAAGCACTATACAAGTACAATACTACAAGTACTATACTACAAGTATTATACTACAAGTACTATACTACAAGCACTAGACTACAAGCGCTAGACTACAAGCACTATACAAGTACTATACTACAAGCACTATACTACAAGTACTATACTAGTGCTATACTACAAGCACTATACTACAAGTACTATACTAGTGCTATACAAGCACTATACTACAAGCACTATACTACAAGTACTATACTACAAGTACTATACTAGTGCTATACTACAAGTACTATACCACAAGCACTATACTACAAGCACTATACTACAAGTACTATACTACAAGCACTATACTACAAGTACTATACTACAAGTACTATACTACAAGCACTATACTACAAGTACTATACTATAAGCACTATACTACAAGTACTATACAAGCACTATACTACAAGTACTATACTACAAGCACTATACTACAAGTACTATAATACAAGCACTATACTACAAGTACTATACTACAAGCACTATACTACAAGTACTATACTACAAGTACTATACTACAAGCACTATACTACAAGTACTATACTACAAGTACTATACTACAAGTACTATACAAGCACTATACTACAAGTACTATACAAGTACTATACTACAAGCACTATACTACAAGCACTATACTACAAGCACTATACAAGCACTATACAAGTACTATACTACAAGCACTATACAAGTACTATACTACAAGTACTATACTACAAGTACTATACTACAATTACTATGCTACAAGTGCTATACAAGCACTATACTACAAGTACTATACTACAAGTACTATACTACAAGCACTATACTACAAGTACTATACTACAAGTACTATACTACAAGCACTATACTACAAGTACTATACTATAAGCACTATACTACAAGTACTATACAAGCACTATACTACAAGTACTATACTACAAGCACTATACTACAAGCACTATACTACAAGTACTATAATACAAGCACTATACTACAAGTACTATACTACAAGCACTATACTACAAGTACTATACTACAAGCACTATACTACAAGTACTATACTACAAGTACTATACTACAAGTACTATACAAGCACTATACTACAAGTACTATACAAGTACTATACTACAAGCACTATACTACAAGCACTATACTACAAGCACTATACAAGCACTATACTACAAGCACTATACAAGTACTATACTACAAGCACTATACAAGTACTATACTACAAGTACTATACTACAAGTACTATACTACAATTACTATGCTACAAGTGCTATACAAGCACTATACTACAAGCACTATACTACAAGTACTATACTACAAGTACTATACTACAAGTACTATACAAGCACTATACTACAAGTACTATACTACAAGTACTATACTACAAGTACTATACAAGCACTATACTACAAGTACTATACTACAAGTACTATACTACAAGTACTATACAAGCACTATACTACAAGTACTATACTACAAGTACTATACTACAAGTACTATACTACAAGTACTATACTACAAGCACTATACAAGTACTATACTACAAGTACTATACTACAAGTCCTATACTACAAGTACTATACTACAAGCACTATACAAGTACTATACTACAAGTACTATACTACAAGTCCTATACTACAAGTACTATACTACAAGCACTATACAAGTACTATACTACAAGCACTATACAAGTACTATACTACAAGTCCTATACTACAAGTACTATACTTCAAGTACTATACTACAAGTACTATACTACAAGCACTATACAAGTACTATACTACAAGTACTATACTACAAGTCCTATACTACAAGTACTATACTACAAGTACTATACTACAAGCACTATACAAGCACTATACAAGTACTATACTACAAGCACTATACTACAAGTACTATACTACAAGCACTATACAAGCACTATACTAAAAGCACTATACTACAAGTACTATACTACAAGCACTATACTACAAGTACTATACTACAAGCACTATACAAGCACTATACTAAAAGCACTATACTACAAGTACTATACTACAAGCACTATACAAGTACTATACTACTAGCACTATACTACAAGCACTATACAAGCACTATACAAGTACTATACTACAAGCACTATACTACAAGTACTATACTACAAGCACTATACAAGTACTATACTACAAGTACTATACTACAAGTCCTATACTACAAGTACTATACTACAAGTACTATACTACAAGCACTATACAAGCACTATACAAGTACTATACTACAAGTACTATACTACAAGTCCTATACTACAAGTACTATACTACAAGTACTATACTACAAGTACTATACTACAAGCACTATACAAGTACTATACTACAAGTACTATACTACAAGTCCTATACTACAAGTACTATACTACAAGTACTATACTACAAGCACTATACAAGCACTATACAAGTACTATACTACAAGCACTATACTACAAGTACTATACTACAAGCACTATACAAGCACTATACTAAAAGCACTATACTACAAGTACTATACTACAAGCACTATACTACAAGTACTATACTACAAGCACTATACAAGCACTATACTAAAAGCACTATACTACAAGTACTATACTACAAGCACTATACAAGTACTATACTACTAGCACTATACTACAAGCACTATACAAGCACTATACTACAAGTACTATACTACAAGCACTATACAAGTACTATACTACTAGCACTATACAAGCACTATACTACAAGTACTATACTACAAGTACTATACTACAAGTACTATACAAGCACTATACAAGCACTATACTACAAGCACTATACAAGCTAAAATAAACAGTCAAGTCACAGGAGTAAGGAGGAGGTGACATTAACACTCTGAGTCCTCCCTACATTTATCCTCACCCTACCGTTTTCCCTGTACTCTCCCTGTATAACCTTGCTCACCCTACCGTTCTCCCTGTACTCTCCCTGCATAACCTTGCTCACCCTACCGTTCTCCCTGTACTCTCCCTGCATAACCTTGCTCACCCTACCGTTTTCCCTGTACTCTCCCTGTATAACCTTGCTCACCCTACCGTTCTCCCTGTACTCTCCCTGCATAACCTTGCTCACCCTACCGTTCTCCCTGTACTCTTCCTGCATAACCTTGCTCACCCTACCGTTCTCCCTGTACTCTCCCTGCATAACCTTGCTCACCCTACCATTCTCCCTGTACTCTCCCTGCATAACCTTGCTCACCCTACCGTTCTCCCTGTACTCTCCCTGCATAACCTTGCTCACCCTACCGTTCTCCCTATACTCTCCCTGCATAACCTTGCTCACCCTACCGTTCTCCCTGTACTCTGCCTGCATAACCTTGCTCACCCTACCGTTCTCCCTGTACTCTCCCTGCATAACCTTGCTCAGTCTACCGTTCTCCCTGTACTCTCCCTGCATAACCTTGCTCACCCTACCGTTCTCCCTGTACTCTCCCTGCATAACCTTGCTCACCCCTACCGTTCTCCCTGTACTCTCCCTGCATAACCTTGCTCACCCTACCGTTCTTCCTGTACTCTGCCTGTATAACCTTGCTCACCCTACCTTTCTCCCTGTACTCTCACTGCATAACCTTACTCACCCTACCGTTCTCCCTGTACTCTCCCTGCATAACCTTGCTCACCCTACCGTCCTCCCTGTACTCTACCTGCATAACCTTGCTCACCCTACCGTTCTCCCTGTACTCCTCCCTGCATAACCTTGCTCACCCTACCGTTCTCCCTGTACTCTCCCTGCATAACCTTGCTCACCCTACCGTTCTCCCTGTACTCTCCCTGCATAACCTTGCTCACCCTACCTTTCTCCCTGTACTCTCACTGCATAACCTTACTCACCCTACCGTTCTCCCTGTACTCTCCCTGCATAACGTTGCTCACCCTAACGTTCTCCCTGTACTCTCCCTGCATAACCTTGCTCACCCTACCGTTCTCCCTGTACTCTCACTGCATAACCTTGCTCACCCTAACCGTCTCCCTGGACTCTCCCTGCATAACCTTGCTCACCCTACCGTTCTCCCTGTACTCTCCCTGCATAACTTTGCTCACCCTACCTTTCTCCCTGTACTCTCACTGCATAACCTTGCTCACCCTAACCGTTCTTCCCTGTACTCTCCCTGCATAACCTTGCTCACCCTACCGTTCTCTCTGTACTCCCCATGCATAACCTGCTCACCCTACCGTTCTCCTCTGAACTCTCCCTGCATAACCTTGCTCACCCTACCGTTCTCCTCTACACTCCCTGCATAACCTTGCTCACCCTTACCGTTCTCCTGTACTGCCGCATAACCTTGCTCACCCTACCGTTCTCCCTGTACTCTGTCTGCATACCGTTGCTCACCCTACCGTTCTCCCTGTACTCTCCCTGCATAACCTTGCTCACCCTACCGTTCTCCCTGTACTCTGCCTGCATAACCTTGCTCACCCTACCGTTCTCCCTGTATTCTCCCTGCATAACCTTGCTCACTCTAACGTTCTCCCTGTACTCTCCCTGCATAACCTTGCTCACCCTACCGTTCTCCCTGTACTCTCCCTGCATAACCTTGCTCACCCTACCGTTCTCCCTGTACTCTCCTTGCATAACCTTGCTCACCCTACCTTTCTCCCTGTACTCTCACTGCATAACCTTAATCACCCTACCGTTCTCCCTGTACTCTCCCTGCATACGTTGCCCACCCTACCGTTCTCCCTGTGCTCTCCCTGCATAACCTTGCTCACCCTACCGTTCTCCCTGTACTCTCCCTGCATAACCTTGCTCACTCTACCGTTCTCCCTGTACTCTCCCTGTATAACCTTGCTCACCCTACCGTTCTCTCTGTACTCTGCCTGCATAACCTTGCTCACCCTACCGTTCCCTCTGTACTCTGCCTGCATAACCTTGCTCACCCTACCGTTCTCTCTGTACTCTCCCTGCATAACCTTGCTCACCCTACCGTTCTCTCTGTACTCTGCCTGCATAACCTTGCTCACCCTACCGTTCTCTCTGTACTCTGCCTGCATAACCTTGCTCACCCTACCGTTCCCTCTGTACTCTGCCTGCATAACCTTGCTCACCCTACCGTTCCCTCTGTACTCTGCCTGCATAACCTTGCTCACCCTACCGTTCTCTCTGTACTCTCCCTGCATAACCTCGCTCACCCTACCGTTCACTCTGTACTCTGCCTGCATAACCTTGCTCACCCTACCGTTCTTCCTGTGCTCTGCATGCATAACCTTGCTCACCCTACCGTTCTTTCTGTACTCTCCCTGCATAACCTTGCTCACCCTACCGTTCTCTCTGTACTCTCCCTGCATAACCTTGCTCACCCTACCGTTCTCTCTGTACTCTCCTGCATAACCTTGCTCACCCTACCGTTCTTCCTGTACTCTGCCTGCATAACCTTGCTCACCCTACCGTTCTCTATGTACTCTGCCTGCAAAACCTTGCTCACCCTACCGTTCTCTCTGTACTCTCCCTGCATAACCTTGCTCACCCTACCGTTCTTCCTGTACTCTCCCTGCATAACCTTGCTCACCCTACCGTTCTCCTGTACTCTCCCTGCATAACCTTGCTCACCCTACCGTTCTCTCTGTACTCTCCCTGCATAACCTTGCTCACTCTACCGTTCTCCCTGTACTCTCCCTGCATAACCTTGCTCACCCTACCGTTCTCTCTGTACTCTCCCTGCATAACCTTGCTCACCCTACCATTCTCCCTGTACTCTCCCTGCATAACCTTGCTCACCCTACCGTTCTCCCTGTACTCTCCCTGCATAACCTTGCTCACCCTACCGTTCTCCCTGTACTCTCCCTGCATAACCTTGCTCACCCTACCATTCTCCCTGTACTCTCCCTGCATAACCTTGCTCACCTTACCGTTCACTCTGTACTCTGCCTGCATAACCTTGCTCACCCTACCGTTCTCTCTGTACTCTCCCTGCATAACCTTGCTCACCCTACCGTTCTTCCTGTACTCTCCCTGCATAACCTTGCTCACCCTACCGTTCTCCCTGTACTCTCCCTGCATAACCTTGCTCACCCTACCGTTCTCTCTGTACTCTCCCTGCATAACCTTGCTCACCCTACCGTTCTCCCTGTACTCTCCCTGCATAACCTTGCTCACCCTACCGTTCTCTGTACTCTCCCTGCATAACCTTGCTCACCCTACCATTCTCCCTGTACTCTCCCTGCATAACCTTGCTCACCCTACCGTTCTCCCTGTACTCTCCCTGCATAACCTTGCTCACCCTACCGTTCTCCCTGTACTCTCCCTGCACAACCTTGCTCACCCTATCATTCTCCCTGTACTCTCCCTGCATAACCTTGCTCACCCTACCGTTCTCCCTGTAATCTCCCTGCATAACCTTGCTCACCCTACCGTTCTCCCTGTACTCTCCCTGCATAACCTTGCTCACCCTACCGTTCACTCTGTACTCTGCCTGCATAACCTTGCTCACCCTACCGTTCTTCCTGTGCTCTGCATGCATAACCTTGCTCACCCTACCGTTCTTTCTGTACTCTCCCTGCATAACCTTGCTCACCCTACCGTTCTCTCTGTACTCTCCCTGCATAACCTTGCTCACCCTACCGTTCTCTCTGTACTCTCCCTGCATAACCTTGCTCACCCTACCGTTCTTCCTGTACTCTGCCTGCATAACCTTGCTCACCCTACCGTTCTCTATGTACTCTGCCTGCATAACCTTGCTCACCCTACCGTTCTCTCTGTACTCTCCCTGCATAACCTTGCTCACCCTACCGTTCTTCCTGTACTCTCCCTGCATAACCTTGCTCACCCTACCGTTCTCCCTGTACTCTCCCTGCATAACCTTGCTCACCCTACCGTTCTCTCTGTACTCTCCCTGCATAACCTTGCTCACCCTACCGTTCTCCCTGTACTCTCCCTGCATAACCTTGCTCACCCTACCGTTCTCTCTGTACTCTCCCTGCATAACCTTGCTCACCCTACCGTTCTCCCTGTACTCTCCCTGCATAACCTTGCTCACCCTACCGTTCTCCCTGTACTCTCCCTGCATAACCTTGCTCACCCTACCGTTCTCCCTGTACTCTCCCTGCATAACCTTGCTCACCCTATCATTCTCCCTGTACTCTCCCTGCATAACCTTGCTCACCCTACCGTTCTCCCTGTAATCTCCCTGCATAACCTTGCTCACCCTACCGTTCTCCCTGTACTCTCCCTGCATAACCTTGCTCACCCTACCGTTCTCCCTGTACTCTCCCTGCATAACCTTGCTCACCCTATCATTCTCCCTGTACTCTCCCTGCATAACCTTGCTCACCCTACCGTTCTCCCTGTAATCTCCCTGCATAACCTTGCTCACCCTACCGTTCTCCCTGTACTCTCCCTGCATAACCTTGCTCACCCTACCGTTCTCCCTGTACTCTCCCTGCATAACCTTGCTCACCCTTAATTTTTTTTCACCCGGCTGATGAGCAGTCATTCCTTGGTAATCCACTGACGTTCATCGTTGTTATTAAAGTTCATTGATTGCCCATCATTCTCTCTCTCTCTCTCTCTCTCTCTCTCTCTCTCTCTCTCTCTCTCTCTCTCTCTCTCTCTCTCTCTCTCTCTCTCTCTCTCTCTCTCTCTCTCTCTCTCTTATGCTCAGCATTAAAATTAATTTCCTATAACATTTCAATTACCATAGAGGTGTTTTTCCCGCACAAACTAATAGATCATTCAAACTTATTGTGAGTCAACAACTTGTACTCATCTTCTTGTGCAGTTACTTTGATTATTGTGATGAACCTGACTCACTCGTTATTACTCCACTCATACTCAGCTTATCTTACTACCTTCACACAGCTTATCTTACTACCTTCACACAGCTTATCTTACTACCTTCACACAGCTTATCTTACTACCTTCACACAGCTTATCTTACTACCTTCACACAGCTTATCTTACTACCTTCACACAGCTTATCTTACTACCTTCACACAGCTTATCTTACTACCTTCACACAGCTTACATTACCTTCACACAGCTTACATTACCTTCACACAGCTTATATTACCTTACTCACACAGCTTACATTACCTTCACACAGCTTACATTACCTTCACACAGCTTATATTACCTTTACACAGCTTATATTACCTCGCTCACACAGCTTACATTACCTTCACACAGCTTATATTACTGCGCTCACACAGCTTACATTACCTTCACACAGCTTATATTACCTTCACACAGCTTATATTACCTTCACACAGCTTACATTACCTTCACACAGCTTAATTACCTTACACAGCTTATATTACTCTCACACAGCTACATTACCTTCACACAGCTTATATTACCTTCACACAGCTTACTTACCTTCACACAGCTTACATTACCTGCGCTCACACAGCTTACATTACCTTCACACAGCTTATATTACCTTCACACAGCTTATATTACTGCGCTCACACAGCTTACATTACCTTCACACAGCTTATATTACTTTCACACAAGAAAAGCTTACTTACCTTCACACAGCTTATATACCTTCACACAGCTTACTATTACTGCGCCACACAGTTTACATTACCTTCACACAGCTTACATTACCTTCACACAGCTTAAAATTCCCTTTTCACACAGCTTACATTACCCCTTTCACACAGCTTACATTACCTTCACACAGCTTATATTACCTTCACACAGCTTATATTACTGCGCTCACACAGCTTACATTACCTTCACACAGCTTATATTACCTTCACACAGCTTATATTACTGCGCTCACACAGCTTACATTACCTTCACACAGCTTATATTACCTTCACACAGCTTACATTACCTTCACACAGCTTACATTACCTTCACACAGCTTACATTACCTTCACACAGCTTATATTACCTTCACACAGCTTATATTACTGCGCTCACACAGCTTACATTACCTTCACACAGCTTACATTACCTTCACACAGCTTATATTACTGCGCTCACACAGCTTACATTACCTTTACAGAGCTTACATTACCTTCACACAGCTCACATTACCTTTACAGAGCTTACATTACCTTCACACAGCTCACATTACCTTTACAGAGCTTACATTACCTTCACACAGCTCACATTACCTTTACAGAGCTTACATTACCTTCACACAGCTTATATTACCTTCACACAGCTTACATTACCTTCACACAGCTTACATTACCTTCACACAGCTTACATTACCTTCACACAGCTTATATTACTGCGCTCACACAGCTTACATTACCTTTACAGAGCTTACATTACCTTCACACAGCTCACATTACCTTTACAGAGCTTACATTACCTTCACACAGCTTATATTACCTTCACACAGCTTATATTACCTTTACAGAGCTTACATTACCTTCACACAGCTTATATTACCTTTACAGAGCTTACATTACCTTCACACAGCTTATATTACCTTTACAGAGCTTACATTACCTTCACACAGCTTATATTACCTTTACAGAGCTTACATTACCTTCACACAGCTCACATTACCTTTACAGAGCTTACATTACCTTCACACAGCTTATATTACCTTTACAGAGCTTACATTACCTTCACACAGCTTATATTACCTTTACAGAGCTTACATTACCTTCACACAGCTTATATTACCTTTACAGAGCTTACATTACCTTCACACAGCTCACATTACCTTTACAGAGCTTACATTACCTTCACACAGCTTATATTACCTTTACAGAGCTTACATTACCTTCACACAGCTTATATTACCTTTACAGAGCTTACATTACCTTCACACAGCTCACATTACCTTTACAGAGCTTACATTACCTTCACACAGCTCACATTACCTTTACAGAGCTTACGTTACCTTCACACAGCTTACATTACCTTCACACAGCTTACATTACCTTCACACAGCTTACATTACCTTCACACAGCTTACATTACCTTCACACAGCTTACATTACCTTCACACAGCTTACATTACCTTCACACAGCTTACATTACCTTTACACAGCTTACATTACCTTCACACAGCTTACATTACCTTCACACAGCTTATATTACCTTCACACAGCTTACATTACCTTCACACAGCTTACATTACCTTCACACAGCTTACATTACCTTCACACAGCTTACATTACCTTCACACAGCTTACATTACCTTCACACAGCTTACATTACCTTTACACAGCTTACATTACCTTCACACAGCTTACATTACCTTCACACAGCTTATATTACCTTCACACAGCTTATATTACTGCGCTCACACAGCTTATATTACTGCGCTCACACAGCTTACATTACCTTCACACAGCTTATATTACTGCGCTCACACAGCTTATATTACTGCGCTCACACAGCTTACATTACCTTTACAGAGCTTACATTACCTTCACACAGCTTATATTACCTTCACACAGCTTACATTACCTTCACACAGCTTATATTACCTTCACACAGCTTACATTACCTTCACACAGCTTACATTACCTTCACACAGCTTATATTACCTTCACACAGCTTACATTACCTTCACACAGCTTACATTACCTTCACACAGCTTATATTACTGCGCTCACACAGCTTACATTACCTTTACAGAGCTTACATTACCTTCACACAGCTCACATTACCTTTACAGAGCTTACATTACCTTCACACAGCTCACATTACCTTTACAGAGCTTTCATTACCTTCACACAGCTCACATTACCTTTACAGAGCTTACATTACCTTCACACAGCTTATATTACCTTCACACAGCTTACATTACCTTCACACAGCTTACATTACCTTCACACAGCTTACATTACCTTCACACAGCTTATATTACTGCGCTCACACAGCTTACATTACCTTTACAGAGCTTACATTACCTTCACACAGCTCACATTACCTTTACAGAGCTTACATTACCTTCACACAGCTTATATTACCTTCACACAGCTTATATTACCTTTACAGAGCTTACATTACCTTCACACAGCTTATATTACCTTTACAGAGCTTACATTACCTTCACACAGCTTATATTACCTTTACAGAGCTTACATTACCTTCACACAGCTTATATTACCTTTACAGAGCTTACATTACCTTCACACAGCTCACATTACCTTTACAGAGCTTACATTACCTTCACACAGCTTATATTACCTTTACAGAGCTTACATTACCTTCACACAGCTTATATTACCTTTACAGAGCTTACATTACCTTCACACAGCTTATATTACCTTTACAGAGCTTACATTACCTTCACACAGCTCACATTACCTTTACAGAGCTTACATTACCTTCACACAGCTTATATTACCTTTACAGAGCTTACATTACCTTCACACAGCTCACATTACCTTTACAGAGCTTACATTACCTTCACACAGCTCACATTACCTTTACAGAGCTTACATTACCTTCACACAGCTTACACTACCTTCACACAGCTTATATTACCTTCACACAGCTTACATTACCTTCACACAGCTACATTACCTTCACACAGCTTACATTACCTTCACACAGCTTACATTACCTTCACACAGCTTACATTACCTTTACACAGCTTACATTACCTTCACACAGCTTACATTACCTTCACACAGCTTATATTACCTTCACACAGCTTACATTACCTTCACACAGCTTACATTACCTTCACACAGCTTACATTACCTTCACACAGCTTACATTACCTTCACACAGCTTACATTACCTTCACACAGCTTACATTACCTTTACACAGCTTACATTACCTTCACACAGCTTACATTACCTTCACACAGCTTATATTACCTTCACACAGCTTACATTACCTTCACACAGCTCACATTACCTTTACAGAGCTTACATTACCTTCACACAGCTTATATTACTGCGCTCACAGAGCTTACATTACCTTTACACAGCTTACATTACCTTCACACAGCTTACATTACTGCGCTCACAGAGCTTACATTACCTTCACAGAGAGCTCACATTACTGGCTTCACATGAAGCTGAGATTAAAGCTTTGAGCGACTGTGTGCTGATTTCACACAGACGAGGCTGCTGAGTTGACCTCTATCTCTTGCTGTTTTATTTCTCAGAACACAGGACAAGTGTCTCCTGACGTGTGTCCTCTCACATGATGCACTGAGAGAGAGGAGAGAGAGAGAGAGAGAGAGAGAGAGAGAGAGAGAGAGAGGCGAAATAAGTGGTGAATGCGCATCACTTAGAGGATTTTCTCCTAACAACTGATTTAAGCGCTCTTACACGATTATGTTTGAATCCAAGTATGTAGTTTGTAAACACACAGACACACACACACACACACACACACACACACACACACACACACACACACAACACACACACACTCACACACGAGTTTTTTTTTTATTTCCCAGTGTTTTTCTTACCTCGCAGTAAGTTTGTGTGTGGATTTTGTGCGTGCTGTGTTTGGGTTCTCTGTGTGTGTTGTTTGGATTTTCTGTGTGTTCTTTAGATTCCCTTTGTGTGTTTGGATTCTGTTGTGTTTGGATTCTGTGTTTTTTTGTGTGTGGATCTTTAAATTAAGTAGTCTTCTTTACCCTCGTTTTAGTCTGTTTTTCTCTGTGCTTTATTGACCTTAGTTTGTCTTCACGCTAGACTCTTATACACGTGTTTGGAACTGGTGTTTATATCAAGATTTTTTTGCTGGTGTGTTATTATAATTTTTGTTTGTATGTGTGTGTATATTACACTGAGATTATGTACACAAAGATATATACACAGAGAATTCTATGTCTCTCTCAGCGTATATACACTGAGAGATGTGTATATACACTCATCACAGCTCAGAGTGAATCTTATACCATATACACCATCGCTGGGATGTTTTTCCGTGTGTTTATAGAGACGTGTGTGTGTTCTCAGTGTATATATACACACAGATAGGTGTATATGTCTCTGGGTATACACACAGCGAGACGTACATACAGGGAGACATGTACACAGCGAGACATACACACAGGAGACATGTACACAGAGAGACATACACACAGAGAGATATACACACAGCGAGACATACAGCGAGACATACAGCGAGACATACAGCGAGACATACAGCGGGATACACAGCGAGACATACAGCGAGATACACAGCGAGACATATACACAGAGAGACATACACACAGAGATACATACACACAGCGAGAGACACAGCGAGACATGTACACAACGAGACATATACACAGATATACATACACACAGCGAGACATACAGCGAGACACAGCGAGACATACACACAGAGAGACATACACACAGCGAGACATACAGCGAGACACACAGCGAGACACACAGCGAGACATACAGCGAGACATGTACACAACGAGACATACACACAGAGATATACGCACAGCGAGACATGTACACAACGAGACAAACACACACACAGACATACACACAATGAGACATACAATGAGACACACAACGAGACATACACACAGCGAGACATACAGCGAGACATACAGCGAGACATACACACAGAGACATACACACAGTGAGACATGTACACAACGAGACATACACAGACATACACACAGCGAGACATGTACACAACGAGACAAACAGAGACATACACACAACGAGACACATACAGCGAGGCATTCAGCGAAACATACAGCGAGACATGCAACGAAACATACAGCGAGACATGCAGCGATACATACAGCGAGACATATAGCGAGACATACAGCGAGACTTACAAGGAGACATACAAGGAGACATACAGCGAGACATACAGCGAGACATACAGCGAGACATACAGCGAGACATACAAGGAGACATACAGCGAGACTTGCAGCGAGACTTACAGCGAGACATACAGCGAGACATACAGCGAGACATACACACGTCTCGTGTATATCCAGTGGAACCTGGCGAGCTAATCCTCACAGTGGGTATTAAGGCCTTTTTTTACTGTGAGTAAACATGTAAATTACGACCTTAATGATCAACTGATTGAACGCTTAAACAGGTAAAAATCCACCGGAGGAAAGGAGGGAGGGGGAGGAAAGGAGGGAGGGGGAGGGAGAGAGGGAGGGGGAGGGAAGGAGAGAGAGAGAGAGAGAGAGAGAGAGAGAGAGAGAGAGAGAGAGAGAGAGAGGGAAGGGAAGAGGAAGGCAGGGGAAAGAAGAGGAGTAAGGGGTTGTTTGGAACTCGACGAAGGGCTTTTGATCCGTGGAGCTCTCTTTCTCTCTCTCTCTCTCTCTCATTCCTTCTCTTGCTCCCTTTATCATACCATTTTTCTATTCTTTCTCCTTTCTCTTTCATTTCTTCCACTTTCTTTCCCAATCCAGTAATAGTTTACATTCCTTGTTTCCTACTTTCCGTTTTCCTTCCTTGTTTCTTTCTTTTCTCCGCCCCTTTTCTCTTACACATTGTTTTACAAGGTTAGGTTAAGGGTTCCTAACTTCATTTACAAACTAAGATCTGTTACCTACATCAGCTCATTTAAAAGCCTTTTGTTATGAGACATAAATAGGGAACAGGATGAAGTTGGTCTATCTGGGGGCTATCAATTTCATTTGATCAGTTGAAGTCATTTCGTTATCATTATATATTACAAACATCTTCCAGACTAGAGTCATCCTGGGAACAAATGATCTCAGATGTTCAGAATGAAGTTGCTGCTTGCTGCCCGTCTTGTGGTGTAGTAGCTCACTTCCCGCTGCTCTCGGAGTGGAGCCAAGTGTGGTACTTTGACAATATTGGCCTTGTACATAACAGGTCACCCACATCGCTCCTGTGTTGAAGGCTCTGCTGAAGTGACAGATCTATCCCGGATGGGTCCAGACGAGAGGTGAGGCGTCTTGCTCTGTTCTCTATTCTGTCAAGCAGTCGCAGATGAGATGGTAGAATAAGTAATCCAGGAAAGTGGAGCATACTCAAGGTGTGAACGTACTTGCGTCTCGTACAGAATCTTGCAACCTCTACTGTCAAGCAGATGCGAGATACCTCGAAGTGCTGTAAGCTTCCTGGCTGCCTTGCAAGATTTACGACTTGGTTCTTCATGGTCAGTTTGGAGTTAAATTTCACCCCAGGAATATCAACTTCGTTCCCGGGTACCAACACTCTCTCATTTATATTTACAACTGCTCCGGCATTACCATCATGGTGCCTAAGGACCATCATCAGTTGTGTTTTCTCATGTTTTTTTCGTTTACCCCAGGCTGATACAGCTGCAAGCTGGTGATTGATGCAACTTACTTCAGGCATTTCCTCTCTTGGATATGTAAATGTCAGAGTACAGCTGCCTGCATATGCACAGAATTCTGAGATGAGATGGAGGAGGTTATCGAAGTAGACACTCCATAACAATGGCCCAAACACACTTCCCTGTGGAAAACTTACACTAATAGGATATCTTGCTGACTTTGTCCCGTTGAGAACTGCGCTTAGAGATCTACCTTGCAAGTAATCACTGAGGAGACATAGTGTAGAGCCTGCAATTCCCAGTGCTTGCAGTTTTGCCATGAGTCCCTGGTGCTCCAGCAATGTCCAGTGCTACCACACAGCTGACTTTGGATTCATCCAGCGACTGGTGCCACTTAGTGGAGAGGTTTAACAACAGATCAGCAGCAGAGTAACCTTTCCTGAAGCCATGTTGACGATCACAAAGTAGTGAGTGGTAGTCAAAAAACTCTGTCATTTGTCTTGAGATTATTGTCTCAAGGATCTTACCAGTGATTGACAAGAGTGACACTGGTCTGTAGTTGCTGATTTCTGCTCTGCTCTTCTTTTTGTGAACAGGGACTACATTTGCCTCTTTCCATAGAGACTGTGCTAGGCAGTGCTGACAGATGTGAGTTAGAGGTGATGCTGGCTGGTCTGTACATCATCTCAGCAATCGTGGACTCAACTTGTCTCTCTCTCTCTCTCTCTCTCCCCCTATCTCCTTCCACCTTTCCGTCTTTCTCCTTCCCTCCTCCCTTTTCCCTCTCCTTCCATCATTCTTCCTCCCTCCCTCCTTCCCTCCCATCTACATTAACGTAAACAGATTTTAACTCAAGCTAATTGCCGGAAAGTTAAGAGTTCTCTCAGCTCTCGTGCAAGAGCTGAGAGCTCGCTCTTGACTGCCTGCTTACTCTCTCTCTCTCTCTCTCTCTCTCTCTCTCTCAAAAAGATTTAGTCAACACAGTCATAGAACACTTACTAATTATTAATTCTTATTATTATTATAAGGAATGCTAAACCCACGTGGACTCCAGTTTTGGAAATTTTATAAGTTTTTTAGATTTTTGCCTTTATGAGAATTTTTGAGCTGTGAGTTATTGTTTATGAATTTGGAGAAAATTTTTTTTTGAGTTTCTGAGACTTTTCGAGACTTTTCGAGACTTTTCGAGACTTTTCGAGACTTTTCGAGACTTTTCGAGACTTTTCGAGACTTTTCGAGACTTTTCGAGACTTTTCGAGACTTCAGAATTTTGGAATATTGGAAAACAATTTTCTTTTAATTTTGAGAGTTTCTTGAGATTTTTTTTGAGTTTCTAAACAGAGATGAAAGTCAATTATAAATTCACAGATCTTAAAAAAAACTTCTCGTTTTTTTTTTTTAAAACCATCTTCAGGACGATTAACGGAAAAGTAACTCTTATTTTTTTATTTATTGCAGGTGAGTGTTGACGAGAGTTGCCACCAGGTGGAAAAAATAGGGTGAGTGTGAAAAGGAAGGCTGGTAAATGTTTTGCACTCTGGACACCGCGGTCTGACTCGTTCCCCTTTAAGGGTGACGCTTTATCCGTGGTGGTGGTCCGTGGTGGTGGTGGTCAGTGGTGGTGGTGGTCAGTGGTGGTGGTGGTCCGTGGTGGTGGTGGTCCGTGGTGGTGGTCAGTGGTGGTGGTGGTCCGTGGTGGTGGTCCGTGGTGGTCAGTGGTGGTGGTGGTCCGTGGTGGTGGTGGTCAGTGGTGGTGGTGGTCCGTGGTGGTGGTCCGTGGTGGTGGTCAGTGGTGGGTGGTGGTCCGTGGTGGTGGTCAGTGGTGGTGGTGGTCCGTGGTGGTGGTCCGTGGTGGTCAGTGGTGGTGGTGGTCCGTGGTGGTGGTGTGTCAGTGGTGTGTGTGTCAGTGGTGGTGGTGGTCCGTGGTGGTGGTGGTCCGTGGTGGTGGTCAGTGGTGGTGGTGGTCCGTGGTGGTGGTGGTCCGTGGTGGTGGTGGTCAGTGGTGGTGGTGGTCCGTGGTGGTGGTGGTCCGTGGTGGTGGTGGTCAGTGGTGGTGGTGGTCCGTGGTGGTGGTCCGTGGTGGTCAGTGGTGGTGGTGGTCCGTGGTGGTGGTGGTCAGTGGTGGTGTGTGGTCAGTGGTGGTGGTGGTCCGTGGTGGTGGTGGTCCGTGGTGGTGGTCAGTGGTGGTGGTGGTCCGTGGTGGTGGTGGTCAGTGGTGGTGCTGGTCAGTGGTGGTGGTCAGTGGTGGTGGTGGTCAGTGGTGGTGGTGGTCAGTGGTGGTGGTCAGTGGTGGTGGTCAGTGGTGGTGGTGGTCCGTGGTGGTGGTGGTGCAGGTGGTGGTGGTCAGTGGTGGTGGTGGTTCAATGGTGGTGGTGGTCAATGGGTGGTGGTCAGTGGTGGTGGTGGTCAGTGGTGGTGGTGGTCCGTGGTGGTGGTGGTCCGTGGTGGTGGTGGTCCGTGGTGGTGGTTGTCCGTGGTGGTGGTGGTGGTCAGTGGTGGTGGTGGTGGTCAGTGGTGGTGGTGGTGGTCAGTGGTGGTGGTGGTCAGTGGTGGTGGTGGTGGTCAGTGTGGTGGTGGTGTGGTCAGTGGTGGTGGTGGTGGTCCGTGGTGGTGGTGGTGGTCGTGGTGGTGGTGGTCCGTGGTGGTGGTCAGTGGTGGTGGTGGTGGTCAGTGGTGGTGGTCAGTGGTGGTGGTGGTCAGTGGTGGTGGTGGTGGTGGTCAGTGGTGGTGGTCAGTGGTGGTGGTGGTGGTCAGTGGTGGTGGTGGTCAGTGGTGGTGGTGGTGGGTGGTCAGTGGTGGTGGTGGTCAGTGGTGGTGGTGGTGGTCAGTGGTGGTGGTGGTCAGTGGTGGTGGTGGTCAGTGGTGGTGGTCAGTGGTGGTGGTGGTCAGTGGTGGTGGTGGTGGTGGTCAGTGGTGGTGGTCAGTGGTGGTGGTGGTGGTGGTCAGTGGTGGTGGTGGTCAGTTGTGGTGGTGGTGGTCAGTGGTGGTGGTGGTCAGTGGTGGTGGTCAGTGGTGGTGGTCAGTGGTGGGTGGTGGTCAGTGGTGGTGGTGGTCAGTGGTGGTGGTCAGTGGTGGTGGTGGTCAGTGGTGGTGGTCCGTGGCAGTGATGGTAGTCCGTGGCAGTGATGGTGGCCCGTGGTAGTGGTGGTCCGTGGTAGTGGTGGTCCGTGGTAGAGGTGGTCCGTGGCAAATAATGGATTAAGCTACTGAAGGGTAGAAGAGAGGAATGACTGGATAAGAGATAAGATAAAATTTCGTTCGGATTTTTAACCCCGGAGGGTTAGCCACCCAGGATAACCCAAGAAAGTCAGTGCGTCATCGAGGACTGTCTAACTTATTTCCATTGGGGTCCTTAATCTTGTCCCCCAGGATGCGACCCACACCAGTCGACTAACACCCAGGTACCTATTTGCTGCTAGGTGAACAGGACAACAGGTGTAAGGAAACGTGTCGAAATGTTTCCACCCGCCGGGAATCGAACCCGGGCCCTCCGTGTGTGAAGCGGGAACTTTTAGCCACCAGGCCACCGGGCCAGTAGAGAGGGAAGAGTGGAGGGGTGACTGGAGGAAAGGGAGGGAGGGAGGAGTGACTGGAGGGAAGGGAGGGAGGGAGGAGTGACTGGAGGGAAGGGAGGGAGGGAGGAGTGATTGGAGGGAAGGGAGGGAGGGAGGAGTGACTGGAGGGAAGGGAGGGAGGAGTGACTGGACGGAAGGGAGGGAGGGAGGAGTGACTGGAGGGAAGGGAGGGAGGGAGGAGTGATTGGAGGGAAGGGAGGGAGGGAGGAGGTGATTGGAGGGAAGGGAGGGAGGGAGGAGTGATTGGAGGGAAGGGAGGGAGGGAGGAGTGATTGGAGGGAAGGGAGGGAGGAGGAGGAGTGACTGGAGGGAGGGAGAGGTGACTGGAGGGAAGGGAGGGAGGGAGAGGTGACTGGAGGGAAGGGAGGGAGGGAGAGGTGACTGGAGGGAAGGGAGGGAGGGAGAGGTGACTGGAGGGAAGGGAGGGAGGGAGAGGTGACTGGAGGGAAGGGAGGGAGGGAGAGGTGACTGGAGGGAAGGGAGGGAGGGAGAGGTGACTGGAGGGAAGGGAGGGAGGGAGGAGTGACTGGAGGGAAGGGAGGGAGGGAGGGAGGAGTGACTGGAGGGAGGGAGAGGTGACTGGAGGGAAGGGAGGGAGGGAGAGGTGACTGGAGGCTATGGGATAAACTATCCTGATGAACGAGAACAGGGGAGACGAATAGGAAGGGGGAGATATGGGAAAATAATCAGAGAATTAGGGAGAAAGGGAAGATGAATAGGGATTTTAAGAGAGCAGACGGGGGGCTAAGCTCCCTATTTTTTAATTATTTCATGTTAGTACAAGTCATGTCGTTTTCATAGTAGATATGAATCATGTCTACAAGCTGGGTGACAAATCCCTGACCTCAGCTGTGGGAAAGTTGAGACACAAACATGTCTTTCATGTTTGTGGAGGAATAAGACATGTAGCTTCATGTTTTATTTATGGACATCAATGTAGTGAAGTGCTGTCCATGTCTGGTACCAGTCATCAACCTGCCGGTACCAGTCATCAACCTGCTGGTACCAGTCATCAACCTGCCGGTACCAGTCATCAACCTGCCGGTACCAGTCATCAACCTGCCGGTACCAGTCATCAACCTGCCGGTACCAGTCATCAACCTGCCGGTACCAGTCATCAACCTGCCGGTACCAGTCATCAACCTGCCGGTACCAGTCATCAACCTGCCGGTACCAGTCATCAACCTGCCGGCACCAGTCATCAACCTGCCGGTACCAGTCATCAACCTGCCGGTACCAGTCATCAACCTGCCGGTACCAGTCATCAACCTGCTGGTACCAGTCATCAACCTGCCGGTACCAGTCATCAACCTGCCGGTACCAGTCATCAACCTGCCGGTACCAGTCATCAACCTGCCGGTACCAGTCATCAACCTGCCGGTACCAGTCATCAACTGCCGGTACCAGTCATCAACCTGCCGGTACCAGTCATCAACCTGCCGGTACCAGTCATCAACCTGCCGGTACCAGTCATCAACCTGCCGGTACCAGTCATCAACCTGCCGGTACCAGTCATCAACCTGCCGGTACCAGTCATCAACCTGCCGGTACCAGTCATCAACCTGCCGGTACCAGTCGTCAACCTGCCGGTACCAGTCATCAACCTGCCGGTACCAGTCATCAACCTGCCGGTACCAGTCATCAACCTGCCGGTACCAGTCATCAACCTGCCGGTACCAGTCATCAACCTGCCGGTACCAGTCATCAGTGT
>NC_069491.1:6806312-6911107 GCF_026875155.1 Cherax quadricarinatus
CTACCTGATCCTCTAGCTTTTCAATCAGTTTCTGTGTGATACTATATCGGAAGCCTTCTTACAGTCCAATAAGATGCAGTCTACCCATCCCTCTCTCTCCTGCCTTACTTCTGTTACCTTATTGTAGAACTCCAGTAAGTTTGTGATGCAGGATTTCCCTTCCCTGAAGCTATGCTGGTTGTCGTGTATGAGTCCATTCCTTTGTAGGTGCTCCACCACTCTTCTCCTGATAATCTTCACCATAACTTTACGTACTATACATGTCAGCAACACAGGTCTGTAGTTTAGTACTGCCTGTCTGTCTCCTTTCTTAAAAATTGGAACTACGTTTGGTGTCGTATACACCTTGGCCAGTTGCCATTTATTGAAGGCTATTGTTAGTTGCAGCACACACAGTGCATCTGCTCCTTCTCTCAGGATCCACGGAGAGATGTTATCTAGGTCCACCTCCTTCGAGGTATCTAGTTCACCTAGCATTTTCTTTACCTCCTCCTCCACTGTGTACAGTGTGTCCTGCACTTGCTGGCGCACCCTACTCCCTAGGTTTGCTGGAAGTCTCTGTATGTATGCATAAATTTTATGAGGTATATATATATATATATATATATATATATATATATATATATATATATATATATATATATATATATATATATGTATTAGGGATGTACTAAAGTATCGGTATCGGCCATTTTTACGGTATCGATGAAAAAACGGCCGATACCAGCCGATACTTTCAAAATATTTGTATTACTTGTGTGCTTAAAAATATCAACATTAACACGCTACCTCACTACACACACACACACACACACACACACACACACACACACACACACACACACACACACACACACATCTCCCTAAATCCACTTACATGACCTTCCTTCCTCCTCCTCTTCCTTCATCTCCCTTTTAATTTTCCTCTTCATTGGAGATGTTAGAGGGATTTTGTTTTTGTTTTTTTGGTTGTTGTTGTTGTTGTTGACCGTCCTTGTTGTTAGTGGTACTAACGATGTACAGAAAAAAAGATAAGAGAGAGAGAGAGAGAGAGAGAGAGAGAGAGAGAGAGAGAGAACAACTGACCAGCATTATGAGAGTAACACACTTTTATGAACAAGGACCAACTAAAAATTTCGGTCTTTGGCCGAGACTTCTTTCTAGCTGGAGCCCAAATTATTTACGTTATCTCTCTTATCTTTCATAAAACTGGGTTAACATCGCACATAAACCAGATGTTTAACATTACAACCAGCAGGACACACATTTCTGGAGCCCTGCAGCTGGCGAGTCATGGAGGCCATGTAGCCTGTGTCTGTCATGACTTCCAATAGCACAAATAAATCGTACATAAGAGAAAGAAGCTTATGACGACGTTTCGGTCCTATTCAGACCATTGATTGATCACACTGTGAGGGTTATAATTGTGTACTGTTCCAGTCACGGTATTGTGCCGCCTTATTGGTGTATCCAATAACACTCGGAATGTGTCGCCACTTTGGTTGAGGTAGTCTAGACTCTCTCATATATATATATATATATATATATATATATATATATATATATATATGCAATAAGATCACAGTAAACAGGTGATTTTAAAATATGCAAAACAACCACTCTGAAAGAATAGAGAAATTCCAAGCGCTTTCGTGAGTAGTCACGAAAGTGCTTGGAATTTCTCTATTCTTTCAGAGTGGTTGTTTTGCATATATATATATATATATATATATATATATATATTATATATATAATGCGGATATTTCAAAGCATAGTAAGAGACGGGAAATTCAAAGTAAGTTTCACCACGACAGACGTCAAAGAACAGAGGTGAACTAAATGTAAGAATAGCAGAAGCCAACCCAGACATCATAGCTTTAACAAAGACGAAACTAAGGTTACATGAACCGGATATTAAATATCAGGGAAAGAAAGAGAAGTGATGTTAAGAGGATTGGCACTACTAAGGAGTGTCACTGTTAAGAGAAATGGTTGTAGAGGGTTTGTAGAGACAAGCCATCTTTTAGAAGAGGGTTTGAGTTTCAGGACTCGCCTACCACGAGTTCGAACCCTACCCGTTCTGTGATTTATTTGCAATCGTGTTTATACGATTTTGCGAACCATCTTTTAGAAGACTATACAAAAAAAAGAGACAGAATTCCTGAACTTAGTGCACTGGGACGAAAAATGAAGGATTTGTAAAATAGTGTGAGTATTCGGCCATAACATGATGTAGAAGGGAGGGAGGAGCCTAAAAACCAGAAGAAAAACAAGGAATAACGAAACCAGAGAGAACCAGTGGTTCACTGAAATATTTAGAGGTAAACATGAGAAGTGAAAGAGAGTTGTTGGGAAAAAACTACAGAAAGGGATGACTATCTGGAAAAAGAATGAACAGCAGGAAACAGAGACGTGAAGAAGAGGGAACAAAAGAACAGTGGGCAGAAGAGTGAGAAATGATTATGTGTGGATGAGACGAGACTCTTGAACGCATATCCAGACTGACACAACAGCGAGAACAACATCTGTACCGAAAATATCACATCAGAAGAATGATGTATGACACGAACAAGACTGAAGGACGGCCGGACCTGTAGTTCAGTGGCTTAAGGACTGTGAAGCGAAGTTCTTTACTGGGCGAGGACATCAGTTCCAGCCCGCGGCTGGAGGCTTCCAACAGTGCTGAGGGACGTGATTAAGCGTGAAGGACGCAGCACCAAGTATTAAAACCTCGGTAAGTATGCAAATATATATAATATATATATATATACAATGCAAGTAATTCGCGAGAGCATGCGAAATATACACAAACACTGATCTCTGGCTGAAGGAGACTCGAACCTACGAACCTTAGCACTGCGTACCTTGTCCTAAGGTTCGTAGGTTCGAGTCTCCTTCACCCAGAGATCAGTGTTTATATATATATATATATATATATATATATATATATATATATATATATATATATATTTGACAGAGGCAGCAGCAAGTTTTTGTAAGTTTGGGAATATACACTAACGATTACGGTGGTGAAGGAGTCTGCTGGGACTATTTGTGTCATAGGTAATGAGGGAGGGATGCAATCTCTACCTGCTCTCTCTCTCTCTCTCTCTCTCTCTCTCTCTCTCTCTCTCTCTCATTTCCTTCATCTCTTAGATTAGGGGGATTGGGGTGAATGTTGTTGGAAAAAGAAAGGAAGAGGAGGTCAAGGAGGATAGGAAGGAGGGGGATGAGGGGAAGAGGAGGTAGATGAGGAGAGGAAAGTGGATGAGGGGATGAGAGAGGTGGATGAGTGGGAGGAGGGAGGGGGATGACAGGGGGGGAAGGGAGAGATGTGGAGGCTGCACTATGAGATAAAGGACTCTGGGGATTTCCTTCTGAGAATCGTTAAATATTGATGAAAATTCTCGCAGCTGGAGGTACCACTGAGTTGGTGATGGTTGTTGGCGAAGGTGATGGTAGTGGTGGTGATGGAAGTGACGTTGATGGTAGTGATAGTGGTAGTGATGATGGTAGTGATGGTGATGGTAGTGACGGTGATGGTAGTGTTGATGGTAGTGGTAGTGATGATGGTAGTGATGGTGATGGTAGTGATGATGGTAGTGGTGGTGATGGTAGTGTTGATGGTAGTGATAGTGGTAGTGATGATGGTAGTGATGGTGATGGTGGTGTTTATGGTAGTGATGATGGTAGTGATGGTGATGGTAGTGTTTATGGTAGTGATAGTGGTAGTGATGATGGTAGTGATGGTGATGGTAGTGTTGATGGTAGTGATAGTGGTAGTGATGATGGTAGTGATGGTGATGTTGATAATGATGATAGTATGGTAGTGGTGGGAAAGGTAGTGTTGTGGTAGTGATAGGGTTATAAGGTAGTGATGGGATGGTATGTTGTTGGAGTGAAGTGGTAGTGTGATGGTGTAGGTAGTGAGGGGTAGTGATGATGGTAGTGATGTGGAGTGATGGTGGTAGTGAGGTGGTAGTCTGATGGTATGATGGTGGGTGAAAATGTGATAGTGATTTGTGGGGTGATGGTATGTTGATGGTAGTGAAGTGGTAGTGTGATGGTATGAGGGTGATGGAGTGTTGATGGTAGTGATAGGGAGGATGAGGTATATGATGGTAGTGATGGGTATGTGATGGTAGTGATGGTGGTAGTGAATGGAGGATGGTATGGTGATAATGTGATAGTGAGGTAGTGGGGTGATGGTAGTGTGATAGAAAAGGTTTTTATATATTATTATAATATAAATAATATAAAATATATAAATAATAATTATAAAATAAATTAAAAACAAGAAAGGTGTTAATTGACTATGGACATAAAGTTTTTTTTTTTAAAAAAAAAATATCCATTTATTCTTCTTTTTTTTTGGTTTTTTTTACACTTCCTCAACTACTGTTCACCCTAAAATTGCAAAGGGTTTGTTAAAAAATTTTTGTTTAAAAAAATTTTTCGTGTAAAAATTTTACTAAGGGGACGGGCGAGAAAAGGGAAATTTTCCCATGCCATACCACACTTCTGAGTGAAATACCCCATCAAACAAAAACTTTGCATAACAATGAAAAAAATTTAATAATTCTACGTATTGACAAGGGTAAATCGTAATTAACAAGTTCTTCGGATGGGGGAAATTTAAAAAATTAAAACGGAACTTTTGTAACAAAGAACATCAAAATCAATCATATTGTAACCATTTAAATCTATCAAAAATTTTTTTTTAAACGTTAAAGTTAAATTTATTACCACAACTGGGCCAAAATATTACTAGCAAATTAATAATTTATAAAAACTGACCTAGGAGCAATAATGGGTCTGGCTAAATTTACCGGGTTTTAGACTCATTTATATATTACATACATGACAGGGTTGAAAATTCTTGACTCCCGGTTCAAACCTTTAATGGGGAAAGGGATCGAAATATAGTAACCCCGAATAGATTCTTTTTAGTTAACGGGGGATTAAAATTTTCTGTATATTTGAAGATTTAAACGAAGCGGGGAGTTTTCCCTTTTTCTCCACCTCATTGTCTTAACTTTTTCATCCTCCGTCTCACCTCAGTCTTTCATTATTTAGCATTTTTTACCCACATCACTCTCTTCTTTCTTCGATTTCAACTTCAACTGCACTCCTCCCAAACTTCCTAAAAACCGCAAGTTATCTGCAGAAATTTTCAAAATTTTGTCTACAGAAACTTCACAGTGTTACAGAAATTTCACAAGTTTCTACAAAACTTCACAATTGCCCTACAGAAATTTCACAAGTTGTCTACAGAAACACAAAGTTGTTACAAAATTTCAAAATTGTCTACAAAACTTCACAAGTTGTCACAGAAACTTCAAAATTTTGTCTACAGAAACTTCACAAGTTGCTACAAAATTCACAAGTTTCTACAAAAAATTCACAATTTGTCTACAGAATTCACAATTTGTCTACAGAAATTCACAAGTTGTCTCAAAATTTCCAATTTCACAAAACACAACTACGAAATTCACAATTGCTACAGAAATTCAAAATTGTCTACAGAAATTCACAAGTTTATACAGAAACATTACGGGTTTTTTCTAAAAAAATTTACGGGTTTTTACAGAAACTTTAAGGTTGTCTACAGAAACTTTACAGGTTGTCTACAGAAATTTTACGGTTTGTCTAAGAAATTACAGTTGTTACGAATTTTACAGGTAGTCTACAGAACTTCACAAGTTGTCTACAGAAATTTCACAAGTTGTCTACAAAAACTTCACAATTGTCTAAGAAACTTACGGGTGTCTACAAAAATTTTTTTCAGGTTTTTTTTATGAAACTTCACAAGTTGTCAACAAAAATTCACAGCAGTCCCCCCACACAAAGAAACACTGTAACTCCCCCTAAACAGATCCACAATTTTTTAACCTGGCACCCCCACCCTGGCACCCACGTTCACTTTTACAGCCCGTTAATAAAGATTTCCCCTTTCTCTCTGACAAAACCCTAACAGCTAGGGGGGGGCCTAACGCTAGGGGGGGCCCTAACAGCTAGGGGTTTCCTAACACTAGGGGACGGGGAACTAAACTAAGCCTCACTAGTCTCGTAAATTAATTTTTTACAACCTTTTAAAAAACACCACCTCGAATTTTTTTTTTTTTTTACGACTTATATACCCAAAAGATTATTTTTTACATTTACTCACTACCACCCTTTCTTTTTTTCCACCTTATTTTTGCCTTCTCTAAAACTATAAAGCGATAATTATTCTAATATTTCTTCTAATTGACCAAGGTCATTTGGTTTTGCATCAACACTTGCCTTTTGTATTTCCCTCCCCCCTATTCGAATTGTTACCTTTAGCTTTTTTTGCTTGTATCGTTCTCCATGCCTGTCTTTGTTGTTTTCTTGTGTCAAATCTCCCAAGAAAGAGCATAACAAAGATGTATATTATTTCCATGCCTGTCCTTGTGTGTTAGTTCAAGCCTCCCCGAAAGAGCATAAAATGCTTACATTCTCCCTGAAGTCCTTTGTGTTTGTTTGTGTCAAAACTCCCACGAAGAGCATAACAAATGCATGTATCAGTTTTCTCCATGAATGTTCTTGTGTGCTTGTTGTGTCAAGCCTCCCACAAAAGCAAAATGCATGTACATTTCTCCCTGAAGTCCTTATGCTGTTATGTCAAGCCTCCCCCCGAAAAGAGCATAAATGCATGTTTTGTTACTCCATGAATGTTCTTGTGTGCTTTTTATGTAGCCCCCACGAAAGACATAAATGCATGTATCGTTACTCCCAGAATGTTCTTGTGTGCTTGTTTGTGTCAACCCCCCCCAAAAAAGCTAAATGCATCTATATTTTCTCCATGAATGTTCTTGTGTGCTGTTATGTCAAGTGCCCACGAAAGAGCATAAAAAAAATGAGCAAGAGGTTAATGAGTAAAATTTAAAACGGTGTACCGTCAACCCGGGGACCCTTAACGTTAACCCTGACATTCACCTCCAAAAAACACATTGCTTGGGATGTAACAAGGTTTTAAACCCCGTTCCCAGTTTCAAAAACTTGACCTTTTTCGGGGTTTAGTTATTCCTGCACGGACACTGGCACGGCACGGGCCGTACAATGGAAACAAAGATTTACTTTTATTTTCCTTACTACCTTCCTGGATACAAGAAATTGAAGAACTGGAAAAAGGGCAACACGGGGTACTTATTTGCAGATGTTTCCCCACCCAAAGGGTTTAAAACGATCAATACGGGCATAAACTGAAGACTGTAGAAGAGATAACTTCCCCCGCCTCGCAGAAATGCATACAGAAGACAGTATTGGATGAGGTAAACAATCCCTCAGTCTAGGGGTACGTGTTGAGCACAGGCGGGCGAAACATCTACATAATAAAATATATCCAGATGTTACGTGTTTAAGTCATCTATAATACTCCATCAACTTGACAACACTAGAAGAAAGTTGAAATAGAGGAGACAGTCTTAATATACACCAGTGTGTACTCACCTAGTTGTGGTTGTAGGGGTCGAGTCACAGCTCCTGGCCTCGCCTCTTCACTGTGTGTGTGTGTGTGTGTCCAACTCATTATTTCACCTATATGTGGTTTACAGGGGTGAAATATTAGCTCTTGGTCCCGCCTCTCTTGTGGCCTCTACCCGATTCACCCTTTTCGGGCTGTGTGAACCGTGTCATACCTATTCTTAAAAATATGTATGGGTATTTCGTTAATCGTTCCACTTGCTGAGGCACGCTAAGCTAAAGAAGTATTTCCTAAACCTATGATTACCCGCGTGTTTTCCTTTCCCGTGTTCCCCTTTTGTACCTTTCTCACCAGTGGTGCTCAGTTCCGGTCCCTTGCCCCCTTTTTCCCTTTTCGACTATTCCTCAACCCCTCTCCCTGCATCTTCTCACCTTCATCATCTTTAAAATAAATAAGATAAGATTTCGTTCGGATTTTTTAAAAACCCCGGGGGGTTAGCCCCCAGGTAACCAAAAAAGTCAGTGCGTCATCGGGGACAACTTATTTCCATTGGGGGGCCTTAATCTTGTCCCCCAGGATGCGACCCACCCAGTCGACTTAAACACCAGGTACCTATTTGCTGCTAGGTGAACAGGACAATAGGGGTTTAAGGGAAAAATGTCGAAAAGTTTCCACCCGCCGGGGAAACGAACCCGGGGCCCTCCGTGTGTGAACGGGAGCTTTAGCCCAAAGCACCAGGCTTTAGTTAGTGCCTCATTATCGGCAAATCATCGCATTAGGTTCATTACAAAAGTAATACTAAACAAAGGTCAGTAACCTGAAACCAGTATGAAAACAGGTATTATTGCTGACCTTGAGGAACGTCATAGTCACAACAAACTCCACTTTCCCATGCATATTGCATATACTATATATTAAAATATATATATATTATATAAAAAATAATTTTATATATATATATATATATATCAAAACAAACCACTGTGAAAAAGTAGTGAAATTCCAAGCGCTTTCGTGACTTCACACATTGTCAAGGAACTATAAAGTTAATGCATCAAAGGAAGGCAATTAAAGGGCTTAGACTACACTCACAGTCAACTCCCACAACAAAGAACACCTGACGCGCGACAATACCGGACTCATAAAAAGAGGAACAGCTGCAGTAGGTTCCGTGGTCAACTGGACAGGTCCTCACCACATCCCACTAACAAAATATTCTACCAAGAAATAAGGTTTATTATTTGTCCAATGTATTATTAAACTAACCAAATTTTATTAATTATAAATGACTAATTATATAAACCTAAGGAAATATATATATATTATATATATATATATATATATAATATATATATATATATATATATATATAAATATATATATGGCAAAACAACCACTCTGAAAGAATAGAGAAATTCCAAGCGCTTTCGTGGACTACTCACATTATCAAGGAACTATGAAAGTAAAGCAACCAAGGAGCTATATAAGGGGTCTGGCCAACACCTCATATCAGATCCGACAACGGTTAAACACCTGACGCGCGCCGGCCCAACTGGACAGGTCCTTTGCACAACCCACCTACAAACTATTTACTCCAAGAAAATTTAAAATTATTATTTGTCCAGTGTATTATTAAATTCTTCCAAATTCTATTAATTATAAATGGATCTAATTTATATAAACCAAAGGAAATATTCATATTATTGTCAAAACTGCTTTTTATGAAACAAGATTCAATTATATTCCTGTCGACCATGGACTTGCTTGATATCTACTTTCTCAACTTTTTGAAAATCAATTGGATGGTTAAAATCTCTTACATGAATAAATAGAGCATTGGAATCTTGTCCAGTTCTAATGCTATATTTATGTTGTTTTAATCTTAGTTCGAGATTTTTACCAGTTTGACCGTAATAAACTTTATCGCAAATTTTACAAGGAATCTTATAGACACCAATTGATTTTCAAAAAGTGAGAAAGTAGTATCAAGCAAGTCCATGGTCGACAGGAATATAATTGAATCTTGTTTCATAAAAAGCAGTTTTGACAATAATATGAATATTTTCTTTGGCTTGGGTTTATATAAATTAGATCCATTTATAATTAATAGAATTTGGGAAGAATTTAATAATACACTGGACAAATGATAATTTTTAAATTTTCTTGGGTAGAATAGTTTGTAGGTGGGTTGTGCAAAGGACCTGTCCAGTTGGGCCGGCGCGCGTCAGGTGTTTAACCGTTGTGGGATCTGATAGTGAGGTGTTGGCCAGACCCCTTATATAGCTTCCTTGGATGCTTTACTTTCATAGTTCCTTGATAATGTGAGTAGTCACGAAAGCGCTTGGAATTTCTCTTTTCTTTCAGAGTGGTTGTTTTGCATATTCTGAAATCACCTGTTTACTGTGATCTTATTGCATATTATATATATATATATATATATTTATATATATATATATATATATATATATATATATATATATATATATATATATATGTCGTGCCGAATATGTAAAACTGGTCCATTAGCAAGAACTCATTTAAAATTAAGTCCTTTCTAAAATTTTCTCTTATACGTTTAAAGATATATTTTTTTCATTAATGTTAATGTAAAAAATTTTAATTTTGCACCAAAAGGAACTTAGAAAACTTACCTAACCTTATCATAACAAGAGCAATTTATTTTAGCCTAACCCAACTAAATATATTTTATGTACGTTTACAATAATTTAGTACTAAACAAACACAGTGAAATATATTTTTTTCGTTAGGTTCAGAATGATTTTGGCGAAAATATTGCACACAAATTTTCACTTGTCCTATATGGCAAGATGAGCGTTGCTATTTAAGCCAAGATGGCAAGTTCTGCCTATTCGGCATGACATATATATATATATATATATATATATATATATTATGTGTGTGTGTATATATAATATATATATATATATATATATATATATATATATATATTGTATATATATAATATATATATATATATATATATATATATATAATATATATATATATGTATATATATAATATATATATATATATATAAATTATATATGTATATATATAATATATATATATATATATATATGTATATATATAATATATATATATATATTATATAATATATATATATATATATTATATATATATATATATATTATATATATATATATGTATATATATAATATATATATATATATATATATATATATATATATATATATATATATATATATATATATATATATAATATATATATATATAATTTTATTTTATCACACTGGCCGATTCCCACCAAGGCAGGGTGGCCCGAAAAAGAAAAACTTTCACCATCATTCACTCCATCACTGTCTTACCAGAAGGGTGCTTTACACTACAGTTTTTAAACTGCAACATTAACACCCCTCCTTCAGAGTGCAGGCACTGTACTTCCCATCTCCAGGATCAAGTCCGGCCTGCCGGTTTCCTGAATCCCTTCATAAATGTTATTTTGCTCACACTCCAACAGCACGTCAAGTATTTAAAAACCATTTGTCTCCATTCACTCCTATCAAACACGCTCACGCATGCCCGCTGGAAGTCCAAGCCCTCGCACACAAAACCTCCTTTACCTCCTCCTCTCCAACCTTTCCTAGGCCGACCCCTACCCGCCTTCTTTCCACTACAGACTATTACACTCTTGAAGTCATTCTGTTTGCTCCATTCTCTCTACATGTCCGAACCACCTCAACAACCCTTCCTCAGCCCTCTGGACAATAGTTTTGGCAAAACCCGTACCTCCTCTAACTTCCAAACTACGAATTCTCTGAATTTATTCACACCACACATTGCTCTCAGACATGACATCTCCACTGCCTCCAGCCTTCCCTCGCTGCAACATTCATTCACCCATGCTTCACACCCATATAAGAGCGTTGGTAAACTAATATCTCATACATTCCCCTCTTTGCCTCCAAGGACAAAGTTCTTTGTCTCCACAGACTCCTAAGTGCACCGCTCACTCTTTTCCCCTCATCAATTCTAAAGATTCACCTCAAACTTTCATAGACCCATCCGCTGACAAAGTCCACTCCCAAATATCTGAATACATTCACCTCCTCCATACTCTCTCCCTCCAATCGATATCCAATCTTTCATCACCTAATTTTTTTATCCTCATAACCTTATTTTTTCCTGTATTCCTTTTAATTTTTCTTTTTTTACATACACTATAAATTCATCCACCAACCTCTGAATTTCTTCAAAATCCCCCAAAGGGCACAGGGTCATCGGAAAGAGCAACTGGAAAATCCCCTTTATGGTGATTCTTTATCTTTTAACTCACCCCTCTTCCCAAAGACCCTCGCATTTACTTTTTACAACCCCCCTAAAAAAATTTTTAAAAACCACGGTGACATCACACACCCTTGTCAAAGGGCCCCTCTTTGACTGGGAAATAATTCCCTCTTTCCTAATACTCTAACTTGAGCCTCACTACCCCTTTTTAAAAACTTTTCACTGCTTTCAGAAACCTCCTCCTACAAACCATACCCTGCAACATCTGCCACATTCCCCCCCTTTTCCACCTGAAATACGCCTTTTCCAAAATCCATAAATGCACAAAAACCTCTTTAGCCTTATCTAAATACTTTTTCACTTATATGTTTCACTGTAAACACCTGGTCCACATACCCCCTCCTTTCCTAAAGCCTCCTTTTTCATTGCTACCTATTCTCCGTCTTACTCTTAATTCTTCAATAACAACTCTACCCTACATTTACCCGGTATACTCAACAGACTTATCCCCCTATAATTTTTGCACTCTCTTTTGTCCCCCTTTTCCTTTATAAAATGAAATATGATGCTCTGCCCCAATCCCTAGGTACCTTCCCTCTTCCATACATTTACTAAATAATTGCACCAACCACTCCAAAACTATATCCCCACCTGCTTTTAACATTTCTATCTTTATCCCATCAATCCCAGCTGCCTTACCCCCTTTCATTTTACCTACTGCCTCACGAACTTCCCCCACACTCACAACTGGCTCTTCCTCACTCCTACAAGATGTTATTCCTCCTTGCCCTTACACGAAATCACAGCTTCCCTATCTTCATCAACATTTAACAATTCCTCAAAATATTCCCTCCATCTTCCAATACCTCTAACTCTCCATTTAATAACTCTCCTCTCTATTTTTAATGACAAATCCATTTGTTCTCTAGGCTTCCTTAACTTGTTAATCTCACTCCAAAACTTATTCTTATTTTCAACAAAATTTGTTGATAACATCTCACCCACTCTCTCATTTGCTCTCTTTTTACATTGCTTCACCACTCTCTTAACCTCTCTCTTTTTCTCCATATTACTCTTCCCTCCTTGCATCACTTCTACTTTGTAAAAAACTTCTCATATGGTAACTTTTTCTCCCTTACTACTCTCTTTACATCATTCCACCAATCGCTCCTCTTCCCTCCCGCACCCACTTTCCTGTAACCACAAACTTCTGCTGAACACTCTAGCAGTACATGTATATATATATATATATATATATATATAAAGTTATCAAATTATCAAAGCAAGTTTTCAAAATAATCACGTCTTTAGGTAAGTCTTTGATCTATAGATAGGTTTACAGCTGTAAGTTTCGAGAGTTATCTCTGGCAAGTGAAGTGTGAGGGTCGAGAGTGTTGGAACTCAGGGGAATTATTTATGCAGGAGCGACTGTGAACTATTTACTGAGGTGAACATAAATGTTTGTCTCGTGATGAGGGAGGTTACACTGCCACACCCTGACAACATTACCCTGTTTACTGGCAGGGAGGGAAGAGACATGGAGGCAGGGAAGCAGGGAGATGAGGAAAGAAGCAGGAAGCCAAGAAGGGAGACAGGGAGGGAAGCAGAAAGCCAAGAAGGGAGACAGGGAGCGAAGCAGAAAGCCAAGAAGGGAGACAGGGAGGGAAGCAGAAAGACAAGGAGGGAGACAGGGAGGGAAGCAGAAAGCCAAGGAGGGAGACAGGGAGGGAAGCAGGGAGGGAAGCAGAATGCCAAGAAGGGAGACAGGGAGCGAAGCAGAAAGCCAAGAAGGGAGACAGGGAGGGAAGCAGAAAGCCAGGAGGGAGACAGGGAGGGAAGCAGATGCCAAGAAGGGAGACAGGGAGCGAAGCAGAAAGCCAAGAAGGGAGACAGGGAGGGAAGCAGAAAGCCAAGGAGGGAGACAGGGAGGGAAGCAGAAAGCCAAGGAGGGAGACAGGGAGGGAAGCAGGGAGGGAAACAGGGAGGGAAGCAGGGAGGGAAGCAGGAGGGAAGCAGGAACGGAAGCAGGGAGGGAGATAGGGAGGGAAGCAGGGAGGGAGACAGGGAGGGAAGCAGGAAGGGAGCAGGGGGGGAGACAGGGAAGGAAGCAGGAAGGGAAGCAGGAAGGGAACCAGGGAGGGAGACAGGGAGGGAAGCAGGAAGGGAAGCAGAGAGGGAGGACAGGGAGGGAAGCAGGAAGGGAAGCAGGGAGGGAAGCAGGAGGGAAGCAGGAAGGGAAGCAGCAACGGAACCCAGGGAGGGGAGACAGGGAGGGAAGCAGGAAGGGAAGCAGGGAGGGAGACAGGGAGGGAAGCAGGAAGGGAAGCAGGGAGGGAAGCAGGAAGGGAAGCGGGAGGGAAGCAGGGAGGGAAGCAGGGAGGGAAGCAGGAAGCCAAGGAGGGAGACAGGGAGGAAGCATGGAGGGAAGCAGGAGGAAAGCAGGGAGGAAGCAGGGAGGGAAGCAGGGAGGGAAGCAGGGAGGGAAAGCAGGGAGGGAAGCAGGAAGGGAAGCAGGGAGGGAAGCAGGGAGGGAAGCAGGAAGAGAAGCAGGAACGGAAGCAGGGAGGGAGATAGGGAGGGAAGCAGGAAGGGAAGCAGGGAGGGAGACAGGGAGGGAAGCAGGAAGGAAGCAGGGAGGGAGACAGGGAGGAAGCAGGAAGGGAAGCAGGGAGGGAGACAGGGAGGGAAGCAGGGAGGGAAGCAGGAAGGAAGCAGGGAGGGAGACAGGGAGGGAAGCAGGAAGGGAAGCAGGGATGGAAGCAGGGAGGGAAGCAGGAAGAAGCAGGAACGGAAGCAGGGAGGGAGATAGGGAGGGAAGCAGGAAGGGAAGCAGAGAGGGAGACAGGGAGGGAAGCAGGAAGGGAAGCAGGGAGGGAGACAGGGAGGGAAGCAGGAAGGGAAGCAGGAACGGAAGCAGAGAGGGAGACAGGGAGGGAAGCAGGAAGGGAAGCAGGGAGGGAGACAGGGAGGGAAGCAGGGAGGGAAGCAGGGAGGGAAGCAGGGAGGGAAGCAGGAAGGGAAGCAGGGAGGGAAGCAGGGAGGGAAGCAGGGAGGGAAGCAGGAAGGGAAGCAGGGAGGGAAGCAGGGAGGGAAGCAGGGAGGGAAGCAGGGAGGGAAGCAGGAAGGGAAGCAGGGAGCGAAGCAGGGAGCGAAGCAGGGAGCGAAACAGGGAGCGAAGCAGGAGGGAAGCAGGGAGGGAAGCAGGGAGGAAGCAGGGAGGGAAGCAGGGAGGGAAGCAGGGAGGGAAGCAGGGAGGGAAGCAGGGAGGGAAGCAGGGAGGGAAGCAGGGAGGGAAGCAGGAAGGGAAGCAGGGAGGGAAGCAGGGAGGAAGCAGGGAGGGAAGCAGGGAGGGAAGCAGGAAGGGAAGCAGGGAGGGAAGCAGGGAGGGAAGCAGGGAGGGAAGCAGGGAGGGAAGCAGGGAGGGAAGCAGGGAGGGAAGCAGGGAGGGAAGCAGGAAGGGAAGCAGGGAGGGAAGCAGGAAGGGAAGCAGGGAGGGAAGCAGGGAGGGAAGCAGGGAGCGAAGCAGGGAGGGAAGCAGGGAGGGAAGCAGGAGGGAAGCAGGGAGGGAAGCAGGGAGGGAAGCAGGGAGGGAAGCAGGGAGGGAAGCAGGGAGGGAAGCAGGGAGGGAAAGCAGGGAGGAAGGGAAGGGAAGCAGGGAGGGAAGCAGGGAGGGAAGCAGGGGGGGAAGCAGGGAGGGAAGCAGGGAGGGAAGCAGGGAGGGAAGCAGGGAGGGAAGCAGGAAGGGAAGCAGGGAGGGAAGCAGGGAGGGAAGCAGGGAGGGAAGCAGGGAGGGAAGCAGGGAGGGAAGCGGGAGGGAGCAGGAGGGAAGCAGGGAGGGAAGCAGGGAGGGAAGCAGGGAGGGAAGCAGGAGGGAAGCAGGGAGGGAAGCAGGGAGGGAAGCAGGGAGGGAAGCAGGGAGGGAAGCAGGGAGGGAAGCAGGGAGGGAAGCAGGGAGGGAAGCAGGGAGGGAGACAGGGAGGGAAGCAGGGAGGGAAACAGGGAGGGAAGCAGGGAGGGAAGCAGGGAGGGAAGCAGGGAGGGAAGCAGGGAGGGAAGCAGGGAGGGAAGCAGGAAGGGAAGCAGGGAGGGAAGCAGGGAGGGAAGCAGGAAGGGAAGCAGGGAGGGAAGCATGGAGCGAAGCAGGAAGGGAAGCAGGGAGGGAAGCAGGAAGGGAAGCAGGGGGGGAAGCAGGGAGGGAAGCAGGGAGGGAAGCAGGGAGGGAAGCAGGGAGGGAAGCAGGAAGGGAAGCAGGGAGGGAAGCAGGGAGGGAAGCAGGAAGGGAAGCAGGGAGGGAAGCAGGGAGGGAAGCAGGGAGGGAAGCAGGGAGGGAAGCAGGGAGGGAAGCAGGAAGGGAAGCAGGGAGGGAAGCAGGGAGGGAAGCAGGGAGGGAAGCAGGGAGGGAAGCAGGGAGGGAAGCAGGGAGGGAAGCAGGAAGGGAAGCAGGGAGGGAAGCAGGGAGAGAAGCAGGAAGCGAAGCAAGAACGGAAGCAGGGGGGAGACAGGGAGGGAAGCAGGAAGGGAAGCAGGGAGGGAGACAGGGAGGGAAGCAGGAAGGGAAGCAGGGATGGAAGCAGGGAGGAAGCAGGAAGAGAAGCAGGAACGGAAGCAGGGAGGGAGATAGGGAGGGAAGCAGGAAGGGAAGCAGAGAGGGAGACAGGGAGGGAAGCAGGAAGGGAAGCAGGGAGGGAGACAGGGAGGGAAGCAGGAAGGGAAGCAGGAACGGAAGCAGAGAGGGAGACAGGGAGGGAAGCAGGAAGGGAAGCAGGGAGGGAGACAGGGAGGGAAGCAGGGAGGGAAGCAGGGAGGGAAGCAGGGAGGGAAGCAGGAAGGGAAGCAGGGAGGGAAGCAGGGAGGGAAGCAGGGAGGGAAGCAGGAAGGGAAGCAGGGAGGGAAGCAGGGAGGGAAGCAGGGAGGGAAGCAGGGGGGAAGCAGGGAGGGAAGCAGGAAGGGAAGCAGGGAGCGAAGCAGGGAGCGAAGCAGGGAGCGAAACAGGGAGCGAAGCAGGGAGGGAAGCAGGGAGGGAAGCAGGGAGGGAAGCAGGGAGGGAAGCAGGGAGGGAAGCAGGGAGGGAAGCAGGAAGGGAAGCAGGGAGGGAAGCAGGGAGGGAAGCAGGGAGCGAAGCAGGGAGGGAAGCAGGGAGGGAAGCAGGGAGGGAAGCAGGGAGGGAAGCAGGGAGGGAAGCAGGGAGGGAAGCAGGGAGGGAAGCAGGGGGGGAAGCAGGAAGGGAAGCAGGGAGGGAAGCAGGGAGGGAAGCAGGGAGGGAAGCAGGGGGGGAAGCAGGGAGGGAAGCAGGGAGGGAAGCAGGGAGGGAAGCAGGGAGGGAAGCAGGGAGGGAAGCAGGGAGGGAAGCAGGGAGGGAAGCAGGAAGGGAAGCAGGGAGGGAAGCAGGGAGGGAAGCAGGGAGGGAAGCAGGGAGGGAAGCAGGGAGGGAAGCAGGGAGGGAAGCAGGGAGGGAAGCAGGGGGGGAAGCAGGGAGGGAGACAGGGAGGGAAGCAGGGAGGGAAACAGGGAGGGAAGCAGGGAGGGAAGCAGGGAGGGAAGCAGGGAGGGAAGCAGGGGGGGAAGCAGGGAGGGAAGCAGGGAGGGAAGCAGGAAGGGAAGCAGGGAGGGGAAGCAGGGAGGGAAGCAGGAAGGGAAGCAGGGAGGGAAGCGGGGAGGGAAGCATGGAGCGAAGCAGGAAGGGAAGCAGGGAGGGAAGCAGGAAGGGAAGCAGGAGGGAAGCAGGGAGGGAAGCAGGGAGGGAAGCAGGGAGGGAAGCAGGGAGGGAAGCAGGAAGGGAAGCAGGGAGGGAAGCAGGGAGGGAAGCAGGAAGGGAAGCAGGGAGGGAAGCAGGGAGGGAAGCAGGGAGGGAAGCAGGGAGGGAAGCAGGGAGGGAAGCAGGAAGGGAAGCAGGGAGGGAAGCAGGGAGGGAAGCAGGGAGGGAAGCAGGGAGGGAAGCAGGGAGGGAAGCAGGAAGGGAAGCAGGGAGGGAAGCAGGGAGAGAAGCAGGGAGGGAAGCAAGGAGGGAAGCAGGGAGGGAAGCAGGGAGGGAAGCAGGGAGGGAAGCAGGGAGGGAGACAGGGAGGGAAGCAGGGAGGGAAGCAGGGAGGGAAGCAGGGAGGGAAGCAGGGAGGGAAGCAGGGAGTGAAGCAGGGAGGGAAGCAGGAAGGGAAGCAGGGAGGGAAGCAGGGAGGGAAGCAGGGAGGGAAGCAGGGAGGGAAGCAGGGAGAGAAGCAGGGAGGGAAGCAGGGAGGGAAGCAGGGAGGGAAGCAGGGAGGGAGACAGGGAGGGAAGCAGGGAGGGAAGCAGGGAGGGAAGCAGGGAGGGAAGCAGGGAGGGAGACAGGGAGGGAAGCAGGGAAGGAAGCAGGGAGGGAAGCAGGGAGGGAAGCAGGGAGGGAGACAGGGAGGGAAGCAGGGAGGGAAAGCAGGGAGGGAAGCAGGGAGGGAAGCAGGGAGGGAAGCAGGGAGGAAGCAGGGAGGAAGCAGGGAGGGAAGCAGGGAGGGAAGCAGGGAGGGAAGCAGGGAGGGAAGCAGGGAGGGAAGCAGGGAGGGAAGCAGGAAGGGAAGCAGGAAGGGAAGCAGGGAGGGAAGCAGGGAGGGAAGCAGGGAGGGAAGCAGGGAGGGAAGCAGGGAGGGAAGCAGGAAGGGAAGCAGGGAGGGAAGCAGGAAGGGAAGCAGGAAGGGAAGCACGGAGGGAAGCAGGAAGGGAAGCAGGGAGGGAAGCAGGGAGGGAAGCAGGAAGGGAAGCAGGGAGGGAAGCAGGAAGGGAAGCAGGAAGGGAAGCAGGAAGGGAAGCAGGAAGGGAAGCAGGGAGGGAAGCAGGGAGGGAAGCAGGGAGGGAAGCAGGAAGGGAAGCAGGGAGGGAAGCAGGAAGGGAAGCAGGAAGGGAAGCAGGAAGGGAAGCAGGGAGGGAAGCAGGGAGGGAAGCAGGGAGGGAAGCAGGAAGGGAAGCAGGGAGGGAAGCAGGGAGGGAAGCAGGAAGGGAAGCAGGAAGGGAAGCAGGGAGGGAAGCAGGGAGGGAAGCAGGGAGGGAAGCAGGAAGGGAAGCAGGAAGGGAAGCAGGAAGGGAAGCAGGAAGGGAAGCAGGGAGGGAAGCAGGAAGGGAAGCAGGGAGGGGAAGCAGGAAGGGAAGCAGGAAGGGAAGCAGGAAGGGAAGCAGGGAGGGAAGCAGGAAGGGAAGCAGGGAGGGAAGCAGGAAGGGAAGCAGGAAGGGAAGCAGGAAGGGAAGCAGGAAGGGAAGCAGGAAGGGAAGCAGGAAGGGAAGCAGGAAGGGAAGCAGGAAGGGAAGCAGGAAGGGAAGCAGGAAGGGAAGCAGGAAGGGAAGTTTGGTTTCGTCTTTATGTGTTTGTTATAACTTTATTGAAGGTGTCTTAGTTGCGTCATTGATTTGTCTTAGTTGCGTCATTGATTTGTCTTAGTTGCGTCATTGATTTGTCTTAGTTGCGTCATTGATTTGTCTTTGTTGCGTCATTGATTTGTCTTAGTTGCGTCATTGATTTGTCTTTGTTGCGTCATTGATTTGTCTTTGTTGCGTCATTGATTTGTCTTTGTTGCGTCATTGATTTGTCTTTGTTGCGTCATTGATTTATCTTTGTTGCGTCATTGATTTGTCTTTGTTGCGTCATTGATTTATCTTTGTTGCGTCATTGATTTGTCTTTGTTGCGTCATTGATTTGTCTTTGTTGCGTCATTGATTTGTCTTTGTTGCGTCATTGATTTGTCTTTGTTGCGTCATTGATTTTTTCTTTGTTGCGTCATTGATTTGTCTTTGTTGCGTCATTGATTTGTCTTTGTTGCGTCATTGATTTGTCTTTGTTGCGTCATTATGTCTTCGTTGTTGGTGCTGGCGTGTGTAACAATGGTGCTACACCACCGTCGGTAATGTGTGTAGCATTAGTGGTGATGGTGGTTTGTAGTAGTGGTGGTAGTTGGTAGTGGTGTGGTGGTGGTAGTTGTGGTGGTAGTAATAGTAGTGGTGGGGGTTGTGGTGGTGGTGGTGGTAGTAGTTGTGGTGATTGTAGTGGTGGTGTTAGTGGTGGTGATGGTAGTGGTCGTAGTGGTGATGGTAATGGTGGTGGTAGTTGTGATGTATGTAGTGGTGGTGATAGTAGTGGTGGTGGTAGTGGTGGTGGTAGTGATGATAGTAGTGGTGGTGGCAGTGTTGATAGTAGTGGTGGTGGTAGTGTGATGTGGTGGTGGGGTAGTGTGATAGTGGTGGTGGTGGTGGTGGTAGTGATGATAGTAGTGGTGGTGGTGGCAGTGATGATAGTAGTGGTGGTGGTAGTGATGATAGTAGTGGTGGTGGCAGTGATGATAGTAGTGGTGGTGGCAGTGATGATAGTAGTGGTGGTGGTAGTGATGATAGTGGTGGTGGTGGTGGTGGTAGTGATGATAGTAGTGGTGGTGGTGGTAGTGATGACAGTAGTGATGGTACTGGGCATGTGAGAAGGCATCTTAACGTCAGGCTAAAATTATGCCACATGGGTAGGTTCCCTGCCCCCACCAAAAAAAAGGTTGGGTCAAATTAAAATTCTCACCATACATCAAATTAGGTAAGTTTTGGTTCAAAATAAGAACCTTGCATATCCAAAAAGTCATATATTTTATGCCGAGGGCGTTGAAGACTTCGGGAATTTCTCTCTCATTGCTAAAAGTATATACATAGAAGTCTATGTATTCTTGAAGTCAGAAGTCACAGACGAGATGAAGACTGGATGTTCCAATCTCTTGTCTGCTGTCTTCCCACGGTAAATATCAGAGTATTGTATCCCCCACAGTAACTACCATAGTCTTGTATCCCTCACAGTAACTACCAGTCTCTTGTATCCCTCACAGTAACTACCAGTCTCTTGTATCCCTCACAGTAACTACCATAGTCTTGTATCCCTCACAGTAACTACCAGTCTCTTGTATCCCTCACAGTAATTACCAATCTCTTGTATCCCTCACAGTAACTACCATAGTCTTGTATCCCTCACAGTAACTACCAGTCTCTTGTATCCCTCACAGTAACTACCAGTCTCTTGTATCCCTCACAGTAACTACCAGTCTCTTGTATCCCTCACAGTAACTACCAAAGTCTTGTATCCCCACATAGTAACTACCAGAATTTTGTACCCACACAATAACTACCAGAGTCTTGTATCCCTCACAGTAACTACCAGTCTCTTGTATCCCTCACAGTAACTACCAGTCTCTTGTATCCCTCACAGTAACTACCAGAGTCTTGTATCCCCACACAGTAAGTACCAGAGTCTTGTATCCCCACACAGTAAGTACCAGAGCTTTGTACCCACACAGTAACTACCAGTCTTGTATCCTCAAAGTAACTACCAGAGTCTTGTACCCACACAGTAACTAACAGAGTCTTGTACCCACATAGTAACTAACAGAGTCTTGTACCCACACAGTAACCACCAGCCTTATATCACCCACAGTAACCACCAGTCTTGTATCACCCACAGTAACCACCAGTCTTGTATCACCCACAGTAACCACCAGTCTTGTATCACCCACAGTAACCACCAGTCTTGTATCACCCACAGTAACCACCAGTCTTGTATCACCCACAGTAACCACCAGTCTTGTATCACCCACAGTAACCACCAGTCTTGTATCACCCACAGTAACCACCAGTCTTGTATCACCCACAGTAACCACCAGTCTTATATCACCACAGTAACCACCAGTCTTGTATCACCCACAGTAACCACCAGTCTTGTATCACCCACAGTAACCACCAGTCTTGTATCACCCCACAGTAACCACCAGTCTTGTATCACCAACAGTAAACCACCAATCTTGTATCACCCACAGTAACCACCAGTCTTGTATCACCCACAGTAAACCACCAGTCTTATATCACCCACAGTAACCACCAGTCTTGTATCACCAACAGTAACCACCAGTCTTGTATCACCCACAGTAACCACCAGTCTTGTATCACCCACAGTAACCACCAGTCTTGTATCACCCACAGTAACCACCAGTCTTGTATCACCCACAGTAACCACCAGTCTTATATCACCCACAGTAACCACCAGTCTTGTATCACCCACAGTAACCACCAGTCTTGTATCACCCACAGTAACCACCAGTCTTATATCACCCACAGTAACCACCAGTCTTGTATCACCAACAGTAACCACCAGTCTTGTATCACCCACAGTAACCACCAGTCTTGTATCACCCACAGTAACCACCAGTCTTGTATCACCACCAGTAACCACCAGTCTTGTATCACCCACAGTAACCACCAGTCTTATATCACCCACAGTAACCACCAGTCTTGTATCACCCACAGTAACCACCAGTCTTGTATCACCCACAGTAACCACCAGTCTTATATCACCCACAGTAACTACCAGTGCAGTGCTCCCACATAAAATCATAAGTTGATTCAAATATAAAAATATTTATTTCCTTGTCACAGCTCACGGACGGACCACTCGTGAGTAACATCTAACATTATCATCTATAAAGGCATGACATAACTGTCTTGTTTCTTTAAGCTATCGTGGTGTACTTACTAATGTTTGTGTTTCGCTATATATATGTATGTTGCTGTTATTTATCAGGAAGATGTTACTCAATTTTTATGGAGTTGTGTTTGTTTGGGAGATGGTGCTTGATTTCTACGGGGGTAAGTCTACTTGGAAGATTGGTACCTGCTTTCTACGGGGGTAAGTCTGGTTGGAAGATTGGTACCTGCTTTCTACGGGGGTAAGTCTAGTTGGAAGATTGGTACCTGCTTTCTACGGGGGTAAGTCTAGTTGGAAGATTGGTACCTGCTTTCTACGGGGGTAAGTCTAGTTGGAAGATTGGTACCTGCTTTTCTACGGGGGGTAAGTCTAGTTGGAAGATTGGTACCTGCTTTCTACGGGGGTAAGTCTAGTTGGAAGATTGGTACCTGCTTTCTACGGGGGTAAGTCTAGTTGGAAGATTGGTACCTGCTTTCTACGGGGGTAAGTCTAGTTGGAAGATTGGTACCTGCTTTCTACGGGGGTAAGTCTAGTTGGAAGATTGGTACCTGCTTTCTACGGGGGTAAGTCTAGTTGGAAGATTGGTACCTGCTTTCTACGGGGGTTAAGTCTAGTTGGAAGATTGGTACCTGCTTTCTACGGGGGTAAGTCTAGTTGGAAGATTGGTACCTGCTTTCTACGGGGGTAAGTCTAGTTGGAAGATTGGTACCTGCTTTCTACGGGGGTAAGTCTAGTTGGAAGATTGGTACCTGCTTTCTACGGGGGTAAGTCTGGTTGGAAGATTGGTACCTGCTTTCTACGGGGGTAAGTCTAGTTGGAAGATTGGTACCTGCTTTCTACGGGGGTAAGTCTAGTTGGAAGATTGGTACCTGCTTTCTACGGGGGTAAGTCTAGTTGGAAGATTGGTACCTGCTTTCTACGGGGGTAAGTCTAGTTGGAAGATTGGTACCTGCTTTCTACGGGGGTAAGTCTAGTTGGAAGATTGGTACCTGCTTTCTACGGGGGTAAGTCTAGTTGGAAGATTGGTACCTGCTTTCTACGGGGGTAAGTCTAGTTGGAAGATTGGTACCTGCTTTCTACGGGGGTAAGTCTAGTTGGAAGATTGGTACCTGCTTTCTACGGGGGTAAGTCTAGTTGGAAGATTGGTACCTGCTTTCTACGGGGGTAAGTCTAGTTGGAAGATTGGTACCTGCTTTCTACGGGGGTAAGTCTAGTTGGAAGATTGGTACCTGCTTTCTACGGGGGTAAGTCTAGTTGGAAGATTGGTACCTGCTTTCTACGGGGGTAAGTCTGGTTGGAAGCTGCGCACTTTGGGATGAATACAAGAACACATGAATGGAAGAACACTAAAGTGGGAATACTGGCCCGTGCTTGGCAGGTCTTTCTCAAATCCAACCTCTCTCACCATTCTTACACCCACGTAAACTGCAAGCTTCAACAACCCTGCTAACCTACTCTCTGCAGGTCCCATTAAAATCCAACCCTTCTCACTTGTGTGTGTGCCTAACCTATTTTTAAAACTACGTAATGTTTTGGCTTCTATGACCTACTTGGCAGGTTGTTCCACTCATTGACTTCTATTGCCAAACCAGAACTGTTCTACGTCAATTCTAAATGTAAACTTATCTAATTTGAATCTATTACTTTGTGTTCCTTCTTGGTTGAATATCCTCAATTTTCTATTTGTGTTTCCTTTATTTATTCCCGTCTTTCGCTTGTGCACTTCTGATATGTCTCCCCTCATTACACATCTATCAAGAAAGGAAGTTTCAGGGCCCCCAGTCTTCATGTGAAAGATTTGTCTTACAGTGGATTAATTTTGTTATCCTTCTCTGTATGTTCTCCAATGTAAGGGAGTGAATGAGGCAGGACAAGGACTGAATTGTACGAAGTAGGGCAGGGAATGTATGAGGTAAGGCAGGGAATGTATGAGGTAGGGCAGGGAATGTATGATGTAGGGCAGGGAATGTATGAGGTAGGGCAGGGAATGTATGAGGTAGGGCAGGGAATGTATGAGGTAGGGCAGGGAATGTATGAGGCAGGGCAGGGAATGTATGAGGTAGGGCAGGGAATGTATGAGGTTGGGCAGGGAATGTATGAGGCAGGGCAGGGAATGTATGAGGTAAGGCAGGGAATGTATGAGGTAAGGCAGGGAATGTATGAGGTTGGGCAGGGAATGTATGAGGCAGGGCAGGGAATGTATGAGGCAGGGCAGGGAATGTATGAGGTAGGGCAGGGAATGTATGAGGCAACGCGGGGTATTATCGGCATTCCCTATAAGCTTGGGGTGCTCTCAGCTCTGCCAGTCACCCAGTGATGCTCCCACCTCTGTCAGCCAGTGATGCTCCCATCTCAGCCAGTCAGAGCACACACACAGAGAGAGAGAGAGAGAGAGAGAAGAGAGAGGAGAGAGAGAGAGAAGAGAGAGAGAGAGAGAGAGAGAGAGAGAGAGAAGAGAGAGAGAGAGAGAGAGCTCTGTTATAAATACTACCCCGTGAAGGCCACACTTTGATATCTATCCATCAAAGCGCAGGTACACACATACAGCCTCACTCACTTAATAGATAGTTTCCTGGTTTTTCTCCATTAAGTATTCGAAGAGAAAATTAGTTTTACAATGAGTATACATCGATTAATCTTGCAGTGTGAGTTTTACATTCTTTCACAATGACAGGCCAATTTACACGTAATTGTAAAAATAAAAATTTACAACACACTATTCACTGTAACTGATTACGTTTACACTTTTTCTGAGCAATATATTTTGGTTGAGCTGTAAATGTTGACCGCATTTTTTCGTCAGTCAAATTTTCATTAGCTATTTTCAAGCGTGAATCTATTTCGTCGTCCCGAATCAGCGAGAGTTTGCTTAGTTGACTGGTGGATGGTCGGGGGTTTAAGTTTCGACTGTATTGACTGGTGGATGGTCGGGGGTTAAAGTTTCGACTGTATTGACTGGTGGATGGTCGGGGGTTTAAGTTTCGACTGTATTGACTGGTGGATGGTCGGGGGTTTAAGGGTTTCGACTGCACGAGGGACATTCCAGCTGCACGTAACCTGTTCACCACTAAGTCAAGAATACTTTATGTGCAACTAATGCCACGTTTTTATTAAGGCAACGTTTCGCTCTCCAGGAGCTTTGTCAAACCGTACCGTGAACGGCTTGACAAAGTCCTGGAGAGCGAAACGTTGCTACAACATAAATGTCGCTTTAGCTGCACATGTGTCCTTTTACCTAACATATTATGGGTAATTCTACAGTATTACAGATGTGTTAAATTCATGCAGATTTTTTACAAGATTAATGGATATATACAGGTTAAAGGACGAGTAGAAGAACACAATTTACAAACTGTGGAACTAACAGAAACTTGCTTTTAAACTTCTACTTTCTGTGCATTTTTCAATAAAATTATATTTATAGAATGTTCTAAATGTTAGTTTTTAAATACTTTCATGTGTTTATGTTGTTTTTAGTTAAATCTCGATGTTAGCAACATAGTCTATGTTATGAATCCACATTATTTTTCAAATTTGTTATATATATAAGACTGCTGTTATGAAGTTGTGTGTATTTTTTACATTCTATGTGTTATTATTGATGTTCTTATTGATGTTAACATTGATGTTAATTTTTTGGTGTGTATATTAAGAGATATTGAGATTAAATTTGTAAATTCTCGAGGTTAGGTGATGTGACTTGAACATATTTAAATTAAAAAATGCCTTGAAATACATACCATTTAATTTCTAATGTTATATGTACATACATACACACATGCATACAAATCGCAGTCAGCAGGATTCGAAACCAGGTTGGGGAGTTGCATAACTCCCCAAGTGACTTTATACCACAGGGCCACAGATGCCCAGCCTGTTTACAAGCACGTTTTTTTTACCTAGCCCCTAGCACACCCCCACGCCACGTACCCACCCCACGCCACGTATCCCAATTCCACGTACACACATCCCCATTATACGTGAACACCCCCACGCCACGTACACACTCCCACGCCACGTACACACTCCCACGCCACGTACACACTCCCACGCCACGTACACACATACCACTTCTATTCCTAAATAATACACAAATGGAAGTCCAAAAAACACATACGTGAAAAAAAACCACGCACATTCGCCCCCAAACTACGCACTTACGCCAAGAAATAAAACAGAATTTCAGCCAAACATAAAACATATACAATAAGAAAATCTTTGCTCCAGTCGCAAAAAAAAACACCAACAAAAACATTTTTTTTTGTCGAATATCTGAAAACAAAGACAATTATTGATAGAGGGAAAACTGGAGTTCATGTTTCTAAATAATTGGGCGCATTTTGGGGGATTATTTTTTTTATATACGAAAAAGCTGAAGAAAATTTACGAGGTTGAGATGGAATTATTACTATTACTAGCACTACTGCTGCTAGTTGCTATTATTACTATTATTAGTGCTACTGCTGCTAGTTACTATTATTACTGCTATTACTAGCACTACTGCTGCTAGTTATTATTACTGCTATTACTAGCACTACAGCTGCTAGTTGTTACTATTATTACTATTACTAGCACTACTGCTGCTAGTTACTATTATTACTGCTATTACTAGCACTACTGCTGCTAGTTACTATTACTGCTATTACTAGCACTACAGCTGCTAGTTGTTACTATTACTGCTATTACTAGCACTACTGCTGCTAGTTACTATTATTACTATTACTAGCACTACTGCTGCTAGTTACTATTATTACTATTACTAGCACTACTGCTGCTAGTTACTATTATTACTATTACTAGCACTACTGCTGCTAGTTACTATTATTACTGCTATTACTAGCACTACTGCTGCTAGTTACTATTATTACTGCTATTACTAGCACTACTGCTGCTAGTTACTATTATTACTGCTATTACTAGCACTACTGCTGCTAGTTACTATTATTACTGCTATTACTAGCACTACTGCTGCTAGTTACTATTATTACTGCTATTACTAGCACTACAGCTGCTAGTTGTTACTATTACTATTACTAGCACTACTGCTGCTAGTTACTATTATTACTATTACTAGCACTACTGCTGCTAGTTGTTACTATTATTACTGCTATTACTAGCACTACAGCTGCTAGTTGTTACTATTATTACTATTACTAGCACTACAGCTGCTAGTTACTATTATTACTGCTATTACTAGCACTATTGCTGCTAGTTGTTACTATTATTACTGCTATTACTAGCACTACAGCTGCTAGTTCTTACTATTATTACTATTACTAGCACTACAGCTGCTAGTTACTATTATTACTGCTATTACTAGCACTACTGGTGCTAGTTGTTACTATTATTACTGCTATTACTAGCACTACAGCTGCTAGTTGTTACTATTATTACTATTACTAGCACTACTGCTGCTAGTTGTAACTATTACTATTACTAGCACTACTGCTGCTAGTTACTATTATTACTATTACTAGCACTACTGCTGCTAGTTGTTACTATTATTACTATTACTAGCACTACTGCTGCTAGTTGTAACTATTACTATTACTAGCACTACTGCTGCTAGTTACTATTATTACTATTACTAGCACTACTGCTGCTAGTTACTATTACTGCTATTACTAGCACTACTGCTGCTAGTTACTATTATTACTGCTATTACTAGCACTACAGCTGCTAGTTACTATTATTACTGCTATTACTAGCACTACTGCTGCTAGTTACTATTACTATTACTAGCACTACAGCTGATAGTTACTATTACTGATATTACTAGCACTACTGCTGCTAGTTACTGTTATTACTATTACTAGCACTACTGCTGCTAGTTATTACTGCTATTACTAGCACTACAGCTGCTAGTTACTATTATTACTAGCACTACTGCTGCTAGTTACTATTATTACTGATATTACTAGCACTACTGCTAGTTACTATTATTACTGATATTACTAGCACTACTGCTGCTAGTTGTTACTATTATTACTGATATTACTAGCAATACTGCTAGTTACTATTACTGATATTACTAGCACTACTGCTGCTAGTTACTATTACTGTTATTGCTAGCACTACTGCTGCTAGTTACTATTACTGATATTACTAGCACTATTGCTGCTAGTTACTATTATTACTGTTATTACTAGCACTACTGCTGCTAGTTACTATTATTACTGATATTACTAGCACTGCTGCTAGTTGTTACTATTATTACTATTACTAGCACTACTGCTGCTAGTTACTATTACTAGCACTACTGCTAGTTACTATTATTACTGCTATTACTAGCACTACTGCTAGTTACTATTACTGCTATTACTAACACTGCTGCTAGTTACTATTACTGCTATTACTAACACTGCTGCTAGTTACTATTACTGCTATTACTAGCACTACAGCTGCTAGTTACTATTATTACTGATATTACTAGCACTACTGCTGCTAGTTGTTACTATTACTATTACTAGCACTACTGCTAGTTGTTACTATTATTACTGCTATTACTAGCACTACTGCTAGTTACTATTACTATTACTAGCACTGCTGCTAATTATTACTATTACTAGCACTACTGCTAGTCGTTACTATTATTACTGCTATTACTAGCACTACTGCTGCTAGCTGTTACTATTATTACTGCTATTACTAGCACTACTGCTGCTAGCTGTTACTATTATTACTGCTATTACTAGCACTACTGCTGCTAGTTACTATTATTACTATTACTAGCACTGCTGCTAGTTGTTACTATTACTGCTATTACTAGCACTACAGCTGCTAGTTACTATTACTGTTATTACTAGCACTACAGCTGCTAGTTACTATTACTGATATTAATAGCACTAGTGCTAGTTACTATTATTACTATTACTAGCACTACTGCTGCTAGTTACTATTATTACTGCTATTACTAGCACTACAGCTGCTAGTTACTATTACTATTACTAGCACTACTGCTGCTAGTTGTTACTATTATTACTATTACTAGCACTACTGCTGCTAGTTACTATTATTACTGCTATTACTAGCACTACAGCTGCTAGTTACTATTATTACTGCTATTACTAGCACTACTGCTGCTAGTTACTATTATTACTGCTATTACTAGCACTACTGCTGCTAGTTACTATTATTACTGCTATTACTAGCACTACTGCTGCTAGTTACTATTATTACTGCTATCACTAGCACTACAGCTGCTACTTGTTACTATTGCTGCTATTACTGGGATTCTGGGATGGAATGTTCTTTCTAGTCTGCCAAAGTTCTACGAGAGAGGTTCCATTACTATTCTAATGCGTTAACAGAGAGGTTCCATCACTATTCTAATGCGTTAACAGAGGTTCCATCACTATTCTAATGCGTTAACATAGAGGTTCCATTACTATTCTAATGCGTTAACATAGAGGTTCCATCACTATTCTAATGCGTTAACAGAGGTTCCATTAGTATTCTAATGCGTTAACATAGAGGTTCCATCACTATTCTAATGCGTTACATAGAGGTTCCATCACTATTCTAATGCGTTTAACATAGAGGTTCCATCACTATTCTAATGCGTTAACAGAGGTTCCATCACTATTCTAATGCGTTAACATAGAGGTTCCATCACTATTCTAATGCGTTAACAGAGGTTCCATCACTATTCTAATGCGTTAACATAGAGGTTCCATCACTATTCTAATGCGTTAACAGAGGTTTCCATCACTATTCTAATGGCGTTAACATAGAGGTTCCATTACTATTCTAATGCGTTAACATAGAGGTTCCATCACTATTCTAATGCGTTAACATAGAGGTTCCATCACTATTCTAATGCGTTAACATAGAGGTTCCATTACTATTCTAATGCGTTAACATAGAGGTTCCATCACTATTCTAATGCGTTAACATAGAGGTTCCATCACTATTCTAATGCGTTAACATAGAGGTTCCATCACTATTCTAATGCGTTAACATAGAGGTTCCATCACTATTCTAATGCGTTAACATAGAGGTTCCATTACTATTCTAATGCGTTAACATAGAGGTTTCCATCACTATTCTAATGCGTTAACATAGAGGTTCCATCACTATTCTAATGCGTTAACATAGAGGTTCCATTAATATTCTAATGCGTAACATAGAGGTTCCATCACTATCTAATGCGTTAACAGAGGTTCCATTACTATTCTAATGCGTTAACATAGAGGTTCCATTAGTATTCTAATGCGTTAACATAGAGGTTCCATCACTATTCTAATGCGTTAACAGAGGTTCCATTAGTATTCTAATGCGTTAACATAGAGGTTCCATCACTATCTAATGCGTTAACATAGAGGTTCCATCACTATTCTAATGCGTTAACATAGAGGTTCCATTCACTATTCTAATGCGTTAACATAGAGGTTCCATTACTATTCTAATGCGTTAACATAGAGGTTCCATCACTATTCTAATGCGTTAACAGAGGTTCCATTACTATTCTAATGCGTTAACATAGAGGTTCCATCACTATTCTAATGCGTTAACAGAGGTTCCATTAGTATTCTAATGCGTTAACATAGAGGTTCCATTACTATTCTAATGCGTTAACATAGAGGTTCCATCACTATTCTAATGCGTTAACATAGAGGTTCCATTACTATTCTAATGCGTTAACATAGAGGTTCCATCACTATTCTAATGCGTTAACATAGAGGTTCCATCACTATCTAATGCGTTAACAGAGGTTCCATTAGTATTCTAATGCGTTAACATAGAGGTTCCATCACTATTCTAATGCGTTAACAGAGGTTCCATTAGTATTCTAATGCGTTAACATAGAGGTTCCATCACTATTCTAATGCGTTAACATAGAGGTTCCATCACTATTCTAATGCGTTAACAGAGGTTCCATTAGTATTCTAATGCGTTAACATAGAGGTTCCATTACTATTCTAATGCGTTAACATAGAGGTTCCATCACTATTCTAATGCGTTAACATAGAGGTTCCATTACTATTCTAATGCGTTAACATAGAGGTTCCATCACTATTCTAATGCGTTAACATAGAGGTTCCATCACTATTCTAATGCGTTAACATAGAGGTTCCATTAATATTCTAATGCGTTAACATAGAGGTTCCATCACTATTCTAATGCGTTAACATAGAGGTTCCATCACTATTCTAATGCGTTAACATAGAGGTTCCATCACTATTCTAATGCGTTAACATAGAGGTTCCATCACTATTCTAATGCGTTAACAGAGGTTCCATCACTATTCTAATGCGTTAACATAGAGGTTCCATTACTATTCTAATGCGTTAACATAGAGGTTCCATCACTATTCTAATGCGTTAACATAGAGGTTCCATTAATATTCTAATGCGTTAACATAGAGGTTCCATCACTATTCTAATGCGTTAACATAGAGGTTCCATCACTATTCTAATGCGTTAACATAGAGGTTCCATTAATATTCTAATGCGTTAACATAGAGGTTCCATCACTATTCTAATGCGTTAACATAGAGGTTCCATTACTATTCTAATGCGTTAACATAGAGGTTCCATCACTATTCTAATGCGTTTAACATAGAGGTTCCATCACTATTCTAATGCGTTAACATAGAGGTTCCATTACTATTCTAATGCGTTAACATAGAGGTTCCATCACTATTCTAATGCGTTAACATAGAGGTTCCATCACTATTCTAATGCGTTAACATAGAGGTTCCATCACTATTCTAATGCGTTAACATAGAGGTTCCATTACTATTCTAATGCGTTAACATAGAGGTTCCATCACTATTCTAATGCGTTAACATAGAGGTTCCATTACTATTCTAATGCGTTAACATAGAGGTTCCATCACTATTCTAATGCGTTAACATAGAGGTTCCATTACTATTCTAATGCGTTAACAGAGGTTCCATCACTATTCTAATGCGTTAACAGAGGTTCCATCACTATTCTAATGCCTTAACATAGAGGTTCCATCACTAATCTCTTTGACATCTATGAACAGCGACAACAAAGCAACAGGAAAAAAGCAAAAATAGGCAGAATGCTTCTTGTGAGCCTGTAAGACGGCACTCGACATGTTGCAACTCTCTTCTGCAACATGAAGTATTGCTCGGACCAGTGTTCAAGTGCATGCAAGGACTACCTTATGAATATGAGAATATGGTGAAGGTGAGAGGTATAAGAGTGGTCGAAGGTAGTGGTGACCTTCAAGGATCAGTTACAGAATTCTTGCTGGTGAAGGTGAGAGGTATAAGAGTAGTCGAAGGTAGTGGTGACCTTCAAGGATCAGTTACAGAATTCTTGCTGGTGAAGGTGAGAGGTATAAGAGTGGTCGAAGGTAGTGGTGACCTTCAAGGATCAGTCACAGAATTCTTGCTGTTGAAGGTGAGAGGTATAAGAGTGGTCGAAGGTAGTGGTGACCTTCAAGGATCAGTCACAGAATTCTTGCTGTTGAAGGTGAGAGGTATAAGAGTGGTCGAAGGTAGTGGTGACCTTCAAGGATCAGTTACAGAATTCTTGCTGGTGAAGGTGAGAGGTATAAGAGTGGTCGAAGGTAGTGGTGACCTTCAAGGATCAGTCACAGAATTCTTGCTGTTGAAGGTGAGAGGTATAAGAGTGGTCGAAGGTAGTGGTGACCTTCAAGGATCAGTCACAGAATTCTTGCTGTTGAAGGTGAGAGGTATAAGAGTGGTCGAAGGTAGTGGTGACCTTCAAGGATCAGTTACAGAATTCTTGATAAATTAGACACATGTGCAACTCTTGGGTATCTTTATTGAGGAAACGTTTCGCCACACAGTGGCTTCATCAGTCCATACATAGGAGAAACTTGAAGAACAGGAGGAGAATGAGGTAATCAGTCCCTCAACCTTGAGTCGATGTGTTCAGTCCATCAATCTTGAGTAGAATACGGCCGATGAGCGGAGCAGCAGCTTATAAACCGTATGGCAGGAGAGGTGTAGCAGTCATAGGTAGTGTCACATTTGTTCAATGTGGAAGTAGGTTGTGCCCAAGACTGATTACCTCATTCTCCTCCTGTTCTTCAAGTTTCTCCTATGTATGGACTGATGAAGCCACTGTGTGGCGAAACGTTTCCTCAATAAAGATACCCAAGAGTTGCACATGTGTCTAATTTATCAACATGTCGGTTCTCTGAACCATTCATCTACAGAATTCTTGCTGTTCCCGAGGCGCTTAAATGACCTGAAGGAGGACACGGTATATAGGGGACGATACGGCGTGAGCTGTCACAGGCCCTATAAATGACAAGAATACAAATTCTATGTGTAAGTTATGAGAAAGATGACAACTGGAAAGAAAAAAGACCAGCAAAGGTTTCACGGTATATTGAACAGACTCAGACGTGGTCAGACATGCAACAGCTATAGTTTATGATGTATGTAGATGAAAATAAGAGAAAAGACTGGAAACGGTACTAGGTTATCAGTCTCTGAGAGACTGATAACCTTGTAACCACTTCGCCTACTGTCTCCAGTGTTATATTCACCTGCATTCGACTGAGCAAGCCTGCTGTACGGGCGAAACGTTTCGGTAATAAAGATACCCAAGTGTTGCACATGTGTCTCATCAACTTGTCGGTATTGTACACCATCAGCGACACGATAGATTAAAAATAAAACAAATCTGGTGTAGTGAGATAATTTATTGACAACGTTTCGCCCACACAGTGGGTGTTACCAAGTCAAAAACAGATCATCGTGTCGGTATTTCATACCTTTTATCACGATAGGTTAAGTCAGTTACTCTAATAACAAATGCTAGACACCTTAACAAGGAACCATTTAAGAATTTATAAACAAATACTTCAGACTCAGCCTCTGGTACGCAGCGCCAGCATGGAGCCCTCACCTGGACAAGCACAGCAACTTGAGATGATCCTGAGGTCCTCATCAAGACTGGTAATGGAACTCAAATGACATTATTTTTCCCTCTCTATTACATTCCCTTCCCCTCTAGTCTCCATTCCTATCCATTCTTCCTATTTTCCCCCTTAGTTCCCTTCTTCCTCCTTTCTCTCTCCTTCCCCTCTTCTCCCTCTCTTCTCCCTCCTGGTCGCTTTCTTCCCTTCCCTCCCTGGGGCGTGCTGCTTGATGGTATCGCGTTAATTACTAGCGTTGCCTCAGACGAACTTGCTCCCGTTCCATCCATAAAAAGTATATATCAGCGCCACCTTTTATACCAAGTGATTTTCGATTTGCTCCTCTGTAGCCTCGTGTGTGTAGCATTATATATATAGATGTACACACACACACACACACACACACGATACGAAGTATTTCTTCAGTCACAGAATTGTTAGGAAGTGGAATAGTCTGGCAAGCGATGTAGTGGAGGCAGGAACCATACATAGTTTTAAGACGAGGTATGATAAAGCTCATGGAGCAGGGAGAGGAAACCCGTGAAGAGGCGGAGCCAGGAGCTGAGTCTCGACCCCTGCAACCACAATTAGGTGAGTACACACAGAAACTAGGTGAGTACAGGAGTGTAGCAGCAGCACACTGTGGGTTCCCCACTGTGTAACACAGAGTAGCGTAGCAACACACTGTGGGTGTTTCTACTGGCACCTGGGTTTACTGCCACTCAGGGTTCGCTGGCACCTAGGATCACCGGCCTCACTGCCTCCTATTAGTGTGTTTGTTTTGTTTGCGTGTTTGTATATATGGAGCGATGTTCAAAGTGCTGCTGATGGCCGACAGCAGGTGTCAGCCAATAAAAAATATAACGTGTGTATTTTATATAACGAGGTGTTTATATAACGTGTTTTATATAGCTTGTGTGTTTTATTCGGCCAGTGTTTGTATATAGGGTGAAGAGGGAGAAAGTTGTGACCGTACTGTCCAGGTTTCTGTGCTCACCCTCTTGATCTTCTATTGAAATTTGAGCACGTATCAGTGGTTAGGTATCTGCCTTTCAAAGTGAACCGTTTGCTATGCTCTTTGCTGACTTGTCCATGTATCTCAAGCTGACACTTCAACTGTAAGCGATTATCAATCATTCGTAAATCGTTTTAATTGTGGCATGCTGGTGCCAGACGTCAGACAGTGTCAGACAGTGTCAGACAGTAGTCACACTACATCTTCGGATGATTCCCTCAGACGCTGGTTTTCCAGTGTCTCAGATACTACAGAATTATAGTATATTTTCTGACTGATGTCAACCTTCTCAGTCTCGAGCCGATAGAGCTCAGGTAAGACATGTGGATCAGCTACATCACTTTAATCTGAAACGTTTCGCTTACACAGCAGGCTTCATCAGCCCATCAACCTTGAAGCAGTAGGTTTGAGGTGGTCAGTCCCTCAGCCTGGAGATGAGTTCAATGTCATATTCTTGAACCGTGTCAACTCTATTGTTTACGTGTCAGTATTTTTACTTATATTTTTCTTCACAATAGAGTTCAGTTGAAATTCTCGTTTTACTATCCTCTAACCACCACTAAACAACCCAGAGATGTAATATACTCCCTTCTTGAGGTCGTATTCCTTTGCCAGTTCACCAGTTCTAGGGTGATGGACTGATTACATCGTCTTCAAGTATCTTCTGCTTCTATCAACTTTTCTGTACTCGACTGAAGAAGCCTACTGTGTAGGCGAAACGTTTCGAAAAAAGATACCTAACTGTTGCATATGTGTCTTACCTAACAACCTGTCGGTATTTTATACCATTTGAATGTTCACTCTGTCAGACACTGCAACACAAGGGTATCTTGGTACAGACCTGAAATCAACTTTATCAACTTCTACTAGTGAGAATGGCTTGATTTGAGAGGGACCTGTCCTTCCAACGACAATATTCTTACCTCTACTAGTGGCCTACATCTCACCTCCTGGCTGTATATAAGGCTCCATCCTGTCACTTCAACTCCATAGAGACGGGTCATCGCAAGATTGAGACCCGTGCCAGGACTACGGTCTTGGCGAACATTATACATACATACAATTCAACTCCATATTGTTTCAGACTATGGAACAATACTCTTCTCCAGACTGAGGGACTGAACACCTCAAAACTTCTAAGGTGATGGACTGATTACATCGTCTTGAAGTATCTTCTGCTTCTATCAACTTTTCTGTACTCGACTGAAGAAGCCTACTGTGTAGGCGAAACGTTTCGAAATAAAGATACCTAACTGTTGCATATGTGTCTTACCTAACAATCACCAGTTCTATCATGCATGGGCAGGCCAATGCGAAATGACTTACGCACAAGCTGTACTGAGAGTCCATTGTCTACAATTCTACCACACATGACTAAAAGTTCTGTAGCTCATTCTTCTCTTGGCTGGCAGACCTACTAGAACTAGAATTAGCTGTCTAAAACCCTCACTCATTTTTCTCGTCTGTTCTTCACCTCCGTCATTCTAAAGTTCTCATCTAACGCGTTAATCCACATCCGTCCTGTAAGATGCTCAACCCTTAAGTTCATTTTTTTTTTTTTTTTTTATTCGCCGGTATTCTCCCGGCCCGGGTCTTTTCCAAGTAGTGGTGACCCGGCCTTGGCTCCCTATCTGGGGAGTGTCTCGAGACTTAAGTCTCCCATGGGAGGAAGGACAAGTACCTCCTCATCTTTGGGACCAAGTGTCCCCAGGCCTAGCCACATTCCCCGCCCTCACGGGGCTCGTAGGGAGAAGCTAGGCCTCTGGTCTGCCATCTACCCCTTAAGTTCATTCTCTCTGACACAATCATGCCACAGATGACACTCAAGCAGCTATGATAATGGATGACAGACAATCGCTTACAGTTCCTGTGTCAGCCTCGCATACATGGACACTCGAGCAGAAGAAACACAGCAAACAATTCAGTTTGAAAGATATAAGACCGAATTCTGACGAGTACTACAATTTGTAGACAGGATCAAGGTAAACAACTCGGTCCATATTGTCTTTTTCTCCTTCCAGTTCGTTGGGGGAATTTGTGTTTATTAAGGATATGTGAATTGTAGGATGGTAAAAGAAATGAAAAAAAAGACCCTTTCATGTCGTTTAATGAACACTTATTTTCACTGTTACTTCAGGTTGAACACTTATTTTCACTGTTACTTCAGGTTGAACACTTATTTTCACTGTTACTTCAGGTTGAACACTTATTTTCACTGTTACTTCAGGTTGAACACTTATTTTCACTGTTACTTCTGGTTGAACACTTATTTTCACTGTTACTTCAGGTTGAACACTTATTTTCACTGTTACTTCAGGTTGAACACTTATTTTCACTGTTACTTCAGGTTGAACACTTATTTTCACTGTTACTTCAGGTTGAACACTTATTTTCACTGTTACTTCAGGTTGAACACTTATTTTCACTGTTACTTCAGGTTGAACACTTATTTTCACTGTTACTTCAGTTGAACACTTATTTTCACTGTTACTTCAGGTTGAACACTTATTTTCACTGTTACTTCAGGTTGAACACTTATTTTCACTGTTACTTCAGGTTGAACACTTATTTTCACTGTTACTTCAGGTTGAACACTTATTTTCACTGTTACTTCAGGTTGAACACTTATTTTCACTGTTACTTCAGGTTGAACACTTATTTTCACTGTTACTTCGGTTGAACACTTATTTTCACTGTTACTTCAGGTTGAACACTTATTTTCACTGTTACTTCGGTTGAACACTTATTTTCACTGTTACTTCGGTTGAACACTTATTTTCACTGTTACTTCAGTTGAACACTTATTTTCACTGTTACTTCAGGTTGAACACTTATTTTCACTGTTACTTCAGGTTGAACACTTATTTTCACTGTTACTTCAGGTTGAACACTTATTTTCACTGATACTTCAGGTTGAACACTTATTTTCACTGTTACTTTAGGTTGAACACTTATTTTCCCTGTTACTTCAGGTTGAACACTTATTTTCACTGTTACTTCAGGTTGAACACTTATTTTCACTGTTACTTCAGGTTGAACACTTATTTTCAGTGTTACTTCAGGTTGAACACTTATTTTCAATGTTACTTCAGGTTGAACACTTATTTTCACTGTTACTTCACGTTGAACACTTATTTTCACTGTTACTTCAGGTTGAACACTTATTTTCACTGTTACTTCAGTTGAACACTTATTTTCACTGTTACTTCAGGTGAACACTTATTTTCACTGTTACTTCAGGTTGAACACTTATTTTCACTGTTAACTTCGAGTTGAACACTTATTTTCACTGTTACTCACGTTGAAACACTTATTTTCACTGTTACTTCAGGTTGAACACTTATTTTCACTGTTACTTCAGGTTGAACACTTATTTTCACTGTTACTTCAGGTTGAACACTTATTTTCACTGTTACTTCAGGTTGAAACACTTATTTTCACTGTTACTTCAGGTTGAACACTTATTTTCACTGTTACTTCAGGTTGAACACTTATTTTCACTGTTACTTCAGGTTGAACACTTATTTTCACTGTTACTTCAGGTTGAACACTTATTTTCACTGTTACTTCAGGTTGAACACTTATTTTCACTGTTACTTCAGGTTGAACACTTATTTTCACTGTTACTTCAGGTTGAACACTTATTTTCACTGTTACTTCAGGTTAAACACTTATTTTCACTGTTACTTCAGGTTGAACACTTATTTTCACTGTTACTTCAGGTTGAACACTTATTTTCACTGATCTTTCAGGCTGAACAATTATTTACTACTGAAAGTAGTACCCCTTACCCCTCCTTTCACCACTTTCCCCTCACCCATTCCCTACATCTTAAAGACCCATTTCCCTTTAAATTCAACTAAAGACCTCTAATAGGGATCCAGTTTTAAACGAGGGGAAATTTATCATACCAATTCCTAGCCTGGGAGTCATAAAAGAGGGGAGAGGACCGGCAGGAGGCAGTTATTGCCCACCCATCTGAGGGGAAGTAGAGGAACCCGGAGATGAGGGGAGGTTAATGGGGTTAAATTCTCTCCATTCCCCTTTGTGGCGTAGGTAACGAAAATTGGGAGATGTGAGGTAGTCACTCAGACAGTAATTAAGCCAATGAACTCAATCTTTAGGTCGTAAATTAGTCAGTTTTATTCTTATATAAAATATCTACCACGAGAGCTCCCTCGTGAAACATAAATATATCATTGGTGTAATTGCAACATTACGAGGGTCTCGGAAGTTAATGTTGCTGGATTAGGTCATGACGGGACCATAAAGATGCTGGAGGTGTGGAGACGTGCGTCTTACTTATCAGCAAACTCCAGGATGCCTAAGAAACAGAACTTGAAGATGCTGTTGGTGTGGAGACGTGCGTCTTACTCTATTCCAGGATGTCCTAGAAGAACCTGAAGGTGTGCAGAACTGTGTCTTACTAATTAACATCCATTAGTGTTGACAAAAAGCGTCTTACGTCTCCTTATCTTCCAGGATGCCAGAAGGGAGAGCTGGAGTTTAACTTTGGTACATCCTTAAGCACACTATCTCCATTCCAGGGAGTGAAAAACGACAGTCTTCCTTCTTCCAACGTCTGAAGTCCCATACTACTTTCACTCCAGGGAGTTCCAATCTCTAAATTTCCCCCATTCCAACAGCGTTCCAAATGATTCACAGCCAAAAAATAAATCCCAATGCTGTTTCTCCAGGGCAACCTGGACTATTTACATGAAAGTAACATAAGTGGTTTAAATATGGTAGTGCGGACATGAGGATCCATTTATTTATCTCTGTGTGTTTGTGTTTAGTATCTGTCAACTTTGTACTTACTGTCAGGGGCAGATGTGTTTGTTGCTCTCTGGTTGACAGTTTGCACTCACCCAGAGCCACGTATTGTGTGAGGTAGGTGACTCCTGTGAGGCAGGTAACTCCTGTGAGGCAGGCAACTCCTGTGAGGCAGGTGACTCCTGTGAGGGAGGAGACTCCTGTGAGGGAGGTGACTCCTGTGAGGGAGGTAACCCCTGTGAGGGAGGTAACCCCTGTGAGGGAGGTGACTCCTGTGAGGGAGGTAATCCCTACTAGGCAGGTAATCTCTACGAGGGAGGTAATCCCTACGAGACAGGTGACTGAGGAATGTAGTTGCTAAGAGCAGTCATTTATGTGGGTTAGGTGACTGTGGGAAGCAGTGAATGCATTGGTTAGGTGATTGTAGGTAGCAGTGACTGTGTGGGTCAGGTGATTGTGGGGGTCAGATGATTGTGGATACCAGTGATTGCTTGGGTAGCCGGGGTGATTGTATCTGGAGTGCGCAGATGGCTTCTGTGATTTATATATCTCCTACAATACCTCAAGTAGAGTTTGGTCTTGTACCTCTGAATATTCAGGAAGGCTTAGTGGAGGTGATGGTGGTGGTGATGGTGGTGGTGGTGGTGGTGGTGGTGATGGTGATGGTGGTGATGGTGGTGGTGGTGGTGGTGATGATAGAGGTGGTGATGGAGGTGATGGTGATAGTGATGGTGATTGTAGTGGTAGTGGTGATTGTGATTGTAGTGGTAGTGATGGTGATTGTAGTAGTAGTAGTGGTGGTGGTGATGGTGGAGGTGATGGTGATTGTAGTGATAGTGGTGATGCTGTTAGCGATGGTTGTAGTGGTCGTGGTGGTAGTATTTTTTCCATAGAGAGCACTAAACCCGTAGGGATTATACAGCGCCCTTGGGAGGGGGGATATTCAGGCTCAATTCAGGGAATTGGAGCACAGATCCAATTTCCTAGATCAAGAGCCCCTCACCAGCGTCAAGGAACCTCCCTTAAGGGGTAGGGGAGAGGTAGTGGTAGCAGTAGTGGTGGTGGTGGTGGTAGCTGTGGTGGTAGTAGTAGTGATTATGGCAGTGGGTAATGTGTACTCTGACAGGGCAGAGGACTGGCTGGCTGGTAGTAGTGGTGGTTAATGTGTACTCTGGCAGGGCAGAGGACTGGCTGGCTGGTAGTAGTGGTGGGTAATGTTTACTCTGGCAGGGCAGAGGACTGGCTGGCTGGTAGTAGTGGTGGGTAATGTGTACTCTGGCAGGGCAGAGGACTGCTGGCTGGTAGTAGTGGTGGGTAATGTGTACTCTGGCAGGGCAGAGGACTGACTGGCTGGTAGTAGTGGTGAGTAATGTGTACTCTGGCAGGGCAGAGGACTGGCTGGCTGGTAGTAGTGGTGGGTAATGTGTACTCTGGCAGGGCAGAGGACTGACTGGCTGGTAGTAGTGGTGGGTAATGTGTACTCTGGTAGGGCAGAGGACTGGCTGGCTGGTAGTAGTGGTGGGTAATGTGTACTCTGGCAGGGCAGAAGACTGGCTGGCTGGTAGTAGTGGTGGGTAATGTGTACTCTGGCAGGGCAGAGGACTGGCTGGCTGGTAGTAGTGGTGGGTAATGTGTACTCTGGCAGGGCAGAGGACTGACTGGCTGGTAGTAGTGGTGGGTAATGTGTACTCTGGCAGGGCAGAGGACTGGCTGGCTGGTAGTAGTGGTGGGTAATGTGTACTCTGGCAGGGCAGAGGACTGACTGGCTGGCAGCAAGAATGAATATCACACACTGCTGCTGTCACCTTTATATTTTACCCCTGGCACCCAGTTGGCACTGCTGGCCCACGTCGTAGTCAGTGTTACCACCACCACCATCACCACCACTACCACCATCACCACCACTACCACCATCACTACCACTACCACCATCACCACCACTACCACCATCACCACCACTATCACTACCACTATCACTATCACCACCACTACCACTATCACCACCACTACCACTATCACCACCACTGTCACCACCACTACCACTATCACTACCACCAGCACTACCACCATCACCACCACTACCACCACCACTACCACCATCACCACCACTGCCATCACCACCATCACCATCACAACCACCATCACCACTACCACCATCACTACCACTATCACCACCACTACCACCATCACCACTACCACCATCACCACCACTGTCATTACCACCACCATCACCACCACCATCACTACAACCACCACCATCACTACCACTACCAACACTGACTCCAGTAGTTTATCAAACAATAGTTTGCTTATTAAACAACACTTGTTTAACTGACATCTCTAACATTATCTTACAAATAAACAATTAGTACTAAATAAATTGCAGTATCTTCTACACATTTATTACATTTGTTCGATAAAACTGATTTTATACACACATATGTGGACTTCTGGGGCATAATTTTTAAAGGGATGGACGAGTAAGCCAGTGGAAGGCCTCTGTCAGATGACTAAAAGCTCCGGCGACGGGGCATTATATGACGAAGACCTGCGTCAGGAAACACTTGTCCTGTTTCCTTACAAACCTGACTTAACTTAACCTAGCTAGTAGTGTCTTCTGAGGGGCTAGTATATGCACCTCATAATCATCCTCCTTAACACAGGTTAGGTAAGATTAGTCAGGAAACAGGACAAGTGTTTCCTGACGCGGGTTTTAGTTATGACTCGCAGCTACAGCTTCTGGTCATCCTCCACTGGCTTACCCATCCACCCCTTTAAAAATTTAAGTTATTAATAATTTAATTGAACAGGATTACAGAGGTCACAATAGGTATTTGTCAGTCTTCACTCAGCATTGTTATAACACTAGAGGGGAAATATTCGTTATTTACAGTTACCTCAGTCAGCCCTGACCCCACACGTGATGTTGTCTCTGTGATATAATCGCCTCTATATTTTTTTTTTTTATTCGCCGGTATTCTCCCGGCCCGGGTCTTTTCCAAGTAGTGGTGACCCGGCCTTGGCTCCCTATCTGGGGAGTGTCTCGAGACTTAAGTCTCCCATGGGAGGAGGTACAAGTACCTCCTCATCTTTGGGACCAACTGTCCCCAGGCCTAGCCACATTCCCCGCCCTCACGGGGCTCGTAGGGAGAAGCTAGGCCTCTGGTCTGCCATCTGCTCCGCCCCAAAGGGGCTCGTGGGGATGGCAGTCTTGTGAGCTGCAGGTGGTAGCAAGCTCAGTCCTATGCCTCTATAATACTCAATTATTCCACTTTTTGTAAAAAAATTCCTAGTTCTGTTATTATAGATTATTATGGAATACAATATTAAGTATAATGGAAGATTTAAAGATTTCACAGAATTTTTTTAAACAATTATAACTCTTTCCTCGTATATGTTTATCTTTAAATTATATATTATATATAAATAATTAACCTTTAATAATGGCCGGGTCACCATCTGAAAAAGACTCGGGCCAGGAAAGTACCGGCAAATCAAGGACAACAAATATAAAAGGGACACCACTCCCACCAGCCCTCTCAGGGTGGGAAAGTTGCCGAAGTCAAAGCTTAGCTACCACCTGCGGCTCTCACGACTGCCACTCCCATGAACCCGCCTGGGGCGGGGCAGATGGTAGACCAGAGGCCTAACTTCTCCCTACGAGCCCCGTGAGGGCGGGGACTAGAGCTAGACCTGGAGACAGTTGGTCCCGAAGATGAGGTCCTTGTACCTCTTCCCACGGGAGACGTAAGTCTCAAGACACTCCCAAGACAGGGAACCAAGGCCGGGTCACCATCTGGAAAAGACCCAGGCCGGGAGAGAACCGGTGAATCAAGAACAACAGGTAAATAAAATGACTAATTATAACATACTTCTTAAAGGAGTGGAACGGTAAGCCAGTGGAAGGCCTCGGTCACATGACCAAAAGCTCAAACGGCAAGTCATCTAAAATCCGTGTCAGGAAATACTTGTCCTGTTTCCTGACGAACCTAACCTAATGTTCGTTAATTATCAAATTATAATTATTACTATTTTACAAAGGTGGTGCACAGTAAGCCGGCGGAAAACCTCGGCCAGATGACCGAAAGCTGCAGCTGCGGGTCATTATATAACTAAAAAACACTAGACATGTTTCCTGACAAACCTTACCTAACATAACCTTTATATTCGTGGTATTCTTCTATTGTTAATTTTCTAGTTTAGTAAACTGACCTTAAGCATCATTTGGGAGTTATGTCCAAATTAACGTAACTACGACTTAAAGAATGACGTAAAGAGTAGCACTGTGATGGTCTCCCCGGCCGTCAGTCACTCTCACATATTAAATGTAAATACATGGCCAATTATATTTTTGTGGATCCTCCTCCTTGTTGATTCGCCGGTATTCTCCCGGCCCGGGCCTTGGCTCCCTGTCTAGGCAGTGTCTGAGACCTAAGTCTCCCATGGGAGGAGGTACAAGTACCCACTCATCTTTGGGACCAACTGTCCCCAGGCCTAGCCACATTCCCCGCCCTCACGGGGCTCGTAGGGAGAAGCTAAGCCTCTGGTCTGCCATCCCCGAATTTAAATCCCATTACGTATCTAGTAATAATTAAAATAATTTTCACGAAATGAATTTTTAGAATGCTTCCATACAATCCGTTTTGAAAATTTGGGCACCAAAGAATGCAATATTTTTTATGTAAAAGTGGTAGATAGTAACCCCCAACTTGAGTAAAATATCAGAAAATAAAACACAGCGAGCATCACCGCACACAAGAGAGAGAAAATTAAATAGTTACCCCCCAGAATCATCATCTTAGGTGGGGAGAAATAAATAGAAACCAGAATTATCACGTAAGGTGAGAAAATCTAAATAAAACAGTTACCCCAACATCGTATTGAGTGGGAGAAAATAAATAACATAGTAACCCCCAACATCATGGTTGGGCGAAAATAAATAAAATAGTAACCTGGAGCATCAACAACACAGTAACATTGATGGCTGGCAACTACAGAGCAGCAGACTTTGATAAGATTCGTCAAGATAGCACTGACGGAAACTGAATCAACTTGCTAGACACAAAAGGAGGTAGAGGAAATGTATATTAGAGTTAAAAATAAATTTATAATATAGAATAAGACAATATGCTAAGAAAGAAAATTAAAAGCAATGCAAAATCAAAATTAACTTGCATAATATAGCATTAGTTGAGAGACCGTAAGAGAGGTATTTAAAAATTATTACTGCTCTTCTAGGGTAGGGTACTCAGAAGGCCTGAGCTTGCTACCATCTGCAGCTCATAAGGCTGCCATCCCCACGAGCCCCTTCGAGGCGGGGTAGATGGCAGACCAGAGGCCTAGCTTCTCCCTACGAGCCCCGTGAGGGCGGGGAATGTGGCTAGGCCTGGGGACACTTGGTCCCAAAGATGAGGAGGTACTTGTCCTTCCTCCCATGGGAGACTTAAGTCTCGAGACACTCCCCAGATAGGGAGCCAAGGCCGGGTCACCACTACTTGGAAAAGACCCGGGCCGGGAGAATACCGGCGAATAAAAAAAAAAAAAAAAAAAAAAAAAAAAAGGGTAGGGTAGGTGCCTGAGCCAGAGCTTGCAGCTCACCAGACTGTCATTCCCAAAAACCCACTTGGGGCGGGGATGGCAGACCAGAGAGGTCTAGCTCCTCCCTACGAGCCCAGTGAGGGCGGGGAATGTGGCTAGGCCTGGGGACAATTGGTCCCAAAGATGAGGGGGTACTTGCACCTTCTCCCATGGGAGACTTAGGTCTCAGATACTCCCTAAAGAGGGAGCCAAGGCCGGGCCACCACTTGGAAAAAACCCGGGCCAGGAGAATACCGGCGAATCTTTAATAATAAGGATCACAACACACAATAATTGGTTATAATTATAACCATAATTTTTAAAAGGGTGGACAGAATCCAGTGGAAAGCCAATCGTGGGTCATCAAAGTGTGAAAGTGTGAAAGTGGCTTAGAAACACTTCCTGTTTTCTGGAGAGAATCTTCACTTACTTAACCTAGTAACGTCAGTTTCTTAAAATTAACATGTCGTCTAGATGATTATGACCCGTGTCAGAAGGCACTTGCATTATCTGACGAATAAATAACAATACTTGGGGCTCAAACTGGGTAACAGGTTGGTAGACAGCGACCGCCCAGGGAGGTACTACCGTCCTGCCGAGTGTAAAATGGTAACTTGTAGGACTGCTGGTGTCTGTTGTTCGTCTCGTAAACATGAAAGATTTCAGGTACGTCTTGCTACTCATATATGTACAAGCATATATATAATAAATATTATATATATATATATATATATATATATATATATATATATATATATATATATATATATATATATGGTATAAACCTTGGTAATAAATACCGACAAGTTGGTTTAGAAAGACACGTAAGCAAACACTATGACATATTTATTAGAAAACGTTTCGGTCCTGGGACCTTGATCAAGGTCCCAGGACCGAAACGTTTTCTAATAAATATGTCATAGTGTTTGCTTACGTGTCTTTCTAAACCAACTTGTCGGTATTTATTACCAAGGTTTATACCATATATATATATATATATATATATATATATATATATATATATATATATATATATATATATATATATATATATATATATATATATATATACACACCCCTCTGTTTTTTTTTTTTTTGTATTTTCTTAGTAGTTCTTGTTTATTTCCTCTTATCTCCATGGGAAAGTAGCTTAGAATTCTTCCTCCGTAAGCCATGCTTGTCGTAAGAGGCGACTAAAATGCCGGGAGCAAGGGCTAGTAACCCTTTTTCCTGTATACATTACTTTATTTAAAAAGAGAAACTTTCGTTTTTCTTTTAGGTCACCCTGCCTCGGTGGGATATGGCCGGTTTGATGGCAAAAAAAATTGGGGCTCAAGTATTTTCGATTGGTGGCCAAAAAGTAACAGGCAGTCTTAATGACTCTCCAGTATTGGTAAACTTTAAATCCAGTTAGCCAACCGCAGGATATATGGGACGTGAGGTGTGTCACACAGTGAATGTATATATACTAAGAGTTTTCTTTAATCCATATTTCAGGGATTCAAGTATGCTTGACTGGTAATTAACAGGTGACATACAGCCTTAATGACCTTTCTTTCAATCGATAGTATTTAAACCCTCTTAATTAATGATATACAATACTAACAAATTGATGGATAAGAAGTATATTCAACACCTGGGTATCTTTACTGAGGCATGTTTCGCCCGTACGGCTATCTTTATCAAGCTTGCTGTTTAGGCGAAACATCTCCCAATAATAATAATAATAATAATAATAATAATAATAATAATAATAATAATAATGGGGTTGAAGATGTATGGGGTAGGTTTACAAATGTAGTGTTAGAGTGTTCAGCAGAAATTTGTGGTTACAGGAAAGTGGGTGCGGGAGGGAAGAAGAGCGACTGGTGGAATGATGTTGTAAAGTGAGTAGAAAGAGAAAATTTTACCATACGAAGTTTTTACAAAGTGATAGAAGTGATACAAGGAGCGAGGAGTATATGAAGAGAAAAAGAAAGGTTAAGAGAGTGGTGAAGCAATGTAAAAAGAGAGCAAATGAGAAAGTGGGTGAGATGTTATCAACAAATTTGGATAGTTAAAAATAGATTTGATAGTTAAGAGTAGGAGAGTTATTAAATGAGAGTTAGAAGTATCGGGAAGCTGGAAGGAATATTTCGAGGAATTGTTAAATGTTGATGAAGATAGGGAAACTAATTTCGTGTATAGGGCAAGGAGGAATAACATCTTGTAGGAGTGAGGAAGAGCCAGTTGTGAGTGTGGGGGAAGTTCATGAGGCAGTAGGTAGAACGAAAGGGGGTAAGGCAGCTGGGATTGATGGGATAAAGATAGAAATGTTAAAAGCAGGTGGGGACAGTTTTGGAGTGGTTGGGGCTATTATTTAATAAATGTATGGAAGAAGGTAAGGTACCTAGGGATTGGCAGAGAGCATGCATAGTTCCTTTGTATAAAGGCAAAAGGGACAAAAGAGAGTGCAAAAATTATAGGGGAATAAGTCTGTTGAGTATAGCTGGTAAAGTGTATGGTAGAGTAATTATTGAAGAGTAGTTGTAGAGGTTGGTGGATGAGTTTGAAAGGGTATGTAAAAGAAGAAAATTAAGTGAATATAGGAAACAGTAAGGTGATGAGAACAGCAAAAAAAATTAGGTAACGAAAGATTGGATATCAGATTGGAGGTAGAGAGTATGGAGGAGGTGAATGTATTCAGATATTTAGGAGTGGACGTGTCAGCAGATGGATCTATGAAAGATGAGGTGAATCATAGAATTGACGAGGGGAAAAATGTGAGCGGTGCACTGAGGAGTCTGTGGAGACAAAGAACTTCGTCCACAGAAGCAAAAAGGGAATGTATGAGAGTATAGTTATACCAACGCTCTTCTATGGGTGATGAATGTTGCAACAAGGAGAAGGCTGGAGGCAGTGGAGATGTCGTGTCTGAAGCAATATGTAGTGTGAATATAATCCAGAGAATTCGTAGTTTGGAAATTAGGAGGTGTGCGATTACCATAACTATTATCCAGAGGGCTGAGGAGGGGTTGTTGAGGTGGTTTGGACGTGTAGAGAGGAGGAGGGAAGGCGGGATAGGGATCGGCCTAGGAAAGGTTGGAGGGAGGGGGTAAAGGAGGTTTTGTGTGTGAGGGGCTTGGACTTACAGTTTAGGACTTGACGTGCTGTTGGAGTGTGAGCAAGGTAACATTTATGAAGGGATTCAGGGAAACCAGCAGACCGGACTTGTGTCCTGGAGATGGGAAGTACAGTGCCTGCATTCTGAAACGTGTTAATGTTGCAGTTTTATAATTTAGTGTAAGCGGGCGTCTGGCAAGACAGTGATGGAGTGAATAATGAAAGTTTTTCTTTTTCGGGCCACCCTGCCTTGGTGGGAGACGGTCAATGTGTTATTTCTACAAGTACATGTACAAGGTATACAGGCCTAGCTGACATCAGTGACATACAACTATAGTCTCTTGTTATGCAGAGCATTTCGGACAAGACAGCAGTTGTCTTAAGGAAACACGTTCTAATGCTTCAGCCCTTACTGGGGGTCAACCCCAGGAACTCAGTGTGAGAGCTGAGTGCGCTACCAATCGAACTACGGGACATAGGTGTGGCACCTGTCTCTCATTCAACTGAAATGACTGAAAAAACAGGTGACCATGTTAACTAAATGCGTCTAGAGAACTGGTTACCATGTTAACTGCGTCTAGAGAACTGGTTACCATGTTAACTGCGTCTAGAGAACTGGTTACCATGTTAACTGCGTCTAGAGAACTGGTTACCATGTTAACTGCGTCTAGAGAACTGGTTACCATGTTAACTGCGTCTAGAGAACTGGTTACCATGTTAACTGCGTCTAGAGAACTGGTTACCGTGTTAACTACGTCTAGAGAACTGGTTACCATGTTAACTACGTCTAGAGAACTGGTTACCATGTTAACTGCGTCCCAGAGAACTGGTTACCATGTTAACTGCGTCTAGAGAACTGGTTACCATGTTAACTACGTCTAGAGAACTGGTTACCATGTTAACTACGTCTAGAGAACTGGTTACCATGTTAACTGCGTCTAGAGAACTGGTTACCATGTTAACTGCGTCTAGAGAACTGGTTACCATGTTAACTGCTTCTAGAGAACTGGTTACCATGTTAACTGCGTCTAGAGAACTGGTTACCATTTTAACTACGTCTAGAGAACTGGTTACCATGTTAACTGCGTCTAGAGAACTGGTTACCATGTTAACTACGTCTAGAGAACTGGTTACCATGTTAACTGCGTCAGAGAACTGGTTACCATGTTAACTGCGTCTAGAGAACTGGTTACCATGTTAACTGCGTCTAGAGAACTGGTTACCATGTTAACTACGTCTCGAGAACTGGTTACCATGTTAACTGCGTCTAGAGAACTGGTTACCATGTTAACTGCGTCTAGAGAACTGGTTACCATGTTAACTGCGTCTAGAGAACTGTTACCATGTTAACTGCGTCTAGAGAACTGGTTACCATGTTAACTGCGTCTAGAGAACTGGTTACCATGTTAACTGCGTCTAGAGAACTGGTTACCATGTTAACTGCGTCTAGAGAACTGGTTACCATGTTAACTGCGTCTAGAGAACTGTTACCATGTTAACTGCGTCTAGAGAACTGGTTACCATGTTAACTGCGTCTAGAGAACTGGTTACCGTGTTAACTACGTCTAGAGAACTGGTTACCATGTTAACTACGTCTAGAGAACTGGTTACCATGTTAACTGCGTCTAGAGAACTGGTTACCGTGTTAACTACGTCTAGAGAACTGGTTACCATGTTAACTGCGTCTAGAGAACTGGTTACCATGTTAACTGCGTCTAGAGAACTGGTTACCATGTTAACTGCGTCTAGAGAACTGGTTACCATGTTAACTGCGTCTAGAGAACTGGTTACCAATGTTAACTGCGTCTAGAGTACTGGTTACCATGTTAACTGCGTCTAGAGAACTGGTTTACCATGTTAACTGCGTCTAGAGAACTGGTTACCATGTTAACTGCGTCTAGAGAACTGGTTACCATGTTAACTGCGTCTAGAGTACTGTTACCAAGTTAACTACGTCAGAGAACTGGTTACCATGTTAACTACGTAAGAATATGGAGATAAATTGTATAAAAATAAGAACGTAGTCAAAAAACGATCGCATTATACTGCACTTAAGAGATAAGATAAGATAAGATTTTGTTCGGATTTTTAACCCCGGAGGGTTAGCCACCCAGGATAACCCAAGAAAGTCAGTGCGTCATCGAGGACTGTCTAACTTATTTCCATTGGGGTCCTTAATCTTGTCCCCCAGGATGCGACCCACACCAGTCGACTAACACCCAGGTACCTATTTGCTGCTAGGTGAACAGGACAACAGGTGTAAGGAAACGTGTCGGAATTTCCACCCGCCGGGAATCGAACCCGGGCCCTCCGTGTGTGAAGCGGGAGCTTTAACCACCAGACCACAGAGACAAACAGTGACCGTCTTAATTAACTACATTTGAGAGACACCAAGAAAAGGGTTAATGAAAACGGTAAACGAAAATTCGTTAGGAGACTTACACACAACATTATAGTTATCCTTAAAGAATTCTTCATATACTGTATGTCAGAGGCAAGAAAAAACTGAGAGCAAAGATTTGTGGCATGACTAGCGATCACTTCTGTATTTACAGTTGATCATAGCCTTAACTTCTGTATTTACAGTTGATCATAGCCTTAACTTCTGTATTTACAGTTGATCATAGCCTTAACTTCTGTATTTACAGTCGATCATAGCCTTAACTTCTGTATTTACAGTCGATCATAGCCTTAACTTCTGTATTTACAGTTGATCATAGCCTTAACTTCTGTATTTACAGTCGATCATAGCCTTAACTTCTGTATTTACAGTCGATCATAGCCTTAACTTCTGTATTTACAGTCGATCATAGCCTTAACTTCTGTATTTACAGTCGATCATAGCCTTAACTTCTGTATTTACAGTTGATCATAGCCTTAACTTCTGTATTTACAGTCGATCATAGCCTTAACTTCTGTATTTACAGTCGATCATAGCCTTAACTTCTGTATTTACAGTCGATCATAGCCTTAACTCCTGTATTTACAGTTGATCATAACCTTAACTTCTGTATTTACAGTTGATCATAGCCTTAACTTCTGTATTTACAGTTGATCATAGCCTTAACTTCTGTATTTACAGTCGATCATAGCCTTAACTTCTGTATTTACAGTCGATCATAGCCTTAACTTCTGTATTTACAGTTGATCATAACCTTCACTTCTGTATTTACAGTCGATCATAGCCTTAACTTCTGTATTTACAGTTGATCATAACCTTAACTTCTGTATTTACAGTTGATCATAACCTTAACTTCTGTATTTACAGTCGATCATAGCCTTAACTTCTGTATTTACAGTCGATCATAACCTTCACTTCTGTATTTACAGTTGATCATAACCTTCACTTCTGTATTTACAGTTGATCATAACCTTCACTTCTGTATTTACAGTCGATCATAACCTTCACTTCTGTATTTACAGTTGATCATAACCTTCACTTCTGTATTTACAGTTCATCATATCCTTCATTTCTGTATTTACAGTTCATCATATCCTTCATTTCTGTATTTACAGTTCATCATAGCCTTCACTTCTGTATTTACAGTTCATCATAGCCTTCACTTCTGTATTTACAGTTGATCATAACCTTAACTTCTGTATTTACAGTCGATCATAGCCTTAACTTCTGTATTTACAGTTGATCATAACCTTCACTTCTGTATTTACAGTTCATCATATCCTTCATTTCTGTATTTACAGTTGATCATAACCTTCACTTCTGTATTTACAGTTCATCATAGCCTTCACTTCTGTATTTACAGTTGATCATAGCCTTAACTTCTGTATTTACAGTTGATCATAGCCTTAACTTCTGTATTTACAGTTGATCATAGCCTTAACTTCTGTATTTACAGTTGATCATAGCCTTAACTTCTGTATTTACAGTCGATCATAGCCTTAACTTCTGTATTTACAGTCGATCATAGCCTTAACTTCTGTATTTACAGTTGATCATAGCCTTAACTTCTGTATTTACAGTTGATCATAGCCTTAACTTCTGTATTTACAGTTCATCATATCCTTCACTTCTGTATTTACAGTTCATCATATCCTTCATTTCTGTATTTACAGTTGATCATAACCTTCACTTCTGTATTTACAGTTGATCATAACCTTCACTTCTGTATTTACAGTTCATCATATCCTTCATTTCTGTATTTACAGTTGATCATAACCTTCACTTCTGTATTTACAGTTGATCATAACCTTCACTTCTGTATTTACAGTTGATCATAACCTTCACTTCTGTATTTACAGTTCATCATATCCTTCATTTCTGTATTTACAGTTGATCATAACCTTCACTTCTGTATTTACAGTTGATCATAACCTTCACTTCTGTATTTACAGTTCATCATATCCTTCATTTCTGTATTTACAGTTGATCATAACCTTCACTTCTGTATTTACAGTTGATCATAACCTTCACTTCTGTATTTACAGTTCATCATATCCTTCATTTCTGTATTTACAGTTGATCATAACCTTCACTTCTGTATTTACAGTTGATCATAACCTTCACTTCTGTATTTACAGTTCATCATATCCTTCATTTCTGTATTTACAGTTGATCATAACCTTCACTTCTGTATTTACAGTTCATCATATCCTTCATTTCTGTATTTACAGTTCATCATATCCTTCATTTCTGTATTTACAGTTCATCATATCCTTCACTTCTGTATTTACAGTTCATCATAGCCTTCATTTCTGTATTTACAGTATAACAAGGCCTTTACTACTGTATTAACAGTTGAATATAGCCTTTAACTCTGTATTTATCCCAGGCCATAAAATTTCTTTATAGGAAGAAAATATCTTACCAAAAATAGCAGTCTTGACACTGTTAGAGTACAAATAGCAGTCTTGACACTGTTAGAGTACAAATAGCAGTCTTGACACTGTTAGAGTACAAATAGCAGTCTTGACACTGTTAGAGTACTTAGAGAAAGTGAACAAATGCGAATCAAGGCTGCCGAATGGACCGCTTTTGATAATCATAAAATAATCCATACACCAGACTGCTTACCCACTGATAGCAATGTTGAATTAATCAATTGAAGATGGCAAGTACTAAGCGACCAGAAAATGGCAAAAACTTGGCTTAATATTCAGATAGAGGTAGGGACTGTGTCCTCAGTTACTGTCAAGTTGTGAAATTTATAGACTTAAACGGCTTAAGGGATTCAAGACACCACTCCTACGAGCCCTCCTAAGGCGGGGATGGTGCCAGAGCCAGAGCTTGCTACCACCTGCAACTCACAAGATTGCCACTCCTACGAGCCCTCCTAAGGCGGGGATGGTGCCAGAGCCAGAGCTTGCTACCACCTGCAACTCACAAGACTGCCACTCCTACGAGCCCTCCTAAGGCGGGGATGGTGCCAGAGCCAGAGCTTGCTACCATCTGCAACTCACAAGACTGCCACTCCCACGAGCCCCCTGGGGCGGGGCAGATGACAAACCAGAGGCCTAGCTTCTCCCTACGAGCCCCGTGAGGGCGGGGAATCGGGCTAGGCCTGGGGACAGTTCGTCTCTAAGCTGAGGAGGTCTTTGTACCTCCTCCCATGGGAGACATAGGTCTCAAGACACTCCCAAGACAGGGAGACAAGGTCGGGTCACCATCTGGAAAAGACCCGGACCGGGAGAGTACCGACGAACCAAGAACAACAATTAAACAGCTTGGTAAGAGGAAATCAAAATATTTCTGAGAGCATTGCAAGGTCAGCACCATTACACCATTGTCGATGATAAATGCCTATCACAGATAATTCATTACCATGAGGTTGGTGGACACACACACTGACTCGCATTGCACATTAGTCACCCATGCTAGTGAAATTATCCCCTCATTATGTTCTATCTCTCCCCTCCCCCAAATAACCCCTCCTCCCTTAATCCCTATCCCCTCTCCACCTCAATCCTCTCTGTTCCCCACCTCCCATCTCTTCCCTCCCAACTTTCTTTTCCTCTTTTCTTCCCGTATCTCATCACTACCTTCCTTCTCTCCATCTTCCCCTACAACCATAGCCATCAGATCCCCCTTTCCTCTCTATTTTCTTATGTACCTACTGTAAATATACAGATCAATCTCCTGAGATTCTGTCAGTGAGAAATTGTTTAACATAACGCTCTGTGATGGAGATAACTTCAGGAAAATTTCCATTTCTCATGTATAAAGGACAAATCATCCTGGGAGATGGTAATCTCTAAGTAATAGTAACTCCAGCTCTGCTGGAAGGATACCTTTGGAGGTGCGGTAGCTGTTGAACTCTTTTTGGAATACCCGACGATATCCTCATCACCCTACGGTAGTCTCCCATCTCAGGCTGACACTACGGTAGTCTCCCATCTCAGGCTGACACTACGGTAGTCTCCCATCTCAGGCTGACACTACGGTAGTCTCCCATCTCAGCCTGACACTACGGTAGTCTCCCATCTCAGCCTGACACTACGGTAGTCTCCCATCTCAGCCTGACACTACGGTAGTCTCCCAGCTCAGCCTGACACTACGGTAGTCTCCCATCTCAGCCTGACACTACGGTAGTTTCCCATCTCAGCCTGACACTACGGTAGTCTCCCATCTCAGCCTGACACTACGGTAGTCTCCCATCTCAGCCTGACACTACGGTAGTCTCCCATCTCAGCCTGACACTACGGTAGTCTCCCATCTCAGCCTGACACTACGGTAGTCTCCCATCTCAGCCTGACACTACGGTAGTCTCCCATCTCAGCCTGACACTACGGTAGTCTCCATCTCAGCCTGACACTACGGTAGTCTCCCATCTCAGCCTGACACTACGGTAGTCTCCCATCTCAGCCTGACACTACGGTAGTCTCCCATCTCAGCCTGACACTACGGTAGTCTCCCATCTCAGCCTGACACTACGGTAGTCTCCCATCTCAGCCTGACACTACGGTAGTCTCCCAGCTCAGCCTGACACTACGGTAGTCTCCCAGCTCAGCCTGACACTACGGTAGTCTCCCGTCTCAGCCTGACACTACGGTAGTCTCCCAGCTTGATGGATTTGGTGAATCAAATCCATCAAGTGTGATTGAATATGACAGAAAAAAGCTAGCTTTTGTTAACATCAAGTGTAGCAGCACACTGAGTGTTCCCATTATGCGACTATCTTGTAGAATAGTGTAGCAGCACACTGTGGGTGTTCCCATTATGCTACTATCTTGTAGAATAGTGTAGCAGCACATTGTGAGTGTTCCCATTATGCTACTATCTTGTAGAATAGTGTAGCAGCACACTGAGTGTTCCCATTATGCGACTATCTTGTAGAATAGTGTAGCAGCACACTGTGGGTGTTCCCATTATGCTACTATCTTGTAGAATAGTGTAGCAGCACATTGTGAGTGTTCCCATTATGCTACTATCTTGTAGAATAGTGTAGCAGCACACTGTGAGTGTTCCCATTATGCGACTATGTAGAATAGTGTAGCAGCACACTGTGAGTGTTCCCATTATGCGACTATCTTGTAGAATAGTGTAGCAGCACACTGTGGGTGTTACCATTATGCGACTATCATGTAGAATAGTGTAGCAGCACACTGTGAGTGTTCCCATTATGCGACTATCATGTAGAATAGTGTAGCAGCACACTGTGAGTGTTCCCATTATGCGACTATCATGTAGAATAGTGTAGCAGCACACTATGGGTGTTCCCATTATGCAACCACACCTGCCATGAATACTTCCATACCATCGTGATTACTCCCACAATACCACACTGTACCGCTCACCACGCATATCACGATAATTAAAACCAACAGATAAGTTTAACTCCTAATGCGTTGTTCGTGATCTGGAATCAGGGTAGCGAGGACTTTCAAAAAAAAAAAAACGAAAAACAATTGCTGTCACTGGGCACCAATTAGGGCAGATCAATGCCCGGGCCGAGGGCATGTCTGCTCTTCTGTTTGATAGCCATTAAGGTTAATCTCTTGCAATTACCGACGGCTGTGTTGTGATCCGTACAATGATGTTTTGTTGATGGGTCAGCACAGTCAGTTCACTGATGTTTTCCTATCTGAAAACAAACACACACACACACACACACAAACATACCTCTGTATGTTAGAAGTGATCAAGGTCCCAGAACCGAAACGTTTTCTAATAAATATGTTATAGTGTTTGCTTACGTGTCTTTATAAACCAACTTGTCGGTATTTATTACCAAGGTTTATACCCCACACACACACACACACACACACACACACACACACACACACACACACACACACACACGTACGTTGACTAGTCGTAGTGGTGTTTTACTGCCATTTGTTGAGGTTTGTAACAGAGTTCAGAATGTAAGTGGAAACTGGACAACGTTTCGTCCAGAATGGGATCTCTATCCGAGGTCCGAAACAGACAGAAACGTTGTGTTGGTTTACAACGTTGTGTTCCAGCCATGGTATTGTGACTATCCCTGACTCACCTATCATCTAGTTATAAATCTAGTATTTAGAAGAGTAACTGATATATTACAAAAGTAATGAAAAATTAAAGGGCTTATTACTACAAGAACTACTGCTGACAGTTGTAGTAGTAATAATAATAATAATAATAATAATAATAATAATAATAATAATAATAATCTAGTTTGATTTTCCATGTTAAACATGAAAATAGTTAACGATAGATACGTGCTATAATTCTATAATTTTTAAAGAGGGGGAGTGAACCGGGAAGCCAGCGGAAGGCCTCGGTGAGATGACCAAAAGCTCCAGCGGCGGGTTATCATAAGACTAAAAACCAGCGTCAGGAAACACTTATCTGTTTCCTGGCAAATCTTATCTGACCTAACCCACATGCTATGAATGCTGTTATATAATAGGGTATACTGAGGTATGATTTGATACTAGATTTTTGGGGAGGATGGATTATTACCACTGGTTTAAACCTAACTACCAGAGGATAATTAAATGATTGTTTAATGACAGGTCCGTCATTGACGGAAATATTGAGATATATTAAGTTTCAGAGTTAAGTAGTATGCCTTTCGGCTGACATAAGTGGGTTTTCAGAGGCAAATCGGGATTGTACCAGTTTCTTGTGACCCGAGAGTCCTAGTGACCCACTTAGCCCTCGGAAACCTTTTCGCTTTAAGAGTATAATTGGTGCTACATCCAGTCCGTTCCTACTTCAAGCAACGATAAATGCACACCTTAAACGTACAGGTAGTCCACTGAGGGAAGTAATGAGTAAACAATTTTATGTGGACAATTTCCTGGGTGTGACGTCAACTGAAGGAACTGATGGTGACATATGAAGAGGCTAATAAAATAATGCAAAGTGCAAATATGCCTCTTAGGGAATGGAATAGTAATTCGTCCAGTTTGAAGGACAAACGAAATAAAGATTACCCTGGAGTTAAAGTACTTAAATATAGTAATGTTTTGGGATTAACCTTGGATACTGAGAGAGATTTGTTACAACCTAATAATTATGGTATGTCCTGTAAATTAACAAAGAGAATTTTACTTGCTGAGGTTTCCAAATGCTTCGATCTATTAGACTTAGTGTCACCCCTTACAATAAGAGGGAAATTGTTAACACAGGAAGCATGGAAGCTTAAGTGTGCTTGGGTTGAAGCCCTACCTAAAGAATTTATTAAAAAGTGGGAATAATTAATACCAGTGTTAGAATTCCCACGTAATGTAGCAAGTCAAGATGGTGATGATATATTACACAATTAAATTAAATCGCGTACATTACCTCAGTTGGAATTAACAACCATTTACTTAGGTGTCAAATTAGCTAATTATGTAAGAAATAAACTGCAGGAGATAAATATTAGCGACACTGTAATTTGGTATGATAATGCTGTATCCTGACAATGGATTCGTAATGGTAACAGTAAGATTGTGTACGTACAAAACAGAGTCGCTGAAATCAAATGCAAGAGAAAATACATAAGAGTTTAGGCAAACATTTATTAGCATTTAATTATACACCTGGTGACGAGAATCCAGCTGTTGTCGTATCACGACGCTTGACTTATGATAAATTGGTGAATACTGTATCATGGTACAGACGACCGAGCTGGCTGGTAAATAAAGTTAATTGGCCTTGACAAAAGGCACATATTGCACATTTTGAAATCACTGTGACCACCACTCCAATAATTGGTCCCTCATTAGCCATTGATATTAATAGGTATTCTTCCTTACCCAAAGTAATTAATGTAATATTGTTAATGTGAAAGTTAATAAACAAAATAAATATTTAACGTAAATTTCCTCATCCTCTGAAATACTGGACTCAGAAAATGCAAGAAATCTATGGAGATGAAATTAAATTATTATTAAAAGGGAAGTTTGTAAAAGGTTCAATAATACATAAATTAGGGCCGTATTTAGATAATGTAATTAGGTGTACAGGAACGTTACAAAATGTTGAATTGGGTGAACATGTTAAACACCCTATTTTACTGCCTAAAACCCATCATCTGACAACTTTGCTTTAAATGCCATAAAAATGTAATGCATGCTGGGGTACAAGATGCTTTAATACCCTTAGCACCAGGTTCGTTGGTTGGGAGGCAGCCTATATGGGAGTGTGTACATACACCAACTAAATTATAAAAAATTTTTTATGCCACACAGGACAATAATTTCCTGACGCAGGTCGCAGTCATGATGACCCACATCTGGAGCTTTTGGTCATTTGACCGAGGCCTTCAGCTGGCTTACCAAGGCCAACCCTTTAAAAATTATGGTCTAGGTTATAACCATTTAGTTACTATATATTAAAATGAATCATTCATCCATGTATTGATGTACGTTAAATATATATAAATATATATCTTTGTCGTGCCGAATTGGTAAAACTGGCTATTTTGGCTTAAAATAGCAACGTTCTTCTTGCCGAATAAGGCAAGCTAACGAAAAAATATATTTCCTTGTGTTTGATTATTAAATTATTGTAAACTTATATACAATATATCTAGTTGGATTAGGCTAAATTAAATTGCACTTATTATAAGGTTTGGTAAGTTTTCTAAGGTTCTTTTGTTACAAAATTATTAATTTTTTTACATTATCATAAATGAAAAATATATCATTAAACTTATAAGAATTTTTTTTAGAAAGGACTTAATTGTCAATAAATTCTTGTTAATTGACCAATTTTACCTATTCGGCACGACATATATATATATATATATATATATATATATATATTAATATATATATATATATATATATAATGTCATGCCGAATAGGTAAAACCGGTCAATTAGCAAGAACTCATTTAAAATTAAGACTTTTAAAATTTTCTCTTAACGTCTAAAGATTTTTCTTGTATGACCAAAGCTTTGGCAAGATGGAGAGGGAAGGAAGATGGAGAGGGAAGGAAGATGTAGAGGGAAGGAAGATGTAGAGGGAAGGAAATACGGGAAAAGGATGGGGAGGGGGGGTGGAGGTGGCATAATAAAGGTAAGTGGCCTATCCACTTTGGTGCATTTTAATACACGTGTATGTATGTAGTGTCATTATTGAAATCAGTTTCATTGAATGGGGTATAACACTTACCCATCAGTTTCACACAGTCATAAAAAGTGTATAATTGCATGAATCTGAGTTGGCAAAGGATATACTATTTGCAATTGCCTTTTTTCGCGATTACAGGACGTAGCCAGGAAATGACGATAGGAAGGCGATTGATCTAAGTCGATTTCTACCTGGAAATACTGGCCGGCCCAGCTGCTTCAGAGATGGTGTCCTGCCATAGTATGTTTGTGGATGTTACATGGTTAGATGTAATAGGTGATAAGTTAAAAGGGATAAGTTAAAAGGGATGGTGTTATCCTTATTGGACATAAAACGGTTCCGGTGTTACCCATTCATTTATATCTTCTGGAAGGACGCTCAGGATCATTGGTCTCTGGAAATTATCCTTGTGGATGACTCGTCTCACTCTCTGTTGAAGGGTCATTCTTTGGGTTCTGTGGGGAGGTGTGTTGATGATGTAGTCGGTGGTATTTGCAATTTGGGGAGGATTCTCTCTGTCTGGTACATAGAGTTCTTGCATTGCGTATAGTAGTCTCTTCTTTAGTTTATCAAGCCTTATATTTATAGCATCTATGTCCTGTCGGATGTGTAAATCTTCTATCCTGATTCTCTCTCCCCTGTGATAAAGCGGAGTGCTCTATTCTGGACTCGTTGTAACTGGTACACATGGATATTCTAGCATAGGTCTTATTGTCATCTTGTACAGGAATTTTTTGATGTGGGAAAGGGCTTGATTACACCTATATAGATTGTTGAGGCGGGCTTTGGCTAAATTTATCTTTTTTGTGATGTCAGATGTAGAGTGGAGTAATCTATTTCATATCCCAGGATCCTGTTGGGGTTTCTAATGGCAATAGGTGTACCTCTGATGGAGATACACCCCTTATCTTCTATGGTTGTTGACAAACATCCATTTCTTCTCTCAGTTCGCTGTCTTCATAGTTCCGTATTCATTTTTTCAATTACCCTCTCATACTTATATTATCCTGTTACGTGGGTGGATGATACTACATGAACAATATCATCAGCAAATTGGGTGGTGATAGTATCATGAACTCTGGTTGGGGGAGATCGTTTACATATACATATGTTGAATAGTATCGGGCTAAGGCACGAGCCTTGTGGTACTCCAGCTGTCTGTGTGGAAGGTTCTGTCGACTTGCCGTTAAAGATAGGGATGATTTTTCTTTTTGATAAGAGGTTATATATAAATCTGAGAAAGGTCCAGTTGTGGTCAGGTAGGTTGATCAGTTTAAATACGAGTCCATCATGCCACAAGCTGTCAAAAGCTTGGTGTACATCCCTGGTGGCAATTAGGGCAAGGTTGCCGTGTTTCCTTAGGCTGTCAACAACATAGATGATATTGATAGCATATTGGATTCCTCTGCGAGTCGTGAATCCAAACTGTGTTTTTCAGTGAAGAGGTGACTGTATTCCACGTAGTAATTTAATCTGTTGGAAATGATTTTCTCAAGGGCTTTACCAGTGACTTCAAGTAATGAGATAGGTCTATAATTCTCTTGTTTATGTTTGTCTTTATTGACTCTTGAAATGAATATCATCCTTGTTGTCTTAAGAGCCACTAGAAAGTGTCCCGAGGCCAAGATGGCATTTAAGATATTTACCAGAGACATTTTGCAATTTCTGGGTAAGAACTTTACTTGTTTCACCGATATACCTGAGAGACCAGGAGCTTTATTACTCATTCTGCCGATAACTTGACTCATCTCTCTGAGTGTGATTGGTCTTGTAAGGGGATGTTCATCTTCAAGAGTAGATGTATTAATTAAAGGTAGTGGCTGTAGGTCAGCTCTGTTGTCGTCTCTCCATTCATTGACACACTGGTAATGGTTATTGTTAAATCATCTACTGTCACTGTGCGAGAGAATTTCCTCCAACACATCAGATTGTCTTGGCCTTGTGGGTCATCAAGTTTGATATCAACTTCCTCACCATCGTCATCAGTGAAGGAATGTATTAGACATCGGGTAACCTTGTGTTTTGCCCCCTAAGAAGCTGGAGGATCTTGCTTCAGAACTTTTCAGGTTGATGTTTGTACTGATTAGCTTCAAGAACAAAATATTTCCGTAATTGGATTTTGTGTAATCATGGTGATTAAGTCTCTTCTCAACCTCTGCAGAACAGCCCTTGTGGGATGACTTGTTTGATGGTGCCTTCTACAGTCTGTTTGATAATTTTTCATGCAGTCCCCAATTGTCCTGGTTGGTTTATATTGTTGATAGATCTTTGATGTAATTAATTGGCAAGTTGCATGAGTGGCCTCAATGATTCGTTCGTGGAAGGAGCTGACTGCTTCGTCAGTTGCAGCTGAAGGCTGGTTCTCAAGCGAAACAGTATTGCCATTGCATAGGTAGTCCCTGAAGGGGTCAGATCCTAGAGTTTTTAAGTTGGGTTTCGGAGGAGTGTGTATTCTAAATGGTGATGCTTGTAATATTATAACAGGGATATGGTCTGATCCCACGTTTCCACCAGGTCACAATCTCTGTTGGTCATGACTATCAGGTGTCCCCGAGTGAGGGCCTACATATTACTTATAGGAAGGGCCTTGGAATGATAGTTTTCTTGCTGTCATTATATTAAATAGTTTTCCCTTTAGGTCACCCAGCGGATTTCTGGCTCCACAGTTGAAGAGTGCGGGGCGATGGCCATTAAAATCTCCTGCCAGTATTGTAGGAATATTTCTACTCGGTATCCGGTGTAGGGGAATAGACTCTATATATGGCTGTCTAGGAGGAAAATATCCAGTTCCAACTATTAACTGACCATATGAGGTCGTCACTTCCATGGCTATAATGTTTTCTTCGTCAGTGTGGATGTTACGAAATGCATATCGTAGTTTTACTAGGACGACCACTCCACTATACAGTCCTCTCGATTTCTCTACAGTAGAATAACCACGTATCTTTACATGTTGGTCTGCTCGCGCAGCTGTCTCATTCAGAAGGATGATGATTGTGTAGTTCCACTTCAAGGAGGCAGCGGTTATTATAGAAATGTTGAATATTATGTTGTAAAATTGTAATCCCTATCATTTCGTGGAGTTTACGTTTTTGCTGTGTAGATGGAGTTGGTGTCTGAGATTATATCTGCAAGTTGAGTGCAAGCTCTATCTACTCGACGAATCAAGGGGAGGATTGTAGTTCTGAATGGTTTTCTGTGTACTGGCTATTTCCTCTTCCTCACTGCTGCTGGTGATATTAACTGATGCGTCAGATTCAACATCTGACAACTGAGGCATGGCATTCCCTGTTTCAGGCGGCATATTCACAATACCTACTATAGGAGACAGTATCCTTGGAAACTACTTGGACTGTTGGGTCAGCTTCGATAATGGTAGACTGCATCAGCGTTTGACGCAAGTGCAGGGGCAGATATTAACACACTGGTCTGAGTTGTGGTTTCAACTGGGTCTTCAATTTCGGCTGGGCCTTGTTGGTAGGATGAAGTTTTAGTACGTGTGGTTGTGGAGGAGGGCACATACTTCCTGTCTTGAGGGGACTGGTTCATTACTGAGTTCACATTGTCTGGGATGATTAAGGGTCTGGCTACTAGCAAATCATTTAAAATAGAGGAGCAGAGTTTAACATTGTTACCTGTCTCCTTGGCGAATATGAGCATCAGTGTACCTCTCATAACATTTACCTCTGAGGACCCGGAAGACACAGGGATTGATGATGGTCCTTGTGCTTGGTGTATATTAGGGTTAGAGGTAAGGTGGGGCGCCGCAGGAGGGGCAGAAGTCCAAACATTGGGACTGGTAGAGGTGGCAGTAGTCCCACCAGGGAACGAAGCCCGTGACATTGTTGGAGGTGCTTGAGGAGTGGTCCTCTTAGTGTCTGTTTCTTAGCATCAAGAATTTGCTGGATTGTAGATTTTCTAACAGGGCAGCTAGGGGAGACAGCATGATATTTCCCATTACAAAGGGCACACTTGGGGTTGTTTCTATTAGGGCAATCCCTGAGAACATGCTCACCAGACATTATACTACAAACCGTTTTTGGCTGCTGCATTTGTGTTATGACCAAACTCATAACATTTAAAACACTCTGTGACACTGACAAACCTTTCCATGGAGATCTGGTCTGGTGACACCTGGTTCAAAATTCCATTTGTAACTTTGATTTAGGAATTGGCTTCTTCCAGTTCCTCTAGGATAATTTTAAGTTTGCTTATCCCCTTGAGACTTTTAGTAATTTATTGCGCTTACCTCTCACTCGAATTTTCATTGTAATTTTTTAATTTCATAAATTTTTCAGAATAATTTTATTGCCTTCTCAGCAGTGCAGCCTCTCATGAAACTTTATTCTTGCAACAAATATAATATAGACAGAATGGTTCTGCATGACCATAATTTTTAAAGGGGTGGACCGGTAAGCCAGCGGAAGGCCTCGGTCAGATGACCAAAAGCTCCAAAGGCGGGTCATCATCTGACTAAGACCCGCGTCAGGAAACATTTGTCCTGTTTCCTGACGAACCTTACCTAACCTAACCAACAAATATAGTACGTTGTGCCTGGTAGCTGTCTGGTAGAATGGGGATGATACCCAGATTATTTATCAAGAACATCATTCTAAAGCAACTGAAGCAGCTCCTCTTCAGAGGAGAGAAGTACTGCACCAGAGTGAGTCTGGAATACATCCACTGGCGCAACAGTGGAACTGGTACAAATACAGTCAAGTACGTCTTTCCTTCTTGGACTTCTGGTTGTCAGGGACACGAATTCTTACTCGTATTTTCGTCATGATGCCCAGTAAGATCCATCTATATAAAATTTGCTTTAAAAATAAAAACTTACCTATGTGTCATTCCTAAACATCCTAGTCTACCCTCGAGGAGTGAGGGTGACGGCCCAAGGCAATGGTCGATCCGAGTTTAAAATACCACACAGGCTACTAAAACCCTTGCTGCGAGTCCTGTCTTGGCTGGAAAATTTCAGCACTCTATTTACATCCATACATACATTACCTTGCCTTGTTTTAAATCGCCAAAGGCGAAATTACCGAAAAAAGAAGATAGTAAACGCAGAAGGATAGCAAATAATGTATTCGTGGTTATGCCAATATAAATGTTGGGGGTAGGTTTAGGTAGTGTGGTGGACAGGGGGGAACTTAACAAGGTAGTCACTACCTTACCCACTTGAAGGGTTGAGGCTTAAAGTGCCAGCAAGTTTTCCTCTCAGCTCTGATCACAGTAGAACACAGGATAACCCAAAAAATAACTAGAGTCTCAGTGCTCGGAGTGGAATCTTCTTCTTCTTAAATATTCGCCGGTATTCTCCCGGCCCGGGCCTTGTCCAAGTGGTGGCCCGGCCTTGGCTCCCTCTTTAGGGAGTGTCTGAGACCTAAGTCTCCCATGGGAGGAGGCACAAGTACCTCCTCATCTTTGGGACCAACTGTCCCCAGGCCTAGCCACAAGCTAGGCCTCTCTGGTCTGCCATCCCCGCCACAAGGGGACTAATGGGAATGACAGTCTTATGAGCAAAAGGCTCGGACTCAGGCACCTACCCTACCCTAGAAGGATTAGGCATGGTGTCGATGTTCGGAGTGGAATCACCGACGTCCTCTCTCTACGTCATCAACTTGAAGACCTCGTTTAAAGATAATTTTTTTTAGGTTAATATAAAAATTAATTATTTTGTACCAAAAGAACCTCAGGAAACTTACCTAACCTTATTATAACAAGTGATACTTCACAATATAATATTATTAACCCAAAAACTGCTTAAAAATATACTTTTTTATAATTCTTGTAAAAATAATGATAATATCTCTTATAAATAAATATTAATATTTTTAATTTTTAGTTCATAATTTTTATGTAAACTTAAAAAGTTATTAATAAAGATATTTTTTAATTATAAATAATGGTTATAAAATTATTTTTTATGTAAATAAAATGCTTAAAATTGAATATATTTTAACAATTCGAGAAACATATGGCATAGCGGACGAAGATGTCTACGGCGTAGCCATGAATGGGGCCAAACGACTGTTCGTCAAGTTGTTATCGGTTCAGGTGTACGAAGCTGTCGTTGACAAATTTCAAGACGTCGTGATGGAGGCGAATGCAGATGTCAAAGTGCGCCTGGTGGATGTGTCCAAACGATACACCTGGGTGAAACTACGTAATGTTCCCTTTGAGGCCACCGAGGATGACCAACGGCAAGTGTTCAATCGTTTTGGTATGATACATGTGGCGCAACCAGGTGCGTGGATGACTGGCGTGTATGCTGGTTTGCCTGAGGGGAGCTACTCTCTCATGACTCTAAAGTACCCTGTGCCATCCTAAGTAGTCCTGACGCCAGATTTCGGAACGCAAATAATGGTATCCTATGGAGGACAACGACGGACCTATAGGATTTGCGAGTGGTATGGGCGCATGGCTGTGGAGTGTCCTCGAAGAACGGACCGCCAGTGTGTGATCAGGACGGACTTTGCAGAGACTGAGCGTCACGGCCATGGGGTCATCACAGCCACGGTCCTGAAGGCAGTGTGGCCAAAGACACTGAGGAGGGTAATGTAGTGGCGGATGCGGCTGACCTTGAGAGGGAAGTGACAGAGGAACGTATTACAGTGTCGAATGCTAAGGTTTGAGTAACGACGGAGACCGGGGAAGCAGAGATGGAAGAGTTAGAAAAGTGTTAAAGGAAATATGTCCTCCTCCATCGTACGAGGTGTCGGTAACACCTGAGGAGGGGAATGAAGCTCCGGTTTGTGTGGAGGCTTCTGTGAGGACAGTGGAACCTTCCTTAGGTCTCGTGATGGATGATAAATTAGACACATGTGCAACTCTTGGGTATCTTTATTGAGGAAACGTTTCGCCACACAGTGGCTTCATCAGTCCATACAAAGGAGAATCTTGAAGAACAGGAGGAGAATGAGGTAATCAGTCCCTCAACCTTGAGTCGATGTGGTCAGTCCATCAATCTTGAATAGAATACGGCATACGTGCTGAGAAGGAGCTTATAAACCGTTGGCAGCTCCTTCTCAGCACGTATGCCGTATTCTATTCAAGATTGATGGACTGACCACATCGACTCAAGGTTGAGGGACTGATTACCTCATTCTCCTCCTGTTCTTCAAGATTCTCCTTTGTATGGACTGATGAAGCCACTGTGTGGCGAAACGTTTCCTCAATAAAGATACCCAAGAGTTGCACATGTGTCTAATTTATCAATATGTCGGTTCTCTGAACCATTCATCTACAAACTCGTGATGGATGCTGAGCCAGAGAGTGGGCTCAGTGTGGTGGAGGTGGATGTGGATGTGAATTGGGTGGCTTCAAGTGAACGATGTGTGGTGTAGGACACAGGCGCTCGGAAACGAGCAGCGACAGCAGTGGATTCGGTTGATGTGTTAACACCAGCCCAGAGGCCTGGTAAAAAGTTGTGGGTAGACATAGCGGGTGGTTCTGGGGTTGTAAGGCCCAAATCGAACACTGCCAAAGGAACCAGAAAAGCAGAGATTGTGCTACCTAGTAAAGGTGGCAATACGGGTATTGCTGCAAGTCCTATGGATCGAATCAGTCAGTACAACAAACCACCTTTCACCTTGGCCTTCGATGCATAACCATTAATGTTCATGGACAAAAGTGGTAGCGAAGAGGTATAAGATATAAGATGTAAGATATCTGGAAATTCCCGGTTATGTGGTGCACGCACTGCCTACTGTTCGTTTAAAAGGTGTGGCCCTTTTAGTGAGTACGTCATGACCATTTGTGTATCACGATGTGAGAATGTCGGAGATGGTCGTGACAGATTAAAGCATAACTTTAACAGACTAAAACATAACTGACAGACTAAAACATAACTAACAGACTAACTTTGACAGGCTAAAATATATATTTGACAATTAAAACGTAACTTAGATCAAAACGTAACTTCGACAGATTAAAAATGAACTCTGACCAGTCGACCCGTACCTTCGACCGATGCAAATTTGGCTACCGAATCTCAAATATTCACATGTTCATTTTTATATATATTTTTCTCCGGCCCTATCGCTCAAATTACTGATTTTATCGAATTCCTCGCAAAAGAAAATGAGAATGTTTTCCCGATTTTAAAATGTTAATGGGTAATAATATTATCAGGTTCCCTGCGTCCCGTTTTCTATTTTAGGACCAAAGTGAAATTCACTCGTTCAGTCTTCTTGTTTGTTTACAAGATTTTCCTCCTCAAAACTCTTTAAAGCTTTCGTTCTCTGAGTTCTTTAGAGCTGTCGTCCTTAAAGCTCTTTACAGCTTTCGTCCTCAAAGCTCTTTAAAGCTTTCCTCCTCAAAGCTATTTAAAGCTATCGTCCTGAAAGCTTTCGTCTTCAAAGCTATAAAGAGCTTTATTCAGCTTACTGCGGCAAATTATTAGCTTTTATTATATGCTTTTCCTGCATATTTTGGCTTGTTATTGCTATTTTTTTTACTTATATTTTGTCATCTGTCCAGGTTCTCCTATTGTTTTATTTGGAAAGGAGAACTAGGATATACACACAATAACATGCGTACCTCAGGGCCTACATCCTCTTACAATCTATAATCATAACCAAAAATTTTTGAAGGGGTTAGCCAGTGGAAGGCTTCGGTCAGATGACCAACAACTCCAGCTACGGGTCATTACATGATTAAAACACTTGTCCTGTTTCCTGACAAGCTTTACCTCGCCTCTTACAATCTAATATACAATATGTTCTATACCTTACAGTATATGGCACACGTTATATATATCTATATTATTTCTCTGCCACAAACAATTTTAAATATTTCTGTTCACCATCTACAAATTTAATAATTCTAATTAATAAGCTCCATCGACATTGCTACTTTAGTAAAGATTATCTATTACGATATCCTAAAACAGCATGAAAAGAAGCCTGAGCTTGCTACCATCTGCAGCTCACAAGACTGCCATCCCCACGAGCCCATTTGAGGCGGGGCAGATGGCAGACCAGAGGCCTAGCTTCTCTCTACGAGCACCGTGAGGGCGGGGAATGTGGCTAGGCCTGGGGACACTTGGTCCCAAAGACGAAGGGGTACTTGTACCTCCTCCTATGGGAGACTTAGGTCTCGAGACACTCCCCAGATAGGGAGCCAAGGCCGGGTCACCACTACTTGGAAAAGACCCGGCCGGGAGAATACCGGTGAATAAAAAAAAAAAAACAGCATTAAAATATCATAATTACATAGTGCGCTAACATTAAATTTTCGCTGTTTTAATGTTTAGTGAAGCTACTCGCATAATTTATAAAAGCAATTTAGGCTTTTCTAATTGAAACTGTGAAAGTAAGTAATTTCTTTTTCAAGGTAAAATATATGTGTGTGCTTTAGTCTTTATATATATATATATTATATATATATATATATATATATATATATATATATATATATATATATATATATATATATATTTATATATTATTTATATTATATTTTATTATCACACTGGCCGATTCCCACCAAGGCAGGGTGGCCCGAAAAAGAAAAACTTTCACCATCATTCACTCCATCACTGTCTTGCCAGAAGGGTGCTTTACACTACAGTTTTTAAACTGCAACATTAACACCCCTCCTTCAGAGTGCAGGCACTGTACTTCCCATCTCCAGGACTCAAGTCCGGCCTGCCGGTTTCCTGAATCCTTCATAAATGTTACTTTGCTCACACTCCAACAGCACGTCAAGTATTAAAAACCATTTGTCTCCATTCACTCCTATCAAACACGCTCACGCATGTCCGCTGGAAGTCCGAGCTCCTCGCACACAAAACCTCCTTTACCCCCTCCCTCCAACATTTCCTAGGCCGACCCCTACCCCGCCTTCCTTCCACTACAGACTGATACACTCTTGAAGTCACTCTGTTTCGCTCCATTCTCTCTACATGTCCGAACCACCTTAACAACCCTTCCTCAGCCCTCTGGACAACAGTTTTGGTAATCCCGCACCTCCTCCTAACTTCCAAACTACGAATTCTCTGCATTATATTCACACCACACATTGCCCTCAGACATGACATCTCCACTGCCTCCAGCCTTCTCCTCGCTGCAACATTCATCACCCATGCTTCACACCCATATAAGAGCGTTGGTAAAACTATACTCTCATACATTCCCCTCTTTGCCTCCAAGGACAAAGTTCTTTGTCTCCACAGACTCCTAAGTGCACCACTCGCTCTTTTCCCCTCATCAATTCTATGATTCACCTCATCTTTCATAGACCCATCCGCTGACACGTCCACTCCCAAATATCTGAATACATTCACCTCCTCCATACTCTCTCCCTCCAATCTTATATCCAATCTTTCATCACCTAATCTTTTTGTTATCCTCATAACCTTACTCTTTCCTGTATTCACTTTTAATTTTCTTCTTTTACATACACTACTAAATTCATCCACCAATCTCTGCAACTTCTCTTCAGAATCTCCCAAGAGCACAGTGTCATCAGCAAAGAGCAACTGTGACAACTCCCACTTTATGTGTGATTCTTTATCTTTTAACTCCATGCCTCTTGCCAAGACCCTCGCATTTACTTCTCTTACAACCCCATCTATAAATACATTAAACAACCACGGTGACATCACACATCCTTGTCTAAGGCCTACTTTTACTGGGAAATAATTTCCCTCTTTCCTACATACTCTAACTTGAGCCTCACTATCCTCGTAAAAACTCTTCACCGCTTTCAGTAACCTACCTCCTACACCATACACCTGCAACATCTGCCACATTGCTCCCCTATCCACCCTGTCATACGCCTTTTCCAAATCCATAAATGCCACAAAGACCTCTTTAGCCTTATCTAAATACTGTTCACTTATATGTTTCACTGTAAACACCTGGTCCACACACCCCCTACCTTTCCTAAAGCCTCCTTGTTCATCTGCTATCCTATTCTCCGTCTTACTCTTAATTCTTTCAATAACAACTCTACCATACACTTTACCAGGTATACTCAACAAACTTATCCCCCTATAATTTTTGCACTCTCTTTTGTCCCCTTTGCCTTTATACAAAGGAACTATGCATGCTCTCTGCCAATCCCTAGGTACCTTACCCTCTTCCATACATTTATTAAATAATTGCACCAACCACTCCAAAACTATATCCCCACCTGCTTTTAACATTTCTATCTTTATCCCATCAATCCCGGCTGCCTTACCCCCTTTCATTTTACCTACTGCCTCACGAACTTCCCCCACACTCACAACTGGCTCTTCCTCACTCCTACAAGATGTTATTTCTCCTTTCCCTATACACGATATCACGATATATATATAATATATATATTATTGCAACCCCTGAATGGGTCACAATGTATATAATGTATATTACCTGTTCGTATAATTTTATACTGCTTATATTTGCTATATTAGCTAAATCGTAAATATATTGATTTATATTATTACTTGACTTAGTTATATTATTAGGTAGGATGTACCATTTATATATTATTTAGTGCTCATAGTTGGAGTGTTAAGTAGCTGATAACATTGTCTAACTACTGTAATTTTCGCTCCGCTTGTTACGCTGCCGGCTTCTCTGTGTTGTTGGGCAGCAGCAGTCCACGGAGAGTCCCGTGATCAGGGTGGGGTGATCACACCTCGCCAGGAGTGTCTGCCTGGCAGGCGCTTTTCTTGTCTGTTGGATGTTGCTTCTAACAAGAGGTCCCTCTACTGCTCTCCCTTGTGGGCCCTTGTTGGAAGATCGTCTCTGTCGCTTTCTTGTTGTTGATTCTGTGTAAGTCTGTTCACAGAACATGGTCTAGACTTAGTGATTTTCGACGTTGTACTGAGGTTGTGTGTCGCATAGACACTCTGAGAAACTCAGGTCCTGAGCTGTAGCTTCTGACCTAACTTGTACTGGTATCTGTGTACTGTCACAGTCGGGGATTTTCTAATGCTGAACTTAGATTCAGTAGTATTTAAGTTTTGTGACTTTTGTGGAGGATCTACAGATGGTCCCTACTTAGTGTCGTTATATTATCTCCTTGATCCTGATTCTGTGTCGCTGTTGCTTGTTATATTGCTGTTCGGCTTATCTGTCGTTTTATTGTTCAAACAAGCTGTTCTGATTGCCAGGTGAGGACTTTTAGTTAGTCACTGGTTAAATCTAGTCGAGTCTTGAGACATAGCGAACTACTTAGAGCACTTACACATAAACTTACTTATATATATTTGTACTATGTTATTAAATGCTAACAATGTACCAGTCGGTACTTAAAAGCCATAAAGATGTGACATGTGCCTTCAGCACAATACTACTGTACACCAGAGAAGTGTACCAACTTGTATCCTATATTATATTCAATTGATTACTATAATTTACTTTGATCTTCTACGCCTAGACAACTTTGTTATTAATAAACTTATTAAATTTTAATTTCTTTAGTTAGTAGCCTACCAGTTGTAATCTTGAATCACTATTGAATATTACTATATTCTAGTGGATAATTGGACCAGGATACTAGTCCAATTATCCAATAGAATTTTGTAACAGGCCGGATGCTAGAAGGGCAGTCATTTCTAGTATTCACTGGAGATTTCTATCATTATTAGATATCGCGTGTTTTGTAACATTGTGTATATATATATATATATATATATATATATATATATATATATATATATATATATATATATATATATATATATATATATATATATATATATATGTCGTGCCGAATATGTAAAACTGGTCAATTAGCAAGATCTCGTTTAAAATTAAGTCGTTTCTGAAATTTTCTCTTATACGTTTAAAGATATATTTTTTTCATTAATGTTAATATAAAAATTTATAATTTTGCACCAAAAGAATCTTAGAAAACTTACCTAACCTTATTACAACAAGAACAATTTATTTTAGCCTAACCCAGCTAAATATATTTTAAATACGTTTACAATAATTTAGTACTAAACAAACACAATCAAATATATTTTTTTCGTTAGGTTCAGAATGATTTTGGCGAAATTATTGCATACACAATTTTTCACTTGTCCTATATGGCAAGATGAGCGTTGCTATTTAAGCCAAGATCGCAAGTTCTGCCTATTCGGCACGACATATATATATTATATATATATATATATATATATATATATATATATATATATATATATATATATATATATATATATATATATATATATATATAATGTGGTGCCGAATAGTTAAAACTGGTCAATTAACAAGAACTCATTTAAAATTAAGTCCTTTCTAAAAAAAATTTTATAGGTTTAAAGATATATTTTCTCATTTACGTTAATATAAAAATTAATAATTTTGTACCAAAAGAACCTTAGAAAATTTACCTAACGTTATAACAAACGGAATTTAATATAGCCTAATCCAACTAAATATATTTTAGATAAGTTTACAATAATTTAATAATAAACAAACAGATCAGGATTATTTTTGCGAAATTATTGCATACACAAATTTTCGTCTGCCTTGTTCGGCAAGAGGAGCGTTGCTATTTAAGCCAACATCGTAAGTTTTACCTATTCGGCACGACATATTAGTGGCCCTTTACATCCCACTCTCCTCCCTCACTCTCCCTCGAACGCTCTTACGCCCACACGCACATATTAATACATCTTGTAAGGACCTTGGGCTGGCATCTCCTGCGTATTATGAAGGGGAAACAAGTGCCGACCTCTGGCACTGCTTCCCTGACTCTCTCTCTTCCTTCCTATCTCCTTCTCTCACCATAGTTACCCTTTATTTTCCACAGGGATTATTTCCCGTCGTCAAGGGGCATTTACCGTACCAATGGTTACATCTCTACCATAGGGGGCATTTCCCTCCCCAGGGGGTATTTTACGGCCCCACTTTTTTTTGGTCACATTTTCCCCATCTCCTAGCCTCACGAACTTCATTATCCACAATATCGTAGCTGTAACAATTCACAACCCAAATTCCGTGGTAGGAACAATTCACAACCCACAACACCGTGGCTGAAACAGTTCACAACTAACCCACAATTCCATTGCTGGAACAATTCACAACCCACAAAACAGAGATACTACAGGTCAGGTGCTGCAAGTCAGGTGCTGCAGGTCAAGTGCTGCAGGTCAGGTGCTACAGGTCAAGTGCTGCGGGTCAGGTGCTACAGGTCAAGTGCTACAGGTCAGGTGCTACAGGTCAGGTGCTGCAGATCAGGTGCTGCAGGTTAGGTGCTGCAAGTCAGGTGCTGCAAGTCAGGTGCTGCAGGTCAAGTGCTGCAGGTCAAGTGCTGCAGGTCAGGTGCTACAGGTCAAGTGCTGCAGGTCAGGTGCTGCAGATCAGGTGCTGCAGATCAGGTGCTGCAGGTCAGGTACTGCAGATCAGGTGCTGCAGGTCAGGTGCTGCAGATCAGGTGCTACAGGTAAAGTGCTGCAGATCAGGTGCTGCAGGTCAAGTGCTGCAGATCAGGTGCTACAGGTAAAGTGCTGCAGGTCAGGTGGTGCAGGTCAGGATAATCAAGACAAAGGTCAACTCGGAGAGTGCTGCTGAAATATGCATGTTGTGAGGAAATTGTCTGTAGAAGCAAGACTTGGGTGGTGCTGGTGGTGCTGGTGGTGGTGCTGGTGGTGGTGCTGGTGGTGGTGCTGGTGGTGCTGGTGGTGGTGCTGGTGGTGGTGGTGCTGGTGGTGCTGGTGGTGATGGTGGTGATGCTGGTGGTGATGGTGGTGCTGGTGGTGCTGGTGATGCTGGTGGTGGTGCTGGTGGTGCTGGTGCTGGTGGTGCTGGTGCTGGTGGTGGTGGTGGTGCTGGTGGTGATGCTGGTGGTGATGCTGGTGGTGCTGGTGGTGCTGGTGGTGATGCTGGTGGTGGTGCTGGTGGTGCTGGTGCAGGTGGTGGTGGTGCTGGTGGTGATGCTGGTGGTGGTGATGCTGGTGATGGTGCTGGTGGTGGTGGTGATGCTGGTAGTGGTGGTGGTGATGCTGGTGGTGGTGGTGGTGGTGATGCAGGTGGTGGTGGTGGTGCTGCTGTGTGGTGCTGGTGGTGGTGCTGGTGGTGGTGCTGGTGGTGATGCTGGAGGTGGTGCTGGTGGTGGTGCTGGTGATGCTGGTTTTGGTGCTGGTGGTGGTGCCGGTGGTGGTGCTGGTGGTGGTGCTGGTGGTGTGTGTGGTGGGTGGGTGGTGGTGGGTCGCTGGTGGTGATGCTGGTGCTGGTGGTGGTGCTGGTGGTGATGCTGGTGATGGTGCTGGTGGTGATGCTGGTGGTGGGGCTGGTGGTGGTGCTGATGGTGGTGCTTGTGGTGATGCTGGTGCTGGTGGTGGTGCTGGTGGTGGTGGTGCTGGTGGTGGTGCTGGTGGTGGTGCTGGTGGTGATGCTGGCGGTGGTGGTGGTGGTGGTGGTGGTGCTGGTGGTGGTGCTGGTGGTGATGCTGGTGGTGGTGCTGGTGGTGATGCTGGCGGTGGTGGTGGTGGTGGTGGTGGTGCTGGTGGTGGTGCTGGTGGTGATGCTGGTGGTGATGGTGGTGGTGATGGTGGTGGTGCTCGTGGTACTGGTGGTGCTGGTGGTGGTGGTGGTGGTGGTGGTGGTGGTGGTGGTGGTGCTGGTGGTGGTGGTGGTGGTGTGGTGGTGTGGTGGTGGTGGGTGCTGGTGATGGTAGTGGTGGTAGCGGTGGTGCTGGTGATGGTAGTAGTGGTAGCGGTGGTGCTGGTGATGGTAGTGGTGGTGGTAGCGGTGGTGCTGGTGATGGTAGTGGTGGTAGCGGTGGTGCTGCTGCTGGCAATGGTGATAGTGGTGGTGCTGGTGGCGGTAGTGCAGGTGGTGGTGGTGGTGATGCTGGTGCTAGTAGTGGTGGTGGTGGTGGAAGTAGTAGTGGTTGTGGTGGTGATGGTGTTGGCGGCGGCGTTTGGAGAGAGTAGGCCGCTATCAAAGAAAGAGAGAGAGAGAGAGAGAGAGAGAGAGAGAGAGAGAGAGAGAGAGAGAGAGAGAGAGAGAGAGAGAGAGAGAGAGAGAGAGACTACGAGACTAGGTACAGGTTGACTACAAATTAAAGGGTACACATATCAAGTCTTGCATATTTCTTGGGAACAACTGTCATATCCATCCATTATTTACCAGGGACTTCCATAAGAGAGAAGTATACGAGAATGAAATTGAGAAGGAAAGAGTAAAAGATACCTAAGCTCGATTGGTAGCGCACTCAGCTTACACAGTGAGGCCCGGGGGTCGATCCTCGGTACGGGTGGAAACATCAGGACGAGTTTCCTTAAGACACCTGCAGTCCATGGTCACCTAGCAGTAAAATAGGTACCTGGGTGTTAGTCGACTGGTGTGGGTCGCATCGTGCGACGATTAGCTTTGGTAAGGACTGTCAGGAAACAGGACAAGCGTTTCCTGACGCGGGTCTTAGTCATATGATGACCAGCAACTGGAGCTTTCGGTGATCTGACCGAGGCCTTCAACTGGCTTACTGGTCCACTCCTTTAAAAATTATGGTTATATTTTTAATTGTTTACTGCATCCTGGGGACAAAAATTGACCTAATTTTCCCGATATACTCAGCATAACAAGGGACTTCCTATATAGTAGTATGTCAGTGATGTCAGCTATGGTCTGTATACCTTGTACATGTACTTATAATAATACAAATTATTATTATTATTACTTATTATTAACTGAATAATGAAGTTATAGCACAGTTTTAGAGAGATTATAGCTGTAGGAGAACAGTTATAGAGCAATTATAAATACAAGTATGCAGTTATAGAGAGTTGTAGAACACTGTACTGGAGTGTACAGCGCAGTACCGTATTTTCCGGCATATAAGGCGCGCTTTTTACCCACAAAAAGTTCTTGGAAAATACCCTGCGCCTTATATACTCAAGGACAGGTTTAAGGGTAGGCTTTGTGTTACACTATAGCAATTGTTTACTAACGTTACAACTGTTTGGTAATATCGTCTTACAAGCCTCATATGCTCGTGCGTCTTATATGCCGGAAAATACGGTAAATTTATTTAGAGAGAGTTACACATATTTAGGCGACCACAATGATCTTACACAAGAACATGTCTGTGTAAATAACCTACGATAACCTCCAAAAAATCAGACGAATCAACTTATTTCCATTGGCGTTCTCATAGGGTTGTGGTCTTTAGGAGGGTGGGTGCAGGAAGGAGGAGGAATGATGGTTGGAATGATGAAGTACCGAGAGTGACAGTGAAGATGGTTTTAGGAAGTTTTTTTTCACTGTAAAAGCTGTGTATGGATGGAAGAGTACACAAATAGATACGGAAAGAATAATGGTGGAGTGCAGAGGGAGAGAAATTAAAAATTTAGCTGGTCGTTATCAGCTAATTTGGCTGAGAATATTAAAGTTTTGACGATGTGAAATATTAGAAAGCCATGGGAGCAGATCTGCGCGGAGGTGAATGTGTGCGTGAATAGTGGGAGAGGGTACGTGACCGTGGGAGAGAGAAGTGACCGTGGGAGAGGGAACTTGACCATGGGAGAGGTTACGTGACCGTGGAAGAGGGTACATGACCATGGGTGAGGGTACCGGACCGTGGAAGAGGGTACGTGACTATCGGAGAAGGTACGTGACCGTGGAAGAGGCTACGTGGGGGTGGGAGAGGCTACGTGACCGTGGAAGAGGCTACGTGACCGTGGAAGAGGCTACGTGACCGTGGAAGAGGCTACGTGACCGTGGAAGAGGCTACGTGACCGTGGAAGAGGCTACGTGACCGTGGAAGAGGCTACGTGACCGTGGAAGAGGCTACGTGACGTGGAAGAGGCTAGTGACCGTGGAAGAGGCTACGTGACCGTGGAAGAGGCTACGTGACCGTGGAAGAGGCTACGTGACCGTGGAAGAGGCTACGTGACCGTGGAAGAGGCTACGTGACCGTGGAAGAGGCTACGTGACCGCGGGAGAGGGTACGTGACCCACAACATGCGGACACAATCATTAGACAGATCTCATCTCCCAACACCACTACCAAAAGCATCTCTCTCCCCCATCTATTTCCATTTCCTCCACCTCCTCCTCCACCGTCCGATTTTCTCCTCTCCCTCGCGGAACCAACAGCGGGTATCAAGACAAACGAGAACTCCCTAAGGAACCGTGTAAAGAATAAATCAGATCTTGGCTGTCCCTCCTCGGAGTCGTTCTCAGGGTAATGACTGCAGCCGCTGCCTGCCTCTGACGGCACTCATGAAGATACTCTCGGGAAATGCTCTTTCCAATTAGATCCTTCTTGGCAACAGGTTTCGTGGCTCCCGACGAGGCTTGGTCGGAAATTGTATTCGGCACTTGGTGCTTGGCACTGAATTGTAGGTGGCACTAAGTGGTGCTTGGCACTTAATGGTGTTTGGTAATGATTTGTATTTGGCACTGAATTGTGCTAAGTATTTAAATAGTTTAGAATTGTACCTGGCAGTGAACGGTGCTAGGTACAGAATTGTATTTAATTGATTGTGTTTGGCAGTGAATTGCGTTTTGGCACCAGAAGATCGCCCGTGTTGGCACCGTTACTCTCGCTACACGTACAACTACATTCCCGGGCACATAGGCAGTCAAGTTCTACTCAATTAGAAGAGGAAGGGTTCCTCCAGTTCCTTGGATCAAGGGCTTTGCTATCTTCCCCAGATGTTATCTTTAACGTTCAGGATGTTATCTCCTGGTTATGTTATTAGTGTACAAAATGTTATCTTCAATACATAACCTCAAAGATTATGGCCAGAAAGGATGGCCAAACTCTCATACTCTTTATGGCCATGCATTAGTGGCCATCTTTCAACAGGAATGACACACCCTTGAACAGGGGGTGCGCCAGCTCTGAACAGGGGAGTTTACCTGGAGGGCATTCCGGGGATCAACGCCCCCGCGGCCCGATCCATGACCAAGCCTCCCGGTGGATCAGGGCCTGATCAACGAGGCTGTTATTGCTGGCCACACGTAGTCCAAGGTACGAACCACAGCCCGGCTGATCTGGCACTGACTTTAGATCTCTGTCCAGCTCCCTCTTGAAGACAATCAGGGGTCTATTGGTAATTCCTCTTATGGCTTATAAGAGGCTGCTGAAGTCTTGGGCCCCGGACACTTATTGTGTTTTCTCTTAGTGTACCAGTGACGTCCCTACTTTTCACTAGGGGTATGTTACATCGCCTACCAAGTCTTTTTCTTTCGTAGGGAGTGATTTTTGTGTGTACGTTAGGGACCAGTCCCTCCAGAATCTTCCAGGTGTAGATTATGATATATCTCTCTCGCCTGCGCTCTATTGAGTACAAGTCAAGTGCTTCCAGGCGCTCCCAGTAGTTAAGGTGTTTGATGGAACTTATATGTGCAGTAAAGGTTCTCTGTACATTCTCTAGTTCTGCAATTTCACCTGCCTTGAATGAGGATGTTAATGTACAGCAGTATTCCAGCCTAGAGAGAACAAGTGATTTAAAAAGGATCATCATTGGCTTGGCATCTCTTGTCTTGAATGTTCTCATTATCCATCCTATCAGTTTCTATCAGTGGGCCAACTCTGAATATGGGTTTCTTTATTGCTGAATTAAGCATAAAGATACCTGGGTATCTTTACTGATAAATAAGACTGATGTACAACACCTGGGTATCTTTACTGATGGAAGTCTTTGGGCGGGTTAAACATATGTCAGTACAAATACCCAGGTGTTAAACATGTGTCTTATTCGTTAAGTTGTCGGTGCTGTATACCTTCTCTAATTAATACTAGATTTTGACTAAATAATCTAAGATTTGAGTGTAAGTTAGAATGGAACTCACTAATATTAGAGCGTGAGGTGAATATACCTTATGAGTGATGGGTGTTGACGCTTGGACAGACAGGCAAGATAGACAGACCTCACTGGAGGTAAACATCGTCAAGGGCTGTAAACATTACGTGTTTCTCACACTCGTGTGTGTGTTTGTGTGTGTGTGTGTGTGTGTGTGTGTGTGTGTGTGTGTGTGTGTGTGTGTGTGTGTGTGTGTGTGTGTGTGTGTTTATGAGTGTTATTGTGCGCATGTGCATGCGTGTTATTCACTCACATAAAAGATAATAAGCCAAAAAGGTAAGTGAAATGTGGCGTTCGCGTCCCGTAGAGTTGTATGATAAGAAATCCTGACATGTGAAAAGTAACCTCTTTTTATTATTCCATTCAATTTCACTGAGTTTAGTGTCACTCAGGAAGACTACCGTGGACTCAGTTAAGCGCCTCCGTGAGCATCTCTCATATCAATTGACGTTGCAGTGCTAGTCCCGCCCTCCTCTCTCTCTCTCTCTCTCTCTCTCTCTCTCTCACACACACACACACACACACACACACACACACACACACACACACACACACACACACACACACACACACACACACAGCTGGAGCAAAAGTATACATAGGAGAAACGGATACAGCAAAGTACAGTCAAATAGAGATATAGACAGCGACTCGCCGCTGTGGGTCAGAGGTGACTAAGCTCTTAATTCTGCCATTGACGTCAGCACGAGCGATTCAGCGGTTAGGAAAAGGTCACGTGAACGCATATCTACCTCCCTTTGTTGGAGCTTAATGACCAGCGACCTTTGTAAGGGTCATTAGGCCCCGGGACGCCCTGTCTTATTAGTGCGACACCAGGTACCCGACAGCTAGGAAGAGACGGGGCTGAATTTTGGTGGCAGTAACTCGCCTGAGAGGTAAAGCTCGTACTGCGGAGGCAAGTTTCATGGGGCTTGATAGGTAGTTGGTAGTCCTCGACATATGTGCAACACCTCGTTATCTTTCTGATGAATATTCGCCAACCAGTGACATTACCAATTCAATACAGAGGTTACTTGAAGGTGCTGAGACCGATGGACTGACCACCTGACTCACGAAATCGTAATGACACGATTTCAAACAAACCATACCACGGGAGGGGACTGAACTCGTGGCGGGTGAGTCATAAAACTCCAGGCCAGAGCGTAAGTCACTGAACCAGCTGGTTACAATAAGATTCATCCAACTAGGTATATTTATACACCATAGGAAGGTTAGCACAGACACCACTGTAACCACAAATACAAGTTCATTCGCCACGAGTTCAAACCCCACCCGTGGTATGGTTTGACTGACCACCTCGTCTTGTACTATCTTCAGGGTAAACACCTTCAAATAACCTCTGCACTGAATCAATAAAGTTATTGGTTGGCCAAATATCTTGAAAATAAAAAAAAAACCAGTGTTGCTAGTGTGTCTTATCAACTTTCCAGTATTTTAAACCTGAATTTAACGTCATGATGCTCCATGACCCTTATAAGATGTTCATAATTGTCTTGAGAACACAAACCCATCACAAAAAACAAGTATAGGCCTAAGATATGAACTGCATACTCCTCTACACATATAGGTATTACTGCTCTCATTGCCTACATATCAAAATATTTAGCAATACGTTAGGTAAGAGTTGTCAGGTAACAGGACAAGTGTTCCATGACGCGGGTCTTAGATGATGACCCGCCACTGGGACTTTTGGTCATCAGACCGAGACCTTCCGCTGGCTTACCGATCTACCCCTTGAAAAATAACTACATTTTTTCTCTTCAACAAACAGGAGAAAGGGCTACTAGCCAAAGCGGGATTCGAACCTGCACGCACACTACATCAAAGTACACGGTACTTTAGCCACTCAGCTAGATCCCGGATCTGGCTGAGTGGCTAAAGTACTTCGTACATTGATACAGAGTTTGGAGGTTCGATTCCTACTTTGGACTGAGAGATAATGTTTATAAATAAGCTCGCCCGTTTGTAAACTTGTATTAAGTATGAATCAAAGTGTATATAGGAGTTCATAACTACGCAAAGCCGTAAATACAGCAGCTTAATACAGTAATAAAATGTCTAGTTTCCAACATTTCGCCCTGTGTTGAGCTTTACCAAGTCGAAGCGAAATGTTGCTTCACCTGAAACTTGATTCCTTGTCTAATCATAACCGTTTCTTGTAAAGGAGATGGTGGCTCTGCGGACAATGTAAATACCAAGAGTCTTCACACTTTAGTCATGTTTTATCCGGTCTGGCTAGTTGGTAAGACATTAGGTCTGCCGTGGATTGGTCTGGTATCGTGTTAGATCTGCCATGGAGTCGTCTGGCATTTTGTTAGCTCTGCCATGGAGTCGTCTGGTATCATGTTAGATCTGCCATGGAGTCGTCTGGCATCATGTTTTAGGTCTGTTCTGGAGTCCGGCATCATGTTTAAATGTATTGGCTCTTTGAGTAAGGATATTCCAGTGCTCCGCAAACAGTTAGGTCCGGTGACCTCGCAGGCCACTTGTAGAGGTCACCGGATCTGTTCGTGACGTCTTTGGGGGTACGTGAAGAGCACAGTTTACGTACCACCACTACCTGCAACCTTGGAGGAGCTGAAAACTTCGATCACTGAAGCAGTTCGCATAACACCAGATATGCTGCAGAGCGTCTGGACCGAACTGGACTATCACATCGATGTTTACCGCAACCAGAGGGGCGAACATTGAGTGCCTTTAATGCTACCTTATACGACATGAAACTGAATGAAATCCTGCATCTGAAGCTACTAAGTGTGAAAGATTATTACAATAAAGCTACATGTTATATCTGAAATCAGGGAGTTTTTGTGGCACCCTCTCTCTCTCTCTCTCTCTCTCTCTCTCTCTCTCTCTTATATATATATATATATATATATATATATATATATATATATATATTATATATATATATCGCAGACAGGCGATCTTAACTATACCACAGTAGACAATATTTAGGAAAATATAAAGAAATATTTCTGAGTGCCCCTGGGAACATTCGAGTACCCTAGACCAGGACATTTAAATGGACACAGAATAATAGCTCTCCACATATATATATATAGTATCCACTGATAAAAGTGTTTTCTCAAGTCACATGACCTGTTCTAAGCGGCTAAAAAATGCTTGGGGCTGGCTATTATATCTTCTAATTTCATAATACATGACATCTCAAAACCCTCCTACCCTATATGGGGGGGGGGAGATGGGGGAGAGGGATGGTGGTAGTGGAGGAATGGCACCAACCGCTGGCCCACATTCTGAGAGAGGCTACGGCAGATAACAGACCCACACTGCACTGCTCGGAGAAAACTTCCCCTCACTCTTTCAGTTGCTGACTTGCAACATTGCATAGCTCCTGATGAAGTACTGAGAAGTGTGAAAGTACTTTAGCTAAAGATTTCCACCCCCGTGGTTTGCCTATATATATATATTATATATATATATATATATATATATATATATTATATATATATATATATATATAAATTATATATATAAATATATAAAAATTTGTGGACAGGATCTGGGGATCTAGCAGAAAGTTTTTAGTGGTTAGTTTAATTTGGATGTTAAGTGCTGCAAATTTCTGCCCGGGAAGCTCAGCATCCTGTTGACTATGTAGCCAGACATTTTATGGCTATTTCAAGTTGCTTTTTCTTTGTATGTGAGTGGGAGGAGAGAGGGAATGGTAAGGAAAGGGGAAAGGTAAGGAGAGTGATAAGGAGAAGGAAGGGAGGGGTGAGAGAAAGAGTAAACGAGAGAGGGCGTAGTAGGAGGAGGAGAAATCGAGTGAAAGGTGTAGGTGTGAGAGAGAGAGAGAGAGAGAGAGAAAGAGAGAGGATTACTCAACAAGAGGAGGCTTTGCCGAGCGGGTAGGGGAAGAAGAAAAGGAATAAAGAGAGAAAAAAAGATTCTGGATCAACCTCCCGAAGCGAGAAGAGGAGAGGGAGAGTGGCGAGGGGAGGCAGGGAGATAAGAACAAGGGAAAGACAGAACAATGAGAGAGACAAGAGAAGCGTTGAAAAAATTGACGAATTTGCGGTGGAGGGAAGGAGGGATAAAGTGGAATTAAAGCATAATAGAGAGAGATAAAAGTCATTGCTGTTGCAGTAAAGATAGGCATAAAGCTTATGAGAGAATATATATATATATATATATATATATATATATATATATATATATATATATATATATATATATATATATATATATATTCTAGGTAGTAGGTTGGTAGACAGCAACCGCCCAGGGAGGTACTACCGTCCTGTCAAGTGAGTGTAAAACGGAAACCTGTAATTGTTTTACATGATGGTAGGATTGCTGGTGTCCATTTTTCTGTCTCATAAACATGCAAGATTTCAGGTACATCTTGCTACTTCTACTTACACTTAGGTCACACTACACATACATGTACAAGTATATATATACACACCCCTCTGGGTTTTCTTCTATTTTCTTTCTAGTTCTTGTTCTTGTTTATTTCCTATCTCCATGGTGAAGTGGAACAGAATTCTTCCTCCGTAAGCCGTGTGTGTTGTAAGAGGCGACTAAAATGCCGGGAGCAAGGGGCTAGTAACCCCTTCTCCTGTATATATTACTAAATGTAAAAGGAGAAACTTTCGTTTTTCCTTTTGGGCCACCCCGCCTCGGTGGGATACTGCCGGTGTGTTGAAAGATTATATATACATATATATATATATATATATATATATATAATATATGTATATATATATATATATATATAATATATATATATATATATATATGTGTGTGTGTGTGTGTGTGTGTGTGTGTGTGTGTGTGTGTGTGTGTGTGTGTGTGTGTGTGTGTGTGTGTGTGTGTGTCGTGCCGAATAGGCAGAACTTGCCATCTTGGCTTAAATAACAACGCTCATCTTGCCATATAGGACAAGTGAAAATTTATGTATGCAATAATTTCACCAAAATCATTCTTAACCTAACGAAAAAAATATATTTTACTGTGTTTGTTTAGTATTAAATTACTGTAAACAAATGTAAAATATATTTAGTTGGGTTAGGCTAAAATAAATTGTTCTTGTTATAATAAGGTTAGGTAAGTTTTCTAAGTTCCTTTTAGTGCAAAATTATAAATTTTTACATCAACAATAATGAAAAAAATATATCTTTAAACGTATAAGAGAAAATTTTAGAATGGCCTTAATTTTAAATGAGTTCTTGCTAATTGACCAGTTTTACATATTCGAAACGACATAATATATATATATATATATATATATATATATATATATATATATATATATATATATATATATATATATATATGAGAGAGAGAGAGAGAAAGAGAGAGAGAGAGATCGTAGAAATAGATATATATCTTCCACAATAACTTACTGATTCTCGTCTCTCCTCCCGGTACTTTAGAGTACGTGACTGGTTCTTGTCTCTCTCTCTCCGCCAGTAACGAACCGGTTTTCTCTCCCCAGGCATCATCAACAGGGGAGACTCGTTCAGACGACGACGATCTAGGAGCAACAGCATCCAACCACCTCTAGACGGACCCATCAGTGGAACACCCCCAGGAGCACCCACATCCTTGGATCTGGCCTCACCCCCACACACCCCAGACCACACCCTCAACACCGTCACCACCCCACAGGTAAGTGCCAAATCTTTTCCCACCTCACTTTCGCCCCCTCCCCCCAACACATATCTCTTACAAGGGGAGAGGAGAGCAAAACATACCGATAGTGAAATTTTTATTAAGCCAAAATTGGAATATGCTTGTACGAAAGCCCACACCTAACAAACATGTGGTGGAGTTAGGAAAGGCCCAGAGTAGAGCTATAAAATGACTACCAGAGCTGCACTACACGAGTTCTAATGAAAGGTTGCTAACTTAGTGTTAGGTTAGGAGAAAAACGAGGAGACATGAAAACTGCATACGTCTAGAAAAGAATGAAAGAATGAGTCAAGATGTCGTCTTAGTGTCTGCAACAGGGACAAGAAGCCACAGATGAAAATAAGGAAAAGGGGAGTCGAAGGTACACAAGAAAAATGTTCTTCTTGGAGCGGCAGACAAGTGTAGTGAATTAATAGAGGAATTAGTACAAAGTGCAAGTGCTGGAATTATTTTAGATTTATAAGATGTAAAAAATAATGAAAACACACACTATGTAACCACAAATAGGTGAGTACAAAGAGGGTGGTTCACACACATGCACACACGTTGAACACGGCTAGAATGTTTCAGAGATGGGACACAGGAACAAGGGGATACAAATCAAAGTTGAACTCATGTGAATCATAGGGATGTTAGGAAGTATTCAGTCATAGAGCTGTCAGGAAATGGAACGATCTGGAATCGATCCCTACAACTACATATAGGTGAGTACACACACACACACACACACACACACACACACACACACACACACACACACACACAAGGAGGAGTTTTATTGCCAATATATTTTTTTTGCTCGAAGCTCTTGACCTGATGGAGCATAAAAGCCAAGAGCTCTCATTGTGTGTGTGTGTGTGTGTGTGTGTGTGTGTGTGTGTGTTTGTTTCCAGTGTTTGAGAGACAAGACTTGCTGACAAGTGTGACGCAACAAAAGTGTGGAAAAATTTTAATATGTAACATTTCGCTGTACCTCAGGTTAGAGCGACACTTCCTTTATACAGCTCTTGTTAGAGCACCTCGTAAATGAAAATTTGCTGCTTATACTGTGCGTGTTTCTACCACACAGTAATGTTGACACCTGTCTGTGGATAGTGATCAGCTAGATTTGGTAAAATTGTTCAGGAAACAGGACCCTCCGCTGGAGTCTTTGATCAAGTAACTGAGGCCTTCCACGGGCTTACCAATCCACCTCTTTAAAAATAAATATTATATAGAAGTATTTCCTGTGACTCCTAATACCCTCACAGTGTCACACTGGTGAACGAATCAGTACTGAAACAGTCACGTGGATGCAACCTCTCACCTGCATGACAGCAGTCAGAAATTTATTCTGGTCTGGGACCGACCTGCGGGGACAGTGTCTCCACAAAGTTGAACACAATTAACCTACTTCAGATAAATACTTTAGCGCCCATATATACATACATATATATATATATATATATATATATATATATATATATATATATATATATATATATATATATATATAATATATATATATATGGGTAGTAGGTTGGTAGACAACAACCACCAGAGAGGTACTACCGTCCTGCCAAGTGAGCGTAAAACGGAAACCTGTAATTGTTTTACATGATGGTAGGATTGCTGGTGTCTTTGTCTGTCTCATAAACATGCAAGATTTCAGGTACATCTTGCTACTTCTACTTGCACTTAGGTCACACTACACATACATGTACAAGCATATATATACACACCCCTCTGGGTTTTCTTCTATTTTCTTTCTAGTTCTTGTTCTTGTTTATTTCCTCTTATCTCCATGGGGAAGTGGAACAGAATTCTTCCTCCGTAAGCCATGCGTCTTGTAAGAGGCGACTAAAATGCCGGGAGCAAGGGGCTAGTAACCCCTTCTCCTGTATATATTACTAAATGTAAAAGGAGAAACTTTCGTTTTTTCTTTTGGGCCACCCTGCCTCGGTGGGATACTGCCGGTGTGTTGAAAGATTATATATATATATATATATATATATATATATATATATATATATATATATATATATATATATATATATATATATATATATATATATATATATATCGTGCCGAATAGGTAAAACTCTCGAGTTTGGCTTAAATAAAAAAAGCTCTTCTTACCGAATAAGACAAGCTAAAATTTGTGTATGCAATAATTTTGCAAAAATCATTCTGAACCTTTTTTCTAACGAAAAAAAAATATATTTCATTGTATTTATTAAATTATTGTAAACTTATCTAAAATATATTTAACTGGATTAGGCTAAATTAAATTGTGCGTGTTATAATAAGGTTAGGTAAGTTTTCTAAGGTTCTTTTAGTACAAAATTATTAATTTTTACATTAACATAAATGAAAAATATATATTTTTAAACGTATAAGAGAAAATTTAAAAGGACTTAACTTTAAATGAGTTCATTCTAATTGGCCAATTTTACCTATTCAGCACGACATATAAATAGTTGGTAGACAGCAGCTACCCAGGGAGGTTCTACCTTCATAACAAATAACTGAGACAGAAACCTGTAATTGTTTTAAACAAAGATTGCTGGTGTGTTTCTGTCACATAAACACGCAAGATGACAGGTACATCTTGCTACTTCTACTTACACTTACACGCTCATGTTCACGTATACAAGTACATACAAATCTGACTTTTTTTCTATTTTCTTAATAGTTTTTGTTATAATCTGTTTCCTTTCATCTTCACGGGGAAGTGGAAAAGAATGTCTCCTCCGTCAGCTATCCGTGTCCTAAAAGGTGACTAAATTGCCTGGATCAAGGGGCTAGTAACCTCTTCTGTATATATTACTAAATGTATAAGCAAGAAAACTATAGCTTTCTTCTCTTTCGGGTCACCCTGCCCCGGTGGGTCACCCTGCCCCGGTGGGTCACCCTGCCCCGGTGGGTCACCCTGCCCCGGTGGGAGACGGCCGATATGTTGAAAAAAAATATTACGTATATAATTATATACATAACACATCCAGATGGGCCATTCAGAGTAGGGTAGTGGCGTAGGCTCGATCCTACGTCCTCTCAGCTTGAGACAGGCAGATACGATACTTACCTGTCATTAATTTGAGAGGCGAAATAATCCCAGGGACTCAGAAATATAGTCAGTATTACTAAATATTTAACACAAATATACTCCGTAATATGTAGGTCACCCCAGTGACTCAATAATTGAATATATCTCACGACAGTGATTCAGTAATATATCTCATGACGGTGACTCAGTAACATATCTCACGACAGTGACTCAGTAATATATCTCATGACGGTGACTCAGTAACATATCTCACGACAGTGACTCAGTAATATATCTCATGACGGTGACTCAGTAACATATCTCACGACAGTGACTCAGTAATATATCTCACGACAGCGACTCAGTAATATATCTCACGACAGTGTCTCAGTAATATATCTCACGACAGTGTCTCAGTAATATATCTCACGACAGTGTCTCAGTAATATATCTCACGACAGCGACTCAGTAATATATCTCACGACAGTGTCTCAGTAATATATCTCACGACAGCGACTCAGTAATATATCTCAGGACAGCGACTCAGTAATATATCTCACGACAGCGACTCAGTAATATATCTCACGACAGCGACTCAGTAATATATCTCACGACAGCGACTCAGTAATATATCTCACGACAGTGTCTCAGTAATATATCTCACGACAGTGTCTCAGTAATATATCTCACGACAGTGTCTCAGTAATATATCTCACGACAGCGACTCAGTAATATATCTCACGACAGTGTCTCAGTAATATATCTCACGACAGCGACTCAGTAATATATCTCACGACAGCGACTCAGTAATATATCTCACGACAGCGACTCAGTAATATATCTCACGACAGTGTCTCAGTAATATATCTCACGACAGTGTCTCAGTAATATATCTCACGACAGTGTCTCAGTAATATATCTCACGACAGCGAGTCAGTAATATATCTCACGACAGTGTCTCAGTAATATATCTCACGACAGCGACTCAGTAATATATCTCACGACAGCGACTCAGTAATATATCTCACGACAGCGACTCAGTAATATATCTAACGACAGTGTCTCAGTAATATATCTCACGACAGTGTCTCAGTAATATATCTCACGACAGTGTCTCAGTAATATATCTCACGAGAGTGACTCAGTAATATATCTCACGACAGCGATTCAGTAATATATCTCACGACAGCGACTCAGTAATATATCTCACGACAGTGTCTCAGTAATATATCTCACGACAGTGACTCAGTAATATATCTCACGACAGTGACTCAGTAATATATCTCACGACAGCGACTCAGTAATATATCTCACGACAGTGACTCAGTAATATATCTCACGACAGCGACTCAGTAATATATCTCACGACAGCGTCTCAGTAATATATCTCACGACAGTGTCTCAGTAATATATCTCACGACAGTGACTCAGTAATATATCTCACGACAGCGACTCAGTAATATATCTCACGACAGTGACTCAGTAATATATCTCACGACAGCGACTCAGTAATATATCTCACGACAGAGACTCAGTAATATATCTCACGACAGTGACTCAGTAATATTAAACTCACGACAGCGACTCAGTAATATATCTCACGACAGCGACTCAGTAATATATCTCACGACAGTGACTCAGTAATATATCTCACGACAGCGACTCAGTAATATATCTCACGACAGCGACTCAGTAATATATCTCACGACAGCGACTCAGTAATATATCTCACGACAGCGACTCAGTAATATATCTCACGACAGTGACTCAGTAATATATCTCACGACAGTGACTCAGTAATATATCTCACGACAGCGACTCAGTAATATATCTCACGACAGCGACTCAGTAATATATCTCACGACAGTGACTCAGTAATATATCTCACGACAGCGACTCAGTAATATATCTCACGACAGCGACTCAGTAATATATCTCACGACAGCGACTCAGTAATATATCTAACGACAGTGTCTCAGTAATATATCTCACGAGAGTGTCTCAGTAATATATATCACGACAGTGTCTCAGTAATATATCTCACGAGAGTGACTCAGTATATATCTCACGACAGCGATTCAGTAATATATCTCACGACAGCGACTCAGTAATATATCTCACGACAGTGTCTCAGTAATATATCTCACGACAGTGACTCAGTAATATATCTCACGACAGTGACTCAGTAATATATCTCACGACAGCGACTCAGTAATATATCTCACGACAGTGACTCAGTAATATATCTCACGACAGCGACTCAGTAATATATCTCACGACAGCGTCTCAGTAATATATCTCACGACAGTGTCTCAGTAATATATCTCACGACAGTGACTCAGTAATATATCTCACGACAGCGACTCAGTAATATATCTCACGACAGTGACTCAGTAATATATCTCACGACAGCGACTCAGTAATATATCTCACGACAGTGACTCAGTAATATATCTCACGACAGCGACTCAGTAATATATCTCACGACAGCGACTCAGTAATATATCTCACGACAGTGACTCAGTAATATATCTCACGACAGCGACTCAGTAATATATCTCACGACAGAGACTCAGTAATATATCTCACGACAGTGACTCAGTAATATATCTCACGACAGCGACTCAGTAATATATCTCACGACAGCGACTCAGTAATATATCTCACGACAGTGACTCAGTAATATATCTCACGACAGCGACTCAGTAATATATCTCACGACAGCGACTCAGTAATATATCTCACGACAGCGACTCAGTAATATATCTCACGACAGCGACTCAGTAATATATCTCACGACAGTGACTCAGTAATATATCTCACGACAGCGACTCAGTAATATATCTCACGACAGCGACTCAGTAATATATCTCACGACAGTGACTCAGTAATATATCTCACGACAGCGACTCAGTAATATATCTCACGACAGCGACTCAGTAATATATCTCACGACAGTGACTCAGTAATGTCCTGGGCTTCACCAGAGTAACATAAACGCCCTACAACTCAACCCAGGAAATTTACATCTGTTGCTGCTAGATGAAATAGTCTGTATGTTGGTGGAATTACAGTGTGACGCGAAGGTAGGTGAGAACTGTGGTGTTAGAGAGAGAGAGAGAGAGAGAGAGAGAGAGAGAGAGAGAGAGAGAGAGAGAGAGAGAGAGAGAGAGAGAGAGATCCTTAACCATGTCGAACCTCAAACCCTGTGTAAAGAGAGAGAGAGAGACAGAGAGAGAGAGAGAAATAGAGAGTGAGAAATAGAGAGTGAATTAAATCTATTGATAAATACGTAATCGGATCAGTATGAGGGGGCCTTGTGTACCCAGTCCCATCCGTCAGCCACCACCGGGGGCCTTGTGTACCCAGTCCCATCCGTCAGCCACCACCGGGGGCCTTGTGTACCCAGTCCCATCCGTCAGCCACCACCGGGGGCCTTGTGTACCCAGTCCCATCCGTCAGCCACCACCGGGGGCATTGTGTACCCAGTCCCATCCGTCAGCCACCACCGGGGGCATTGTGTACCAGTCCCATCCGTCAGCCACCACCGGGGGCATTGTGTACCCAGTCCCATCCGTCAGCCACCACCGGGGGCATTGTGTACCCAGTCCCATCCATCAGCCACCACTGGGGGCCTTGTGTACCCAGTCCCATCCGTCAGCCACCACGGGGGCCTTGTGTACCCAGTCCCATCCGTCAGCCACCAACGGGGGCCTTGTGTACCCAGTCCCATCCGTCAGCCACCACCGGGGGCCTTGTGTACCCAGTCCCATCCGTCAGCCACCACCGGGGGCCTTGTGTACCCAGTCCCATCCGTCAGCCACCACCGGGGGCCTTGTGTACCCAGTCCCATCCGTCAGCCACCACCGGGCGCCTTGTGTACCCAGTCCCATCCGTCAGCCACCACCGGGGGCCTTGTGTACCCAGTCCCATCCGTCAGCCACCACCGGGGGCCTTGTGTACCCAGTCCCATCCGTCAGCCACCACCGGGGGCCTTGTGTACCCAGTCCCATCCGTCAGCCACCACCGGGGGCCTTGTGTACCCAGTCCCATCCGTCAGCCACCACCGGGGGCCTTGTGTACCCAGTCCCATCCGTCAGCCACCACCGGGGGCCTTGTGTACCCAGTCCCATCCGTCAGCCACCACCGGGGGCCTTGTGTACCAGTCCCATCCGTCAGCCACCACCGGGGGCCTTGTGTACCCAGTCCCATCCGTCAGCCACCACCGGGGGCCTTGTGTACCAGTCCCATCCGTCAGCCACCACCGGGCGCTTGTGTATCCAGTCCCATCCGTCAGCCACCAACGGGGGCCTTGTGTACCCAGTCCCATCCGTCAGCCACCACCGGGGGCCTTGTGTACCCAGTCCCATCCGTCAGCCACCACCGGGGGCCTTGTGTACCCAGTCCCATCCGTCAGCCACCACCGGGGGCCTTGTGTACCCAGTCCCATCCGTCAGCCACCACCGGGGGCCTTGTGTACCCAGTCCCATCCGTCAGCCACCACCGGCAGCTACACTGATGAAATATATATCTATATTCTGTAAAATAAAAATATATTTTGCCATTATTTGTTGACTTATTAAACTCACATAGAAGCTCACCAATTACCTCACACGTCATTCAGGTTAGGTAAGATTCGTCAGGAAACAGGACAAGTGTTTCCTGACGCGGGTCATAGTCATGACCCGCAGCTGGAGCTTTTGGTTACCTTCCGCAGGCTTACCCGTCCACCCCTTTCAGAATTATTATGGTAATATCCAATTGTTATACTCTATTATATTATTCAATAAACCTTACATATTTATACTTGCAAAATATTATGGTTGTGCATTGAGATATTTTATGTTAAAAATTAAAAAAAAATTTACTACAGCGTTTTACAGATATAAAATTTTCTACCCTATTTTTATCACATGTCTTTAAATATTAAGTTTTTATGTAGAAATACACAGACAACCCAAGTTCACTCACTAAATGGTCATAAATGACCATAATTTTTAAAGGGGTGGACCGGTAAGCCAGCAGAAGGCCTCGGTCAGATGACCAAAAGCTTCAAAGGCGGGTCATCATCTAAGACCCGCGTCAGGAAACACTTGTCCTGTTTCCTGACGAACCTGACCTACCTTAAAGCACAAATAACCCGCAGATGCACTTCTAGTCATCTTCGTTAGTGATCTCGTGCCATCAGCATCTTCCGGGTTTGTCTTGGATATCTTCTCACAATCTTACGAGCAAGATTCAGACCTGGAAAGATTATGTACTTGCAGTATAAATATTTGTCTTCAAATTTCGTATTTTTAAATAATACTGTTCTGTATTTATAACAAATGGGAGAGATTAGACCTTTATAAAGTATATTTCTTGATGCTTAGCCAAAAAAACTAAAGCTGTGGGTCATCACATAACTAAAACCCGCGTCAGGAAACACTTGTCTTGTTTCCTGACAAATCTTACCTAACCTAACCTTAGCTAGGTACTGCTTCCAATACTTGAAGTTTTTAGAGTCACGTATACATAACCAGACATCATTGGATCAAAGTTGAGTTATTAATTAGGTTGTATTTATACGGGTCTTAATATTATACCCGTATGGGTCATTTAGCACCAGGAGTGGTGGAGGCTCGATCCTCCGTCCGCTACTGTAATACAAGACGTTACGTGCTTCTAACCAGTGCTTGAGGTTGTCGCTAAGGCCAACTACAACAGTCTCCTAACACCCGAGGTACTTGTTTAATGCCAGGTGAACAGGAACAAGAGATGTAAGAATATTTGTCCAATCGTCTGGCCCAGCCAGTCAATTTGTGATTTTTAGAAGCTTAGTCATATTTCAGAAATAAAATGTCGGACTATCATTCATGAGCCATTCAGAATAGACCAGTCTTTCGTGAGACAGATGCATAAGGTATTGGATCATCGATCCTATGACAGACAGAACAGAGTACCATCGTTCGTGAGACAGACAGCAGAGGTCTGTGTGGAAGATGGCGGCGTCGTGCGCCGGCATCTCAGATACTTATAAATTATGCTCAGGAGGAGCAAACGCGTCTTTCATCTCGAGATTCTCACATATTTCAGCGATGACTATGAAGGAGCGAGGGAGGCGGGTACTAGAGGTGAGGCAGAACGAAAAGAAGACATATCTCCAAATAAAAATACGATAATTGACTGCTGGGTAACAAGGAATGCAGAACGTACCTGGGGTATGCAATTAAGAGAGTTCGTTGGTTCAAAAGGTTTAAAACCAACAACTTAAAGGGTCATTAAGGCTACATGTCACCTGGTCACCAGCAGTTATAAATACGTTAATCCCTAAAATACAAATAAAAGTCAAATTTCAATGTATATATATATATATATATATATATATATATATATATATATATATATATATATATATATATATAAATGTTGCACAAGGGTTAGGTAAGATTAGTCAGGAAACAGGACAAGTGTTTCCTGACGCGGGTATGTTGGTCACTTCCACTGGAGCTTTTGGTCATCTGACCGAGGCCTTCCGCTGGCTTGCCGGTCCACCCTATTAAAAGATAAATTAATAATCGTAAACATAGTATAGCAGGTTTTCATGTAAATAACATTTGCTAATATTTAGTTTAAGTCCTCCGTTAAATTAGTATATAAATTCTCTAATATTTACTGGCTTATATAATGGAGAATGGAATGTGCTCTATTTTTAATAATTATTCTCTCTCGGGTAGTAATGTTTTGTGTAAAAAATCTAATTCAACCTAACTTAATCTAGAATTCTGAAAGTAACTTAGGTGCAGGACATATAAGGCTTAAACTGCTTTTCCTGAAGAGACAAAGATGGAAGTCACAGAACAAACTCCGTTAAGAACTTTATCACGCCATCTGCTGGACAAAGATCTACACAGAGCGATAAGTGGGACTGATAGGTTAATGAAGTTTGAAGACAATAACACCAGGGTCATTAAGGTCTTAATTGACTACCAGACAATATTCTTTAATCTCTAAAATATGGATTACCTCAAACTCTCAGCATATACTGAGACACATACAACCCTCAGATCAAGTTGTATTTTTTTTGGCTACCATACTAGACCTTTTTTCTCCCCAATATATAACTCTTCATTTCAGAATCTACATAATACTGGGGAATTTACACATGACATCGCTATGCTCAAAAAGAAGTCCATAACACTCCTATAAATTAAGTATTTCACAAAAGTATAGTATATATTCACCAAGGGTTGTATGTGTTTCAATGTGTATGTATGCTGAGAATTTGAGGTAATCCCTGTTTTAGAGATTAAAGAATATTGTCTAGTAGTGAACAGGGCCTTATTGGCCCTTATTACAACCCAGGAGTCCAAATGACCTATTATCCTGGGTGTAAAGGGAGCAAAATAAACACAGCAGAAAATTGACTTATATTATCCTTCACCAATTTAGAACAGCAGTATGTACACTATATACACTATGTACAGTGATAGGTATTAGTGCACTCCACGGTAAGCAAGGCAGAATAGAAGCCACAAGATAGCAGACCGTGCTTCAACCAGCTCTAGAATGGGAATGACAAGGGCAGACAGGAGAGTGGTACCCACATAACCTCTGCGATTGCCAAAACCATCTTCTTATTGGCTGGAACCTGGTCACTAGTTGAACGACGGGGCCCCATCAACTCTTAGTCCCCTGGTTCGCTGGTTGAGGGGAGATGGCCTGTAAATGATGGTGTGTACATGCGCCGAATAAAGGTTACGTACTCTTTGCATGCCACAGCCCTCGTATTATTAATGCGCTACAAACTGCATTAAATAAAACCTACTTTTCGCTGTGTGTAGATCTCCAGCAGATGGCGTGATAAAGCTCTGTAGAGACCTCGTTCTGAAATTTACATCTTCGTCTTCTAAGGAAAAGCAGTTTAAGCCCTTATATGTCCTGCACCGTATATTAAGTGTATTGTTATACTAAAGGGTGTATGTACGGCTCAGACCAGATAGCCCTGCCACCCCTTCCAATCTGCACGCGATTGCATGTACACATACTGCCCCTGTCCACCTAGCAGTCAAAATAAGCACCTGTGCGTTAGCCAACTGTTGTGGGTCGCATCCAGGGGAAAATTGCATTAGAAACTCCTGTTGGAATGTCGCATCCTGGGTAAGAAAACACTCCAGTTCTGTGTCAGAAAACAGTGCAGTCCTGTGTAAAATCAAGTTCTGTGACAACATATCATAGGCCTAGCTGTCTCTTATACTATTCACTCCCTCTGGAAGGCCTATATTGGATTTTTATTACTTTAAGCCTGTAAATAATACTTTTTCCAGAATAAATAACAAAATATTTGGAAAGTTCAACTAAGCGGGTTCGGAACTCCGATAAATATTTTTTTTCCAAAATGAAGCAAACTTTTTTCAGCTTAAAAGTTTTACGAGTATTAAAAATTCCATCGCGCTGTTTACACCGACTTAATGAAATTGCTGGAGTTTAGGACATTTTGTTTTGGCTTTGGTGGGAAGTGGTGGTAGTGGTGATAGTGGTAGTGGTGGTGGTAGTGGTGATAGTGGTAGTGGTGGTGATAGTGATGATAGTGGTGGTGGTGGTAGTGGTGGTGATAGTGATGATAGTGGTGGTGGTGGAAGTGGTGGTGGTGGTAGTGGTGGTGGTAGTGGTGGTGGTAGTGGTGGTGGTGGTGGTGGTGATAGTAGTGGTGGTGATAGTAGTGATGGTGATAGTAGTGATGGTGATAGTAGTGGTGGTGATAGTAGTGGTGGTGATAGTGGTGGTGGTGGTAGTAGTGGTGGTAGTAGTGGTGGTTGTGGCATGCAAAAAGTACGTAACCTTCATTCGGCGCATGTACACACCCTCATTTACAGGCTATCTCCCCCAACCAGCAAACCAGGTTGCTAAGAGTTGATGATGGGGCCCCGTCGTTCAACTAGTGACCAGGTTCTAGCCAATAAGAAGATGGTTTTGGCAATCGCAGAGGTTATGTGGGTACCACTCTCCTGTCTGCCCTTGTCATTCCCATTCTAGAGCTGGTTGAAGCACGGTCTGCTATCTTGTGGCTTCTATTTCTGCCTTGCTTACCGTGGAGTGCACTATACTTATCACTGTACATAGTGTACATATTGCTGTTCTAAATTGGTGAAGGATAATATAAGTCTAAACTTTTTCTGCTGTGTTTATTTTGCTCCCATTACACCCGGGATAACAGGCCATTTAGAATCCTGGGTTGTAATATGGGGGCCTGTCCGGGAGCTGGAGCTGGACTTAGAGAAACGGGTGAGCTTAGGGTGAAGCTCGTAGCAGGAACATTGTGCAGCTTGCTGTCTGGCATTGCTTTACAAATTTTGCGTGTCAGTTGCTTTATTGATCAGCCTTGCTATTGTGTGATCGTTCAACAGCTCCCTACTAGCTTGTTTGGTGTGCTCGCTTCGCTACGGTCAATCTTCTAGAACACTGTAGCTGTCTGGCATTGCTTTACAAATTTTGCGTGTCAGTTGTTACTAGCCTGTTCGGTGTGGAGAATTTTGCAGTCGGCTTTGCTTGTATGCATATTCTGCAATCGTACTGTGCGTGTTCTGCAAATTAACGTGTTACGTTGGGGTATTCTGCAATCGTACTGTGCATAGCGAATAACTTATGCCACCTAGACGAGTCAGACGTCTGGTGTCGGCATATACTTTGCCTAACTTACCTAAATTGTCCCTACAGCGTTGTTGGCAAATTGCTCGTTCCATTGGCATTAAATACAAACGCACTCTCACAGCTGCGCAACTGCGTTCAGTGATTGCTGACAAACTTATAGAAGAAGAGATGGCACATCAGACTCCTCCCTCTACGGGAGCTAGTTCAAAAACTCCTATGTTCTCGCAGGAGGAAGATGATACACCTACGGAGCAAAATGGTCAGTATAGTGCAGCTGGGGTATTCTGCAATCGTACTGTGCATAGCGAATAACTTATGCCACCTAGACGAGTCAGACGTCTGGTGTCGGCATATACTTTGCCTAACTTACCTAAATTGTCCCTACAGCGTTGTTGGCAAATTGCTCGTTCCATTGGCATTAAATACAAACGCACTCTCACAGCTGCGCAACTGCGTTCAGTGATTGCTGACAAACTTATAGAAGAAGAGATGGCACATCAGACTCCTCCCTCTACGGGAGCTAGTTCAAAAACTCCTATGTTCTCGCAGGAGGAAGATGATACACCTACGGAGCAAAATGGTCAGTATAGTGCAGTGGGTTGTTCTCAGGGTGAATCAGCATCGTTGGCACTTGAGCTGGCAAAAATCAATCTTGAGCAAACTAGGGAACAGAGAGCATTCGCAAGGGAAGAATATGATAGGGAAAGAGAAAGGAGGCAGTTTTCGCATTCTGTAAATAATTTTAGTTTACAGAAAGCAGTACAGTTTGTTCCCCGCTTCAATGAGGCCGAACCAGAACAATTTTTCGAAAGCTTCGAAAATCAGGCTCGAGCCTTGAGGTGGCCGGAACAGCATTGGGCATCGTTGGTTCATACAGCATTATTGTGTAAGGCACAGGAATTTACGTCAGTATTAAATGACGCTGAATTTTCTGATTATCAAGTAGTGAAGACCACAGTGTTGGGAGCATATACATGTATCCCAGCGAAATACAAGAAAAATTTTAAACTGAGCAGGCGGCAGCTTGGTCAATCCCTAGTTGACTTTGTGAGACAGCAAACCAAAGCTTTTACCAGCTGGTATAAAGCAAGTGGTGTCTCTACCTTTGAGGAGCTGGTGCAGCTTATTCTGATTGATAACCTGCTGGAGTCTGTGGGACCAGAGGTTCGAGTCTTTCTGCAGGATCGTGACTTAACCACTGCATTGGAGGCAGCCAGGTTGGCTGATACCTTCGAAACTAACCGCTCCTTGTCCGAGCGGTCCCGTCTCTCTTTTCAACAGCCTGGCATGAGCAGAGATCGTCAACCTTGGAGAATGAAGTGCCACCCGGAGGGAGAACGTCTACGTCAGCCAACTAAGTCACCTGGTGAGCCCCACTTCTCAACATATGGTCCACGTGCAGAGAGGCAAACTACTCATGGTGCATCTCGACAACAGTATCCAGAGAGACACCAGCCAGATCGACACCATTTGCAACATCAGCAGGGAGTAAAGGGCAAGCCTGTTGTCTGCTTCCTCTGCAACAAAGTAGGTCACATCCGTCCCAACTGCCCCCATAAACCCCAACCCATTGGGAAAATCTCTAATATCCCTAGTAACATGTCCCCTAGAGAAGTAGAAAAAGGTATGACCCCTTATTATTGCAAGAGTCTAATTTCCCTTCAGGAAAACTCAGAAACAATTGAAGTAAAGACCTTTAGAGATACTGGAGCATATTGCTCACTTGTAAGAGAAGGAATATTACCCCTTTCAGAGAATACTTCTTTGAATTCCTGTTTTATTGGAAGCATTTGGAGGAGCTATATATTCTGTTCCTTTGCATAAAATTTATGTACAGTGCAAATATTACACTGGGTACTTGACTGTAGGTGTCTCAAAAGGATTCCCCATGAAAGATGCCATGTTATTACTGGGTAATAACATTACTACTGTTAGTTCGTGTCCTGAACCTATAATGATTAATTCTTCTCCGGTGTTGGCCAAAACTCGGGCAACATCCCAAGGGTTGTCTGGAGAGAATGTTGACATATCCTTGGACGACTCCGATCTCGGAATAGCCACGTTGTTTTATGAGGCACACCGGCCGGAGCCTCGTAAATCAAGTGAACAGACCCCGATCAAGCCTTCCTATTCCCAGGTTGCAGGATTGCCAGATGTCTATGTTTCCATGCCCGAGGGACCGTCCTTCCGGGAGGAACAACGAAAGGACCCTTCTTTAAAATTCGCTTTTCAGGCAGCCATGGGTAAATCCTCTTTGGGTCATCAGGTCAAGTATGAAGTTAAAAACAATTATTTGATCTGCACTGAGACTGGTAAGGAGATAGAGGGCCGGCAATTGTTTAAGAGGTTAGTAGTTCCAACAAAGTATAGACCTCAAATATTAAATATAGCTCATAATACGTCATTAGGTAACTTAGGAATTACAAAAACCTTGTATAGAATCACAAAAGAATTTTATAGGCCAAAATTAAAGAAAGATGTGAAGAATCATATTAGGTGTTGCCGAGAATGTCAGCAAGTAGGGAAACCTGGACATTCCATTAAACCTGCACCTCTCCAACCTATACCTGCTGATGGAGAACCTTTTGCAGATTTAATTATAGATTGTGTAGGTCCACTACCTAGGTCAAAGTCTGGAAATCAGTATTTATTTACGATTATGGATAAAGTAACCAGATACCCTGAAGCAATTCCCATGCGTAGTATTAATACTAAAGCTATTCTCAAAGCTTTAACAAAATTCATTTCTTGTTTTGGCATTCCTAAAACTATTCAAAGTGATCAAGGTACTAACTTTACTGCCAAAGCATTTAGGGAAGTATTAACTAGGTTAGGGATAATCCACAACTTATCCACTGCCTATCATCCTCAGTCCCAAGGCGCCTTGGAAAGATTCCACCAGACATTAAAAACAATGATGAGAACTTTTTGCATGCACTTTCCTACAGACTGGGATGAATCACTACCTTTGTTGCTGTTCTCAGTACGAGAGACGGTGCAAGAGTCTACAGGGTATAGTCCGTTTGAGCTGATCTTTGGGCACAATGTACGAGGTCCTCTTCGGGTGCTCAAAGAAGGATGGATGGGAGAAGACGTTAGCTCAACACTCTACAACCCGTCTTCAAGGTTGCAGGTGGCACGTCAGTTAGCCAAGGCTAACCTAAAGACAGCTCAAAGTAAGATGAAACAGAGGTATGACAGAAGTGCACAATTCCGCTCCTTCCATCCAGGAGACAAGGTGTTGGTGCAGGAACCTATACCTAGCCACACCTTGAAAGCTAGATTTACGGGACCTATGCAGATTGTAAGTAGATTATCTGATGTAAATTATGTGGTAGCTCCCATTGATAAGACCTCAAAAACTAAAACTTACCACATTAATCAATTAAAGTACTTCCATACACCAGATAAAGTCCCAGTAATGACGCTGTCCTCTACCTCTGAGGACAACTCTGACTCTTTGCACTCTATCTCTGAAATTAATATTAAACTTTCAAATTCTGTCCTCCTCAAGGATCCTAGCCCTTTAATGGAGGGATTATCTGAAACGTAAGCAACAAATTTAACTGAGCTTCTACAGTCATATCCTAATATTTTTTCGGATGTGCCGAAAAAATGTACGTTAGGTTATCATGATGTAGATGTGGGAAACTCTAAACCAATTAAACTCTTTGGAATCTTGGATTGTAATAGTGGTGGTATTGTGGTGGTGGTGGTAGTGGTGGTGGTGGTAGTGGTGGTGGTAGTGGTGGTGGTGGTGGTGGTGGTAGTGGTGGTGGTGGTGGTGGTGGTAGTGGTGGTGGTGGTAGTGATGGTGGTAGTGATGGTGGTAGGTGGTGGTAGTGATGGTGGTAGTGGTGGTAGTGGTGGTGTGTGGTAGTGGTGGTGGTAGTAGTGGTGGTGGTAGTAGTGGTGGTGGTAGTAGTGGTGGTGGTAGTGGTGATGGTAGTGCTTTTGGTAGTGGTGATGGTAGTGCTTTTGGTAGTGGTGATGGTAGTGCTTTTGGTAGTGGTGATGGTAGTGCTTTTGGTAGTGGTGATGGTAGTGCTTTTGGTAGTGGTGGTTGTAGTGCTGGTGGTAGTGGTGGTTGTAGTGCTAGTGGTAGTTGTGGTAGTGGTTGTGGTAGTGGTGGTGGTGGTGGTGATGGTAGTTATTACAACCCAGGATTCCAAATGGCCTGTTATCCCTGGTGTAATGGGAGCAAAATAAACAGCAGAAAAAGTTTAGACTTATATTATCCTTCACCAATTTAGAACAGCAATATGTACACTATGTACAGTGATAAGTATAGTGCACTCCACGGTAAGCAAGGCAGAAATAGAAGCCACAAGATAGCAGACCGTGCTTCAACCAGCTCTAGAATGGGAATGACAATGGCAGACAGGAGAGTGGTACCCACATAACCTCTGCGATTGCCAAAACCATCTTCTTATTGGCTAGAACCTGGTCACTAGTTGAACGACGGGGCCCCATCATCAACTCTTAGCAACCTGGTTCGCTGGTTGGGGGAGATAGCCTGTAAATGAGGGTGTGTACATGCGCCGAATAAAGGTTACGTACTCTTTGCATGCCACACCCCCACCCCGAGAAGGCTCAGGATTAGGCTGCCACCTCCCAGTAGTAACCGTGCCGCCATGGCACAAAATAATGGGACCGCCTTTCCTCTCCACCATCCAACTCTTAGATAGAGCTCAGCTTTTCTCGTGACAAAAAGCCAAACCCTAAACTCAAAGTGAGACACAATCAGTCAGGCTAGCATAGGTCCAAGATACAGGCAGACGGTAGCCCGCATCCCCTCACTAAAAAAAAAAATCCACACCAGGGGATAAAAAAAAACAAAAAAAAAAAAAAAAAAAGAGCGTGAAAAGGGGTTACCACAAATAATATAACATCCTAACCTAAATAAATAAAAATATTAGACTTTAGATAAAGAGTCCGCCAACACATTTTCTTTGCCGGCAATATATTTAATTCTGAGTGAGTATGGTTGCAGTCTTTGCATCCAGCGCATGAGCCTTGTGCTGTGGTTCTTCATGGCTTGGAGATATACTAGAGGATTGTGATCACTGTAGAATGTGACCACCTGCGATGTCTGGCCCACATAAACATCGAAATGCTCCAAAGCCAGTACCAGCGCGAGGGCTTCTTTTTCAATGGTAGAGTAAGCCCTCTGATGTGGCTGGAACTTGGCTGAAAAGTATGCTACAGGCTGCAACTCCTCATTCTCGATTTGTAATAGTACTGCCCCAACCCCAGACTCACAAACATCAACCTGTAATGAAAAAGGTTTGGAGAAGTCTGGAGACAAAAGAATGGGTGCAGTACACAATAATCTTTTTGCTTTATTAAAAGCAGTGTTACAGTCTGAGGTCCAATTAAAGGGAACTTTGTGACTGGTAAGAGAGGTAAGAGGGGCTACAATATCTGAGAAATTCTTACAGAATCTTCTGCAAAATCCTATCATGCCTAGGAAACGTTGAAGAGATTTCATATCATGAGGAACTGGATAATCTTTAATAGCAGGAACTTTAGCAAGTTTAGGTGCAACTTTACCACTACCTACTTCATGACCTAGAAAAGTGACAGTGGCCTGGCCAAAGGAAGATTTAGATAAATTAACTGTTAAATGGGAACTCTTAAAGGTCTCAAAAAGAGCCTTAAGTCTAAGTAGGTGTTGATCCCAAGTATCAGACACCACAACAATATCATCTAGGTACGCTGCCGTGCCTTCAAGTCCTTTAATAGCCTGATCGATAAGTTTCTGGAATGAAGAGGGGGAATTTTTCATTCCGAATGGGGTAACTGTGTATTGATAATGACCTCCTGGAATTACGAAGGCAGAGATTTCCTTCGCCTTATCCGTTAAAGTAACCTTTAAGGAGATCTAACTTGGACACAAAAGTAGCCTTACCCACAAAGTCAATTACGTCATCCAGACGAGGAAGAGGGTAAGCATCTGTAATTGTGACCTCATTCACCTTACGGTAGTCTGTACACATACGAAACCCTCCATCAGCCTTCTTCACAAGGATGCACGGTGAAGCCCATGGACTAGATGACTCCTCCACTAAACCATGCTTTAACAAAAATTCTACTTCCTGCTGAAGTAACCTTTGCTTTTCAGGATTAGCTCTGTAGGGGGAGAGTTTAATTGGCTTAGAGTTTCCCACATCTACATCATGATAACCTAACGTACATTTTTTCGGCACATCCGAAAAAAATATTAGGATATGACTGTAGAAGCTCAGTTAAATTTGTTGCTTACGTTTCAGATAGTCCCTCCATTAAAAGGCTAGGATCCTTGAGGAGGACAGAATTTGAAAGTTTAATATTAATTTCAGAGATAGAGTGCAAAGAATCAGAGTCGTCCTCAGAGGTAGAGGACAGAGTCATTACTGGGACTTTATCTGGTGCATGAAAAGATTTTAATTGATTGATGTGGTAAATTTTAGTTTTTGAGGTCTTATCAATGGGAGCTACCACATAATTTACATCAGATAATCTACTTACAATCTGCATAGGTCCCGTAAATCTAGCTTTCAAGGTGTGGCCAGGTATAGGTTCCTGCACCAACACCTTGTCTCCTGGATGGAAGGAGCGGAATTGTGCACTTCTGTCATACCTCTGTTTCATCTTACTTTGAGCTGTCTTTAGGTT
>NC_069491.1:6911607-6914107 GCF_026875155.1 Cherax quadricarinatus
TATATAAAAAAATATAAAATGGGTGGGTTGAAACAACAACCACCAGAGAGGTACCCCGGGCCTCCCAAGTGACGTAAAAGGGAAACCCTGTAATTGTTTACAATGGTAGATTGCTGTGTCTTTGTCTGTCTCATAAAACATGCAAGATTTCAGGTACATCTTGCTACTTCTACTTGCACTTAGGTCACACTACACATACATGTACAAGCATATATATATCACACACCCTCTGGTTTCTTCTATTTTTCTTTCTAGTTCTTGTTCTTGTTTATTTCCTCTTATCTCCATGGGGAAGTGGAACAGAATTCTTCCTCCGTAAGCCATGCGTCTTGTAAGAGGCGACTAAAATGCCGGGAGCAAGGGGCTAGTAACCCCTTCTCCTGTATATATTACTAAATGTAAAAGGAGAAACTTTCGTTTTTTCTTTGGGCCACCCTGCCTCGGTGGGATACTGCCGGTGTGTTTAAAGATTATATATATATATAATAATATATAATATAATATATATATATATAATATATATATATATATATATAATATTAATATATATATATATTATCGTGCCGAATAGGTAAAACTCTCGAGTTTGGCTTAAATAAAAAAAGCTCTTCTTACCGAATAAGACAAGCTAAAATTTGTGTATGCAATAATTTGCAAAAATCATTCTGAACCTTTTTTCTAACGAAAAAAAAATATATTTCATTGTATTTATTAAATTATGTAAACTTATCTAAAATATATTTAACTGGATTAGCTAAATTAAATTGTGCGTGTTATAATAAGGTTAGGTAAGTTTTCTAAGGTTCTTTTAGTACAAAATTATAATTTTTACATTAACAAAAATGAAAAATATATATTTTTAAACGTATAAGAGAAAATTTAAAAGGACTTAACTTTAAATGAGTTCATTCTAATTGGCCAATTTTACCTATTCAGCACGACATATAAATAGTTGGTAGACAGCATACTACCCAGGGAGTTCTACCTTCATAACAAATAACTGAGACAGAAACCTGTAATTGTTTAAACAAAGATTGCTGGTGTTTTCTGTCACATAAACACGCAAGATGACAGTACATCTTGCTACTTCTACTTACACTTAACACGCTCATGTTCACGTATACAAGTACATACAAATCTGACTTTTTTTCTATTTTCTTAATAGTTTTTGTTATAATCTGTTTCCTTTCATCTTCACGGGGAAGTGGAAAAGAATGTCTCCTCCGTCAGCTATCCGTGTCCTAAAAGGTGACTAAATTGCCTGGATCAAGGGGCTAGTAACCTCTCTCTGTATATATTACTAAATGTATAAGCAAGAAAACTATAGCTTTCTTCTCTTTCGGGTCACCCTGCCCCGGTGGGTCACCCTGCCCCGGTGGGTCACCCTGCCCCGGTGGGAGACGGCCGATATGTTGAAAAAAAATATTACGTATATAATTATATACATAAACAATCCAGATGGGCCATTCAGAGTAGGGTAGTGGCGTAGGCTCGATCCTACGTCCTCTCAGCTTGAGACAGGCAGATACGATACTTACCTGTCATTAATTTGAGAGGCGAAAATAATCCAGGTACTCAGAAATAATAGTCAGTATTACTAAATATTTAACACAAAATAACTCCGTAATATGTAGGTCACCCCATGACTCAATAAATGAATAAATCTCACGACAGTGATTCAGTAATAATATCTCATGACGGTGACTCAGTAACATATCTCACGACAGTGACTCAGTAATATATCTCATGACGGTGACTCAGTAACATATCTCACGACAGTGACTCAGTAATAATATCTCATGACGGTGACTCAGTAACATATCTCACGACAGTGACTCAGTAATATATCTCACGACAGCGACTCAGTAATATATCTCACGACAGTGTCTCAGTAATATATCTCACGACAGTGTCTCAGTAATATATCTCACGACAGTGTCTCAGTAATATATCTCACGACAGCGACTCAGTAATATATCTCACGACAGTGTCTCAGTAATATATCTCACGACAGCGACTCAGTAATATATCTCAGGACAGCGACTCAGTAATAATATCTCACGACAGCGACTCAGTAATATATCTCACGACAGCGACTCAGTAATATATCTCACGACAGCGACTCAGTAATATATCTCACGACAGTGTCTCAGTAATATATCCACGACAGTGTCTCAGTAATATATCTCACGACAGTGTCTCAGTAATATATCTCACGACAGCGACTCAGTAATATATCTCACGACAGTGTCTCAGTAATATATCTCACGACAGCGACTCAGTAATATATCTCACGACAGCGACTCAGTAATATATCTCACGACAGCGACTCAGTAATATATCTCACGACAGTGTCTCAGTAATATATCTCACGACAGTGTCTCAGTAATATATCTCACGACAGTGTCTCAGTAATATATCTCACGACAGCGAGTCAGTAATATATCTCACGACAGTGTCTCAGTAATATATCTCACGACAGCGATCAGTAATATATCTC
>NC_069491.1:6916607-6927002 GCF_026875155.1 Cherax quadricarinatus
CCCATCCGTCAGCCACCACCGGGGGCATTGTGTACCCAGTCCCATCCGTCAGCCACCACCGGGGGCATTGTGTACCCAGTCCCATCCGTCAGCCACCACCGGGGGCATTGTGTACCCAGTCCCATCCATCAGCCACCACTGGGGGCCTTGTGTACCCAGTCCCATCCGTCAGCCACCACCGGGGGCCTTGTGTACCCAGTCCCATCCGTCAGCCACCAACGGGGCCTTGTGTACCCAGTCCCATCCGTCAGCCACCACCGGGGGCCTTGTGTACCCAGTCCCATCCGTCAGCCACCACCGGGGCCTTGTGTACCCAGTCCCATCCGTCAGCCACCACCGGGGGCCTTGTGTACCCAGTCCCATCCGTCAGCCACCACCGGGCGCCTTGTGTACCCAGTCCCATCCGTCAGCCACCACCGGGGGCCTTGTGTACCCAGTCCCATCCGTCAGCCACCACCGGGGGCCTTGTGTACCCAGTCCCATCCGTCAGCCACCACCGGGGCCTTGTGTACCCAGTCCCATCCGTCAGCCACCACCGGGGGCCTTGTGTACCCAGTCCCATCCGTCAGCCACCACCGGGGCCTTGTGTACCCAGTCCCATCCGTCACCACCACCGGGGGCCTTGTGTACCCAGTCCCATCCGTCAGCCACCACCGGGGGCCTTGTGTACCCAGTCCCACCGTCAGCCACCACCGGGGCCTTGTGTACCCAGTCCCCATCCTCGTCAGCCACCACCGGGGCCTTGTGTACCCAGTCCCATCCGTCAGCCACCACCGGGCGCCTTGTGTATCCAGTCCCATCCGTCAGCCACCAACGGGGGCCTTGTGTACCCAGTCCCATCCGTCAGCCACCACCGGGGCCTTGTGTACCCAGTCCCATCCGTCAGCCACCACCGGGGCCTTGTGTACCCAGTCCCATCCGTCAGCCACCACCGGGGGCCTTGTGTACCCATCCCATCCGTCAGCCACCACCGGGGGCCTTGTGTACCCAGTCCCATCCGTCAGCCACCACCGGCAGCTACACTGATGAAATATATATCTATATTCTGTAAAATAAAAATATATTTTGCCATTATTTGTTGACTTATTAAACTCACATAGAAGCTCACCAATTACCTCACACGTCATTCAGGTTAGGTAAGATTCGTCAGGAAACAGGACAAGTGTTTCCTGACGCGGGTCATAGTCATGACCCGCAGCTGGAGCTTTTGGTTACCTTCCGCAGGCTTACCCGTCCACCCCTTTCAGAATTATTATGGTAATATCCAATTGTTATACTCTATTATATTATTCAATAAACCTTACATATTTATACTTGCAAAATATTATGGTTGTGCATTGAGATATTTTATGTTAAAAATTAAAAAAAAATTTACTACAGCGTTTTACAGATATAAAATTTTCTACCCTATTTTTATCACATGTCTTTAAAATATTAAGTTTTTATGTAGAAATACACAGACAACCCAAGTTCACTCACTAAATGGTCATAAATGACCATAATTTTAAAGGGGTGGACCGTAAGCCAGCAGAAGGCCTCGGTCAGATGACCAAAAGCTTCAAAGGCGGTCATCATCTAAGACCCGCGTCAGGAAACACTTGTCCTGTTTCCTGACGAACCTGACCTACCTTAAAGCACAAATAACCCGCAGATGCACTTCTAGTCATCTTCGTTAGTGACTCGTGCCATCAGCATCTTCCGGGTTTGTCTTGGATATCTTCTCACAATCTACGAGCAAGATTCAGACCTGGAAAGATTATGTACTTGCAGTATAAATATTTGTCTTCAAATTTCGTATTTTTTAAATATACTGTTCTGTATTTATAACAAATGGAGAGATTAGACCTTTATAAAGTATATTTCTTGATGCTTAGCCAAAAAACTAAAGCTGTGGGTCATCACATAACTAAAACCCGCGTCAGGAAACACTTGTCTTGTTTCCTGACAAATCTTACCTAACCTAACCTTAGCTAGGTACTAGCTTCCAATACTTGAAGTTTTTAGAGTCACGTATACATAACCAGACATCATTGGATCAAAGTTGAGTTATTAATTAGGTTGTATTTATACGGGTCTTAAATTATACCCGAATGGTCATTTAAGCACCAGAGTGGTGGAGGCTCGATCCTCCGTCCGCTACTGTAATACAAGACGTTACGTGCTTCTAACCAGTGCTTGAGGTTGTCGCTAAGGCCAACTACAACAGTCTCCTAACACCCGAGGTACTTGTTTAATGCCAGGTGAACAGGAACAAGAGATGTAAGAATATTTGTCCAATCGTCTGGCCCAGCCAGTCAATTTGTGATTTTTAGAAGCTTAGTCATATTTTGAAATAAATGTCGGACTATCATTCATGAGCCATTCAGAATAGACCAGTCTTTCGTGAGACAGATGCATAAGGTATTGGATCATCGATCCTATGACAGACAGAACAGAGTACCATCGTTCGTGAGACAGACAGCAGAGGTCTGTGTGGAAGATGGCGGCGTCGTGCGCCGGCATCTCAGATACTTATAAATTATGCTCAGGAGGAGCAAACGCGTCTTTCATCTCGAGATTCTCACATATTTCAGCGATGACTATGAAGGAGCGAGGGAGGCGGGTACTAGAGGTGAGGCAGAACGAAAAGAAGACATATCTCCAAATAAAAATACGATAATTGACTGCTGGGTAACAAGGAATGCAGAACGTACCTGGGGTATGCAATTAAGAGAGTTCGTTGGTTCAAAAGGTTAAAACCAACAACTTAAAGGGCATTAAGGCTACATGTCACCTGGTCACCAGCAGTTATAAATACGTAATCCCTAAAATACAAATAAAAGTCAAATTTCAATGTATATATATATATATATATATATATATATATATATATATATATATATATAATATAATATATAAATGTTGCAAAGGGTTAGGTAAGATTAGTCAGGAAACAGGACAAGTGTTTCCTGACGCGGGTATGTTGGTCACTTCCACTGGAGCTTTGGTCATCTGACCGAGGCCTTCCGCTGGCTTGCCGGTCCACCCTATTAAAGATAAATTAATAATCGTAAACATAGTATAGCAGTTTTCATGTAAATAACATTTGCTAATATTTAGTTTAAGTCCTCCGTTAAATTAGTATATAAATTCTCTAATATTACTGGCTTATATAATGGAGATGAATGTGCTCTATTTTTAATAATTATTCTCTCTCGGGTAGTAAATGTTTATGTGTAAAAAATCTAATTCAACCTAACTTAATCTAGAATTCTGAAAGTAACTTAGGTGCAGGACATATAAGGCTTAAACTGCTTTTCCTGAAGAGACAAAGATGGAAGTCACAGAACAAACTCCGTTAAGAACTTTATCACGCCATCTGCTGGACAAAGATCTACACAGAGCGATAAGGGACTGATAGGTTAATTGAAGTTTGAAGACAATAACACCAGGGTCATTAAGGTCTTAATTGACTACCAGACAATATTCTTTAATCTCTAAAATATGGATTACCTCAAACTCTCAGCATATACTGAGACACATACAACCCTCAGATCAAGTTGTATTTTTTTTGGCTACCATACTAGACCTTTTTTCTCCCCAATATATAACTCTTCATTTCAGAATCTACATAATACTGGGGAATTTACACATGACATCGCTATGCTCAAAAAGAAGTCCATAACACTCCTATAAATTAAGTATTTCACAAAAGTATAGTATATATTCACCAAGGGTTGTATGTGTTTCAATGTGTATGTATGCTGAGAATTTGAGGTAATCCCTGTTTTAGAGATTAAAGAATATTGTCTAGTAGTGAACAGGGCCTTATTGGCCCTTATTACAACCCAGGAGTCCAAATGACCTATTATCCTGGGTGTAAAGGGAGCAAAATAAACACAGCAGAAAATTGACTTATATTATCCTTCACCAATTTAGAACAGCAGTATGTACACTATATACACTATGTACAGTGATAGGTATTAGTGCACTCCACGGTAAGCAAGGCAGAATAGAAGCCACAGATAGCAGACCGTGCTTCAACCAGCTCTAGAATGGGAATGACAAGGGCAGACAGGAGAGTGGTACCCACATAACCTCTGCGATTGCCAAAACCATCTTCTTATTGGCTGGAACCTGGTCACTAGTTGAACGACGGGGCCCCATCAACTCTTAGTCCCCTGGTTCGCTGGTTGAGGGGAGATGGCCTGTAAATGATGGTGTGTACATGCGCCGAATAAAGGTTACGTACTCTTTGCATGCCACAGCCCTCGTATTATTAATGCGCTACAAACTGCATTAAATAAAACCTACTTTTCGCTGTGTGTAGATCTCCAGCAGATGGCGTGATAAAGCTCTGTAGAGACCTCGTTCTGAAATTTACATCTTCGTCTTCTAAGGAAAAGCAGTTTAAGCCCTTATATGTCCTGCACCGTATATTAAGTGTATTGTTATACTAAAGGGTGTATGTACGGCTCAGACCAGATAGCCCTGCCACCCCTTCCAATCTGCACGCGATTGCATGTACACATACTGCCCCTGTCCACCTAGCAGTCAAAATAAGCACCTGTGCGTTAGCCAACTGTTGTGGGTCGCATCCAGGGGAAAATTGCATTAGAAACTCCTGTTGGAATGTCGCATCCTGGGTAAGAAAACACTCCATTCTGTGTCAGAAAACAGTGCAGTCCTGTGTAAAATCAAGTTCTGTGACAACATATCATAGGCCTAGCTGTCTCTTATACTATTCACATCCTCGGGAAAGGGCCCTATATTGGATTTTTATTACTTTAAGCCTGTAAATAATACTTTTTCCAGAATAAATAACAAAATATTTGGAAAGTTCAACAAAGGGGGTTCGGAACTCCGATAAATATTTTTTTCCAAAATGAAGCAAACTTTTTTTCAGCTTAAAAGTTTTACGAGTATTAAAAATTCCATCGCGCTGTTTACACCGACTTAATGAAATGCTGGAGTTTGGGGACATTTTTTTTTGGTTTTGGTGGGAAGTGGAGGTTAGTGGTGATAGTGGTAGTGGTGGGTATGGTGATAGTGGAAAGTGGTGGTGATAGTGATGATATTGGGGGGTGGTGGTAGTGGTGGTGATAGTGATGATAGTGGTGGTGGGGGAAGTGGTGTGGTGGTAGTGGTGGTGGTAGTGGTGGTTGGTGGTGGTGGGGGTGGTGGTGATAGTATGGTGGTGATAGTATGAGGTGATAGTAGTGATGGTGATAGTAGTGGGGGTTTGATAGTAGTGGTGGTGATAGTTGGTGGTGTGTGGGGGGGAGTAGTGGTGGTAGTGTGGTGTTGTGGCATGCAAAAAGTACGTAACCTTCATTCGGCGCATGTACACACCCTCATTACAGGCTATCTCCCCCAACCAGCAAACCAGGTTGCTAAGATTTGATGATGGGGCCCCGTCGTTCAACTAGTGACCAGGTTCTAGCCAATAAGAAGATGTTTTGGCAATCGCAGAGGTTATGTGGGTACCATTTCCCTGTCTGCCCTTGTCATTCCCATTCTAGAGCTGGTTGAAGCACGGTCTGCTATCTTGTGGCTTTCTATTTCTGCCTTGCTTACCGTGGAGTGCACTATACTTATCACTGTACTAGTGTACATATTGCTGTTCTAAATTGGTGAAGGATAAATAAGTCTAAACTTTTTCTGCTGTGTTTATTTTGCTCCCATTAAAACCCGGGATAACAGGCCAATTTAGAATCCGGGGGTTGTAATAGGGGGCCTGTCCGGGAGCTGGAGCTGGACTTAGAGAAAGGGGTGAGCTTAGGGTGAAGCTCGTAGCAGGAACATTGTGCAGCTTGCTGTCTGGCATTGCTTTACAAATTTGCGTGTCAGTTGCTTTATGATCACCCCTTGCTATTGTGTGATCGTTCAACCCCCCTACTAGCTTGTTTGGTGTGCTCGCTTCGCTAGGGTCAATTTCTAGAACACTGTAGCTGTCTGCATTGCTTTACAAATTTTGCGTGTCAGTTGTTACTAGCCTGTTCGGTGTGGAGAATTTTGCAGTCGGCTTTGCTTGTATGCATATTCTGCAATCGTACTGTGCGTGTTCTGCAAATTAACGTGTTACGTTGGGGTATTCTGCAATCGTACTGTGCATAGCGAATAACTTATGCCACCTAGACGAGTCAGCGTCTGGTGTCGGCATATACTTTGCCTAACTACCTAAATTGTCCCTACAGCGTTGTTGGCAATTGTCGTTCCATTGGCATTAAATACAAACGCACTCTCACAGCTGCGCAACTGCGTTCAGTGATTGCTGACAAACTTATAGAATGAAGAGATGGCACATCAGACCCCTCCCTCTACGGAGCTAGTTCAAAAACTCTATGTTCGCAGGAGGAAGATGATACACCTACGGAGCAAAATGGTCATTATAGTGCAGCTGGGGAAATTTCTGCAATCGTACTGTGCATAGCGAATAACTTATGCCACCTGACGATCAGACGTCTGGTGTGGCATATACTTTGCCTAACTTACCTAAATTGTCCCTACAGCGTTGTTGCAAATTGCTCGTTCCATTGGCATTAAATACAAACGCACTCTCACAGCTGCGCAACTGCGTTCATGATTGCTTGACAAACTTATAGAAGAAGAGATGGCACATCAGACTCCTCCCTCTACGGGAGCTAGTTCAAAAACTCCTATGTTCTCGCAGGAGGAAGATGATACACCTACGGAGAAAAAATGGTCAGTATAGTGCAGCGGGGTTGTTCTCAGGGTAATCAGCATCGTTGGCACTTGAGCTGGCAAAAATCAATCTTGAGCAAACTAGGGAACAGAGAGCATTCGCAAGGAAGAATATGATAGGGAAAGAGAAAGGAGGCAGTTTCGCATTCTGTAAAAAATTTTTAGTTTACAGAAAGCAGTACAGTTTGTTCCCCCTTCCAATGAGGCCGAACCAGAACAATTTTTCGAAAGCTTCGAAAATCAGGCTCGAGCCTTGAGGTGGCCGGAACAGCATTGGGCATCGTTGGTTCATACAGCATTATTGTGTAAGGCACGGGAAATTTTAAAACGTCAGTATTAAATGACGCTAAAATTTTCTGATTATCAAGTAGTGAAGCCCAAACAGTTTTGGGGAGCATATACATGTTTCCCAGCGAAATACAAGAAAAATTTTAAACTGAGCAGGCGGCAGCTTGGTCAACCCCTAGTTGACTTTGTGAGACAGCAAACCAAAGCTTTACCACTGGTATAAAGCAAGTGGTGTCTCTACCTTTGAGGAGCTGGTGCAGCTTATTCTGATTGATAACCTGCGGAGTCTGGGGGAAACCAGAGGTTCGAGTCTTTCTGCAGGATCGTGACTTAACCACTGCATTGGGGGGCAGCCAGGTTTGGGTGATACCTTCGAAACTAACCGCTCCTTGTCCGAGCGGTCCCGTCTCTCTTTTCAACAGCCTGGCAATGAGCAGAGATCGTCAACCTGGAGAATGAAGTGCCACCCGGAGGAGAACGTCTACGTCAGCCAACTAAGTCACCTGGTGAGCCCCACTTCTCAACATAGGTCCACGTGCAGAGAGGCAAAAATAAATCATGGTGCATCTCGACAACAGTATCCAGAGAGACACCAGCCAGATCGACACCATTTGCAACATCAGCAGGGGGTAAAGGCAAGCCTGTTGTCTGCTTCCCTGCAACAAGTAGGTCACATCCGTCCCAACTGCCCCCATAAAAAACCCCAACCCATTTTGGGAAAATCTCTAATATCCCTAGTAACATGTCCCCTAGAGAAGTAAAAAAGGTATGACCCCTTATTATTGCAAGAGTCTAATTTCCCTTCAGGAAAACTCAGAAACAATTTAAGTAAAGACCTTTTTGAGATACTGGAGCATATTGCTCACTTGTAAGAGAAGGGAATATTACCCCTTTCAGAGAATACTTCTTGAATTCCTTTTTTATTGGAAGCATTTTTGGGGGAGCTATAAAATTCTTTTCCTTTGCATAAAATTTTATGTACAGTGCAAATATTACACTGGGTACTTGACTGTAGGTGTCTCAAAAGGATTCCCCATGAAAGATGCCATGTTATTACTGGGTAATAACATTACTACTGTTAGTTCGTGTCCTGAACCCTATAATGATTAATTTTCTCCGGTGTGGCCAAAACTCGGGCAACATCCCAAGGGTTGTCTGGAGAGAATGTTGACCTATCCTTGGACGACTCCGATCTCGGAAAAACCACGTGTGTTTTATGAGGCACACCGGCCCGAGCCTCGGTAAATCAAGTGAACAGACCCCGATCAAGCCTTCCTATTCCCATGTTGCAGGATTGCCAGATGTCTATGTTTCCATGCCCCAGGGACCGTCCTTCCGGGAGAACAACGAAAGGGCCCTTCTTTAAAATTCGCTTTTCCAGGCAGCCATGGGGGAAATCCTCTTTGGGTCATCAGGTCAAGTATGAAGTTAAAAACAATTATTTGATCTGCACTGAGACTGGTAAGGAGATAGAGGGCCGGCAATTTGTTTAAGAGGTTAGTAGTTTTCCCAAAAAAGTATAGACCTCAAATAATTAAATATAGCTCATAATACGTCATTAGGTAACTTAGGAAATTTCAAAAACCTTGTATAGAATCACAAAAGAATTTTATAGGCCAAAATTAAAGAAAGATGTGAAGAATCATATTTGGTGTTGCCGAAATGTCAAACAAGTAGGAAAACCTGGACATTCCATTAAACCTGCACCCCTCCAACCATACCTGCTGATGGAGAACCTTTTGCAGATTTAATTATAATTGTGTAGGTCCACTACCTAGGTCAAAGTCTGGAAATCAGTATTTATTTACGATTATTGATAAAGTAACCAGATACCCTGAACAATTCCATGCGTAGTATTAATACTAAAGCTATTCTCAAAGCTTTAAAAAAAATTCATTTCTTGTTTTGGCATTCCTAAAACTATTCAAATGATCAAGGTTTCTAACTTTACTGCCAAAGCATTTAGGTGAAGTATTAACTAGGTTAAAGGGATAATCCACAACTTATCCACTGCCTATCATCCTCAGTTTCCCAAGGCGCCTTGGAAAGATTCCACCAGACATTAAAAACAATGATGAGAACTTTTTGCATGCACTTTCCTAAAGACTGGGAGAATCACTACCTTTGTGCTGTTCTCAGTACGAGAGACGGTGCAAGAGTCTACAGGGTATATCCGTTTGAGCTGAATCTTTGGGCACAATGTCGAGGTCCTCTTCGGGTGCTCAAAGAAAGGATGGATGGGAGAAGACGTTAGCTCAACACTCTACAACCCGTCTTCAAGGTTGCAAGGTGGCACGTCAGTTAGCCAAGGCTAACCTAAAGACAGCTCAAATAAGATGAAACAGAGGGATGACAGAAGTGCACAATTTCCCGCTCCCTTCCATCCAGGAGACAAGGTGTTGTGCAGGAACCTATACCTAGCCCACACCTTGAAAGCTGATTTTCGGGACCTATGCAGATTGTAAGTAGAAATTTCTGATGTAAATTATGTGGTAGCCCCATTGATAAGACCTCAAAACTAAAACTTACCACATTAATCAATTAAAGTACTTCCATACACCAGATAAAGTCCCAGTAATAAAGCTGTCCTCTACCTCTGAGGACAACTCTGACTCTTTGCACTCTATCTCTGAAATTAATATTAAACTTTCAAATTCGTCCTCCTCAAGGATCCTAGCCCTTTAATGGAGGGATTATCTGAAACGTAAGCAACAAATTTAACTGGACTTCTACAGTCATATCCTAATATTTTTTCGGATGTGCCGAAAAAATGTACGTTAGGTTATCATGATGTAGATGTGGGAAAAATCTAAACCAATTAAAACTCTTTGGAACTTGGGTTGTAATAGTGGTGGTATTGTGGTGGTGGTGGTGTGGTGGTGGTGGTATTTGGGGGTGGTAGTGGTGGGTGGTGGTGGTGGTGGTAGTGGTGGGGTGTGGGGTGTAGTGGTGGTTGTGGTATGATGGTGGTAGTGATGGTGGTAGTGGTGGTAGTGATGGTGGTAGTGGGGGTAGTGGTGGGTGGGGGTATGGTGGTGGTAGTAGTGGTGGTGGTAGTAGTGGGGTGGGAGTAGTGTGGTGGTATTGGTGATTGGTAGTGCTTTTGGGAGTGTGATGGTAGTGCTTTGGGAGTGGTGATGGTAGTGCTTTTGGTAGTGGGGATGGTAGTGCTTTTGGTAGTGGTGATGGTAGTGCTTTGGTAGTGGTGGTTGTAGTGCTGGTGGTAGTGGGGGTTGTAGTGCAGTGGGAGTTGGGTAGTGGTTGTGGTAGTTTTGGGGGTGGTGGTGGTGATGGTAGTTATTTCAACCCAGGATTCCAAATGGCCTGTTTTCCCCGGTGTAATGGGGGCAAAATAAACAGCAGAAAAAGTTTAGACTTATATTATCCTTCAAAACCAATTTAGAACGAATATGTAACACTATT
>NC_069491.1:6927502-6977587 GCF_026875155.1 Cherax quadricarinatus
GAAACAGAATCACACATTTATTTTAATTATACATAAAAATTTTTAAATTCTGAGGCCAAATAAATTTTTTGGGTTTCCCAAATACAAAATAAAGAAATTAGACATCATAAGTTTAAATGACAAATACTGCAGTTTAATGTTTACAAGACTACAGTTTAACTGATCACAAGACTACAGTTTAAAATGATCACAAGACTACAGTTTAACTGATCACAATACTACAGTTTAACTGATCACAATACTACAGTTTAAAATGATCACAAGACTACAGTTTAACTGATCACAAGACTACAGTTTAACTGATCACAAAACTACAGTTTAACTGATACAATACTTAAGAACATAAAGACAAAATAAACCCTGCTGGAACGATACATAAACAGAAGAATGATAAACTGGTGCAAGATTTGGGAGTCTTTTTTGAGGAAACGATTCACCAGCCCGCGGCTTCATCAGTCCAATACGAAGAACGGTGGAAAAAAAAGCGAAGTTTGAGGGTAATCAGTCCCTCAGCTTGGAATTGATGTGTTGAAATCCCCTCAGTCTTGAACAAAGTATTTTCTTCGACATTGATGACTGAAAAGCATCAACTCCAGACTGAGGGACTGACTACCTCACACTCCGCTTATTTTCCATCGTTTCTCTGTATGGACTGAAGAAGTTACTGGCTGGCGATACGTTTCCAGAGTTAAGAAACCAAAGTATTGCAAAAGTCTTCTTTATCAACCCGTAGGTTATCTATAGTCTTCCAGGGGTCAGCGCCCCCCGCGGGCCCCTCCCAGGCCTTCAGGTTGCTGGCCTGATCGACAGGCTGTTGGTGCACCGCCCCTGGGCACCATTTCTTTCAAATTTTGAAACTGAAAAAGGGGAAAGGTTCTATAGATATTTTTCACAACTCGGTTATGGACCTGGCCGCGGGGGCGTTGACCCCCGAAACCACACGCCCCCCCAGGTATAATACAGGTAACCCAGCTAGAAGCTAGTAGAGTTCGTTGGTACTTATTTTGGTAACTAGGTGGCTGGTATAGTGAGAGCACAGGTCATTATGGATGACTGGGGAACCTTGGCACTTTCCCTTTGCATATTGGAGATATTAAATTATACTGCCGAAGTGGCTAGTTTATCGTGCACCTTGTATCCATCCTGTGGATGGTAGTGGCTAGTTTATCGTGCACCTTGTATCCATCCTGTGGATGGTGGTGGCTAGTTTATCGTGCAAACCCTTTTATCCATCCTGTGGATGGTAGTGGCTAGTTTATCGTGCACCTTGTATCCATCCTGTGGATGGTAGTGGCTAGTTTATCGTGCACCTTGTATCCATCCTGTGGATGGTAGTGGCTAGTTTATCGTGCACCTTGTATCCATCCTGGGGATGGTAGTGGCTAGTTTATTTGTGCACCTTGTATCCAAACCTGTGGATGGTAGTGGGTAGTTTATCGTGCACCTTGTATCCATCCTGTGGATGGTAGTGGCTAGTTTATCGTGCACCTTGTATCCATCCTGTGGATGGTAGTGGCTAGTTTATCGTGCACCTTGTATCCATCCTGTGGATGGTAGTGGTAGTTTATCGTGCACCCTTTTATCCATCCTGTGGATGGTAGTGGCTATTTATCGTGCACCTTGTATCCATCCTGTGGATGGTAGTGGCTAGTTTATCGTGCACCTTGTATCCATCCTGTGGATGGTAGTGGCTAGTTTTTTGTGGGACCTTTTAAACCATCCTGTGGATGGTAGTGGCTAGTTTATGTTTCACCTTGTATCCGTCCTGTGGATGGTAGTGGCTAGTTTATTGTGCACCTTGTATCCATCCTGTGGATGGTAGTGGCTAGTTTATCGTGCACCCCTTTTATCCATCCTGTGGATGGTGGTGGCTAGTTTATCGTGCAACTTGAAACCCTCCTGGGATGGTAGTGGCTAGTTTATCGTGCACCTTGTAAACCAGCCCGTGGATGGTAGTGGCTAGTTTATCGTGCACCTTGTATCCAAACCTGTGGATGGTAGTGGCTAGTTTATCGTGCACCTTGTATCCATCCTGTGGATGGTAGTGCTAGTTTTTTGTGCACCTTGTATTTCCCTCCTGTGGATGGTAGTGGCTAGTTTATCGTTTCCCCCTTGTATCCATCCTTTGGGTTGGTAGTGGCTAGTTTATCCCTCCACCTTGTATCCATCCTGTGGATGGTAGTGGGTAGTTTATCGTCCACCTTGTATCCATCTGTGGGGTGGTAGTGGCTAGTTTATCGTGCACCTTGTATCCATCCTGTGGATGGTAGTGGCTAGTTTATCGTGCACCTTGTATCCATCCTGTGGATGGTAGTGGCTAGTTTATCGTGCACCTTGTATCCATCCTGTGGATGGTAGTGGCTAGTTTATCGTGCACCTTGTATCCATCCTGTGGATGGTAGTGGCTAGTTTATCGTGCCCTTGTATCCATCCTGTGGATGGTAGTGGCTAGTTTATCGTGCACCTTGTATCCATCCTGTGGATGGTAGTGGCTAGTTTTATCGTGCACCTTGTATCCATCCTGTGGATGGTAGTGGCTAGTTTATCGTGCAAACCCTTTTATCCATCCTGTGGATGGTAGTGGCTAGTTTATCGTGCACCTTGTATCCATCCTGTGGATGGTGGTGGCTAGTTTATCGTGCACCTTGTATCCATCCTGTGGATGGTGGTGGCTAGTTTATCGTGCACCTTGTATCCATCCTGTGGATGGTGGTGGCTAGTTTATCGGCACCTTGTATCCATCCTGTGGGTGGTAGTGGCTAGTTTTTTCGTGCACTTGTATCCATCCTGTGGATGGTAATGGCTAGTTTTATCGTGCACCTTGTATCCATCCTGTGGATGGTGGTGGCTAGTTTATCGTGCACCTTGTATCCATCCAGAGGATGGTAGTGGCTAGTTTATCGTGCACCTTGTATCCATCCTGTGGATGGTGGTGGCTAGTTTATCGTGCACCTTGTATCCATCCTGTGGATGGTGGTGGCTAGTTTATCGTGCACCTTGTATCCATCCTGTGGATGGTGGTGGCTAGTTTATCGTGCACCTTGTATCCATCCTGTGGATGGTAGTGGCTAGTTTATCGTGCACCTTGTATCCATCCTGTGGATGGTAGTGGCTAGTTTATCGTGCACCTTGTATCCATCCTGTGGATGGTAGTGGGGTAGTTTTTCGTGCACCTTGTATCCATCCTGTGGATGGTAAATGGTAGTTTATCGTGGCACCTTGTATCCATCCTGTGGATGGTGGTGGCTAGTTTATCGTGCACCTTGTAAACCTCCTGTGGATGGTGGTGGCTGTTTATCGTGCACCCTTTTAATCCATCCTGTGGATGGTGGTGGCTAGTTTATCGTGCACCTTGTAACCATCCTGTGGATGGTGGTGGCTAGTTTATCGTGCACCTTGTATCCATCCTGTGGGTGGTAGTGGCTAGTTTTATCGTGCACCTTGTATCCATCCTGTGGATGGTAATAGTTGTTGTTTATCGTGCACCTTGGTTTTCCATCTGTGGATGGTGGTGGCTAGTTTATCGTGCACCTTGTATCCATCCAGAGGATGGTAGTGGCTAGTTTATCGTGCACCTTTTTATCCATCCTGTGGATGGGGGTGGCTAGTTTATCGTGCACCTTGTATCCATCCTGTGGATGTAGTGGCTAGTTTATCGTGCACCTTGTTATCCATCCTGTGGATGGTAGTGGCTAGTTTATCGTGCACCTTGTATCCATCCTGTGGATGGTAGTGGCTAGTTTATCGTGCACCTTGTATCCATTCCCGTGGATGGTAGTGGCTAGTTTATCGTGCACCTTGTATCCATCCTGTGGATGGAGTGGCTAGTTTATCGTGCACCTTGTATCCATCCTGTGGATGGTATGGCTAGTTTATTTGTGCACCTTGTATCCATCCTGTGGATGGTAGTGGCTAGTTTATCGTGCACCTTGTATCCATTCTTCGGACGGTAGCACAAAAACACATGACCAAAAAAGAAGCCAGACCCAAAAAATGGTCAACAGAAGAAATTCTACTGTTGATGTGTACAATTTACAGCAAGATATATATCAGAGGAAGGTGACCTTTGAGGACAATCCTCTCAAGGTATATCAGAGGAAGGTGACCTTTCTGAGGACAATCCTCTCAAGGTATATCAGAGGAAGTTGACCTTTCTGAGGACAATCCTCTCAAGGTATATCAGAGGAAGGTGACCTTTCTGAGGACAATCCTCTCAAGGTATATCAGAGGAAGTTGACCTTTTTGAGGACAATCCTCTCAAGGTATACAAGAAGTTGACCTTTCCCGAGGACAATCCCTCAAAGGGATACCAGAGGAAGTTGACCTTTCTGAGGACAATTCCTCTCAAGGTATATCAAGGAAGGTGACCTTTCTGAGGACAATCCTCTCAAGGTATATCAGAGGAAGGTGACCTTTCTGAGGACAATCCTCTCACGGTATATCAGAGGAAGGTGACCTTTCTGAGGGCATTCCTCTCAAGGATTCAGAGGAAGGACCTTCTGAGACAATCCTCTCCCAAGGGATATCAGAGGAAGGTGACCTTTCTGAGGACAATCCTCTCACGGTATTTCAGAGGAAGGTGACCTTTCTGAGGACATTCCTCTCAAGGTATATCAAGAAGGGGGACCTTTCTGAGGACAATCCTCTCAAGGTATATCAGAGGAAGTGACCTTTCCTGAGGACAATCCTCTCACGGTATATCAGAGGAAGGTGACCTTTTTTGAGACAAAACCTCTCAAGGTATCAGAGGAAGGTGACCTTTCTGAGGACAATCCTCTCAAGGTATATCAGAGGAAGGTGACCTTTCTGAGGACAATCCTCTCAAGGTATATCAGAGGAAGGTGACCTTTCTGAGGACAATCCCTCAAGGTATATCAGAGGAAGGTGACCTTTCTGAGGACAATCCTCTCAAGGTATATCAGAGGAAGGTGACCTTTCTGAGGACATTCCTCTCACGGTATGGAGGTGTAAACTCCAGTATACACCTTCCCAGGCGTTGTTTCCTGGAGTGTACTTGTTAATACACTCGGGAGATAACCTGCTTATTTCTTATCACTTGTGAAGCTGATAAGCTTATTGTAAACATCATTGTGTTGGGAAGTGACGGGTGGTGGTGGTTGTGACGGCTGATAGTAGTGGTGGTTGTGACGGCTGATAGTAGTAGTGGTGGTTGTGACGGCTGATAGTAGTGGTGGTGGTTGTGACGGCTGATAGTAGTGGTGGTTGTGACGGCCTGATAGTAGTTTGTGGTGGTTGTGACGGCTGATAGTAGTGGTGGTTGTGACGGCTGATAGTAAATGGTGGTTGTGACGGGTGATAGTAGTGGTGGTTGGACGGCTGATAGTAGTGGTGGTTTTTGACGGCTGATAGTAGTGGTGGTTTTTGACGGCTGATAGTAGTGGTGGTTCTGACGGCTGATAGTAGTGGTGGTTGTGACGGGTGATAGTATGGTGGTTCTGACGGCTGATAGTAGTGGTGGTTGTGACGGCTGATAGAGTGGTGGTTGTGACGGCTGATAGTAGTGGTGGTTGTGACGGGCTGATAGTAGTGGTGGTTGTACGGCTTTATAGTAGTGGTGGTTCTGACGGCTGATAGTAGTGGTGGTTGTGACGGCTGATAGTATGGTGGTTCTGAAAGGCTGATAGTAGTGGTGGTTGTGACGCTGATAGTAGTGGTGGTTCTGACGGCTGATAGTAGTGGTGGTTGTGACGGCTGATAGTAGTGGTGGTGGTTGTGACGGCTGATAGTAGTGGTTGTGGTTGAGACGGCTGATAGTAGTGGTGGTTGTGACGGCTGATAATAGTGGTGGTGGTTGTGACGGCTGATAGTAGTGGTGGTTGTGACGGCTGATAGTAGTGGGGGTTGTGACGGCTGATAGTAGTGGGGGTTGTGACGGCTGAATAGTAGTGGTGGTTGTGACGGCTGATAGTAGTGGTGGTTGTGACGGCTGATAGTAGTGGTGGTTGTGACGGCTGATAGTAGTGGTGGTTGTGACGGCTGATAGTAGTGGTGGTTCTGACGGCTGATAGTAGTGGTGGTTGTGACGGCTGAAGTAGTGGTGGTTCTGACGGCTGATAGTAAGTGGTGTGTGACGGCTGATAGTAGTGGTGGTTGTGACGGCTGATAGTAGTGGTGGTTTTTGACGGCTGATAGTAGTGGTGGTTGTGACGGCTGATAGTAGTGGTGGTTGTGACGGCGATAGTAGTGGTGGTTGTGACGGCTGATAGTAAATGGTGGTTGTGACGGGTGATAGAATGGTGGTTGTGACGGCTGATAGTAGTGGTGGTTCTGACGGCTGTAGTAGTGGTGGTTGTGACGCTGATAGTAGTGGTGGTTCTGACGGCTGATAGTAGTGGTGGTTTTTGACGGCTGATAGTAGTGGTGGTTCTGACGGCTGATAGTAGTGGTGGTTGTGACGGCGATAGTAGTGGGGGTTGTGACGGCTGATAGTAGTGGTGGGTTTTTGACGGCTGAAGTAATGGTGGTTGTGACGGGTGATAGTAGTGGTGGTTCTGACGGCTGATAGTAGTGGTGTTTTGTGACGGCCCGATATAGTGGTGGTGGTTGTGAAAGGCTGATAGTAGTGGGTTTTGGTTGAGACGGCTGATAGTAGTGGTGGTTTTTGACGGCTGATATAGTGGTGGTGGTTGTGACGGCTTGATAGTAGTGGTGGTTTTGAAAGGCTGATAGTAATGGTGGTTGTGACGGCTGATAGTAGTGGTGGTTCTGACGCTGATATTATGGTGGTTGTGACGGCTGATGTATGTGGTTGTGACGGCTGAAGTAGTGGTGGTTCTGACGGCTGATAGTAGTGGTGGTTGTGACGGCTGATAGTAGTGGTGGTTCTGACGGCTGATAGTAGTGGTGGTTGTGACGGCTGATAGTAGTGGTGGTTGTGACGGCTGATAGTAGTGGTGGTTCTGACGGCTGATAGTAGTGGTGGTTCTGACGGCTGATAGTAGTGGTGGTTCTGACGGCTGATAGTAGTGGTGGTTGTGACGGCTGATAGTAGTGGTGGTTCTGACGGCTGATAGTAGTGGTGGTTGTGACGGCTGGGTATAGTGGGGGTTGTGACGGCTGATAGTAGTGGTGGTTGTGACGGCTGATAGTAGTGGTGGTTGTGACGGCTGATAGTAGTGGTGGTTCTGACGGCTGATAGTAGTGGTGGTTGTGACGGCTGATAGTATGATGGTTTTTGACGGCTGATATAGTGGTGGTTGTGACGGCTGATAGTAGTGGTGGTTGTGACGGCTGATAGTAGTGGTGGTTGTGACGGCTGATAGTAGTGGTGGTTGTGACGGCTGATAGTAGTGGTGGGTTTTGACGGCTGATAGTATGGTGGTTGTGATGGCTGATAGTAGTGGTGGTTGTGACGGCTGATAGTAGTGGTGGTTGTGACGGCTGATAGTGGTGGTTGTGACGGCTGATAGTAGTGGTGGTTGTGACGGCTGTAGTAGGGTGGGTTTTGACGGCTGATAGTATGTGGTTGTGACGGCTGATAGTAGTGGGGTTTTGACGGCCTGATAGTAGTGGTGGTTTGACGGCTGATAGTAGTGGTGGTTGTGACGGCTGATAGTAGTGGGGGTTTGTGAACGGGTGAAAAGTGGTGGTTGTGACGGGTGATAGTAGTGGTGGGTTTTGACGGCTGATAGGAGGTGGTTGTGACGGCTGATAGTAGTGGTGGTTGTGACGGTGATAGTAGTGGTGGTTGTGACGGCTGATAGTAGTGGTGGTTGTGACGGCTGATAGTAGTGTGGTTGTGACGGCTGATAGTAGTGTTGGTTGTGACGGCTGATAGTAGTAGTTTGGGGGTTGTGACGGCTGATAGTAGTGGTGGTTCTGACGGCTGATAGTATGGTGGTGGTTGTGACGGCTGATAGTATGGTGGTGGTTGTGACGGCTGATAGTAGTGGTGGTGGTTTGTGACGCTGATAGTAGTGGTGGTGGTTTTGATGGGTGATAGTGTGGTGGTGTGATGGCTGATAGTATGGTGGTGGTTGTGATGGCTGAAATGGTGGTGGTTGTGATGGTGGTGGTGATGGTTGTTGTGACGGCTGATAGTAGTGGTGGTGGTTTTGACGGCTGATAGTAGTGGTGGTGGTTGGGCGGCTGATAGTAGTGGTGGTGGGGTTTTGACGGGTGATAGTGGGGGTGGGTTTTTTTACGGCTGATAGTAGTGGTGGTGGTTGTGACGGCTGATAATAGTGGTGGTTGTGACGGCTGATAGTAGTGGTGGTGGTTGTGACGGCTGATATTTGTGGTGGTTGTGACGGCTGATAGTGGTGGGGTGGTTGTGACGGCTGATAGTAGAGGTGGTGGTTGTGACGGCTGATAGTATTGGTGGTGGTTGTGACGGCTGATAGTAGTGGTGGTGGTTGTGACGGCTGATAGTAGTGGTGGTGGTTGTGACGGCTGATAGTAGTGGTGGTGGTTGTGACGGCTGATAGTAGTGGTTGTGGTTGAGACGGCTGATAGTAGTGGTGGTTGTGACGGCTGATAGTAGTGGTGGTGGTTGTGACGGCTGATAGTAGTGGTAGTGGTTGTGATGGCTGATAGTAGTGGTGGTTGTGACGGCTGATAGTAGTGGTAGTGGTTGTGATGGCTGATAGTAGTGGTGGTTGTGACGGCTGATAGTAGTGGTGGTGGTTGTGACAGCTGATAGTAGTGGTGGTGGTTGTGACGGCTGATAGTAGTGGTAGTGGTTGTGACGGCTGATAGTAGTGGGGGTGTTGTGACGGCTGATAGTAGTGGTGGTGGGTTTTTACGGCTGATAGTAGTGGGGGTTGTTGTGAAAGGCTGATATTTGTGGTGGTGGTTGTTTACGGGTGATAGTTGTGGTGGTTGTGACGGCTGATAGTGGTGGTGGTTGTGACGGCTGATAGTAGTGGTGGTGGTTGTGACGGCTGAAAGTAGTGGTGGTGGTTTTGACGGCTGATAGTAGTGGTGGTTGTGACGGCTGAAAGTGGTGGTAGTGGTTTTGACGGCTGATAGTAGTGGTGGTGGGGTGACGGCTGATAGTATGGTGGTGGGTTTTGACGGCTGATAGTAGTGGTGGTGGTTGTGACGGGCTGATAGTAGGTGGTGGTTGTGACGGCGATAGTAGTGGTAGTGGTTGCGACGGCTGATAGTAGTGGTGGGGGTTGTGACGGCTGATAGTAGTGGTGGTGGTTGTGACGGGTGATAGTGGTGGTGGTTGTGACGGCTGATAGTAGTGTGGTGGTTGTGACGGCTGATAGTAGTGGTGGTGTTGTGACGGCTTATAGTAGTGGTGGTGGTTTTTGACGGCTGATAATAGTGGTGGTTGTGACGGCTGATAGTAGTGGTGGTGGTTTTTGACGGGTAATAGTAGTGGTGGTTGTGACGGCTGATAGTGGTGGTGGTTGTGACGGCTGATAGTAGTGTGGTGGGTTTTGACGGGTGATAGTATGGTGGTTTTTGACGGCTGATAGTAGTGGTGGTGGTTGTGACGGCTGATAGTAGTGTGGGGGTTGTGACGGGTGATAGTAGTGGTGTGGTTGTGATGGCTGATAGTAAATGGTGGTTGTGACGCTGATAGTAGGGTAGTGGTTGTGATGGCTGATAGTAGTGGGGGTTGTGACGGCTGATAGTAGTGGGGGTGGTTGTGACGGCTGATAGTATGGTGGTGGTTGTGAGGCTGATAGTGGTGGTGGTTGTGACGGCTGATAGTAGTGGTGTGGTTGTGACGGCTGATAGTAGTGGGGGTTTTTGACGGGTGAAGTAGTGGTGGTTGTGACGGCTGATAGTATGGTAGTGGTTGTGATGGCTGATAGTATGGTGGTTTTGACGGCTGATAGTAGTGGTAGTGGTTGTGATGGCTGATAGTAGTGGTGGTTGTGACGGCTGATAGTAGTGGTGGTGGTGGTTTTTGACGGCTGATAGTGTGGTAGTGGTTGTGACGGCTGATAGTAGTGGGAGTGGGTGACGGGTGATAGTATTTGGGAGTGGGTTTTGACGGCTGATAGTAGTGGTGGTGGTTGTTACGGCTGATAGTAGTGGTGGTTGTTGTGACGGCTGATAGTAGTGGTTGTTTGACGGCTGATAAGTGGTGGTGTTGTGACGGCTGATAGTATTCTGGTGGTTGTGGCGGCTGATAGTAGTGGTGGTGGTTGTGACGGCTGATAGTAGTGGTGGGGGTTGTGACGGCTGATAGTAGTGGTGGTGGTTGTGACGGGTGATAGTATGGTGTTTTTTACGGTTGATAGTAGTGGTGGTGGTTGTGATGGCTGATAGTAGTGGTGGTGGTTTTGACGGCTGAAAATGGTGGTGGTGGTTGTGATGGCTGATAGTAAATGGTGGGGGTTGTGACGGCTGATGGTAGTGGGTGGTTGTGATGGCTGATAGTAGTGTGGTGGTTGTGACGGCTGATAGTATGGTGGTGGTTGTGACGGCTGATAGAGTGGTGGTGGTTGTGACGGCTGATAGTAGTGTGGTGGTTGAGACGGCTGATAGTAGTGGGGGTTTGTAACGGTTGATAGTATGGTTGGTTTGGTTGGATGGCTGTAGTAGTGGTGGTGGTTGTGACGGCTGATATTTGTGGTGGGGTTGTGACGCTGATATAGTGGTGGGTTGTGATGGGTGATAGTGTGGTGGTGTTGTGATGGCTGATAGTAGTGGGGGGTGGTTTGGGTGGCTGATAGTGGTGGTGGGTTTTGATGGTGGTGGTGATGGTTGTTGTGACGGCTGATAGTAGTGGTGGTGGGTTTTGACGGCTGATAGTAGTGGTGGTGGTTGTGACGGCTGAAAGTAGTGGTGGTGGTTGTGACGGCTGATAGTGGTGGGGGTTTTTTTTACGGCTGATAGTAGTGGTGGGGTTGTGACGGCTGATAATAGTGGTGGTTGTGACGGCTGATAGTAGTTTGGGGGTGGTTGTGACGGCTGATATTAGTGGTGGTTGTGACGGCTGATAGTGGTGGTGGTGGTTGTGCGGCTGATAGTAGAGGTGGTGGGGTTTTGACGGCTGATAGTATGGTGGTGGTTGTGACGGCTGATAGTAGTGGTGGTGGTTGTGACGGCTGATAGTAGTGGTGGTGGTTTTGACGGCTGATAGTAGTGGTGTGGTTGTGACGGCTGATAGTAGTGGTTGTGGTTGAGACGGCTAATAGTAGTGGTGGGTTTTGACGGCTGATAGTAGTGGTGGTGGTTGTGACGGTGATAGTAGTGGTAGTGGTTGTGATGGCTGATAGTAGTGGTGGTTGTGACGGCTGATAGTAGTGGTAGTGGTTGTGATGGCTGATAGTAGTGGTGGTTGTGACGGCTGATAGTATGGGGGTGGTTGTGACAGCTGATAGTAGTGGTGGTGGTTGTGACGGGCTGATAGTAGTGGGATGGTTGTGACGGCTGATAGTAGTGGTGGTGGTTGTGACGGGTGATAGTAGTGGTGGTGGTTGTTACGGCTGATAGTAAATGGTGGTTGTTGTGACGGCTGATAGTAGTGGGGGGGTTGTGACGGCTGATAGTGTTGTGGTTGTGACGGCTGTAGTGGTGGTGGTTGTGACGGCTGATAGTAGTGGTGGTGTTGTGACGGCTGATAGTATGGTGGTGGTTTTTGACGGCTGATAGTATTTGGTGGTTGTGACGGCTGATAGTGGTGGTAGTGGTTTTTGACGGCTGATATATGTGGTGGTTGTGACGGCTGATAGTAGTGGTGGGGTTGTGACGGCTGATAGTAGTGGTGGTTGTTTGACGGCTGATAGTAGTGTGGTGGTTGTGACGGCTGATAGTAGTTGTAGTGGTTTTCGACGGCTGATAGTAGTGGTGGTGGTTGTGACGGCTGATATAGTGGTGGGGTTGTGACGGGTGATAGTGGTGGTGGTTGTGACGGCTGATAGTAGTGGTGGTGGTTGTGACGGCTGATTAGTGGTGGTGGTTTTTGACGGCTTATAGTAGTGGTGGTGGTTGTGACGGCTGATAATAGTGGTGGTTTTTGACGGCTTTAAGTAGTGGTGGTGGTTGTGACGGCTGATAGTAGTGGTGGTTGTGACGGCTGATAGTGGTGGTGGTGGTTGTGACGGCTGATAGTAGTGGTGGGGGTTGTGACGGCTGATATAGTGGTGGTTGTGAAAGGCTGATAGTAGTGGGGTGGTTGTGACGGCTGATAGTAGTGGTGGTGGTTTTTGACGGCTGATAGTAGTGGTAGTGGTTGTGATGGCTGATAGTAGTGGTGGTTGTGACGGCTGATAGAAATGGTAGTGGGTTTTGATGGCTGATAGTAGTGGTGGTTGTGACGGCTGGGTAGTATGTGGTGGTTGTGACGGCTGATAGTAGTGGTGGTGGTTGACGGCTGATAGTGGTGGTGGTTGTGACGGCTGATAGTTTTGGTGGTGGTTGTGGGCGGCTGATAGTAGTGGTGGTTGTGACGGCTGATAGTAGTGGTGGTTGTGACGGCTGATAGTAGTGGTATGGTTGTGAGGCTGATAGTAGTGGTGGTTGTGACGGCTGATATAATGGTAGTGGTTGTGATGGCTGATAGTAGTGGTGGTTTTGACGGCTGAAAGTAAGTGGTGGTGGTGGTTGTGACGGCTGATAGTAGTGGTAGTGGTTGTGACGGCTGATAGTAGTGGTATTGGGGGGTGACGGGTGATAGTAGTGGTAGTGGTTGTGACGGCTGATAGTAGTGGTGGTGGTTGTTACGGCTGATAGTAGTGGTTTGTTGTGACGGCTGATAGTAGTGGTTGTTGTTGTGCGGCTGATAGTGGGGTGGTTGTGAAAGGCTGATAGTAGTTTTTGGTGTTGTGGCGGCTGATAGTAGTGGTTGGGTTGTTTACGGCTGATAGTAGTGGTGGTGGGTTTTGACGGCTGATAGTATGGTGGTGGTTGTGACGGCTGATAGTAGTGGTGTTTGTAACGGTTGAATAGTAGTGGTGGTGGTTGTGATGGCTGATAGTAGTGGTGGTGGTTGTGACGGCTGATATGGGGGTGTGGTGGTTGTGATGGCTGATAGTAGTGGTGGTGGTTGTGACGGCTGATGGTAGTGGGGGGTGGTTGTGATGGCTGATAGTAGTGGTGGGGGTTGTGACGGCTGATAGTAGTGGTGGTGGTTGTGACGGCTGATAGAGTGGTGGTGTTGTGACGGCTGATAGTAGTGGTGGTGGTTGTGACGGCTGATAGTAGTGTGTTTTTTAACGGTTGATAGTAGTGGGGTGGTTTGATGGCTGATAGTAGTGGTGGTGGTGGTTGTGACGGCTGATAGTAGTGGTGGTGGTTGTGACAGCTGTTGGTAGTGGTGGTTTGAAGGCTGATAGTAGTTTGGGGGTTGTTGTGACGGCTGATAGTAGTGGTGGTGGTTGTGACGGCTGATATAGTGGTGGTGGTTGTGACGGCTGAAAAGTAGTGGTTGTGGTTGAGACGGCTGATAGTAGTGGTGGTTTTTGACGGCTGAATAGTAGTGGGGGTGGTTGTGACGGGTGATAGTAGTTGGGAGTGGTTGTGATGGCTGATAGTAGTGGTGGTTGTGACGGCTGATAGTAGTGGTAGTGGTTGTGATGGCTGATAGTAGTGGGGGTTGTGACGGCTGATAGTAGTGGGTGTTGTGACCCGCTGATAGTAGTGTGGTGGTTGTGACGGCTGATAGTAGTGGTAGTGGTTGTGACGGCTGAATAGTAGTGGTGGTGGTGTGACGGCTGATAGTATGTGGGGGTGGTTGTTACGGCTGATAGATGTTGGTTGTTGTGACGGCTGATAGTATGGTGGTGGTTGTGACGGCTATAGTGTTGGTGGTTTGACGGCTGATAGTGGGGGTGGGTTTTGACGGCTGATAGTAGGGGGTGGTGGTTTTGACGGCTGATAGTAGTGGTGGTGGTTGTGACGGCTGATAGTAGTGGGGGTTGTGACGGCTGATAGTGGTGGTAGTGGTTGTGACGGGTGATAGTAGTGGTGGTGGTTGTGACGGCTGATTTGTAGTGGTGGTGGTTGTGCGGCTGATAAATAGTGGTGGTGGTTGTGACGCTGATAGTAGTGGTGGTGGTTGTGACGGCTGATAGTAGTGGTAGTGGTTGCGACGGCTGATAGTAGTGGTGGTGGTTGTGACGGCTAAGTAGGGGGTGGTGGTTGTGACGGGTGATAGTGGGGTGGTTTTTGACGGCTGATAGTAGGGTGGTGTTTGACGGCTGATAGTAGTGGTGGTGGTTGTGACGGCTTATAGTAGTGGTTTGGTGGTTGTGACGGCTGATAATAGTGGTGGTTGTGACGGCTGATAGTAGTGGTGGTGGTTGTGACGGCTGATAGTATGGTGGTTGTGACGGCTGATATGGTGGGGTGGTTGTGACGGCTGATAGTAAATGGTGGTGGTTGTGACGGGTGATAGTAGTGGTGGTTGTGACGGCTGATAGTATGGTGGTGGTTGTGACGGCTGATGGAGTTTGGTGGTGGTTGTGACGGCTGATAGTAGTGGTAGTGGTTGTGATGGCTGATAGTAGTGGTGGTTGTGACGGCTGATAGTAGTGGTATGGTTGTGAGGCTGTAGTAGTGGGGGTTGTGACGGCTGATAGTATGGTGGGTTGTGACGGCTGATAGTATGGTGGTGGTTGTGACGGCTGATAGTGGTTGGTGGTTGTGACGGCTGATAGTAGTGGTGGGTTTTTGACGGCGATAGAGTGGGGGTTGTGACGGGTGATAGTAGTGGTGGTTGTGACGGCTGATAGTAGTGGTAGTGGTTGTGATGGCTGATAGTATGTGGTTTGTGACGGGTGATAGTAGTGGTAGTGGTTGTGATGGCTGATAGTATTGGTGGTTGTGACGGCTGATAGTAGTGGTGGTTGTGACGGCTGATAGTAGTGGTGGTTGTGACGGCTGATAGTAAATGGTGGTGTGACGGCTGATAGTAGTGGTTTGGGTTTTGACGGCTGATAGTATGTTGGTTTTTGACCGCTGATAGTATAGTGGTGGTTTTTGACGGCTGATAGGTAGTGGTGGTTCGACGGCTGATAGTAGGTGGTGGTTTTGACGGCTGATAGTTATGGTGGTGGTTGTGACGGCTGATAGTAGTTTGGGGGTGGTTGTGACGGCTGATAGTAGTGGTGGTGGTTGTGATGGGTGAATAGTGGGGGTGGTTGTGATGGCTGATAGTAGGGGTGGTTGTATGGCTGAATAGGTGGTGGTTTGTGGGGTGGTGATTGGGTTGTTTTTGACGGCTGATAGTAGTGGTGGTGGTTGTGACGGCTGATAAGTAGGGGGTGGTGGTGTGACGGGTGATAGTATGGTGGTGGTTGTGACGGCTGATAGTGGTGGTGTTGTGACGGCTGATAGAGTGGTGGTGGTGTGACGGCTGAAAATAGTGGGGGTTGTGACGGCTGATATAAAAGGTTTTGGGGGTTGTGACGGCTGAATTTAGTGGTGGTTGTGACGGCTGATATGGGTGGGGTGGTTGTGACGGCTGATAGTAGAGGTGGTGGTTGTGACGGCTGATAGTATTGGTGGGGGTTGTGACGGCTGATAGTATGGGGGTGGTTGTGACGGCTGATAGTAGTGGTGGTGGTTTGTGACGGGTGATAGTAGTGGTGGTGGTTGTGACGGCTGATAGAGTGGTTTTGGTTGAGACGGCGATAGTAGTGGGGGTTGTGACGGCTGATAGTATTGGGGGTTGTGACGGCTGATAGTATGGTAGTGGTTGTGATGGCTGATAGTAGTGGTGGTTGTGACGGCTGATAGTAGTGGTAGTGGTTGTGATGGCTGATAGTAGTGGTGGGTTTTGACGGCTGATAGTAGTGTGGTGGTTGTGACAGCTGATAGTAGTGGGTGGTGGTTGTGAAAGGCGATAGTAGTGAGATGGTTGTGACGGCTATAGAGTGGGGGGTTGTGACGGCTGATAGTAGTGGGGGTGGTTGTTACGGCTGATAGTAGTGTGGTTGTTTGACGGCTGATAGGGTGGTGTGTGACGCTGATAGTGTGGTGGTTGAGGCTGTAGGTGGTGGTTGTGACGGCTGATAGTATTGGTGGTTGTGACGGCCTGAAGTAGTGGTGGTGGTGTACGGCTGATAGAGTGGGTTGGACGGCTGATAGTGGGGTTAGTTTGGTGTGACGGCTGATAGGGATGGTGGTGGTTGTTACGGCTGATAGTTATGGGGTTTGACGGCTGATAGTATGGTGGGTTTTGACGGCTGATAGTAGTGGTGGGGTTGTGACGGCGATAGTAGTGGTAGTGGTTGCGACGGCTGATAGTAGGGGGTGGGTTGTGACGGCTGATAGTAGTGGTGGTGGTTGTGAACGGCTGATAGTGGTGGTGGTTGTGACGGCTGATAGTAGGGTGGTGGTTGTGACGCTGATAGTAGTGGTGGTGTTGTGACGGCTTATAGTAGTGGTGGTGGTTTGTGACGGCTGATAATAGTGGTGGTTGTGACGCTGGTAGTGGGTGGTGGTTTGACGGCTAATAGTAGTGGTTGGGTTGTGACGGCTGATAGTGGTGGTGGTTGTGACGGCTGATATAGTGGTGTTGTGACGGCTGATAGTAGTGGTGGTGTGACGGGTGATAGTAGTGGGGTGGTTGTGACGGCTGATAGTAGTGGTGGTGGTTTGACGCTGATAGTAGTGGTGTGGTTGTGATGGGTGATAGATGGGTTGACGCTGATATATGGGATGGGTGATGGCTGATAGTAGTGGTGGTTGTTGACGGGTGATAGTAGTGTGGTGGTTGTGACGGCTGATAGTAGTGGTGGTGGTTGTGATGGGTGATAGTGGTGGTGGTTGTGACGGCTGATATAGTGTGGGTTGTGGACGGGTGATAGTAGTGGTGGTTGTGACGCTGAAGTATGTGGTTTTGACGGCTGATAGTTGGTATTTGGGTTGTGAGGCTGATAGTAGTGGTGGTTGTGACGGGTGATAGTAGTGTAGTGGGTTTTGATGGCTGATAGTAGTGGTGGGGTTGTGACGGCTGATAGTAGTGGTGGTGGTGGTTTTTACGGCTGATAGTATGGTAGGGTTGTGACGGCTGATAGTAGTGGTAGTGGGTTTTACGGCTGATAGTATGGTAGTGTTGTACGGGTGATAGTAGTGGTGGTGGTTGTTACGGCTGATAGTAGTGTGGGGTTGTTGTTGACGGCTGATAGTAGTGTTGTGACGGTGAAAGGTGGTGTTGTGACGGCTGATAGTAGTTCTGGTGTTGTGGCGGCTGATAGTTGGGTGGTTGTGACGGCTAGATAGTAGTGGGTGTGGTTGTGAAAGGCTAAGTATGTGGTGGTTGTGACGGCTGAATATGGGTTTGTACGTTATAGGGAGTGGGGGTGGTTGTGATGGCTGATAGTAAGTGGTGGTGGTGACGGCTGATAGTGGTGGGGGTGGTTGTGATGGCTGATAGTTGTGGTGGTTGTGACGCTGATGAGTGGGTGGGGTGTGCTGATAGTAGTTGGTGGTTGTTTACGGCTGATAGTATGGTGGTGGTTGTGACGGCTGATAGAGTGGTGGTGGTTGTGACGGCTGATAGTAGTGGTGGTTTGAGCGGGTGATAGTAGTTGGTGTTTGTAACGGTTGATAAGTGGTGGTGGTTTGTGATGGCTGATAGTAGTGGTTTGGGGGTTGTGACGGCTGAAGTAGTGGTGGTGGTTGTGACGCTGATATGAGTGGGTGTTGTGATGGTGTATGGGTGGTTGTGATGGCTGATAGAGTGTGGTGTTGATGGGTGATAGTGGGTGGTTGATGGGGGTGGTGATGGTTGTTGTGACGGCTATAGTAGTGGTGTGGTTGTGACGGCTGATAATAGTGGTGGTGGTTGTGACGGGTGATAATAGTGGTGGTGTTGTGACGGCTGATAGTGTGTGGTTTTGTGACGGCTGATAGTAGTGGGTTGGTTGTGACGCTGAAATAGTGTGGTTGTGACGGCGATAGTTTGTTGGTGAGGTGACGGCTGATATAGTGATGGACGCTGATAGTGGTGGGGGGTTGTGAGGTGAATAAGGTGGTGGTTGTGACGGCTGATAAAGTATGGGGGTTTGGGTTTTGGACGTGGAAAAAGGGATGGTGGTTGGGTTGGGGACGGCTGATAGATGGTGGTTGTGACGGCTGATAATAGTGGGGGGGTTGTGACGGGTGATAGTATGGTTTGGTTGAGACGGCTATGTAGGGTGTTTTGACGGCTGATAGTAGTGGTGGTGGTTTGTGACGGCTGATAAGTGGGGTGGTTGTGATGGCTGATAGTAGTGGGTGGTTGTGACGGCTGATAGTAGTGGTATGGTTGTGATGGCTGATAGTAGTGGTGGTTGTGACGGCTGATTTGTAGTGGTTGGTTGTTGACAGCTGATAGTAGTGGTGTGGTTGTGACGGCTGATAGTAAAGGGAGTGGTTGTGACGGCTGATAGTAGTGGTGGTGGTTGTGACGGCTGATAGTAGTGGGGTGGTTGTTAAAGGCTGATAAATAGTGGTGGTTGTTGTGACGGGTATAGTAGTGGTGGTGGTTGTGACGGCTGATAGTGTTGGAGTGGTTTGACGGCTGATAGTGGTGGTGGTTGTGACGGCTGATAGTAGTGGGGTGTTGTGACGGCTGATAGTAGGTTGTGGTTTTTGACGGCTGATAGTAGTGTGGTTGTGACGGCTGATAGTGGTGGTAGTGGTGGACGGCTGAATATTGGGGGTTTGTGACGGGTGATAGTAGTGGGGTTGTGACGGCTGATAGTAGTGGGGTTGTTTACGGCTGATAGTAGTGGTGGTGGTTGTGACGGCTGATAGTAGTGGTAGTGGTTGCGACGGCTGATAGTATGGTGTGGTTGTGACGGCTGATAGTAGTGGGTTTGGGGGTTTACGGCTGAAAGTGGTGGTGTTGTGACGGCTGATAGAAATGGTGGTGGTTGTGACGGCTGATAGTAGTGTGGTGGTTTTTGACGCTTATATTTGTGGTGGGTGGTTGTGACGGCTGATAATAGTGGTGGTTGTGACGGCTGAAGTAGTGGTGGTGGTTGTGACGGCTGATAGTAGTGGTGGGTTGTGACGGCTGATAGTGGTGGTGGGTTGTGACGGCTGATAGTATGGTGGTGGTTGTGACGGCTGATAGTAGTGGTGGGTTGTGACGGCTGATAGTAGTGGGGTGGTTGTGACGGCTGATAGTAGTGGTGGTGGTTGTGACGGCTGATAGTAGTGGTAAGTGGGTTTTGATCTGATAGTAGTGGTGGTTGTGACGGCTGATAGAAATGGTAGTGTTGTGATGGCTGATAGTAGTGGTGGTTGTGACGGCTGATAGTATATGTTGGTTGTGACGGCTGATAGTAATGGTGGTGGTTGTGACGGGTGATAGTGGTGGTGGTTGTGACGGCTGATAGTATGGTGGTGGGTTTTGACGGCTGATAAATAGTTTGGGGTTGTGACGGCTGAAAAAGTAGTGGTGGTTGTGAGGCTGATATGTAGGTTTGGGAATGTAGGTGTTGGACGCTGATATAGGTAGGGAAAATAGGTGAGTTTGGGGTGTGACGGCTGAAAAATGGTGGGGTGGTTGTGACGGCTGATATAGTGGTGTGGTTGTGACGGCTGGGTAGAGTGGATTGGTGTTTTACGGCTGATAGTAGTTTTAGTGGAGTTTATCGGCTGATAGATAGTGGTGTGGTTGTTAACGGCTGATATAGTAGTAGGGTGAGTGGTTTTTGGGGCGATAGTGTGGTGGTTGTGACGGCGATAGTAAATGGTGTTTGGCGGCTGATAGTAATGGTTTTGGGGTTTTTGACGGCTGATAGTAGGGGGGTGGTTGTGACGGCGATAGATTGGTGTGGTTGTGACGGCTGAATAGGTGGTGTTTGTACCGTGAAAGTAGGGTGGTTGTGAGGCGAAAGTAGGTGGTAGGTTGTGACGGCTGATAGGTGGTGGGTTGTGATGGCTGATAGTGTGGGGTGGTTGTGAGGCTGAGTAGTGTGGTGGTTGTGAGGCTGAAAGTGGGGGTTTGGGGGTTGTGACGGCTGATAGTAGTGGTGGTGGTTTTTGACGGCTGATAGTAGTGGTGTGTTGTGAAAGCGATAGTAGTGGGGTGGGTTGTGACGGCTGATAGTAGTGGTGTTTTGTAAAGGTGATAGTAGTGGTGGTGTTGTGAGGGTGATAGCTAGTGTGTTGTGGTGTGGGCGGCTGATAGTAGTGGTGTGGTTGTGAAGCTGATGGGATGGTTGGTTTGAGGCTGATAGTAGTGGGTGGTTGTTGTGACGGCTGATAGTAGTGGTGGTGGTTGTGACGGCTGATATAGTGGTGGTGGGTTTTGACGGCTGAAAAGTAGTGGTTTGGTTTAGACGGCTGATAGTAGTGGTGGGTTTTGAGGGCTGAATAGTAGTGGTGGGGGTTGTGACGGGTGATAGTAGTTGGGGGGTTGTGATGGCTGAATAGTGGTGTGGTTGTGACGGCTGATAGTAGTGGTAGTGGTTTTTGATGGCTGATAGTAGTGGTTGTGGGTTTTTGAGTGACGGGTGATAGTAGTGTGGTGGTTGTGAGGCTGATAGTAGTGGTGTGGTTGTGACGGAGATAGTAGTGGTGGTGTGTGACGCTGAAAGTGTGGTTTGGGTTTTTTACGGCTGATAGTAGTGGTGTGGTTGTGACGGCTGATAGTATGGTGGTGGGTTGTGACGGGTGATAGTGTTGGTGGTTGTGACGGCTGATAGTGTGGTGTTGTGACGGCTGAATAGTAGGGAGTGGGTGTGACGGCTGATAGTAGTGGGTGGTTGTACGGCTGATAAGTGGTTTTACGGCATTGTGGGGGGACGGCTGATAGTAGTGGTGGTGGTTGGGCGGCTGATAGTAGTGGTGGTGGTTGTGAACGGCTGATAATATGGTGGTTTGTGACGGCTGATAGTAGTGGGGTGGTTGTGACGGCTGATATAGTGGTAGTGGTTGGACTGGCTGATAGTAGTGGTGGTGGTTGTGACGGCTGATAGTAGTGTGGGTTGTGACGGCTGATAGTGGTGGTGGTTTGTGACGGCTGATAGTAGTGGGGGTGGGTTTTGACGGCTGATGTAGTGGTGGTTTGGGTTTTGACGGCTTATAGTAATGGGGTGGTTGTGACGGCTGATAAAGTGTGGTTGTGACGGCCTGATAGTAGTGGGGTGGTTGTGACGGCTGATAGTAGGGGGTTGGGTTGTGACGGCTTGAATGGGGTGGGTTGTGACGGCTGATAGTAGTGGGGTTTTGTGACGGGTGATAGTAGTGGTGGGGTTTTGACGGCTGATAGAATGGTGGTGTTGACGGCTGATATGTGGGTGGGTGACGGCTGAAAGTAGTGGTGTGGTTGTGAGGCTGATAGTAGTGGTGGTTGTGACGGCTGTAGTATGTGGGGGAATGTAGTGTGGTTGTGACGGCTGATAGTAGTGGTGGTGGTTGTGACGGCTGATAAAATAGTGTGGTGGTTGTGACGGCCTGATAGTTGGTGGGTTGTGACGGGTGATAGAAATGGTGGTGGTTGTGACGGCTGATAGTAGTGTGGTTGGACGGGTGATAGTAGTGGTGGGGTTGTGACGGCTGATAGTAGTGGTGTGGTTGTGAGGCTGATAGTGTTGGTGGTTTGTGACGGCTGATAGTATGGTGTGGTTGTGAGGCTGATAAATGGTGGGTTTTGAGGCGATAGAGTGGTGGTTGGGACGCGATAAGTAGGTGTGTGGTGTGACGGGTGATTAGTGGTGGTTTTGGAAAGGCTGATAGTAGTGGAGTGGGTTGGGGAGGCCGATAGTTAGTGGTGTGGTTGTACGCTGAAAGGGGTGGTAGGTGGTATGTGTGGTGAAGGTAGTGGGGTGGTTGGGCGGCGATAGTAGTGGTGGTTTGTGACGGCTGATAGTATGGGTGGTTGTGACGGCTGATAGTAGTGGGTGGTTGTGACGGCTGATAGTAGTGGGGTAGGTTGTGAGGCTGATAGTATGGTGTTTGGAAAGGTGAATTTGGGTGGTGTTGTGAGGCTGATAGTAGTGGTGGGGGTTTTGACGGCTGATAGTGGTGGGGGGTTTGTGGCTGATAGTAGTGGTGGTGGTTTTGACGGCTGATTTAGTGGTGGTGGTTGTGAGGCTGATAGTAGTGGGGTGGTTGACGGCTGATAGTAGTGGTGGTGGTTTTGACGGCTGGATAGTAGTGGGTGGTTGTGACGGCTGATAGTAGTGGTGGTGGTTGTGAGGCTGATAGTAGTAGTGGGTTTTAACGGTTTATAGTAGTGGTAGTGGTTGTGATGGCTGATAGTAGTGGGTGGGTTGTGACGGCTGATAGTAGTGGGGTGGTTGTGAACGGGTGTTGTATTGGTTGGTTGTGAGGCTGATAGAGTGGTGTTGGTTGGACGGCTGATAGTAGTGGTGGGTTTGACGGTTTTGATTGTGACGGCTGTGATGAGTTAGTGATGGTGAAGTGGGTGGTTTTTACGGCTGATTTTGGTTAAAGGTGTGTGTTGGTTGTGACGGCTGATAGAGTGGGGGTGGTTGTCGGGGGTAGTGGTTGTGACGGCTGATAGTGTGGGTTGTTGTGACGGCTGATAGTAGTTTGGGGGTTGTTGGACGGCTGATATAGTGGTGTGGTGTTAAAAGGGTGCATAGTGTGGTTGTTGTGACGGCTATAGTAGTGGTGGTTGGTTGTGACGGCTGATATGTGGTGGGTTTTGACGGCTGATAGTATGGTGGTGGTTGTACGGCTGATAGTAATGGTGGTGGTTGTGACGGCAGATAGTATGGGGGTTGGTTGTGACGGCTGATAGTATGGTGTGGGTTTTGTGCGGCTGATAGTAGTGGTGGTTGGTTTGACGGCTGATAGTAGTGGTGGTTTGGTTGTGACGGGTGAATTTTAGTAAAAATGGTGGGGTTGTGACGCGATAGTAGTGGTGGTGGTTGTGACCGGCTGATAGTAATGGTGGTGGTTGTGACGGCTGATAGTAGTGGTGTTGGTTGTGACGGCTGATGTATGGGGGGTTGTGACGGGTGATAGTAGTGGTGGGTTTGGGTTTTGACGGGCTGATAGTAGTGGTGGTGGTTGTGACGGCTGATAGTATTGTGGTTTTGACGGCTGATAGTAGGGGGTTGGTGGTTGGACGGCTGATAGTGTTGGTGGTTGTGACGGCTGATAGTGGTGGTGGTTGTGACGGCTGAAAGTGTGGTGGCGGTTGTGACGGCTGATAGTGGTGTTGGGGTTGTGACGGCTGTAGTAGTGGTGGTGGTTGTGACGGCTGATAGTAGGGTGGTGTTGACGGCTGATAGTAGTGGTGGTTTTTGACGGCTGATAGTGGTGGTGGTTGTGACGGCTGATAGTAGTGGTGGCGGTTGTGACGGCTGATAGTGGTGGTGGCGGTTGTGACGGCTGATAGTAGTGGTGGCGGTTGTGACGGCTGATAGTAGTGGTGGTGGTTGTGACGGCTGATAGTAGTGGTGGTTGTGACGGCTGATAGTGGTGGTGGTTGTGATGTCTGATAGTAGTAGTGGTGGTTGTGACGGCTGATAGTAGTGGTGATTGTGACGGCTGATAGTGGTGGTGGTTGTGATGGTGGTGATGGTGGTTGGGGATGGCTGATAGTGGTAGTGGTGGTTGTGACGGCTGATAGTAGTGGTGGTTGTGACGGCTGTTAGTAGTGGTGGTTGTGATGGCTGATAGTTAGTGGTGGTGATGGTGGGTGATGGTGGTGATGGTGATGGTGATGGTGGGTGGTGATTGTGGTGATGGTGGTGTGTGTGATTGTGGTGGTGTGGTTGGTGGTGTGGTTGATAGTGGGTGAATGGTGGTGGTGATGGTGGTGATGGTGTGGTGTGATGGTGATGGTGATGGTGATGGTGGTGGTGATGGTGGGGTGATGGTGATGGTGACTGTTGGTGGTGGTGGTGATGGTGGTGATGGTGATGGTGGTGGTGGTGATGGTGGTGGTGGTGATGGGTGATGGTGGTGGTGATGATGGTGATGGTGGTGGTGGTGATGGTGATGGTGGTGGTGATGGTGGTGATGGTGATGGTGGTTGTGGTGGTGATGGTGGTGGTGGTGGTGGTGATGGTGGTGGTGATGGTGGTGATGGTGATGGTGATGGTGGTGATGGTGGGTGGTGGTGATGGTGATGGTGGTGATGGTGATGGTGATGGTGGTGATGGTGATGGTGATGGTGATGGTGGTGATGGTGATGGTGTGATGGTGGTGATGGTGGTGGTGGTGATGGTGATGGTGATGGTGGTGATGGTGGTGTGATGGTGGTGATGGTGGTGGTGATGGTGGTGGTGGTGGTGATGGTGGTGGTGTGATTGGTGATGGTGATGATGGTGGTGGTGATGGTGGTGATGGTGGTGGTGATGGTGATGGTGGTGGTGGTGGTGGTGATGGTGGTTGTTGCAACCCCTGAATGGGTTACAATGATTATTATGTATATATAATGTATATTACCTTTTCATTTAATTTTATATTGCTTATATTTGCGATAATAGATAAATCGTAAATATATTGCTTTATATTATTATTTGACTGTTATATTCTTATTGGACTTATGTTGTTAGGATGTATATAAAATGTGCTCAGTTAGTCTTGATTGTCAAACTACTGTAATTATCGCTTGTCGCTCGTTATACTGCCGGCTTCTGAGCTGCAGTTGTCCACGTAGCTATCACGTGATCGAGGGGGGTGTCCTCACCTCTCGTGAAGTAGTCAGTCTGCTGGAGACTCGCTTGCTGGTTGGACAGATTGTCTGTCTCATTATTCTTGTTAGTTCTGTAGAACTTTGTTCACAGAACATTGTAAAGACTTAGTGATTTTCGACGTTGTACTGAGGTTGTGTGTCGCTTAGACACTCTGAGTATCTCAGGTCCTTAGCTATAGCTTCTGACCTAATTTTGTACTGGTTCCTGTGTATTGTCACAGTCACAGTTTTTCCTATGCTGAACATAGATTCAGTGTTATGGGAGTTTTGTAACTTTTGTGGAGGATCTGCTGATGGTCCCTACTTAGTGTCGTTATATTATTTCCCAGTTCCTGATTCTGTGTCGCAGTCGCTTGATATTGCATTGCTATTGGGCTTAGCATTCTTTGTTGTTCAAGCAGACTGTTCGGGTTGCCAGTCGGTCAAGATGTTAGTTTATTTAAGGACTTTGTCAGTCACTTGTTTAAGTCTTATTCGAGTCTTGAGACATAGCTAACTACTTAAGAGCACTTACACGCATACACACACTTGTACATGTTTGTAATATCTTATTAAATGTTAATGTACCTGACGGTATTTAAGAATTATAAATGTGATATGTGCTTTCAGCACAATAATATTGAACTCGAGAGATTGATTTTATTTTGATTGCTGTAATTAATTTAATTTGATAATATACCTCTAGACAACTTACTACTTAATAAATTTATTAAATTTTAATTTCTCTAGTTAGTAGCCTACCAGTTGTAATCCTAAAGCACTAATAATTCGTACTGAATTTAATGGATAATTGGACAAGGATACTGACTACTTGTTACGAAAACCCAGTAACAGGCTGGATGCTAGAAGGGCAGTCCTTTCTAGTATTCACTGGAGATCTCTAAGCTTTTAGAATCGCGTTTTTTGTAACAGTGGTGGTGATGGTGATGGTGATGGTGGTGGTGATGGTGGTGGTGATGGTGGTGGTGATGGTGGTGATGGTGGTGATGGTGGTGATGGTGGTGATGGTGGTGATGGTGGTGATGGTGATGGTGGTGATGGTGATGGTGGTGATGGTGATGGTGGTGATGGTGGTGATGGTGATGGTGATGGTGGTGGTGGTGATGGTGATGATGGTGATGGTGGTGGAGGATGCTGCTAACTAGTTGCTTGGTTCTTATTTAGTTAAGATGATGTTCGTTGTTGTTGGTTGGTTGTGGTTATTGGTTGTTATGGTTATTGGTTGGTTGTGGTTATTGGTTGGTTATTGTGGTTGCTGGTTGGTTATTGTGGTTATTGATTGGTTACTGTGGTTATTGGTTGGTTATTGTGGTTATTGATTGGTTACTGTGGTTGCTGGTTGGTTATTGTCGTTATTGGTTGGTTATTGTGGTTATTGATTGGTTACGTGGTTGCTGGTTATTGTCGTTATTGGTTGGTTATTGTGGTTATTGATTGGTTACTGTGGTTGCTGGTTGGTTATTGTCGTTATTGGTTGGTTATTGTGGTTATTGATTGGTTACTGTGGTTGCTGGTTGGTTATTGTGGTTATTGATTAGTTACTGTGGTTGCTGGTTGGTTATTGTCGTTATTGGTTGGTATTGTGGTATTGGTTGGTTATTGTGGTTGCTAGTTGGTTATTGTGGTTATTGATTGGTTACTGTGGTTATTGGTTGGTTATTGTGGTTATTGATTAGTTACTGTGGTTGCTGGTTGGTTATTGTCGTTATTGGTTGGTTATTGTGGTTGGGGTTAATGGTAGTTTGATGGTTGATTTCATTTTGGTTGACTGAAGGAGATTAGCCTCCCACCACTGTTTGTTACCAACCGATAATCTCATCCTTCCCTCCATCTATCATCCTTCCTTCCCTCCTCCATCCTTTCCTTCATCCTTCCCTCCATCTATCATCCTTCCTTCCCTCCTCCATCCTTTCCTTCATCCTTCCCTCCATCTATCATCCTTCCTTCCCTCCTCCATCCTTTCCTTCATCCTTCCCTCCATCCTTCCAATCCATTATCCATCCTACTTTTCATCCTCATCCTTCCCACGATCTTCTATTCTTACCACCATCCTTCCCATCCGTCCTTCTCTCTATCCTCCGTCCTTCTCTCTATCCTCCGTCCTTCTCTCTATCCTCCGTCCTTCTCTCTATCCTCCGTCCTTCTCTCTATCCTCCGTCCTTCTCTCTATCCTCCGTCCTTCTCTCTATCCTCCGTCCTTCTCTCTATCCTCCGTCCTTCTCTCTATCCTCCGTCCTTCTCTCTATCCTCCGTCCTTCTCTCTATCCTCCGTCCTTCTCTCTATCCTCCGTCCTTCTCTCTATCCTCCGTCCTTCTCTCTATCCTCCGTCCTTCTATCCTCCGTCCTTCTCTCTATCCTCCGTCCTTCTATCCTCCGTCCTTCTCTCTATCCTCCGTCTCTCTCTATCCTCCGTCCTTCTATCCTCCGTCCTTCTCTCTATCCTCCGTCCTTCTATCCTCCGTCCTTCTCTCTATCCTCCGTCCTTCTCTCTATCCTCCGTCCTTCTCTCTATCCTCCATCCTTCTCTCTATCCTCCACCGTATCCTCTCCTCCATCCTGTAATCTTGTATTTAAAATGAAGAGGATCAAAGAGAGATATGATCATGACATACAAAATACTCAGAAGAATAAATAAAATGGTCATGAACTTGCTGTTTTTGATACGAGGAAAGGGAGACACTGGGCATATGAGAGAGAGGGACGTTAGGAAATACTTTATCAGCATCAATGGTGAGTGGAGCCGACTAGAGGTAACTGCTATGCACAGCTGCAAGAGTAGGTATGACTGGAAACTGTTGTCCGAAAATTAGCGAAAGTGGTCGATATGGTTAAGATGCGGGGCCAGGGGCTGTGACTCAACCCTTGGAAACACTGGTAAGAGCAACTGGATGGGAAAGGGGGGGGGGTTACCTGGAGGTTACCTGGAGGTTATTCCGGGGATCAACGCCCCCGCGGCCCGGTCCATGACCAGGCCTCCCGATGGATCAGGGCCTGATCAACTAGGCTGTTACTGCTGGCCGCACGCAGTCCAACGTACGAGCCACAGCCCGGCTGATCCGGCACTGACTTTAGGTATCTGTCCAGCTCTCTCTTGAAGGCAGCCAGGGGTTTATTGGCAATTCCCCTAATGCTTGATGGGAGGCTGTTGAACAGTTTTGGGCCCCGGACACTTATGGTGTTTTCTCTTAGTGTACCAATGGCGCTCCTACTTTTTATTGGCGGCATTTTGCATCGCCTGCCCATTCTTTTACTTTCGTAGGGAGTGATTTCTGTGTGCAGATTTGGGGTGAAGCGCGCGCGCGCACACACACACACACACACACACACACACACACACACACACACACACACACACACACACACACACACACACACACACACACACACACACACCACACACACCCCACACACCCCACACACCCCACACACACACACATTTACACACATACACCCCCCTCCACACACAGTTGGAAGTTGAAGACACAGATGAATCACAGGGATATTAGGAAGTATTTCTTCAGCCACAGAGTAGTCAGTAAGTGGAATAGGTTGGGAAACGATGTAGTGGAGGCAGGATCCATACATAGCTTTAAGCAGAGGTATGATAAAGCTCGTGGTTCAGGGAGAGTGACCTAGTAGCGACCAGTGAAGAGACGGGGCCAGGAGCTTGGACTCGACCTCTGCAACCTCAACTAGGTGAATACAACTGAGCACACACACACACACACACCACACACACACCCCACACACACACCCCACACACACACCCCACACACACACCCCACACACACCACACACACCACACACACCACACACACACCCCACACACACCACACACACCACACACACCACACACACACCACACACACCACACACACCACACACACCACACGCACCCCACACACCACACACCACACATACACCACACACACCACACACCACACACACACACACACACACACACACACACACACACACACACACACACATAAAACACACACAGGGGCCAGGAGCTCGGACTCGACCCCCGCAACCTCAACTAGGTGAGTACACACACACACACACACACACACACACACACACACACCACACACACACACCCCACACACACCCCACACACACACACACACACACACACACACACACACACACACACACACACACACACACACCACACACACACCACCACACACACCACACACACACCACACACACACACCACACAAAACCACACACACACACACCACACACACACACCACCACACCACACCACACACACACACCACACACACCACACACACACACACCACACACACACACCACACACACACACACCACACACACACACCACACACACACACCACACCACACACACACACACACCACACACCACACACACACCACACCACACACACACACACACCACACACACCACACACACACACACCACACACCACACACACCACACACACCACACACACCACACACACACACACACACACACACACACAGTGATGTATAACCCACCACAGAACAGCAGGCCAAGGCAAGAGTACGACGAGAGCAAATGAGCGATGGTTGACACACTGGCTGCAGTGGCCATAAGAGCTCATGAATGCAGGGCAAAGCTCCTGATCATTCATTCAATTCAAAGTTTATTCTCTATAAGGATTACAATGCTGAGTTTACAGAAATTTGGTTATTGTTTGGTTTACATGTAGTAAAATTGTGATTACAGAGTGTACCACTAGAACGCTTAGCATGGCTAGGCATTTCGGGCATACTTAGTTTTATTCTTAATCGTAAAATATTACAAATTATGAGGTAAGTTGGTATTATGGCTAAGTGACTAAATACTAGTTTGTGAATTTAGCAATGTGAATGCTTTTGTTTTGGCACAGTATATAGTTTCAGTATTGGAGTATCACAGGATTCATTATTTTAAGACTGAGATTAATATTTCTGTTTATGGTCAAATGAGTGAGCGAGTGTAAGTGTGAACCACCAGGTGGTATTCGTGTAGTTAGTTGACGGGGTGTATCAGGGAGATAAGATGTTTTCTAATGGTAGTTTTGAAGGTGATGAAGGTGTCTGCAGTTCTAGAGTTCTCAGGTAGGGTATTCCAGATTTTAGGGCCTTTGACATACATTGAATTTTTTGTAAAGGTTTAGTCGGACACGGGAATGTCGTAGAGATGTTTGTTTCTGGTGTTATGCCTGTGGGTTCTGTCACAACTATCAAGAAAGCGTTTTAGGTCAAGGTTGATATTAGAGTTTAAGGCCCTGTAGATATAGATTGCACAGTAGTAAGTGTGGATGTACTGAACTGGGAGTAAGTTTAGATCTTTGAAGAGTGGGGGGGTGTGCTGCCAGGGATGGGATTTAGTTATTATTCTTACTGCAGCTTTTTGTTGGGTTATTATTGGCTTTAGGTGTGTTGCTGCAGTTGATCCCCAAGCACAAATAGCATAGGTGAGGTATGGATAAATAAGTGAGTGGTATAGTGTGAGAAGGGCATTTTGCGGCACGTAGTATCGTATCTTGTAGAGGATCCCAACCGTTTTGGATACTTTTTTGGCTATATGCTGGATATGGGTGCTGAAATTCAGGTTGTTGTCAAGGTATAAGCCTAGGAATTTTCCCCCATTATTTCTGGTAATTAGAGTGTTGTCAATCTTAATGTTAATTTGTGCATCTCCTGCTCTGCTACCAAACATAATATAGTAGGTTTTGTCAGTGTTAAGCGTAAGTTTATTGGCTGTCATCCAAGTCGATATTTTAATCAGCCCCTCATTCACAATGGTATTGAGGGTGGCAAGATTAGGGTGAGAGATGACATAAGTCGTGTCATCAGCAAAGAGAATGGGTTTCAGGTGTTGGGATACGTTTGGAAAGTCATTGATGTATATGAGGAAGAGCAGGGGACCAAGGACACTTCCCTGCGGAACTCCAGTATCAAGTGGCCGTGTTGCTGATGCTGTGTCTTTAATGGTGACGTACTGATACCTATTAGTAATGTAAGATTTGAAATAAGCAAGCGCATGGCCTCTTATACCGTAGTGGTCAAGTTTGTGGAGTAGGATTTCGTGGTTTACTGTGTCAAAAGCTTTTCTTAGGTCAATAAAAATTTCCCTAGTGGTTTTTTCCAAATTTCCAACTGTGTAAAGCGGGATCTAGCATTTTTTTTGATTGCATAAATTGTGCTTTTATTTTTCCTAAATCCAAACTGGCAGGGGGTTTTTTTTTTTGAGTATTTTTTGGCCCTTTATAAAGGGATCCCAGTCCCCCTGTGCAGGGTTTTTCCCTCAAAGATTTTGGATAGCAAGGGTAAGTTAGATTTTTGGCCTTTAGTTTTTTAAAGGGTCGTAGGTACCACCTTTATGTATTGGGGGTAACCTTGCCATCTTAGTAGTTTGGGAAGGTGTTTGCCCCTCTTTTGGGAAAAACACAACTCCCACACACACACACACACACACACCACATCCCCCCTCACATAACACACCCCTAAACACACACACACACAAAACAAAACCACACACCCACACACACACAACACACACACACACCCCCCACACACACAACAACCCCCTCACACACCCCAACATACCACAAAAAACCTCACAAACCAAAACACCACCCCCCTAAAAACCACACACAAAACACCCCAAAACACACCCACACCCCCAAAACACCCCCTCACACACCACACCACACACACCACACACCCCTCACCCCACACACACACATACACCCCCCCTCCCCCCAAAACCCCAAACCCCTCACACAAAACACACCCCTCACCCACACACACACACACACACACACACACCCCTCACACCCCACACCCCCAAACAACACACCAAAACACCCCAAACACACACCCCACCCAAAAAAAACAAAAAACACACATTTAATCTCTTAACCACAAGAAAACCCAAAACTGAAAAAGGTTTTAAAGTTAAGTTTATGGAATAAAATTGCTTGATTTCGTGTCTTTGGGGAAAATTTGCATGTATATATTTTAAAAACAAGGACCCCTTGTGGAGTTTAAAGGCAGGCTGGGAGGGGGGGGGTTGGGTTAGGTGGGGTTTTTTGAGGGGGGGGGGGAATTTAGAAGCATCCGTTTTCTTTAAATTTAAAAATTTAAAATCCCCGTCGATCACGTAAAAAAGGAAATTTTCCCCCAAAAAACCCTTGTTTTAAAAAGTAATTTTTAAAATAAACTCTGGCTAATTTTTTTGGGGAATGAATTTTGAAAGTGGATCTTATATATAAAATTTTATATATAAATATTTATATAATATAATATATATATATATATATATAAATATATAAAATATATAAAATATATTATATATATAAATATTATATATATATTGTGTGTGTGTGTGTGTGGTCGTCCCCGAATAGGAAAAAACTGGCCCAATTACAAGGACTTATTTAAAATTAAACCCTTTTTCAAAAAATTTTCTTTTATTCATTTAAAAAAAAATTTTTTTTTAAATGTTAATGAAAAAATTTTAAAAAATTTTTTTTCCCAAAAAAAACCCTTAGAAAACTTCCTTAAACCCTTATAAAACCAAACCCCTTTTAAAACGACCGAAAATCCAACTATATATTTTTTTTTTAGATAAGTTTACAAAATTTTTAAAATAAACAGTAAAAAAAATTTTTTTTCCTTTAGGTTGAGAAATTATTTTTGCGAAATTTTTGGGCCTACAAAAAATTTTCGCTTATTGCTAAAATCGAAAAGAAAAAACTTGCTAAAAATCGCAAGTTTTTTTGTATTCGGCCACACACTTTTTCTCCCCGCATTTTCTCTCTCATACCCTTTTTTTCCCCTTACATCCTCTTTTCCCTTTCTCTCTCCCCTTCTCCCCCTTTCCCCTCCCCCCTCTCTCCCCCCTCTCTCCCCCCCCCTTTTTCTCTCTCCCTAGTTTATCCCTAAACCCAAATCTCCCCCCCCCTTTTCCCTTTTTCCTACCCATTCTCCCCCTCCCCACCTTATTCTCTCCCTCCTCTACCTTCTCCCCCCCCCTCTTATTCTCTCTCTCTACCCTTTTCCCCATTCCCCCCCCACCCCCCCACAAAACAAAACCCTGAAAACACCCCAAATTTCTCTCGTGGTAAAAATACATAGGTTTCTTTTCTGTGGTAAGAAAAAAAAAAAAGGGGTGGCCCTAAGGCAAAAAACCCAGAGATCTGGGGGACGAAAAAAGGGGGGAAAAATTGGGAGTTAGACCCCAAAAAAAGGGAGGAAAAAGGGGGGAAGGAAAATGAAGAGCTTGGAAAGTAATGGGGGAGAGGATGCGGAAGAGTGCGGGAAGGGGGGCCCTAAAAGTTTTAAAGGCAACAAGCTGGGATACAGTCTTAGAAAAAAAACAAAAAAAACCTAAAACAGATTAAGAGGAAAAATGACAATTCAGATGCGACATCAGGAAATTCTTTTTTCAGGCACGGGAAAAGGGGAGGGCAAAAAACCCAAAAAGGAGATATGCCATATGGGGAAACCCCTATCAGACCCAGGGTGGGGCCGGGAAAAAAAAGAGCCCCACTAAGATAAAATGACAGGCCCTGAAGAAAATTTAATGTATGTTTTTTGCGGGAAACCCCAAACAGCCAACTAAAGTAGCAAGGAACAGCTGGTCAAAAAAGACAGTTCCCCTGGGCAAAAATTTTTTCAAAAAAGGACAGGGATTGAAGGAAAGAACACTTAATGGAAGGAATTTAAAACACCTGGGCGGATGAAAATGGGTCATGGGGAAAAAATGGAAAGGGAGAGGTAAGTTTTGTTACTGGTTTCCAAGAAGCCAAAGGGGACAATTTTTTCAAAGACATAAAAAAGGGGGAAAAAAATGATTGAAGGCATCATGAAAAAAATTAGGTTGGGGGCCAATATGACCCCGGGTGAAAATTTTCGGGGGAGGTTGGGGTTTTTTGCGGGGGAAGGGAAAAGGCCTGTTTTAAGTAGTTTTAAAGGAAAAAACCCGGGGGTCGAAAAGGACCTGAAAGAAAAAGCGGGGGATGGGGAAGGACAAACCGGGGTACCAGAGAGTATACCCGTTTCGCAAAAACAGAACACGGGAAAAAAAAGCCCTAAAAGGGGAAAAGGGGGGTCCAAGGACGCAAGGGGGAAAATAGGGCAATGATGAAAAGATGGGAAGGACCCGTTTACGGGAAAGGAAGGGCAAACCACCCCCGCGGGAAAAAACCCCAAAAAAAAAGACTCCAACCGCGAGAAACCCAACGCAACTGAGCAATCAAAACCCAAAAAACCCACACACGTTCCCTCTGCCACCAACCCCCACAACAAAAACCCCCCCCCAAAACAGCTCCCCCTTATGGGCATTCTGAAACCCCCCCCCGTCATCCCCAAACCCCCCCCCAACAAACAAACCCCCCATGGGCCCCCCCACCAAAGGTTTCACTCTCCAACCTCAATATTCTTGCAGGACCACAGGAAAAAAGAAGCTGAAGGTTTGGAAAACCCCCAAACGGGAGGAATAAGGGAATAAAAATGGGGGGAGGGGGCCAAAGAATCAGCGAGAAATCCCCAAAGAACATCAAAAGTCCCCAAAAACGAAACCCCCGGGTGAGGCAAAAACGGGGAACGCAATCTTCTACCGGTTTAAGACCCTGGGGAAAAGTAGGGGGAAGGGGGGAGAAGGGGTTGCACGCTTGAAAAAAAAAACGATGGGGATATGGGGGAAAGGGAAAGGGGAAATAGACGTGTTGGAGAAAGGGACTAATAGGTAAAATTCAGTTTGGAGAACATAAAGTAGTTTTGGGGTTATGTATAAGCCCCCACAGAACTTCGGGAAAGGCCAAGGAGGAGTAAAAAAGAAAACAGAGCGATGGTGGAACACTGGCTGAGGTGGCAAGAAGAGCTCACACGGCAGGGGGAAAATTTAAAGGGTTTAATGGGGGGTTTCCCCAAAGGGGGGACGAACTGGGAAAACCGGGAACCCCACTTTGGGGGCCCCAAAACAGGGGGAAGCCAAGATGAGGGATGTGGTACTTGAAAACTTCAGCATAAACCCAGGTAAGGGACATTTCCAAAGGGGGAAGAGGGGGAGGAGGTAACCCACCAAGACGGATCTTGTTTCCCCCTGAGCATTTTCAGAAATTGGGGGCATCAACTTACGAGGGGGCCCTTTGGGGAGCTAGCGACACGTGGTTCTGAGTTTTGTTTAATATAGTAGATTTACAAAGTAGAAAAGGGAAACCCGGAAATTGAAGGGGAAAAAACCCAAAACAAAAAAGGGGGGGGCTCCGGGGGTTTAGAGGAACTTTTTCCTTGGGCGGATTTGGGTGGGAAAAGAGAAACGGGTGGGAAAACCCGGTAAACGGGGATAATGGAATATTTTGCAAAAAAAAAAACGGAAAAGGCGGGGAAAGGTTTTTTCCCCAAAAGGGAAATAAAAAATTTTTTGGAACCCCCAAGGGCGAGTTTTCCCTTTTAACCAAAGGGTTTAAAAGGGGGGGTAAAAAAAAGTGCACAGAGAATGGAAAGGTACAGGAGGCAAAGGCCCGGAAAAAAGGAGTTTTAAAGTAGAAGGGAACCAGAAACCCCGAATAAAAAAGAAAAAGGGAAAAAGGGAGGCCCCAGCGACAGTACGAAAAAGGGCATAGCCAATAAAAGGGTTTGGGATTGACAACGCAGAGGTTATGGGGATACCGCCCCTCCTCCCCTGCCCTTTCATTCCCCCTTTTAAAAGACCCTGGTTAAAGAAACGGTCGTTTATCTTGGGGGTTCTATTTCTGCCTTGCTTACCTTTGGGTGCACTATTTTTTATAAACTGTACAAGTGACTTATTGCTGTTAAATTGGGGAAGGAAAAAAATATAAGTCTAAACTTTTTTACGGGTGTTTTTTTGTCCCATTACCCTGGGATAACAGGCCTTTTGGAAACCCTAGGTTGTAATAACAAGCCCTGACCCAAAAATGCTGTTTTGCCACATTGGGAGGAAGAAAAACGAAAAGGACCGGGTTTGATAAGGTGGGGAGAAAAAGGGTGGAGAACTCACAAGAAACGATCAAAGGTTTGTAAAGAGCTCAACATGAGTTTTAAAGGGAAAAGTTTTTACAGTGGAACGGAAGGTTTTCGGGGGGGGACAGACCAGATGGGGAACCACCCAAGGAATATAAAAACAAGTGTTGGATGACTTAAATACAAATGAGGAGGGGGGTAAAAGGAAGCTGCAAAAGGGGGCATCGCCCCTAAAAAGGAAATGGGCCCGGCAAAAATTCCCCAGGGGTTTCCTCAGGGGGGGGACCCAGATATACTTTTGTGTGCCTTTAAAACCCAATCTTCAACACATCCCTTAAAACTGGGAAACTCCCCTGAGGTAGGAAGACAGCAAAATTTTGGGGTTTCCCCATTTTTAAAAAAAAGGAGACAGAAAAAGGCCAAAAACGTGAATTGGGACACTGACGGGGTTTAGTATGAAAAAATTAGGGGAAAAGATTATAGGAGGAGATTTGGCCAGGGGAAAATGGAAGGAACAAAAAAAACGCCAACCAACAGGGATTAAAGGAAAAGGCAATCCTGTGTCCAACCCCTGTGGGTTTTATGAAAAAGTAACGGGAAGTAAGACACAGAGGGGATGGATGGGTTGTTTGCATCTTTTTTGGACTCCCAAAAGGGCCCTTTTGACATTTTTTCCTCAAAAGAGATTATTTGAAGAAGCAAGGGGGGGGTTTAAAAAGGGGGCATAAAACAAAGGCACTGAAAGGAAATCAGAGAAATAAAGGACAGGGGGGGCCCAACGAGCCCATGGACGTAAGAGGAAAACCCCAAGGGGGAAACCTGTGCCAGGGGGCCCCCGGGGATGGCCCCTAGGCCCAGTGCTTTTTTTTAGTATTTATGTAAACGACGTGTTTGGAAAGGGGTTTGACTCAAAGTTTTCCCCTGTTCGCAACGATTAAAAGTTAATGAGGAAAATTTAAAAAATTGATAAAGGACCAGGCAGGGAACTTAAAAGAGCCCTGGACAGACGGGGAAAACCTTTGGCCCAGCAACGGGTTCTCAAATTTTAAAAACCCCGCAAATGAAAAATCATGTAGTTTGGGGAAAGGGGGCACAAAAGCCCGAAAAGGGGAGTATGGGCCCTAGGGGGGGCCCAAAAAACTAAAAAACCTCGTCGGGGAGAAAGACCCTTGGGTGGTAAAAACACCGGATGTCCCCGGGGAAGCAAAATTAAAACCAAAGAATAACGGGTTTGCGCATATGGGCGCCGGGGAAAACCTGAAACAGCGTCCGATACCTTAGCAAGGAATCGTTCAAGAACGTCACGGGTACCAGGCCCAAAGGGTTTTGCGCCCCTTTTTTTGGGAAGCTGCACTTGGAAAAGCACGTCAAAAAAATTAGAGAAAGTGAAAAGGGGTTTTGCGAAAAAGGTTTTGTTCCAGACCCAAAGGGGAAATTTTCCTTTTAAGAAAGGCAAGGGAAATCGGCCTGACACACTGGGGGACAGGGGGGTCAGGGGAGACATGATAACGAAAAATTAAAAATACTGCGAGGAATAGAAAAATTGGACAAAAAAGGGAAATTTTTCCAGGGAGGGGACACAGAAACAAGAGGTCAAAATTTGGGAGTTAGACTCAGATGAGTCAAAGGGGTTTGTTAGGAATATTTTTTCCAGCCACAGAGTTATTAGGAAGGGGAATAGTCGGCAAGGGATGTAGTGGGGGGGGAAAACCATACGATTTTAAGATGGGGGAATAAAAAGCTATGAAGAAAGGGGGGAGAGGACCTTGTAGCACTCAGTGAAGAGACGGGGCCAGGACGAGTCTCGACCCCTGCCCCCCAATTTAGGCGATTTACAAATGGGTGAGTAAAAAATTGGGGGAGTACACACACCACCACTGATTTTTATATATATATTTAAAAAAAAAAAATTTAAAATAAAAATTTTTTATATATATTTATATTTTAAAATATATATATATATAAAAATATAGGGAGGTCCCAAACCTCTAATGTTTTAAGGGCCCCTTTCATCCTCGAAAAAAATAAAAAAATGCCGAATGGGCAGAACTTGCATCTTGGTTTAAAATAGCAATTCCCAATCTTGCCATATAGGACAAGTAAAAATTTTGTGTTTTGAAATTTATTTCCCCCAAAATCATTCTGAACCTAACGAAAAAAATATATTTCATGTGTTTTTTTTTGTATTAAATTATTGTAAAAAAATTTCCAAAAAATATATTTTTTTTGGGTTAGGCTAAAATAAATTGTTCTTGTTATAATAAGGTTAGGAAAAGTTTTTCAAAGGGTTTCCCTTTTTGGTGCAAAATTTTTTAAATTTTTTTTACATAAACATTAATGAAAAAAAATATATTTTTAAAAGGTATAAGAGAAAATTTTAGAAAGGACTAAATTTTTTAAATTTTAGTTCTTAAAAATTTAAACCAGTTTTAAATATTGGGCCCACGACTATATAAATTTTTATTAAATATAAAAATATAATAAAATATATTTATTTATATATTATTAATATATATAAAATTATATTATATTATATAATTTAAGTAGGGCAACAAGAGCAACGGTTTTGGGCCCAACATCGTGGGTGTGTTGCCGAAAAGGGTATTTAAAGTTTTTTTTTTAGTTGTTATTGAAGTGCGGGATGGTGTTCCCTCCCGGCCCACGGTAATGATGGAGTGGGAGGGTTTAAAGGGGGATGGGGGGTGAGGGGGATGGTGGGGGGGATGGTGGGGGGGGAAAGGGTTTGGGGGGTAATAGAGATGGAAAGGTTTGGAAAAAAAAGAGAGAGAGAAGGAGAGAGGGGCCCCGAAAGCAAAGACCAACATATTTTAAAAAATAGAAAATTTTTTGAGTCCCCTCTCTGTCTCTGTACCTTTTCCCCTCTCTCTCTCTCTCCTCCCTCTCTCTCTCCCCTTTTCTCCCCCTCCCCCCTCTCTCTCCCCTCTCCCCCAAAAAAACACGAAGGATAGGGGAAAAGCCCAAAAAAACAAAAAAAACAAAAAAAAATAAGAGAAAAAAACAGAAGGAAAAATCAAGAAGGTAGACACGAAAATTAAAAACCTGCTGGGTAGTATACCACTTTTAAAAACTATTCCAGAAAAAAACACAAAACCCTATCCCTAAATTTGAGCCCCTGCCCCTTGTACAAACCCAAAAGTGTTTGGGGACAAGGTTAGTGAAGTAGAAGGCTCTCTCCCCACCTTCTAATCCCTCGGGCCCCCCCCCCCCCGGCATTATAAATATAAATATATACTACCCCAAAGAAAAACGGGACAAAAAACGGGGGATAAAAAATTAAATCGTCTTTAACGACACCCAAAACCTTAATACTGGGGGTGGCATCCCCAAAAGTACCCACCCAGGTGTTAATACTTTTAACCTACTTGTTGTGTGAACATGGACATCAGGTGTTTTTAAAGGGAAAAAATTTCCCCCCCCTTTCCCCCCATTCCCACAAGTTTCCAAACCCCTACTTGAGATTTGAACCACGGAAACTATTTGTGCGCTACCCCCAGCGATCAATTCCATAAAGAAATTTTAACATTTGTGTTGTATCTTTTTTCCTCGAAGTTTTTTATGCCACTTTCTAGCTATGAAAAACCTTTGCTAGGGAAAACCCAGCTAAAGAAACCCAGCTTTGAAACCAAACTTTGAAACCTTTGCTTTTGAAACCCCCAGCTATGAAAACCTAGCTATGAAAAAAGCCCTTTTAAACCTTGCTTTGAAACCGCTTTGAAACTAGGTATGAAAAACCCAAACTTTGAAAACCCAGCTTTGAAACCTAAACCCTTTGGAAACCTAGCTTTGAAAAAAAAAGCTTTTTAAAACCTTGCTAGAAAATAGCTTTGAAACCCAGCTTTGAAACCCAGCTATGAAAACCCAGCTAAAAAAACCTAGCTACAACCTAGGTACCAAAAACCAAACTACCCCCCTGGTTTTTTTTTTCCCGGTGGTTGTTTGGTGGTTTTTTTTCCCGGGGTTGGGTTTTCCTGGGAGTTTTCCTGGGGTTGTTTTTGGTGGTTTTTCCTGGTTTTGTCCTGGTGGTTGTCCTGGTGGTTGGCCTGGTGGTTTTGGGGGTTGTTTCCCGGGGGTTGTCCCGGGAGTTGTTCCCCGGTGGTTTTTCCCCCAGTGGTTTCCCCGGGGTTGTCCTGGTGGTTTTCCTGGTGGGGTTTGGGGGTTGTCCTGGTGGGTTTTCCCTTTTGGGGGTTCCTAGTGGGGTTTTCCTGGTGGGTTTTTCCCCGGTTTGGGTTGTCCCCCGGTGGGTTTTTCCTAGCGGTTGCCCCGGTGGGTTTCCCGGTGGTTTTTTCCTGGTGGTTTTCCTGGTGGTTTTCCCAGTGTTTTTCCTAAATTTTGTCCCAGCGGTTGTCCCAAACGGTTGTCTGGTGGTTTTCCTAGTGGTTGTCCTGGGGGTTTTCCTGGTGGGTTTTCCCGGTGGTTTTTCCTTTGGGGGTTGGGCCTGGTGGTTGTCCTAGTGGTTGGGCCGGTGGTTTTTCCTGGGGGTTGTCCCTTTTTGGTTTTTCCTGGTGGTTTTTCCTGGGGGTTTTTCCTGGGGTTGTTTCCCAGTGGTTTTCCTACGGTTGTCCCGGTGGTTGTCCCGGGTTTGGGTTTTCCTAGTGGGGTTTTCCTGGTGGGTTTTCCTGGTGGTTGTCCTGGGGGGTTTTCCCCGGTGGTTGACTTGGTGGTTTTTCCCGGTGGTTGGGGGGGGGGGGGTTTTGGGGGTTGGGGGGGCCCCTGGTGGGGGTTTGGTGGGGGTTGGGGGCCGGGGCTTGGGGGGTTGGGTTTGTTTTTTCCCGGGGGGTTTTCCTGGTAGTTTTTTCCTGGTGGTTGTCCTAAATGGGCCAAAGGGTTTTTTTTGTCCTGGGGTTTTCCATGTGGTTTTGGGGGGGTGGTGGGGGGTGGTTGTCCCCCCGGGTGGGTTGCCCGGGGGGTTTTCCCCGGTGGGCGTCCTAGTGGTTTTCCTTTGGGGGGGTTGTCCTAGGGTTTTTCCCAAAACGGTTTTCCAGGTGGTTTTTCCTAAATGGTTTTTCCTGGTGGTTGGGCCTGGTGGTTGTCCCGGTGGTTTCCTAGTGGTTGTCCTATTTGGGTTTTTCCTGGGGTTGGTTTCCCAGTGGTTGTTTAGTGGTTGTCCTAGTGGTTTTCTGGGATTGTCCTAGGGGGTTTTCCCCCAGTGGTTTTTCCTAGTGGTTGTCCTAGTGGTTGGCCTAGTTGTTGTCCTAGTGGTTTTTCCTGGTGTTTTTCCTTGTGGTTTTCCCCGGTGGTTTCCTGGTAGTTGTCCCCGGTTTGGTTGTCCTGGTGGTTTTTCCTGGGGGTTGGTGGGTTTTCCTGGGGGTTTGGGCCCCATGGGTTTTCAAGGTGGGTTGTCCAGGTGGTTGTCCGGGGGGTTTCCAGGTGGGTTTTCCCCAGTGGTTGGCCAGTTTGTTGGCCCGGTGGTTTTCCTGGTGGTTGTCCTGGTGGTTTTTCCCGGGTGGTTGTTCCCCGGTGGTTTCCTGGGGGTTGTCCTGGTGGTTTTTGGTGGTCCCTTCCCAGTGGTTGTCCTGGGTTTTTCCCCCAGGGTTGTCCCCGGGGTTGTCCTGGTGGTTTTTTCCTGGTTGTCCTGGGGGTTGACCTGGGTTGTCCCGGGTGGTTGTCCCCAGTGGTTTTCCCTGGTGGTAGTCCCCGTGGTTTTTCTGGTTTGGGTTTCCGGTGGGTTTTTCCCAGCCCGGGTTTCCCCGGTGAAATTGTCCTGGTGGTTGGGCCTGGTGGGTTTTCCTGGTTTGGGTTTTCCTGGTGGGTTTTCCTGGTGGTTTCTTGGTGGGTTGAACCCGGTGGTTGTCCTGGTTGGTCGGTTTGGTTTTCCGGTGGTTGTCCTGGTGGTTGTCCGGGGGTTGTCCCCCGGTGGTTGTCCGGTGGTTTTCCCCGGTTTGGGTTTGGGGGTTTGTCCTGGAGTTGTCCCGGTGGTTTTTCCGGTTGTTTTCCCGGTGTTGTCCTAGTGGTTTGGGTGGTTTGTCCGGTGGTTGTCCTGGGGGGTTGGGCCTAGTGGTTGGGCCTAGTTTGGTCTTCCTAGGTTGTCCCAAATGGTTGTTCTTGGTGGGTTTCCTGGGGTTGTCCCCCGTGGGTTTTCCCATGGTTGTTCCCCATGGGTTTTCCTGGTGGGTTTTTCCCCGGTTATTGTCCTTGTGGTTGTTCCGGTGGTTGCCTGGTGGGGTTTTTCTGGTGGGTTTTCCTGGTGGTTTCCTTTTGGGTTGTTTTTAAATGGTTGTCCTGGGGGTTGTCCTGTGGTTGTCCCGGTTTTGGTTTTTTCCTAGTGGCGTCCTAGTGGCCCTTTTCCCCGGTGGGGTTTTCCCCGGGGGGGGAGTTTTTCCTGGTGGTTGTTAGTGGTCCCGGTGGTTTTCCTGGTGGTTGTCCTGGTGGTTGCCCCCGTGGTTTTCCTAGTGGGTTTTTCCTTTGGGGGTTTTCCTAGTGGGTTTTCCTGGTGGGTTTCTGGTGGTTGGGCCTGGTGGTTGTCCTAGTGGGTTGTTTACTGGTGGGTTTTCCTGTGTTTTTGTAGGGGGGGGGGGGGGGCCTTTGGGGGTTGTTCCTGGTGGGGCCTTTTTCTTGGGGGGGGGTTCCTGGTTTGGGGTTTTTCCTGGGGAATTGGGCTGGTGGTTTTTCCCGGTGGTTGTCCTGGTGGGGGTTTTTCCCGGGGTTTTTCCGGTTTTGGTTGTTCTGTTTTGTTTCCCGGGTTTGTCCTAGTGGTTTTTCCTGGTGGTTTTTCCGGGGGTTGTCCTGGGGGTTGTCCGGTGATTGTCCCCGGTGGTTGTCCTGGTTTCTGGTAGTTGTCCTGGTGGTTGTTTTGGTGGTTTTTTCTTGGGGGGTTTCCTTTTGGTTGTCCTAGTGGTTGTCCCGGTGGTTTTCCCCGGTGGTTTTTCCGGTGGGTTTTTCCTGTTGGGTTTTCCTAGTGGTTGTTCCCCGGGGGTTTTCCCCTTTGGTGGCTGCCTAGTTTGGGTTTTTTCCCTGGGGGGTTTTTCCTATGGGTGTCCCAGAGGCTGTCCCGGGGGTTTTCCGGTGGTTGTTGGTGGTTGGCCAGTGGGTTTTCCCGGTGGTTGTTTCCCGGTGGTTGTCCGGTGGGGTTTTTTTGGTGGTTTTCCCCAGGGTTTGTTTCCCGGTTTGGGTTTTCCCGGGGGTTTTTTCCTACGTTGGGGTTTTCCCCGGTGGTTGTCCCGGTGGTTGTTTCCCGGTGGTTGCCTGGTGGTTTCCCGGGTTGGGTTTCCCGGGGGGTTGGTCTGGGTTTTCCTGGGGGTTTCCCCGGGGGGTTGTCCTAGTTTGGGTTGGGCCTGGTGGTTGTCTGGTGGTTGTCCTGGGGGTTGTCCCCTTTTTGGGTTTTCCTAGTGGTTGTCCTGGGTGGTTTTTCCCCGGGGGTTGTCCCGGGGCTGTCCCCTAGTGGGGTTTTCCTTTGGGGTTGTCCCCAGGGGGCCCTTTCCCAGTGGCCCGGGCCCCGGTGGTTGTCCTGGTGGTTGTCCCCGGTGGTTGTCCTAGTGGGGTTGTCCGGGGGTTTTTCCCGGTTTGGGTTTTTTCCCAGGGGGTTGTCCCGGTGGGTTGTCCTGGGGGTTGTCTTTGGGGGTTGTTCCCGGTGGTTGTCCTGGTGGTTTTTCTGGTGGTTGTCCTGGTGGTTTCCTGGGGGGTTGTCCCCTGGGGGTGGGGGATTTTTCCTAGTGGTTTCCCCGGTGGTTGTCCGGGGGTTTTTCCCGGGGGTTGTCCCCGTTGGGTTTTCCCATGGTTTTCCTGGTTTTTGTCCGGGGTTGTCCTAGTGGTTGTCCTGGTGGGGTTTTCCCGGTGGTTTTCCCGGGGGTTTTTCCTAGTGGTTGTTTCCCGGTGGTTGCCTGTGGGGGTTTTTCCTTTGGGGGTTGGTGGTTGTCCTGATGGTTTCCTGGTGGTTTTTCCCAGGGGTTGTCCTGGTGGTTGTCCTGGTGGTTATCCTGGTGGTTGGCCCCGGTGGTTGTCCCCGGTGGTTGGTGGTTGTCCTTATGGGGTTTTTCCTTTGGGGGTTGTCCTAGTGGTTGTCCTGGGGGTTGTCTGGGGGTTGTCCCCCGGTGGTTGTCCCGGTGGTTGTCCCTTGGGGGTTTCCCCCGTGGTTGTCCTGGTGGGTTTTCCCCCGTGGGTTGTCCCCGGGGGTTGTTTTAGGGGGTTGTCCTGGTGGGTTTTTCCTAGGGTTTTTTCCCGGTGGTTGGGCCTGGTGGTTGTCCTAGTGGTTGTCCTGGGGGGTTGTTTTGGTGGTTGTCCCAGTGGGTTTTTAATGGTGGTTTTTCCTGGTGGTTTTCCCTGGTGGTTGTCCTGGGGGTTGTCCTGGTGGTTTTCTTGGTGGTTGTCCTTGGGGGTTGTCTTGGTTGTTCCCGGTGGTTGTCCTGGGGGTTTTCCTGTGGTTTTCTTGGGGTCGTCCCTAGTGGGTTTTTTCTGGGGTTTTTGGTGGTTGTCCTTTTGGTTGGGCCTAGTGGTTTTTCCTGGGGTTTTCCCTGGTTTGGGTTTTCTGGGGGTTTTCCTGGTTTGGTTTTCCCCGGGGGTTTCCCCGTTGGGTTTTCCTTTGTGGTCCCCCTGGGGGTCGTTTCCCAGTTTGGGTTTTCCTGGTGGTTTTTCCTGGGGTTGCCTGGTGGGGTTTTCCTGGGGTTGTCCTGGTGGTTGGCCTTTGGGGGTTTTCCTAGTTGTTGTCCTGGTGGTTGTCCTGGGGTTTTTTCCGGGGGTTGTTGGTGGTTGGGCCTGGTGGGTTGTCCCCGGGGGTTTGTCCCCCCACAAGACACCGAAATTTTAAATTTTCCTTTTTCTTTTGTGAGGGGGAAAAAAAAAAAAAGGGAATTAGGCGTTTTAGGGGCCTTGTCTCCTTTTTTTGGGCCCCTTTTTTACCCCCCTTTTTTTTCCTTTTTTTGGGCCCTTTTGTCCCCCTTTTTTTGTTCCCTCTTTTTTTTTTTTTCCCCCCTTTTTTTTGGGCCCTTTTTTTTTTTGTCATTTATTGCACCTTTTTTGCTCCCTTTTTTTTCACTTTTTCCCTTTCCCCTTTACCATGTTTTTCCCCCCCATTTTTTTCCCATTTAAGGCCCCCTTCATCCCCCCCCCTTTTTTCCCCCATTTTCTGTTCCCCGTTTTTAAACCCATTTTTTCCTTATTTTATTCCCCTTTTTTTGCCCACTTTTGTTCCTTTTTTGTCATTTTTTTTCTTTCGTCCCTTTTTTTTTCTTTTTTGTCCCCTCTTTTTTTTAAACTCCCCTCTTTTTTGGGCCTCTCTTTTGTGCCCTTCTCTTATTTTACCACTTTCTTTTTTTTCTTTTTTTGCACTGTTTTACCCGTATATGGGGGTGTTTTTTCCCTATTACCGTCTTTTCCCCCCTCAAACTACCCCGTCTGTCTCTACGCTATCTACCCGTCTTCTCTCTCTATCTTCTTTTTTTCCTTTTTTTACACTCGTCTTATCTACTCGTTTCTCTTTATTTTTAACTTCCGCCCCCTATTCCCCCCCCCCGTTTTAACCCCTTAACCCCCTTTTTTGAAAAGAAACTTTTCGGGTTCCTACTAGTGACTTGTTACCCCTTGAACTTTTTTCCCCCCTTCTTAATTCATCTATTTCTGTCTCTCCCTTTCCTTACTACTAAACCCAAATTTTCCCCGTCACTTTGGCCCAATCTCCCATTATTTTTGGTCTTTTTTTTCTTAACACATTTAAATTTAAAAAAAGGTTTAAAGGGTTTAAGGGGTTTTTTAACTTTAATTTTCAAACCCAAGATCTGGTTTCCCCACATCATTTATTTAAAAGGGGCCCCCTTTTTTTTATGAGACTTTTAAAAAGGGAAAAAAGGATGAAATTTTGTCCATCTTGGGCCAGTAAATTTTATTTGTTCAACTTATTTGATTTCTTGATTATGCTGTACAAACATTCCCCATCGAGTCAAACCTGAAAAATAAATGGGTTTTCAATTAGTGATGTTCTGGGGTGCAGTTAGGGGTGAAGTTTGGCTTGCTGCCCCCTTTTTTGATGTAGGGACCACTTCTCGCTGTTTCCCGGGGAAAGGGGAACCAAGTGTGGGACTTTGGGCAAAAATTTTGGGCCCTTGGTTAAAAATAACAGTAAGGCCCCCCCCATCCCCCCTGTGTTGAAGGCCTGCTGAAATGATGGATTCCCCCCCCCCCCAGGATGGGTCCCGGCGAGAGGGAGGGGTCTTGCCCTTTTTCCCCCTCTATTCTGTTAAGCCCGTCGCAGATGAGACGGAGGGGAAATGTAATCCAAGAAAGAGGGAGCATACTCAAGGTTTTGAAAAGTAAATTAGCTTCGTACAGAATCTTTCAACCCCCGCTGGCCCAGCAGATGCGAAAATACCCTCCCAAGTTTCAGTAAGCTTCTTGGGCCCCCTTCTTTTTTAAGATTTACAAGGGGTTTGTTCCCTTTTTTTTGGGGGTCAGTTTGGAATCAATTTTTAACCCCAAGGATATCAGCTTCGTTTTCTCTCTCTCTCTCTCTCTCTCCCCTTCCCCTCTTCTCCCCCCCTCTCTCTCCCCTCCTCTCTCCTCTCTTTTCCCCCTCCCCTTTTCTCTCTCTCCCCTCTGTTCTCTCCCCTGTCTCTTCCCCTTCTTTTTGTTTTCTCTCCTGTCTGTCTGCTGTCCTCTCTCTGTCTGTCTGTCTCTCTTCTCTGTCTGTTCTGGTTGTCTTTTTCTGTCTGTCTTCTCTTTTCCCCTCTCCTCTCTCTCCTTTTCCCCTCTCTCCCCTTTTCTCCTCCTCTCTCTCTCTTTTCTCTTCTCCCACTCTCTCCCTAATATTTTTTCTTTACCTTTTCCGCCCCTTTTTCTTCTTTCCCAAAATTTTTTTTTGTTAGGGGAAGGGGGGAAAATGACAGGCGCGGGCAAATCAATGGGGGTTTATTGGGGGTTGGGGGGCCCATTTATTAAGCCTTTTTTTTTCCCCTTCCTTTTTTTAACTTCCCAAACCCTGAAAAACAAAGGGAATTCAAATAGGAGTGGTTGAATTGCCTTTCCCATTTTTTAGCCCTTTTATTTCTTCTTTTTTTTTCTAATTTTTTGCCAATCCTTCCCACCTTGGTTTAAAAACCAAGGGGGCGACCGGGAGAGAAAAAAGATTTGGGAAAATTTTTAGGGGGGTCTGGGGGGAAATTGGAAAAAAGGCCAAAATTAAAAAATTCTTTCTTTAGTGGAATTTTTGTGGAAAAACAGGTTAAAGAAATTTTCCGGAAAAAAGGCATTTTTAACCCCCCTGGGAAGGGGGCAAATTTCAGATGAGATGGGAACTGGAAAACAAAGGGGACTTTTCTGGGTTTACCTTTGTGTGGGAAGGAAAAAACTGTCCAAAACAATAAAAAAGTTTCGAAGGAAACGGACGAAAGAAAAAGGGAATTGGACCCATGGCAATTCGGGAACCAATTAAGACCCCCTTTCCCCCCCAGGAAGAAACCCAAAATGGGAAGGGGGCCCAAAATTTAATTAAAAGTTAAAGAAAAACAGTTGCCAAAGATCCCGGGGTTTTAGGGGGAAGAAAAAATTTTTAATTTTAAAAAAAAACCCGGAGGGAAAAAAAAAATTAATCAGAAAGAAAAAGAATTTTAAAAAGTTCTAGGGTTTTTTTAAACCCAAAAGTTTCACCAGGAAAAAATCCAAAAAATCGTTACAAAACCCGGGTCCTTATTAAAAATAAATAATTCAGGAAAGGGGGGTTGGCTCATTCCGGAATTCAAAAAAAGGGATTTAAAAGTTTAAAAAAAAAGGCAGGAAAAAGTTAAAGCAGGAGGGAAAAAGGAAATGTTTTTTTAAAATGGTTTTAGAGTATTGTTTTTAAAATACGTTTAAAATTTGGCAAGTGTACCAAAAGTGGTTTTGGGAAGGGGGGGTATAGGACCAAAATTTGGGTTTTTGCAATATTAAAAAACCCGCACCAAAAGGAGAATGGGAAATTTTATGGGTGGAAAGTTTCCGGGCCTAACCCCAAAAACATTGGGCTGGGGTTAATTTGGACCAATTAATTGGTTTCCCAAATTCCCCCCCAAGGGTGTTAAGGCCTTTTTCCTTTTGGAAAACCGGTTATTTGCTTTTTTCCCAGCCCAACCCCTTTAATTAAATTTCCTTTTTCTGGGGATATTGGAAATTCCAAACCAAAACGAGTTAAAAATGTTTTCCCAAAGGGTTTGGGTTTAAAAAAAGAGGGGAATACAAAACGACGATGACCAAAGAAACTTACAAAAAATGCCCGGACAAAAATTCCAGGTCCGTCACAGGGCCCGGGGGTTTCTTTGGGAAAACTGCGACACTTGTGCAAGATTCGAGAATTTTTTTTTTGGGAAAACGTTTTTCCTAAACCAGTGGCTTCTTCGTCCCCAAAAACGGAGAATAACAGTGGAAGAAGATGAGGAAAAATTTTTGGGGAATCCGTCCCTTTCCCAGAGTCGATGGGGTTCAGGGCCCTTAAATTTTAGAAAAGTACAGGGGAAATGGGTTTTCCCTACTTTCAGAAAAGGCGAGTTGGGAAGCAGCGGAGGCGGGGGCCACCCTTTTGGGCAAAAACTACTAGTGAAAATAAAGGGCTTCCCACAGGTTTTTTGGGAAGCGTTGAGGGAATCCCGGGATCAAAACCCCCGCATGTTCAAGTTCATAAAAGACTGGAAAAAAATTTCAAAAACTTAGGGGGAAAGGAAAACTTTTGACAATCACTTTAAGGGGAGAGATCAAAAAATGTAAAAAACAAAGGGCCCGGGATAAACTGCAAACACACAAACAAACCCCCCAAATAATTTTAAACAGCCAAAATTCGTCTGGGGAGTCTTTTGGGGTATTACTAACCCATCAAAACAAAACCAAACCAAAATCCAACCCCTTTGAGCAGCATTCAGGAAACCCCAACAAAGGGAAAAATTCACTGAAATTATTTCTAACACGTGTCAAAGGGCCCAAACTGTGGTACTAGCTCCACCCTAAAAGCCCACCTTGACAAAAATTTTGTTAAAATCTAAAAGTCCGAGATATACAAGGGATAATCTAGAAACTACGGGAATGTGTAAAGGGGAAAATTTTGAGGTACTGAACCTGATGGGTTATGGGTTTAAAGTTTTCGATAATGAAAAAGTGGACAGAGACAAAATATTTTCAGAGGCTAAAAAACTGGTCATAAAGGGGGCAGTGAAAATTAAGAACCCAAAAGGCCACAGTTGTGCCCGAAGTATTTCTTCCCGCTTTAAACCCCGGGGAAATTTGAATTTACCCTGGCGAAATGGGAAAAAAGGCAGGCTCCATACACAGTTTTTAAAATAGATATGACAGGGCCCCAAGGAGGTTTTTGGGGGAAGTGCATCCGGGCAAACAAAAGGCAGGGCCAGGAGCCGAAACTTTGACCCCCCGCAAACACACAAAGGTAAAAAACGTTTATTCAAACCCCCCCCACGTTTTCCAAATTTGAATCCCGTTGTGACCAAGAGAAAGTGCACACATTATGTATGGAATAAATCGCAATAAAACGCGTGATTACAAATATGAAAAAAATATTAGTGAAAATAGGAAATATAACCCGAGCGCTTTCGTGTGCTTACACATCTCAGGTGTGTGTTGTGTGTGAATTTTTTATATATTATATATATATATATATATATATATATATATATATATATTATATATATATATATATATATATATATATACATATATATGCAACACATACATCTGAAAGAATAGAGATATTCAAGCGCTTTCTGACTACTCACATTTAGGAACTATATATATATATATATATATATATATATATTATATATATTAATATAATATATATTTATTTATATACATGTAGCGTTGCTTGAAAAAGCAATGATTACGCCAGCCCGGGAAATATGAGTGATTGGAATGATGGTCAGGGTAGAGGATGTGAGAGAAGGCAGGTAGAGAAGGATGAGGGATAGTTGGATGAACTATTAGATAGTTGGATGATCTTATTGTGGTAAGCTGTCTAGTGGCTAACGCGACGGGAGGAGTTTTGAGATATGACCGCGGGTTCAATCCCGGCGGGGGGTATGGTTTGTTTGCAATCGTGTCATTACGATTTCTTGAGTCATGTATGAAGGATAGTGAGACAGTGGAGGGAGGAAGTATGAGGGATAGTGAGACACTGGAGGGAGAATGTATGAGGATAGTGAGAGACTGGAGGGAGGAAGCATGAGGGATAGTGAGACATGCAGCGGGAAGTTGGGATAGTGAGCACTGGAGGGAGGATGTATGAGGGATACTGAGACACTGGAGGGAGGAAGCATGAGGGATAGTGAGACACTGGAGGGAGGAAGTATGAGGATAGTGAAGCACTGGAGGGAGGAAGTATGAGGGATAGTGAGACACTGGAGGGAGGAAGTATGAGGGATAGTGAGACACTGGGAGGAGAGGAAGTATGAGGGATAGTGAGACACTGGAGGGAGGAAGTATAAGGGATAGTGAGACACTGGGAGGAAGTATGATGGATAGTGAGACACTGGAGGAAAGTATGGGGATAGTGAGACACTGGGGGAAAGGGAAATATGAGGGATTGAACACTGGAGGAAGAAGCATTGGGGTAGTGAGACACTAGAGGGGG
>NC_069491.1:6978087-7008087 GCF_026875155.1 Cherax quadricarinatus
ATTCCCCACCGGGTTGTCCGCTACCTGCAGTGTGCCGCTACTATCTTTGCAGTGTGCCGCTATCATGCAGTGTGCCGCTACTATCATGCAGTGTGCCGCTACTATCATGCAGTGTGCCGCTATCATGCAGTGTGCCGCTACTATCATGCAGTGTGCCGCTACTATCATGCAGTGTGCCGCTACTATCATGCAGTGTGCCGCTACTATTATGCAGTGTGCCGCTACTATTATGCAGTGTGCTGCACTTAAAATATTGTATAAAAAGCGCTCTACATAATGCTATTTTCCAGGTATTTTGAAACCGGACGTGTGGTCAGGACAGGAGCAGATGAGGCGTGTTTATTGCAGTGGTTTTAAATGTAGCACACTGCGTAATATCTACTCTTTTGATTATAGTTAGATATGGAAAGAAAAGGTATCTATCCTTGATTAATGTTGTATGTGAAGTAATGGAGTATGTCAGGTGAAGCTGTGAGACTTCACCAGGGAGATGAGGATGTCAGGTGTTCCATTAAAGGTTCGGCAGCTACAAGAATTTGAGATATCTGGTTCCAGCAAAGCTGGAATTACTAGTACATGAGAATTATTCTGTCTCACCATGACCTTTCCTGTCCTATATCTATCACATGTACCACTCAGTGAGTATAACTCGACAAGCACGTACACGCTACACGTACACACACACACACACACACACACACACACACACACACACACCACACACTAGCCGCCGAGCCAGAAACGAATATGCACAAATAAGAAGGGAGGCTCAGAGACAATATGAAAATGACATAGCATCAAAAGTAAAGACTGACCCGAAGCTGTTGTACAGCCACATCAGGAGGAAAACAACAGTCAAGGACCAGGTAATCAGACTGAGGAAGGGTGATGGGGAATTCACAAGAAACGACCGAGAGGTATGTCAGGAGCTCAACACAAGATTTAAAGAAGTATTTACAGTGGAAACCAGTAGGACTCCAGGAAATCAGAACAAGGGGGCACACCAGCAAGTTCTGGATGAGGTACATATAACCAAGGAGGAGGTGAAGAAGCTGCTATGCGAACTTGACACCTCAAAGGCGGTGGAACCAGACAACATCTCTCCATGGGTCCTTAAAGAGGGAGCAGAGATATTGTGCGAGCCATTAACAAAGATCTTCAACACATCATTTGAAACTGGGCAACTCCCTGAGGTAGGCAAAATGGCAAATGTAGTCCCAATTTTTAAAAAGGGAGACAGACATGAGGCACTAAACTACAGACCTGTATCACTAACGTGTATAGTATGCAAGGTCATGGAGAAGATCATCAGGAGAGAGTGGTGGAGCACCTGAAAGAAACAAGTGTATAATTGACAACCAGCACGGTTTCAGGGAAGGAAAATCTGTGTCACAACCTACTAGAGTTTTATGACAAGGTGACAGAAGTAAGAAAAAGAGAGAGAGGGGTGGATCGACTGCATATTTTTGACTGCAAGAAGGCCTTCGACACAGTTCCTCACAAGAGGTTACTCAAAAGCTAGAGGATCAGGCACACATAACAGGAAAGGCACTGCAATGGATAGAGAATCCCTGACAGGGAGGCAACAACGAGTCAGTAGCGAAAAGGGTGTCAGAGTGGGCGCCGTGACAACGGGGTTCCACAGGGGTCAGTCCTAGACCTGTGCGTTCTGTATATGTGAACGACATAACGGAAGGGACAGACTCAGAAGTGTCCTTGTTTGCAGATGATGCGAAGTTAATGAGAAGAATCAAATGGGATGAGGATCAGCAGGACTACAAAGAGACCTGGACAGGCTACAAGCCTGGTCCAGCAACTGGCACCTGTAATTTAACCCTGCCAAATGCAAAGTAAATGAGTTTGGGGGAAAGGGGCAAAGAAGACCGCAGACACAATAATTTAGAGGGCCAAAGTCTGCAAACCTCACTCAAGGAAAAAGATCTGGGGGTGAGTATAACACCGAGGGGTATCTCCTGGGCGCACATCAATCAGATAACTGCTGCAGCGTACGGCGCCTGGCAAACCTACGGATAGCGTTCCGATACCTCAGTAAGGATTCGTTTAAGACTCTGTATACCATTTACGTCAGGCCCCTACTGGAGTATGCAGCACCAGTTTGGAATTACCAACCTATCAAGCACGTCAAGAAATTAGAGAAAGTGCAAAGGTTTGGCAACAAGACAGTCCCCGAGCTACGGGGGTTGTCCTACGAAGAAAGGTTGGGGAAATCGGCCTGACGAAAAACTGGAGGACAGGAGGGTCGGGGGAAACCATGATAACGACATAAAAATACTGCGGGGAATAGACAAGGTGGACAAAACGGGATGTTCCAGAGAAGGGACACAAAACCACAAAAAGGCCCAAAATTTGGAAGTTGAAGACTCGGGTTTAATAAAAAGGATTTTTAGGAAGTATTTTTTTATCATAGAGTAGCCCAGGCCAGGGAAAAAGCCTAGAAAGTGCGTAGTGGGGGCCCGGGAACCAAAACATAGTTTTAAGGCGGGGTTTTATAAAGCTCATGGGGCAGGGAGAAAAGGGGAAACCTAGTAGCAACACGAAAAAGGCGGGGCCAGGACTGGGGAATCACCCCTCAACCACAAATAGGCGAGTACAAATAGGTGATTTACACACACACACACCCACACACACACACACCCACAAAACACACACACAACAGCCCCCAATTTTGGAAGTTGAAAAACACAAATGAGTCAGAAGATAGTAGGGAATATTTTTTCAGTCATCGAGTTTGTAAGGAGGGGAAAATAGCCTAGAAAATGACGTAGGGGGGGCCCGGAAAAACCAAAACCCTTTTTAAAAACAAGGTTTGTTTAAACTCATGGAGCGGGGAAGATGGGGTCTATTTGGCAACCGGTGGAGGGCGGGGCCAGGACTGGGAAACGGGGAACCCCTGCAACCAAAAAATAGGTGATTACAAATAGGTGATAAGCCTGGCCCCCCAAAAGAGTGCCTTGAAGCTGGGAAATTTTTTCGTTTCAGGAATAAAGAGCCCCCCTCAAATCAAACCGTGTGTGTGACAAGGGTTTTTGAAAAACCGACAAGTTGAAGTTTGAACCCTTATGCGCATTTTGGGAATCTTTTTTCCAGGAAACTTTTCGCCACCAGTGGTTTTCAACAGTCCAATACAAAGAGGAAGGGGGAAGGAGAGGAAATGAGGAAAACCAGCCCCCCTCAACCGGGATCGATGTGTTCAGCCCCAAAAATCTTGTAGAATGAAAACAAGGGCCGTAACTTGGCTTATATACGTTTGAGTGACTTGAAGCAGTTGGAGGCGGGGTCATAGTGTACCATCCACTAGTCGAATTAGGTCTTCGCCCAAAAGGGTTTGAACAAGTTTTAAAAGAATTCTTTTTAACAAATCCATGTTTCCTCCCCGGGTGTCTGACAGTTGTGTGAAGGGTTTTAAAAAAACCGCCATTTTGAAGTTTGAGACACTTTATCAGCATAGGGGGAATCTTTTTCAGGAAACGTTTCGCCACCCCGTGGCTTCACATTCCATACCAAAGGGGAAGGGCTAAGGAGAGGGGGAAAATAGGAAATTCATCCCCCCAAACCGGGCCCGTTTTGGGGTTCAGTCCTCAATCTTGTAGAATGTCCAGCATGGGGCCGTAAACGTGGCTTATAAAAAACTTTAGAGGGGTTTGAGGGAAAACATTTTGGAGGGGGGGTCATAGTGGTCCCCACCCCACTAGTCAAAGTAAGGTCTTCGTCCAAAGGTTGAACAATTTTTGAAAATTCTTTTTTAACCCAAACCCCCATAAATTCTGCGGGGCCCTGACATTTTGTGATGAAGGGGTTTAAAAAAACCGCCCTTTTGAAGATTGAGCACTTAGCAGCATATGGGAACTTTATTCGGGAAACTTTCCCCACGAAAGGGGCTTCATCATCCAAACAAAGAGGAAGGCTTAAGGAGGGGAAGGAGAATGAGGAAAATCATCCCCAAAACCCTTTGGAGTCGATAGTTCACCCCCATAAAACGTAAAAAATTACACAAGGGCCGTGACGTGGTTTTATTTTCTGTAGTGAGGTGACGTAAGGGTTTTTGGGAAAGGGGGTTTTCTTAGGGGAAACCAACCACTAGTCGAATTTAGGTTTTTCGCCCCAAAGGTTGAACAAGTTTTTGAAAATTTCCCTTTGTACAAAACCCATTTTCTGCTTGTCTAAACAGTTGGGGATGAAGGGTTTTGAATGGAATCTTAAACACTTGATAAATTTTTTGGGAAACAAGACCTACTTCGCCCTAGTGGATGGTCCCCCCTATGACCCCCCTCCAACTGCTTCACGCACCTCACTACAGTAAAAACCCCACGTCTACGGCCCAAACTGTCCCTTCTACAAGTTTGATGGACGAACACATCAAACTCCATTGAGGGATTTGTTTAAACCTAAATTCTCCTCCTCTCCTTACGCCTTCCTTTTTGTTTTGGGACTGATGAAGCCACGGGCGTGGCGAAAGGGTTTTCCTGAAAAAAATTTCCCCATATGCGCATAAGTGTCTAAAATCTTAAACAGCCCTTTTTTTTAAAAACCATTAAACACAATTTTTCAACACAGCAAAACATGGGATTTTTGTTACAAAGAATTCTTCAACACTTGTTAAACCCTTTGGGGCGAAGCCCTTTCTTCGCCTAGGGGAAAGGTACCACATGACCCCGCCCCCAAACTGCTTCACGTCACCCTCACTACAGTATAAAAGCCCGCCCCTAGGGTCCCTATGCTGTAAAATTCTACAAATTAGGCCGAACCCATCGATTTCCAGGTTGGGGAAATGTTTTACCTCTTTTCCTCCCCCTCTCCTTACCCCCTTCCCTTTGTATTGGACTGATGAAGCCACTGCTTTGGCAAAACGTTTCTAAAAAAATTCCCAAAATGCGCATAAGTGCCCAAAAATTTTCAACATGTCTTTTTTTAAAAAACCATTCATCACAACTTTTTCCAGACAAAAACGCATAAAGGGGACTTGTTAAAAAAAAAAAATTCTTCAACATTTTGTTAAACCTTTGGGACGAAGACCTACTTCACAGGGGAAAGGGTACCACATGACCCCGCCTCCAACTCCCTTCACGTCCCCTCACAACATTTATATAACCACTTCTAGGGCCCCGCTGTACATTCACAAGATTGATGGATTTGAACACATCGACTCCAGGTTGAGGACTGATTACCTAAATTTTTTCCTCCTCTCCTTACCCCCCCCTCTTTGAAATTGGACTGAGAAGCCACGGGCGTGGCAAAACTTTTTCCTGAATAAAGACCCCCATATGCTGCATAAGGTCTAAACCCCAAAAACCATGCTTTTTTTAAACCCATTCATCAAAACTGTCAGACACACAGAAACATGGGACTTGTTAAAAAGAATTTTTTAAAACACTTTTAAACCTTTGCCCAAGACCTACTTCACTTTTGGTTTTGGTCCCCACTATGACCCCCCCCTCCAACTGCTTCCGTAAACCTCACTCAATATAAGCCACGTCTAGGGCCCCTATGCTGAACATTTTTCAAGATTGTTTGGACGAACAAAAACGACCCCATTTTTGAGGACTGATTACCTCTTTTCTCCTCCTCCCCTTTAAACGCCTTCCTCTTTTTTTTTGGACGGGAATAAGCCACTGCGGGGCGAAACGTTTCCTGAATAAAGTTTCCCCAAATGCTGCATAAGTGTCTAAATAAATCAAACCTGATTACTTCCCATTTTAATGCGTTATGGGCCCTTAAAAGTTTAGTAATAAAAAAAACCTTTAACATGAAAAAATTAACACCATTAACAAAACAAAACAAAATCCACAGACTTTTTGTTATCAATAAAAAAAAAATTAGCAAAAATTTTATTCTCACTAAACAACAAAACCCTTTTTTAAATTTTGGTTTTAGTAATTAACATATCTAAATGACAACAAATAAGATTTAGCATTAAAGGGCCCCCTAATGGGGTCAAAACAAAATTTTAAAACCCCAAAACCGGGGTTTTTATCATTATTAAACAAGAATTTATGAGGGAAAACCCTTTTAAATTTAAAGGCTTTTGGACAATAAGGGGTTTAATCAGGTTGGGATATGAGGAAATGGATAAAACCGGTTTTCCTTGGAAAAAGGCCACTAAAATTTCCCATTGCGTCCACTTGATGTAGATACATCAAATCACCCTGATTACCGAAATGACCGGGGTTCAAAGTCCCAGCCAGATGAAACAAAGGTACAAGAGCGAAATGGTACAATACCGGACTGGAAAAATTTATTAAAATTTAACCGCACTAGGGAGAGAGAAAAGCTTAAAAAACGACGTTTCGGCCCAGCAACGTTCCTTTTTTTTTCCCCTGAGACTCTACTTGAAACCACAGTTTTTAAAATTACTTTTTCAAACCGTCTAAGTTTTTTTTCTAGGGTTTCAAATTTGCTGTTTTTTGTATTCCCTTTTTTTCCCTTTTCTGTCTTCTGGGGCATAAAACTCCCCCCCCCCCCTATTTTCTACTATGACAAATACTGCTACAACCACTTTCCCACTACAACTATACTACCCAACTTACCAAACAACTGCTGCTATTTACCCCCCCAAAAAAAAAATACTACCCCCACTATACCAATATTCCCCACTACAAAACTGCTACTACTACCACATTACAAGCACTACTGCTACTACTACTACCAGCATTACAACTACTACGTTCCCTACAAACCACATTACAACAAACAACTGCTACTACACTACCACATTACAACAACTACTGCTACTACCAGCTTTACAACAACTACAACTACAACACTTTTAACCCTTTCCCTCCCTTCCCCGTTCCTCCTCGACAATGTAAAAACTGCCCTTACCTTGGGGGCCTGTGAAAAACCCCTTATGTCCCAATTTTGTGTTTTGAGCGGGGGAAAAATCTTCTAATAAACCTTTCCCATTTTTACCAACATAGGCAGGATATATCAAAGCCCAATCCTGCCTATGTACCTAACCAGCAATTACGTACTTGGGGTTTAAATCAAAAATTTTTTGGATCACATTCTGGAGGACCTAATGAACCGAGTAACTATTAATTTTTCGAGTTATTCGGGAAAAATTTCACGTTTTAACTTCACGGGATTAAGTTATACGTAAATAACCCTCACAGGGGAAGTGGACTTACACACGTTTTTGGGCCCACTTGGACCTTTACAAAGTCGAACTACAAAAAAAATAGGTTTTGGTGTTTCGTCAGGAAACAGGGAAAAATTTTTCCTGACGCGGGTCTAAGTCATGTGAGACCCGCATTGTATTTTAGGTCATCTGCTCGAGGGCTTCCACTAAAGACAATATGTAAACAAGGGGGAAGGGGGCGGGACCAAGTAGGAAGAAAAATATGGTAGTAGTAACGAAGGAGTGAATAGTAGTAGTATGTATAGAGTGTATAGTAGTATAGGGGTGTAGTGTATAGTAAATAGTTATAGGTGAAAATAGAGTAGTATAGTAGTAGGTGTAGTATAGTAGTAAATGGGGTAGTTAGAGTGTAGAGTATAGAGGTGTAGTAGTATATAGTAGGTGTAGTAGTAGAGGGGTAAATAGTAGTATATAGAGGTGATAGTATAGTAGTGGTAGTGTATTAGAGTAGGGGTAGGGTAGAGTATAGTAGGTGTAGTAGTAAAAGTATATATAGGTGTAGTAGTGTAGAGTAGTATTGGGTAGTATAGTAGTAGTAGTGGTGGTTTGTATAGTAGGGGTGAGTAGTAATAGTGAAATAGCAAAAAATAGTTTTAGTGGCACAAGAGATACCCTTATTGTTCCTCATCCAACATCAGTACCCAGCCCTCCCCAAGGTACACTTCCTTCCTCATGATTCCACCCATAATAGTCGATTAACACTCAGGTACCTACTTACTGTCAAGCGAACAGACACAACAGGTGTAGCTAAGCACTCCCACTTGCTCCAGGATGGTGGAGAGACAGCATGTTTCAGTACACCTGTTACCCCTGTTTATCTAACTTTAAAAACAGAGAATAAAAAGGCACAATACCGTAAGTGCAGCAATAAATGTTAATGGTCAAAGTGAGACCGAAACGTCGCCCTAAGTTTGTCCTATGTGAAGGCTATTTATGTGACAGCAAAGCTAGTGTGACTCAATTGGATGATGAGGGAGGAAGCTTAAGTGTGTGAATGATAGTATCACTTAATGCGATATCACAATTCACTTGATCCTGGTGGTAGGCTCATGATTCAAAGAGTATACGCCGCCTTCCTTTCCTTGGATCAAATATAGCTGCCAACTAGTAATAATCGCTGTTTGGCCCTTACGGGCTACACTTAATAATAATTTAATATTACTACTACTAATAATAATTTATCAGGCAGTCACAAAAGGAATAATGGATGGGGCATTAAATACAGGTGGGTCCACCCTGAAGTACTGTTATCTAAAGGGTATAATCATAATTTTTTAAATGGTTGGACCGGTAAGCCAGTAGAAGGCCTCGATCAGAAGAACAAAAGTAGCAGCTGGGGGTTATCATATGACAGACCCGCGACAGGAAACACTTTTCCTGTTTCCTGACAAACCTACCTAACCTTACCCTCACATCGACGGCACAAGTCTTCGCACATTACAAAACGAACTTTGGGGCATTAGCAGGAAACGTATTAAGTGTGTATTTATGGAAACTGAGTTGAAATTATACACAACAGTATACAATATTTTCTTAATGTATACTTGGAGATGGGTTGCCATTACAAGGTGACTCTTGCTCTGCCAGATGAAGTTCTTTGTCTCTCTTTAAGACGTCTTTTCAGGCTTCTAAACCCAAAACCATTAAAATTTTACCCACAAAATGTATGCAAAAAACGGATTAATGCTTCTCCAAGACTTAAGTTAGAAAATGCCTAATTAGTTTAATATTCGTCAAAAAAAAACCAAGGAGATTAATTTCTCAATAATTCCTTATAAATAAATTACCTACCTATAATATTCACCACGACAGAATATATAATCAGTTACCTAATCCAGGAAACAGGACAAGTGTTTCCTGACGCTGGTCTTAGTTATGTGATGACCCGCCACTGGAGCTTTTGGTCATCTGACCGAAGCCTTCTACTGGCTTACCGGTCCACCTCTTTAAAAATCATAGTTATGATTTTTTCAAAAGTATTTTAAGTAAATTACATTTTTTAGGAAGTATTCTTAGATAGTTATATAATGAAGATACAAGATTATTACTACAACAGCGTCCCAGACAACACGTGAGGCGTGGAGAACCTCATCCACACACGTGAGGCGTGGAGAACCTCATCCAGACACATGAGGCGTGGAGAACCTCATCCAGACACACGTGAGGCGTGGAGAACCTCATCCAGACACACATGAGGCGTGGAGAACCTCATCCAGACACACGTGAGGCGTGGAGAACCTCATCCAGACACACGTGAGGCGTGGAGAACCTCATCCAGACACACGTGAGGCGTGGAGAACCTCATCCAGACACACGTGAGGCGTGGAGAACCTCACCAGACACACGTGAGGCGTGGAGAACCTCATCCAGACACACGTGAGGCGTGGAGAACCTCATCCAGACCCACGTGAGGCGTGGAGAACCTCATCCAACACACATGAGGCGTGGAACCTCATCCAGACACACATGAGGCGTGAGAACCTCATCCAGACACCCATGAGGCGTGGAAACCTCACCCAGACACCATGAGCGTGGAGAACCCTCACCCAGACACACATGAGGCGTGGAGAACCTCATCCAGACACACATGAGGCGTGGAGAACCTCACCCAGACACACATGAGGCGTGGAGAACCTCACCCAGACACACATGAGGCGTGGAGAACCTCATCCAGACACACATGAGGCGTGGAGAACCTCATCCACACATGAGGCGTGGAGAACCTCATCCAGACACACATGAGGCGTGGAGAACCTCATCCAGACACACATGAGGCGTGGAGAACCTCATCCAGACACACATGAGGCGTGGAGAACCTCATCCAGACACACATGAGGCGTGGAGAACCTCATCCAGACACACAATGAGGCGTGGAGAACCTCATCCAGAACACACATGAGGCGTGGAGAACCTCACCCAGACACACATGAGGCGTGGAGAACCTCATCCAGACACACATGAGGCGTGGAGAACCTCATCCAGACACACATGAGGCGTGGAGAACCTCATCCAGACACACATGAGCGTGGAGAACCTCATCCAGACACACATGAGGCGTGGAGAACCTCATCCAGACACACATGAGGCGTGGAGAACCTCATCCAGACACACATGAGGCGTGGAGAACCTCATCCAGACACACATGAGGCGTGGAGAACCTCATCCAGACACATGAGGCGTGGAGAACCTCATCCAGACACATGAGGCGTGGAGAACCTCATCCAGACAAACATGAGGCGTGGAGAACCTCATCCAGACACACGTGAGGCGTGGAGAACCTCATCCAACACACATAGGCGTGGAGAACCTCATCCAGACACACATGAGGCGTGGAGAACCTCATCCAGACACATGAGGCGTGGAGAACCTCATCCAGACACATGAGGCGTGGAGAACCTCATCCAGACACATGAGGCGTGGAGAACCTCATCCAGACACATGAGGCGTGGAGAACCTCATCCAGACACATGAGGCGTGGAGAACCTCATCCAGACACACATGAGGCGTGGAGAACCTCACCCAGACACACATGAGGCGTGGAGAACCTCACCCAGACACACATGAGGCGTGGAGAACCTCATCCAGACACACATGAGGCGTGGAGAACCTCACCCAGACACACATGAGGCGTGGAGAACCTCATCCAGACACATGAGGCGTGGAGAACCTCATCCAGACACACATGAGGCGTGGAGAACCTCATCCAGACACATGAGGCGTGGAGAACCTCATCCAGACACACATGAGGCGTGGAGAACCTCACCCAGACACACATGAGGCGTGGAGAACCTCATCCAGACACACATGAGGCGTGGAGAACCTCACCCAGACACACATGAGGCGTGGAGAACCTCATACAGACAAACATGAGGCGTGGAGAACCTCATCCAGACACATGAGGCGTGGAGAACCTCATCCAGACACACATGAGGCGTGGAGAACCTCATCCAGACACATGAGGCGTGGAGAACCTCATCCAGACACATGAGGCGTGGAGAACCTCATCCAGACACACATGAGGCGTGGAGAACCTCATCCAGACACACATGAGGCGTGGAGAACCTCACCCAGACACACATGAGGCGTGGAGAACCTCATCCAGACAACAAACATGAGGCGTGGAGAACCTCATCCAGACAACAAACATGAGGCGTGGAGAACCTCATCCAGACAACAAACATGAGGCGTGGAGAACCTCATCCAGACAAACATGAGGCGTGGAGAACCTCATCCAGACACACATGAGGCGTGGAGAACCTCATCCAGACACATGAGGCGTGGAGAACCTCATCCAGACAACAAACATGAGGCGTGGAGAACCTCATCCAGACAACAAACATGAGGCGTGGAGAACCTCATCCAGACACATGAGGCGTGGAGAACCTCATCCAGACAACAAACATGAGGCGTGGAGAACCTCATCCAGACACATGAGGCGTGGAGAACCTCATCCAGACAACAAACATGAGGCGTGGAGAACCTCATCCAGACAACAAACATGAGGCGTGGAGAACCTCATCCAGACAACAAACATGAGGCGTGGAGAACCTCATCCAGACACACAGTGTGTGTGTGTGTGTGTGTGTAACTGCAGGAGTGGCTCGTTCTGTCCCGGCTAATGTAGGACTCTTAGGCCCGTCTTGTCAACTCCTTCAATACTTCCTACTCTTTTTCTTTCTCTCTCATGCCCCCCCCCCACTAACTTCCCAACACCAAACCCCCCCATACCTACCCCCACCCACCCCTACCAACACAAAAACCTCCTCCACCTCCTCCTCCTCCTCCTCCTCCTCCTTCTTTCCCTATAAGAGAAAGTCCTTCACGTTGTCAATCTTGTGGCTGAAGTACCAACACACTGACAGGATATGAATTATCATTGTTTGACTGACGAGGACCCAGTGAAGGCCTAACGAATAGCTAACGAGGACCTGGCTTATTTTAGGTCCCGGTCCCATATCTCAGTTCTCACTCCACACCCCCTTCATTCTTCAAAAAAATTCTAAATGAAGAATTTCAAAAAGAATATTAAGAATTCGTTTTCATTCTTAACTATTATTTTTAGTTAATAATGTGTTTTTAAGAAGCAAACCGTAAATACACAAAATTTACAATTAAAACATATTTGGTGAGATTTCTGACACTGCTTCAGAGCTAAAAGATTCAGAATACGTGGGTTCGTGCCAGGGAGAGCGCGCAGCACAGGTCTCCTTGCAGACTTGCGCTGTTTCTTGTATTAAGCCTCGACAGGAACCAGAGCAGAAAATGCAGTCTCATAACAATATCTTCAGAATCCATAGAGAGTGAGGTGAGACCAGAGAACATGAAGGTGTTTGACCCATAATATCTCCAGAGCCGGAGTTTTGAAGTCATTCTCAACTGAGGAGTTGAACTTCATCTCAAAGAAATCTTCCCGCACCTCCATCGGAACATCATATACCTCACATCTGAATATGATCCTAATGAATCCCCACTCCTCGTTCTTGTCGTAACCAAATCAGAAAAGCAGCGGAGGAATTCCGATTTAAGCTCAGTTATATGAGCAATGACATTTTCTTTTAACCTGGAATCGAGCTGACCAAGACAGCAGAGTCAAAGTTTGCGAAACAGGCTGTATGTTCATCCTCTATTCGGCTTTTCTAGAGGTCGATTTTGACCATGGAGGCTCGAATGGCATCGTACTGGGCAATACTGCTGATGTACTGTATTATTGTTTCTTGTTGATATTCAGCCCTTCTAAATGCTCACGAAAATGTCCACAAGGTAAGCTAGAGACAGAAATTCTTCGGACTGGAACTCTTCATGGAGCTCTGCCCCCTGCTGCAACTCTGGAAATACTCCCACCTCTCGCAGTTCGTAAACCCGCACGAACATGTTTCCCTCTCATAAGCCATCGCCCATTTTTTTGTGGAAAAACAAAGCTTGTTGGTCAGAGTCCATGGACTTACACAGTTGTGTGAAGAGGCGATTGATTAAGACTCCAGTTTTGCCGACGTTTACGGCCTTGCTGACCAGTCTCAGAACATATCTCATTTCAACAGGCAAAGCCTTGGATGCTAAAGCCTCTTGTATTCATGAAACCGGAGCTCCGTCTGTACAACCCCCTTCAGCAATCTACAAATTCAGTTTCTCAAGCAGTTCGATTCACTAGGACATCCTGTTTGTCGGTAGAAGTTCCCAGGGAATAACAACATTTTCTCCTTCACGATGTCGCCTAACTCGAAACCAGTGTACATCAGCAGCTGAGAACACTGAGCGACGGTAGTCGTTTCATCACGTTGTATTGAAAAAATAGGAGAGGTCCGTATCTGGTTGATGACTTGATCTTTTATGCCTTGAGACGTGTCATCGATCCTTCCCTTGACAGTGTCGTTCGAGAGAGGGATATGCGCGAGTTCTTGTTCACACTATCCTTTCCCAGGACGAGATCTGTCGCAGCCATTAGACTAAAGAGAAATTCAGTCGAAGGGAGACTTTATGTCTCGCTCCGACTGAGGCTTTATGTCTCGCTCCGACTGAGGCTTTATGTCTCGCTCCGACTGAATTTCTCTCTTTGTCCTTCGATATCAAGAGAAATCTCGTTGGATACTTCAACAATATTTGAAATGTGTTGGGGAAATGCTCCACAACCGTCGATCTTACAGTAGCTCACTTCATGGACTCATATTTCGCCTCAAAAAACGCCATGGGTTTGTCCACAGATTCGGGATGGGATATCTTCAGATGGCCTCCCATCACCGCTCACAGTCTTCAAACACGTCAAGCACTGTCCAAGTTCTGTGTCACGCTTTTGAAGACACACGAATTCGAATCTGATGTAATTTTCCAGGTTCTTCCGTTTTTTTATCCTGCTAATGCTGGTGACTTAGCAGCTGCCAATATGTTAGAGAGGAAAGATATAAACTGATATTTGTAAACATGAGATAAAAAGTCAATCAAATTTCAGTGTCTGATTTCCTCTTTAATATAAAACACACAAACACACACACACACACACACACACACACACACACACACACACACACACACACTAGGGGAGACATGATAACATAACATACTGAGAGGAATTGACAAGGTGGACAGAGACAGAATGTTCCAGAGATGGGACACAGCAACAAGGAGACACAGTTGGAAGTTGAAGACACAGATGAATCACAGGGATGTTAGGAAGTATTTCTTCAGTCACAGAGAGGTCAGGAAGTGGAATAGTTTGGGAAGCGATATAGTGGAGGCAGGATCCATTCATAGCTTCAGAGGTATGATAAAGCTCATGGTGCAGGAAGTGTGATCGAGTGATCCAGTAGCAGCCAGTGAAGAGGCGGGGCTATGATTCGACCCCTGCAACCACAACTAGGCGAGTACACACACACTAATTGTATGTGCAGGTAAACAGTGGCTGACCATTTGGATTTTCAAAGATTTTGGGGTTTTAAAGCAAGATTTTTAAATTTTATGTTAATTGTAAATGAATTCAGAAGCACATTGCCTAAAATACTGGATGTGTGGAAAGTATATGCCAGTTTTACGTCATACGTTGAATAAACAAAAGTGAAATTGTATCTAACTTTGGTCAAAGGACAGGAGATCATTCCAATTATTCATAAAATTTTGTCCTCTTTACCGTATACAAGTGCTGAAAATCTGAAGCCGATTGGGTAAGCAATTTCAGAGCTAAATAAGAACAAAATTAAATCTAAAATTAGAGGAAGAAAAAACATCACGCAGTTTCTAAGGGGATTCCAACCGACTCCTGGAGGACGTTCCAGGGGTCGACATCCCCGCAGCCCGCTCCATTACCAGGTCTCAAAAAATTAACACTCCGGTTAGCCGGAGTGGAGTCCTGGCGGTGGGACGTGCGGTGCCTGCACTCTCAACCTGGGGGGTTATGCTGCAGGTTTTTTTAATTGTATCGTACAAGCCTCTGCCTAGACAGTGATGAAGTGAAAGACGATCAGTGTTTCTTCTTTTCTCGGGTCACCCTGACTTGGTGGGAAACAGCCAATGTGTTAGGATTTAGGATAGGATTTCGTTCGGATTTTTAACCCCGGAGGGTTAGCCACCCAGGATAACCCAAGAAAGTCAGTGCGTCATCGAGGACTGTCTAACTTATTTCCATTGGGGTCCTTAATCTTGTCCCCCAGGATGCGACCCACACCAGTCGACTAACACCCAGGTACCTATTTGCTGCTAGGTGAACAGGACAACAGGTGTAAGGAAACGTGTCGAAATGTTTCCACCCGCCGGGAATCGAACCCGGGCCCTCCGTGTGTGAAGCGGGAGCTTTAGCCACCAGGCTACATTATCATATGATAACCCGCCACTGGAGCTTTTGGTCATCTGACCGAGGCCTTCCACTGGCTTACCCCTCCACACCTTTAATACTTAAGATTAAAATATTACGAAGGAATTTTTAAAATATTTATCAGGAAACAAGAAATTCCTCCTGACACAAGAAGTTACGAAAGAATTTAAAATATTAAATTCCTATTAGAGAATTTACAAATTTTTTTTACGTAAAATTTAGAAGAATTTTATTTAATTCCAAAATACATTTTATTTTTACTAAGTTTTCGGATTTTTTTATTAATGATAGCGGGAGAGAGAGTAAGCCAGGGAAGGTTTCGGTCAGATACCAAAACCCATGTGTCACTTATGACAACAACGAGTTACGAAACAACTTGTCTGACAACCTGTCTAATATGTTCCACTTGGTGCAGAGATTTTTGACGTAGAAATTAAATATATAATTTATTGTCCAGAAAGTGCTATATCTTGTTTTTATGAAGGGCGAACTTGTTGAGGATATGCAATGTTTTGGCGTGAAATATAGAGAAAGATCCAAGGACGAGGCAGTGCCAATCCTTAGTGCCAAGGAGTTTCACTTGCAATATGGCACATTCGTACTCAGTGTAATAACGATCTACCTAACACTGTGTATTGTGTGTTTGTGGTGGTGTGTTGTGTGATGTGGATGTGATTGTTCTGTCATGTGTGTGTGTGAAGTGCGTATGTCTGTGTGTGTTGTTGTGTGTGGTGTGGATGTATGTTGTAGTTGTATGTTGTGTGTGTGTGTGTGTGAATATGAAATATAACACATGCACCAGACACACAGACCACACACACCTAGACAGGAGTCACATACACATGGCAGACACTACACACAGCTACAACAACACACACACACACACACCACAGATCAACACACAGAGTCACGTACACATCCCACTGGTGATTTCACAGATGAGAACATAACACAGCACACAACACACACACACACACACACACAGACAGAGACACACACACAACACTCACACACACACCACAGACAGACACACACACACACACACACACCACACACACGACACACACACACACAGACACACACACACACACACACACACACACACACACACACAGACAGCACACACACACACACACACACACACACACACAACAGACACACACACACACACACACACACACACACACAACACAACAGAACACACACACACACACACACACACACACACACACACACACACACACACACACACACAAAACAACCACTGTGAAAAAAGTGAACTTCCCAGCGTTATCGCGATTTTTCACATTATCAAAACAATGTCACTTTTCCTTGATAATGTGAGAAATCACGAAAGCCCTTGAAAGTTCACTAATTTTTTCAGTGGTTGTTTTGCATATTGTAATATCACCTGTTTACTGTGATCTTGTTGTATATGTTATATGACATTCTACTCTATGGAGGAACTGTTGAGAACTGATAATTAATAAATCTAATTCTTACCGAAACGTCCTCAATAAATCTCTTGGTTATCACGAGTTTGTGTCACATAAAAACCCAAAACCGTGTTCTGTTATCCAAACTTGCCGATAGTATTCTCTCAAAGAACATCAACCTAACATCAAACACACTAGGTGTGTACCTAATTAAAACTGTATATATGTGAGAGTTCAACTTGACAGCCATCAGTACCAATAAGATCGACCTCACAATGTGGCTTTGAACTTGATTTAATTATTTCGAGTTTAATTAACGTTGGCGAGACTGGACGGGACTTACGCGCATCACAGAATTCGACAGGTCATTATGGCCTACACATGAGAATTCAACCCCCTTCCAAAACATGAGGAGCTATTATCACGACGTGGAGAGGTCTTCCAGATCTTCCATCTCACCTTCGACAGTATTTAAGACTCCATTCTCATGTTTCAGCGTCAAGCTCCAGCTGTGGGTCGTCATATGACTAAGACCACATCAGGTAACGCTCGTACTGTTACCTGACGAACCTTACCTAACCTAGCTTCAGTTTTATGTCGTTCCTGACTATATAGCTGAACTTTTCTCCAGGCTGAGGGACTGACCACCTCAAATACTGTTTCTACAAGGCTGATGGACTGATTGCATCACCTTCGTTTCAGTACTGCACCTGCTGTCTCTGTATGTGACTGAAGAAGTCTACTGTGTAGGCGAAACATATCAACAATGAACATACCCAACTGTTACACATGTATCATAATCAGCAATTTTGTCGGTATTTTATATCATTTGAGAGAGAGAGAGAGAGAGAGAGAGAGAGAGAGAGAGAGAGAGAGAGAGAGAGAGAGAGAGAATCAACATAAACACACTAATGCGTTCCCCAACAAGCAGTAAAAACGGAGACGAGGCTGCAGAGCCAGCAGTGAGGCTGTGGGAGGGAGAAATGCTTCTCTTAGTCGAAGAGAGACAATTCTCCCTTTTTCTCAGCATCCTCCTCCTCCCCCCTTCTTACTTTTCTTGTTTCTTTTAGGCTGCTGACGTCAAGTGGTACAAGTGATTCCTCTCTCACGGAAGATGAAAAGAAGATGAGCGAAAGAGTGTAGGTGGGAAGAGGAGGAACAGAATGAGAGGTAGAGGAAGAGGGAGAAGACGAGATGGATAGGAGACGGTGAATAAGATGAAGAGAAGGGAAGAGAAAGAGGAAATATAATTAGAGGCTAAAGATTAGAGGACAACAAATGTAGGAAACTGAAGATGCAGAGGAGGAGGAGGAGGAGGAGGGGAAGAGGAAAAAAGAGACTAAAACAGGGAAGAGGAAGCATGGGAAGACGAGGTTGTGAAGGATGGAAGTAAGAAAGGAACCGAGGAAAATGAATTATTGTATTATTCCTTTCAACCCTGCCATTCTCTCAACCCTGCCATTCTCTCAACCCTGCCATTCTCTCAACCCTGCCATTCTCTCAACCCTGCCATTCTCTCAACCCTGCCATTCTCTCAACCCTGCCATTCTCTCCAACCCTGCCATTCTCTCAACCCTGCCATTCTCTCAACCCTGCCATTCTCTCAACCCTGCCATTCTCTCAACCCTGCCATTCCCAACCCTGCCATTCTCTCAACCCTGCCATTCTCTCAACCCTGCCATTCTCTCAACCCTGCCATTCTCTCAACCCTGCCATTCTCCCAACCCTGCCATTCTCTCAACCCTTCCATTCTCCCCAACCCTGCCATTCTCCAACCCTGCCATCTCCCACCCTCATTCTCAACCCTGCCATTCTCTCAACCCTGCCATTCTCTCAACCCTGCCATTCTCTCAACCCTGCCATTCTCTCAACCCTGCCATTCTCTCAACCCTGCCATTCTCTCAAGCCTGCCATTCTCCCAACCCTGCCATTCTCTCAACCCTGCCATTCTCTCAACCCTACCATTCTCCCAACCCTGCCATTCTCTCAACCCTGCCATTCCTTGAAATTCTTTAAACTTCTGAATATTTGGCTGCGAATTCTTGAGGTAACTGAATCCCTGGACTTTTCAATCCTAAAAGACCGCATTACATATCCTGATATCCTCAGCAGTCTCGCCATCCTTCCCAGAGAATTATTTTAAAGGTAATTGTACTAAATTAGAGCGAAGGAAAACAGTCAGGTATTGACTGACATATTCTTGTGGAAATACTTGGTAATTACCGAGAGGGAGAAATATATATATATATATATATATATATATATATATATATAATATATATATATATAAAATATATATATATATATATAATATATAATATAAGTGAACATTTATTAATAAACAAAATACATTTACAGAAAAAAACATAAACATGAATACAATGGCACAATGTATCAAAGATCATGAATTTCCTCCAGCTCCTCCGAGGCTGGACGTGAGCCAAGTATGCAGCAAGTATTTCCCCTCTGGATGGCGACGCTGAGGCGCTGGAACATGAAAGTGGCTGCCCTTGGGTCCCTGGTGGTGTCGATGAGTCTGGAACCCAATTCTTTAAGGAAACGTGTGGCATTTTTTCCCCATGATCCCAAGGTCTCTGATCCCACTGGGACAAATTGATACTGTTGGCTAATGTCCCTGTACTTGCTGATCTTGTACTCCTCCCTGTGGTCAGCAGCTCCTCCCTGTCGCCCAACACTGTGATGGATATAGGTGTCGGCCAGTGTGGACACACAGGTATAGTCCCATGCTAAGAGCTTGCCATTCTTCCAAGGATAGATGGTGATCCCGTCGGGGCAGTTTGCTGGGGTTTTGGGTATTGTTTGCTGCAAGTGATCGTGGCTCCCTCTCGGCAGGGCATTCCCGCTGTAGCAAGGGTTCTCTTAATGATGTCGTTGACCTCATTGTGTCTTGCAATGCCAGCCCTTGGTTTTGGAACAGTTAAGACCATGTAGACCGTATTGGTCTACTTGCACTTCGCCGCAAATACACATATATTCTGTGTGAATTGGGGCAGCAAGGCGCAGAGCCACTGCAATACGGAGGGTCTTAGGGTCGAGTCGCGTTCCCATTGCCGATATGGGAACTGTTTGGAGGAAGTCCCCGGAGTGAGGTGCACTCACAGCCTGGAGACGGGCAATCTCCCTATCTGATGTTGCAGCCCTGAGCATGTTGGCAAGCACCTTTTCAGCAATTGGGCTATCCCAGCTTGACTGTTTGTGAGCCAGTGCTGCACTAGGGTTTGGTGCTGGAGCAGTAAGAGTCATATATATATATATATATATATATATATATATATATATATATATATATATATATATATATATATTAAAGCAGTGAGAGAAGTTAGTGAGGTATATTGGTAAACATTGCCACTGTACAAGGTCACTTATATTTGTGGTGGTTCTAGCCACCGCTGGAGGGCGTTCCCTTCTCCACTTTTATTTCATTCTCTCTCTATCCTTCCCTAACCCTCCTGGTACTCTCATATTTTCTCTATACTTCTCTCTTTCTAGATCCTTTCCCCTTCCCTCTTTACTTATTTTTTTCATTCCTATCCTCCTCTTCCTTACTCCCTTCCTCTTAGGCCATTATTCCCTTATCTTCCCTTCCTCCCTCCTATTATCCAAGCACTTCCCTTCCTTAATCCCTACTCCCTCTCTCCCACTATTCAGGGAGGCTGCAGATAGTGCCTAAGACCAGAGCTTCAGAGGCACTCTGGAGGTAGTCATTACAAGTGCCACTCTCAACCTAACTGGCATCTCCTCCTCCTTCTCCTCTTCCCCCTTCCGCTTCCTCCTCCTCCTCTCTTCCTTCAGTTCCTCCTGCTCCCTTCCTTCCTCATTCTTACATTCATCTTTCTTGATTTTTCTCAACCTTCTTTCCTCTTTATTCCCTTCCTTTTCTCCATCTTCCCTTCCTCAGTCTTCATTCCTCGTCTTATTCCTTTCCTTTCATCATCCCTTCGTCGTTTCCTCCTCCTCTCACTCCTCATCTTCCTCCTTCCCGTCTTTCTTGCCTCCAGGGGTTTAAATCCGCCTTGATATCTAATACCAGAGAATTTTAAAACCCATCTGAGCTTTATATCTCCACACAGCTCAATACTGAGAGCTCAATACTGTCTTGGGACTTAATACTTTCCCAGGGCTCAATACTTTCCCAGGGCTCAATACTGTCCCAGGGTTCAATACTGTCCCAGGGTTCAATACTGTCCCAGGGTTCAATACTGTCCCAGGGTTCATTACAGTCCCAGGGTTCAATACTGTCCCAGGGTTCAATACTGTCCCAGGGTTCAATACTGTCCGAGGCCTCAATACTGTCGTCACAGGGCTCGATGCTGTGCAAGGGTTCATTACTGTCCCAGGGTTCAGTACTGACCCAGGCCTCAATACTGTCCCAGGCCTCAATACTGTCCCAGGGTTCATTACTGTCCCAGGCCTCAATACTGTCCCAGGCCTCAATACTGTCCCAGGCCTCAATACTGTCCCAGGGTTCAGTACTGTCCCAGGCCTCAATACTGTCCCAGGCCTCAATACTGTCACAGGGTTCATTACTGTCCCAGGCCTCAATACTGTCACAGGGTTCATTACTGTCCCAGGCCTCAATACTGTCACAGGGTTCATTACTGTCACAGGGTTCAATACTGTGCCAGGCGTTGTGGTGTGTTCCGAGAACTGCAGAATGACTCAAAATATTCGAAGTCTCACTGTGTGTGTGGTGTGTGTGTGTGTGTGTGTGTGTGTGGTGTGTGTGTGTGTGTGTGTGTGTGTGTATATATATATATATATATATATATATATATATATATATATATATATATATATATATATATATATATTGTTGGTACCTTCTCTGTGATAATACTGTTGACTGATGCTTTTGAGAGAGAAAGAAAGAGAGGAGAGGAGAGGGAGCGCAATGCCAGCATGACTGACATGTACGTTTCACACAATAATAATAATAATAATAATAATAATAATAATAATAATAATATATAATTATTTATCATAATTCATTGTAATATATCATATTCATAGGGAAGTGCTAAACCCGTAAGGCCCTGCAACTCCAGGAGACATTGAAGCATTAGGCTTGATCCAAGGAAGAAGAGAAATAGCTCTAAGATGCCGTGAATCAAGAGCAACGACGTTAGGTGGTCACTGCCAGTGACTCGGTGGTCACTGCCAGTGACTCGGTGGTCACTGCCAGTGACTCGGGTGAACATGTGATGGCAGGTCGTTCAGTGCCAAAGGAGGTCTCTTCCATTCCCAAGAAATTATATTCCATATGCACGCCAGGGCTATGTTAGGTTAGGTTAGGTAAGGCTCTGTTAGGTTAGGTTAGGTAAGGCTACGTTAGGTTATGTTAGGTTAGGTTAGGTTACATTAGGTTAGGTTAGGTAAGGCAACGTTAGGTTACGTTACATTAGATTAGGTTAGGTTAGATTGATTTAGGCAAGGTTAGATTCACCTAAAAAAAAAAACCATACCACGGACGGGGCTTGAACTCGCGGTTAGACTCGTATAACTCCAGACCGACGCGGTTTAGGCTAGGTTAAATTGAGTTATGTTTAGGCTAGGTTAGGTTAGACAGGCTTAGGCTAAACTGAATTAGGTTTAGGGTAGGTTAAACTGAGTTAGACTAGGTTAGATTGATTTAGGCTAGGTTAGACTCACCCAAGTTTAGGCTTGGTTAGAATGAGCTAGGTTTAGGCTAAGGTGGACTAAGGATAGATTACACTGACTAGGCTCAGGCTTGGCCAGACTGAGTATTTCGCTGTATAAAGAGAATCAAACACTTTTTACAAAAGACTCCTTCACAGATAGAAGGGATTTCGATATTACGAGTCAGTTCAAGACTCACGAAATCGTAATGACATGATTGCAAACTAACAATACCACGGGCGGGGATCGAACCCTCTGATCGCGGATTCGAACCCCGTCAGTGGTACTGTCGGTTCAAGACCACCTTCCTTCGTAGGTCTGTGTTATGGCTGCCTCTAATATATATCACTGCAAAGGAGACTATTAAGAAAAATACTCGGAGATTAAAATTTGGTTTAAATCGTTGTTGCTGACCAAGCTGTTTTATGGCCTGAGTTGAACTGGTGCTGATGGTACAACCACTGGGGTTATTAGTTCTGATGGTACAACCACTGGGGTTATTAGTTCTGATGGTACAACCACTGGGGTTATTAGTTCTGATGGTACAATCACTGGGGTTATTAGTTCTGATGGTACAACCACTGGGGTTATTAGTTCTGATGGTACAACCACTGGGGTTATTCTGATGGTACAACCACTGGGGGTTATTAGTCCTGATGGTACAACCACTGGGGTTATTAGTTCTGATGGTACAACCACTGGGGTTATTCTGATGGTACAACCACTGGGGGTTATTAGTCCTGATGGTACAACCACTGGGGTTATTAGTTCTGATGGTACAACCACTGGGGTTATTCTGATGGTACAACCACTGGGGGTTATTAGTCCTGATGGTACAACCACTGGGGTTATAGTTCTGATGGTACAACCACTGGGGTTATTCTGATGGTACAACCACTGGGGGTTATTAGTCCTGATGGTACAACCACTGGGGTTATTAGTTCTGATGGTACAATCACTGGGGTTATAAGTTGTGATGGTACAATCACTGGGGTTATAAGTTCTGATGGTACAATCACTGGGGTTATTAGTTCTGATGGTACAATCACTGGGGTTATTAGTTCTGATGGTACAATCACTGGGGTTATAAGTTCTGATGGTACAATCACTGGGGTTATTAGTTCTGATGGTACAATCACAATGTTCCATGGTACAATCCTGCCACTTGATAACATTCTTCTCGCTGCAACAATCCCTCTCACATTCACACGACTCACTAACCCTGGTAATTTAGATATTTCACCAGGAATCATATAAATTCCTTGTACAGTCATCTACATCTGCTGGACCAAAGTCCTTCAGGAGTGAACAACGTAAACCTTGTTTACATATTCCTCTAACATATACATGCCCTTAATATATACAAATGTAGACAGCCATTTCCGTCTACTAGTTTCATATTCCGCTGCACTCACGTGCTGCCCTCTCTAGGCCTGCCCAGGTCAATGGGACGCTGGTCCCACTCTCTCTCTCACTCTGGCGATACATTTCACTCAGTCAAGAAGTGTCCACTCCTCTCTTCCTCACGGGCATGGCCCTCCCGGGCCATGGGCACAAACACACAAGCCTGTGTACCCATCACGACTTTGCAAATAAGCCTCCGAAGACGCTTATCATTGAAACCCGCTCTGCAAGAATTACCAATTAACCATTAAACATTGGTGGCAGCTGTGGTCGCAGCAAGTGTGTTTGCCCGGAGAGAGGAAGAGGGATGAAGTCATCTTCACTTCATCACCCTACACAAGAAACATCCGTCTCTCAACGAGTTATCCTGGTGTTGTGTCTGCACGTTTCAGCATCCAGACACAGGTACAAGCAGATCTAGCCGAAATTTGCCGAATTTCTTTGAGAATTGTAAGTGGCGTCCCAGTGACCCCACGCTACAGCGTCCCACGCTGTTTCTCAAGTCACGTGTTCAGCGTCACTTGTATGTTCTGCTGTTGTTGTTCAGCTCAGCACAGCTATTTCAGCAAGGCAGAGGTGTGTTTTGTGGTGATTTCTGCGTCCAGTGTCTCTCCTTGTGTTGTGGGTGGGAGAGGAGGAAGCGGCCGGGTTCCTGCCTCCCTCACTCAGCGGCCTGGACTCAGACAACAGGCCCTTACTCCTCTCTCCCTCGTGGGCATGGCCCTCCCGGGCCATGGGCACAAACACACAAGCCTGTGTACCCACCACGACTTTGCAAATAAAGACGCTCTCCGAAGACGTTCATAATTGTACACTGCTGCAGCATCACCAAATAAACTGGTAATACAAACACGTTAATGCAAAACAGCCACTGTGAAAAATTAGGTGACTTCCAAGCACTTTCGTGATTTCTCACATTATCAAGGACAGGTCCTTGTTCTGATAAATCACGAAAGCGCTTGGAAATCCACCATTTTTCACAGTGGCTGGTTATGCATATTGTGATATCACCTGTTTACTGTGATCTTATTGCATAGTCATTAATGTATACGTAGACACTGTATATACCAATATACAAGGTGTGTCAACATTCACACTGTGTACTGGAACATTATAGGTGTGTATAAACATACACACTGTATCAGTATTTTCCTTGTTCGTTTGTAAGCTGAACATTTGTGTTTGTTTCTTTTAGATTCGTGATGACCCTGAACCCTGATCCCGGAACCCTGACCCTTGAACCCTAAGCCCCGAGCCCTGAACTCTGAGCCCCGAGCTCTGAACCCCAAGCAGTGAGCCCTGAACCCCGAGCCCCCGAGCCCTGAACCCTGAGCCCTGAGCCCCGAGCCTCGAGTCCCGAACCCTGAGCCCCGAGCCCTGAGCCACGAGCCCTGAGCCCCGAGCCCCGAGCCCCGAACCCTGAGCCCCGAGCCCCGAACCCTGAGCCCCGAACCCTGAGCCCCGAGCCCTGAGCCAGGCGTGTTGAAGGTAATGATGGCTGTCAAAAATCCATGTTATGGGACGAAGTTAATTTGGGCGTTGATGACACTTTGGGAGCTGGTAATGTTGGTGATGATTGTTGTTGTGGTGGTGGTAGCGGTGGTTGTTGCTGTTGTGATGGTGGTAATGGTTGTTGTTGTGGTGATGATGGTTGTTGTGGTGGTGGTGGCGATGATTGTTGTTGTGGTGGTGGTGATGGTTGTTGTGGTGGTGGTAGTAGTAGTTGTTGTGGTGGTTGATGTCGGTGATGGTGGTGCAGGTATCGGTGGTAATATGGTGGTTATGTTAATGATTGTTGTGATGTTGGTGATATTGGTGGTGTTGTGGTGGTGATAGTGGTGGTGGTGATAGTGGTGGTGTTGTAGTGGTGGTATTAATAGTGGTGGTGTTAATAGTGGTGGTATAATAGTGGTGGTGTAATAGTGGTGGTGTTAAATAGTGGTGTGTTAATAGTGTGTGTTAATAGTGGTGTTAATGTGGTGGTGTTAATAGTGGTGGTTGTTAAGTGGTGCGTGTTAATAGTGGTGTTAATAGTGGTGTTAATAGTGGTGGTGTTAATAGTGGTGGTGTTGATGTGGTGGTTAAATCGTGGTGGTGTTGATAGTGGTGGTGTTAATAGTGGTGGGTTAATAGTGGTGTAAATAGGGTGGTTAATAGTGGTGTTAATAGTGGTGGTGTTAAAATCATGGGGTGGTGATTGTTGATAGTGGTGGTGTTGATAGTGTGGTGTTGATAGTGGTGGTTTAATAGTGGTGGTGTTATAGTGGTGGTTTGTTTATAGTGGTGGTGTTAATAGTTGGTGGTGTTAATAGTGGTGGTGTTAATAGTGGTTGGTGTTGATAGTGGTGGGTGTTAATAGTGGTGGTGTTGATAGGGGTGGTGTTGATAGTGGTGGGTGTTGATAGTGGTGGTGTTGATAGTGGGGGTTTGTATGATAGTGGTGGGTGTTATTGTGGTGGTGTTAATAGTGGTGGTGTTAATAGTGGTGGTGTTAATAGTGGTGTTAATAGTGGTGGTGTTAATAATGGTGGTGGTGATTGTTGATAGTGGTGGTGTTAAATAGTGGTGGTGTTGATAGTGGTGGTGTTGATAGTGGTGGTGTTGATAGTGGTGGTGTTGATAGTGGTGGTGTTGATAGTGGTGGTGTTAATAGTGGTGGTGTTAATAGTGGTGGTGTTAATAGTTGTGGTGTTAATAGTGGTGGTGGTGATAGTAATATGGACGAGTGTAGTGACTGGCAGCGATGGAGTTCACAAAAATTTCGAGACGCTATAGGCATTTTTTTAATTGAAGAGATAATGCATTTTCTGAAAATACAAAGCAATGCATTCTTAAAGACAGAATGCATTTTTGGGGGAAATTTAAGACATAAGGCTTTTTTTTCCGTCTGGAAACATTAGAGCACTCCAGGAAGACGTGAATAGACTGATGCAATGGTCGGAGAAGTGGTAGATGCAGTTTAATATTGACAAATGCAAAGTTCTAAATGTTGGACAGTTAAATAACCATGCCACATATAAACTAAATAATGTAGATCTTAATACTACCGGTTGCGAAAAGGATTTAGGAGTTCTGGTTAGCAGTAATCTAAAACCAAGACAACAGTGCATTAGTGTCCGCAATAAAGCTAACAGAATTCTTGGCTTCATATCTAGAAGTATAAATAATAGAAGTCCTCAGGTTGCTCTTCAACTCTATATATCGTGATGAATGGTTTGAAAAACCGACAAGTTGAAGATTGAGACACTTATGCAGCATATGGGAATCTTTATTCAGGAAACGTTTCGCCACACAGTGGCTTCATCAGTCCAATACAAAGAGGAAGGCGTAAGGAGAGGAGGAGAATGAGGTAATCAGTCCCTCAACCTGGAGTCGATGTGTTCAGTCCATCAATCTTGTAGAATGTACAGCATAGGGCCGTAGACGTGGCTTATATACTGTAGTGAGGTGAGGTGAAGCAGGCGGAGGCGGGGTCATAGTGGTACCATCCACTAGTCGAAGTAGGTCTTCGTCCAAAGGTTGAACAAGTGTTGAAGAATTCTTTGTAACAAGATCCCATGATGCTGCAGTGTCTGACAGTTGTGATGAATGGTTTGAAAAACCGACAAGTTGAAGATTGTGGTACCATCCACATAGTGGATGGTACCACTATGACCCCGCCTCCACCTGCTTCACGTCACCTCACTACAGTATATAAGCCACGTCTACGGCCCTATGCTGTACATTCTACAAGATTGATGGACTGAACACATCGACTCCAGGTTGAGGGACTGATTACCTCATTCTCCTCCTCTCCTTACGCCTTCCTCTTTGTATTGGACTGATGAAGCCACTGTGTGGCGAAACGTTTCCTGAATAAAGATTCCCATATGCTGCATAAGTGTCTCAATCTTCAACTCTATATATCCTTGGTTAGGCCTCATTTAGACTATGCTGCTCAGTTCTGGTCACCGTATTACAGAATGGATATAAAAGCTCTGGAAAAGGTACAGAGGAGGATGACAAAGATGATCCCATGTATCAGAAATCTTCCCTATGAGGATAAGACTGAGGGCCCTGAATCTGCACTCTCTCGAAAGGCGTAGAATTAGGGGGGATATGATCGAGGAGTATAAATTGAAGACAGGAATGAACAAAGGGGATGTAAATAGCGTGCTAAAAATATCTAGCTAAGACAGGACTCGCAGCAATGGTTTTAAGTTGGAAAAATTCAGATTCAGGAAGGATACAGGAAAACACTGGTTTGGCAATAGAGTTGTAGAGGAGTGGAACAAACTCCCGAGCATAGTTATAAAGGTTAAAACGTTGTGTAATTTTAAAAACAAGTTAGATAAATGCATGAGTGGGTGTGGGTGGGTGTGAGTTGGACCTGACTAGCTTGTGCTACTAGGTCAGATGCCGTGCTCCTTCCTTAAGTGAATGTGACCTGACCTGACTACGTTAAGTCACTGGCTTAAGCCGGTGGGAGACTTGGACCTGCCTCACATGGACAAGTAGGCCTGCTGCAGAGTTCCTTCTTTATGTTCTTATGAGACTTGTGCAACGTTTCAGCACACAGTGGCTGGGCGAAACGTTTCCACAGTAAAGATACCCAAGTGTAGCACAAGTCTGATCATCTGGAAACTTACAATGCAGTTTATTAAGAATTAAAACAAAATTCAATATTATTAATAAAAAAAAAATCACTTCAAGAATCGTCAAAATTCAATAAAATGATTTTATGTATCTCAAAAATTGGAATAAATCTGAAAAAATCTAGGAAACTATATTTTTTTTTTATTGATTTAGAGATAATTTAAGACTGTTGATTCTACCGTAAATATAAGACTGATTTTTTGATTGCAAAGTAACTTTAAGAGTAAGTCAGCCGATGTAAAGTTTAGTGGCATGGAGTTCAACCCATGTAAACTTGTGTGGGTTAATACAAACGTTCATATACATTTAGAGTACTAATGTTGGTATATAAACTGTTATTATAATAGTTTATATTCTGTGTTTAACATTTCTCATTCTGCTGTCTCTCTCCCTCCTCTCTCTCTCTCTCTCTCTCTCTCTCTCTCTCTCTCTCTCTCTCTCTCTCTCTCTCTCTCCTCTCTCTCTCTCTCTCTCTCTCTCATCAATACTGTACAGGTTCAATCTCACGCTCTGTTTCTCCCTGCCTCCGTCTCTCCCTCCATCCCAGGAACATAAACAGTCTCCATCTCCCCTAATCTCTCTTCTTTCTCCTTTGCACATCAACATCCCCATCCATCCTTCTTACTCTGTCTCTCCATCTCTATATCTCTTCTAACCAACACAGCCTCCATCTCATTGTCTCCCTCTCTATCTCTTCTGATAATCAACACAGCCACTATCTCTCACTGTCTCTCATCTCTCCCTGACAGCTAGCAACACCTGAGTCAGCAGAGGAGACTAGCAGCTTCCGTATGGCCATCTTGGGTGCGACGGGTGTGGGCAAGACTGCCCTTATTCACCAATTTCGCACCTCAGAGTGTATCAACGCTTATGACTGCAACCCCAGTGAGTGTTTTGTGAGTTATCCGGTGTGGTCCCCTGTGTGTTGTGTGCTCATCTATTTGTAGTTGCAGGGGTCTAGTCACAGCTCCTAGCCCCGCTTCTTCGTTGGCCACTAATAGGTCCACTCTCTCCCCCGGCTTCAGGAGCCATTTTATACTTCTTTAAGCTATGTTTGGATCCTGCCTCTAATACTTAACTCTCCAGATTCTTCCACTTCCTGACAACCTTGAAGCTGAAGAAGTATTTCCTAACATCTATGCGTTATTCTGTGTGGTATCTTGTATGTTGTATGTGCTCTGTGTTCCGCATTACAGTTCAGGAACACTTAGCAATCGTAGCTCGGTTGGTAGCGCACTCGCCTTCACACACTGATGTCCTTGGTTCGATCCCCGGTACGGGTAGAAACATTAGGACGTGTTTCCTTAAGACACCTGCTGTCCATGTTTCACCTAGCAGTAAAATAGGTACCTGGGTGTTAGTCGACTGGTATGAGTCGCATCCTGGGACAAAATTAACCTGATTTGCCC
>NC_069491.1:7013087-7088087 GCF_026875155.1 Cherax quadricarinatus
TCCTACTTTGCTGGATAGTAACTCCTACTACGCTGGATAGTAACACCTACTTTGCTGGATAGTAACACCTACTTTGCTGGATAGTAACACCTACTTTGCTGGATAGTAACTTCAACTTTGCTGGATAGTAACTTCAACATTGCTGGATAGTAACTCCTACTTTGCTGGATAGTAACTCCTACTTTGCTGGATAGTAACTCCTACTTTGCTGGATAGTAACTCCTACTTTGCTGGATAGTAACTCCTACTTTGCTGGATAGTAACTCCTACTTTGCTGGATAGTAACTCCTACTTTGCTGGATAGTAACTCCTACTTTGCTGGATAGTAACTCCTACTACGCTGGATAGTAACTCCTACTTTGCTGGATAGTAACTCCTACTTTGCTGGATAGTAACTCCTACTTTGCTGGATAGTAACTCCTACTTTGCTGGATAGTAACTCCTACTTTGCTGGATAGTAACTCCTACTTTGCTGGATAGTAACTCCTACTTTGCTGGATAGTAACTCCTACTACGCTGGATAGTAACTCCTACTTTGCTGGATAGTAACTCCTACTTTGCTGGAAACAAACCTTTGAAGCTGCCGTAGTTGACGAACCGTTTCTGGAATACTGATGACATTGTTATCGCAATACTGGAGTCTCCCAGCTCAGACTGACACTACTGGAGTCTCCCAGCTCAGACTGACACTACTGGAGTCTCCCAGCTCAGACTGACACTACTGAAGTCTCCCAGCTCAGACTGACACTACTGGAGTCTCCCAGCTCAGACTGACACTACTGGAGTCTCCCAGCTCAGACTGACACTACTGGAGTCTCCCAGCTCAGGCTGACACTACTGGAGTCTCCCAGCTCAGACTGACACTACTGGAGTCTCCCAGCTCAGATTGACACTTCTGGATTCTCCCAGCTCAGATTGACACTACTGGAGTCTCCCAGCTCAGGCTGACACTACTGAAGTCTCCCAGCTCAGACTGACACTACTGAAGTCTCCCAGCTCAGACTGACACTACTGAAGTCTCCCAGCTCAGGCTGACACTACTGGAGTCTCCCAGCTCAGGCTGACACTACTGAAGTCTCCCAGCTCAGGCTGACACTAATGGAGTCTCCCAGCTCAGGCTGACACTACTGAAGTCTCCCAGCTCAGGCTGACACTACTGAAGTCTCCCAGCTCAGACTGACACTACTGAAGTCTCCCAGCTCAGGCTGACACTACTGGAGTCTCCCAGCTCAGGCTGACACTACTGAAGTCTCCCAGCTCAGGCTGACACTACTGAAGTCTCCCAGCTCAGGCTGACACTACTGAAGTCTCCCAGCTCAGACTGACACTACTGGAGTCTCCCAGCTCAGGCTGACACTACTGAAGTCTCCCAGCTCAGGCTGACACTAATGGAGTCTCCCAGCTCAGGCTGACACTACTGAAGTCTCCCAGCTCAGGCTGACACTACTGGAGTCTCCCAGCTCAGGCTGACACTACTGAAGTCTTCCAGCTCAGGCTGACACTACTGAAGTCTCCCAGCTCAGGCTGACACTACTGAAGTCTCCCAGCTCAGGCTGACACTACTGGAGTCTCCCAGCTCAGGCTGACACTACTGGAGTCTCCCAGCTCAGGCTGACACTACTGAAGTCTCCCAGTTCAGACTGACACTACTGAAGTCTCCCAGCTCAGGCTGACACTACTGAAGTCTCCCAGCTCAGGCTGACACTACTGGAGTCTCCCAGCTCAGGCTGACACTAATGGAGTCTCCCAGCTCAGGCTGACACTACAGGAGTCTCCCAGCTCAGACTGACACTACTGGAGTCTCCCAGCTCAGACTGACACTACAGGAGTCTCCCAGCTCAGACTGATACTACTGGAGTCTCCCAGCTCAGACTAACACTACTGGAGTCTCCCAGCTCAGACTAACACTACTGGAGTCTCCCAGCTCAGACTGATACTACTGGAGTCTCCCAGCTCAGGCTGACACTACTGAAGTCTCCCAGCTCAGACTGACACTACTGGAGTCTCCCAGCTCAGACTGACACTACTGGAGTCTCCCAGCTCAGGCTGACACTACAGGAGTCTCCCAGCTCAGACTGACACTACTGGAGTCTCCCAGCTCAGACTGACACTACTGGAGTCTCCCAGCTCAGACTGACACTACTGGAGTCTCCCAGCTCAGACTGACACTACTGGAGTCTCCCAGCTCAGACTGACACTACTGGAGTCTCCCAGCTCAGACTGACACTACTGGAGTCTCCCAGCTCAGACTGACACTACTGGAGTCTCCCAGCTCAGACTGACACTACTGGAGTCTCCCAGCTCAGACTGACACTACTGGAGTCTCCCAGCTCAGACTGACACTACTGGAGTCTCCCAGCTCAGACTGACACTACTGGAGTCTCCCAGCTCAGACTGACACTACTGAAGTCTCCCAGCTCAGACTGACACTACTGGAGTCTCCCAGCTCAGACTGACACTACTGGAGTCTCCCAGCTCACATAAGAACTCTCCTGCGTGATGGAATGTGACTGGGAAACAATGTTAGCTTTTGTTCCCACTGTGTAACTATCATATAGAACAGTGTAGCAACACACTGCTGGTGTTCCCACTGTGTAACTATCATATAGAACAGTGTAGCCACACACTGCTGGTGTTCCCACTGTGTAACTATCATATAGAACAGTGTAGCAACACACTGCTGGTGTTCCCACTGTGTAACTATCATATAGAACAGTGTAGCCACACACTGCTGGTGTTCCCACTGTGTAACTATCATATAGAACAGTGTAGCAACACACTGCTGGTGTTCCCACTGTGTAACTATCATATAGAACAGTGTAGCCACACACTGCTGGTGTTCCCACTGTGTAACTATCATATAGAACAGTGTAGCAACACACTGCTGGTGTTCCCACTGTGTAACTATCATATAGAACAGTGTAGCAACACACTGCTGGTGTTCCCACTGTGTAACTATCATATAGAACAGTGTAGCAACACACTGTTGGTGTTCCCACTGTGTAACTATCATATAGAACAGTGTAGCCACACACTGCTGGTGTTCCCACTGTGTAACTATCATATAGAACAGTGTAGCAACACACTGCTGGTGTTCCCACTGTGTAACTATCATATAGAACAGTGTAGCAACACACTGCTGGTGTTCCCACTGTGTAACTATCATATAGAACAGTGTAGCAACACACTGCTGGTGTTCCCACTGTGTAACTATCATATAGAACAGTGTAGCAACACACTGCTGGTGTTCCCACTGTGTAACTATCATATAGAACAGTGTAGCAACACACTGCTGGTGTTCCCACTGTGTAACTATTATATAGAACAGTGTAGCAACACACTGTTGGTGTTCCCACTGTGTAACTATCATACATAACAGTGTACCAGCACACTGTTGTTGTTCCCACTGTGTAACTATCATACATAACAGTGTACCAGCACACTGTTGGTGTTCCCACTGTGTAACTATCATACATAACAGTGTACCAGCACACTGTTGGTGTTCCCACTGTGTAACTATCATACATAACAGTGTACCAGCACACTGTTGGTGTTCCCACTGTGTAACTATCATACATAACAGTGTAGCAACACACTGTTGGTGTTCCCACTGTGTAACTATCATACATAACAGTGTAGCAGCACACTGTTGGTGTTCCCACTGTGTAACCATCATACATAACAGTGTAGCAGCACACTGTTGGTGTTCCCACAGTGTAACTGTCATATATAACAGTGTACCAGCACACTGTTGGTGTTCCCACTCTGTAACTATCATACATAACAGTGTACCAATACACTGTTGGTGTTCCCACTGTGTAACTATCATACATAACAGTGTAGCAGCACACTGTTGGTGTTCCCACTGTGTAACTATCATACATAACAGTGTACCAGCTCACTGTTGGTGTTCCCACTGTGTAACTATCATACATAACAGTGTACCAGCACACTGTTGGTGTTCCCACTGTGTAACTATCATACATAACAGTGTACCAGCTCACTGTTGGTGTTCCCACTGTGTAATTATCATACATAAGAGTGTACCAACATACGGATTTATCCAATTTTGCTAAATATAAATAAAAAACTTCTCTCCGTGCCTCCCTTCCCTTTCTTATTTCTGTCTCCATATTCGTTCTATCTCTTACTTTCTTCTCTTCACGTTTCTTTTCCTTTCTCCCTCTCTCCCTTCTCCTCCTTCCATCATTGTTGCCTATTATCTCTCACCCTTGTTTACTTGATCTCAAATGCATCCAACTCCACTTCATACTTCCTCCCTCCAGTGTCTCACTATCCCTCATACTTCCTCTTTCCAGTGTCTCACTATCCCTCATACTTCCTCTTTCCAGTGTCTCACTATCCCTCATACTTCCTCCAGTGTCTCACTATCCCTCATACTTCCTCCAGTGTCTCACTATCCCTCATACTTCCTCCCTCCAGTGTCTCACTATCCCTCATACTTCCTCTAGTGTCTCACTATCCCTCATACTTCCTCCCTCTAGTGTCTCACTATCCCTCATGCTTCTTCCCTCCAGTGTCTCAGTATCCCTCATACTTCCTCCCTCCAGTGTCTCACTATCCCTCATGCTTCTTCCCTCCAGTGTCTCAGTATCCCTCATACTTCCTCCCTCCAGTGTCTCACTATCCCTTATACATCCTCCCTCCAGTGTCTCACTATCCCTCATACTTCCTCCCTCCAGTGTCTCACTATCCCTCATGCTTCCTCCCTCCAGTGTCTCAGTATCCCTCATACTTCCTCCCTCCAGTGTCTCACTATCCCTTATACATCCTCCCTCCAGTCTCTCACTATCCCTCATGCTCCTCCCTCCAGTCCTCCACTCCCTCATACATCCTCCTCCAGTGTCTCACTATCCCTCTACATCTCCCTCCATGTCTCAATACCTTCTACATTCTCCTCCAAGTGTCCACTATCCCTCATGGCATCCTCCCTCCAGTGTCTCACTATCCCCTCATACTTCCCCCTCCAGTGCTCCTCACTATCCTCATACATTCTCCCTCCAGTGTCTCACTATCCCTCATACTTCCTCCTCCCTGTCTTCATATCCTTCATACATCCTCCTCCAGTGTCTCACTATCCCTCATATTCCCCTGCCTCCATGTTCCTTATCCTCATACTCCCTCCAGTGTCTCACTATCACTCATCTTCTCTACCTGCCTTATCTTCACATTATCTAACTCATAGACCATATTCCAAAATCTTCAGTATTTCCCCGGGCTGGCGAATCATGTGCTTTTTCAAGCATACAGCTACATTGTGATATATATATATATATATATATATATATATATATATATATATATATAATTATATATATATATATATCAACACACAACACAACACACACACACACACTCACACCTGAGGATGTGTAAGCACACGAAAGCGCTCGGGTTATATTTCCTATTTTCACTAATATTTTTTTCATATTTGTAATCACGCGTTTTATTGCGATTTATTCCATACATAAATGTGTTTACGTTCTCTTGGTCACAACAGGTAGTCTAGTGGAACGTGGTTGGGGTCTGTATGACGTTCTTACCTTTGTGTGTTTGCGGGGGTCGAGTTTCGGCTCCTGGCCCTGCCTCTTGTTTGTCGGATTCACTTCCTCCTAACCTCCTTGTGGCCTGTCATATCTATTCTTGAAACTGTGTATGGAGCCTGCCTCTTCCATTTCGCCATGGTCATTCTACTTCCTGGCCTTCAAGCTGAAGAAATACTTCCTGACACAACTGTGGCTCGTTTGTGTCTTAACTTCCTACTGCCCCCTTATGTACCAGTTTCTAGCCTCTGAAATAGTTTGTCTCTGTCCACTCTATCATTATCGTATCTTTTATCCCATAATCCCATCAGGTTCAGTACCTCTAACTTTTCCCCGTAGCACATTTCCCGTAGCTCTGAGATTAGTCTCCTTATATATCTCTACACTTTTAGATTTTAACATAATTTGTCAAGGTGGGCTCTATGATGGAGCTACGTACTCACAGATACGCCTGACACGTGTTAGAAATATAGTTCAGTGAATTATTCTTTGTTGAGGTTCCTGAATGCTGCTCTTAGTGTTGGATTTAGGTTTGGTTTTGATTATGATAGTAGTAATACTCTAAGACTTGCCAGACGAATATTGGCTGCTAAAATTACCTATTTGATGTGTGTTTGCAGATATACCAGGCACTGTGTTTACATTATGATCTCTCTCCTTAAGTGATTGTCGAAGCTTCAGTCTCCCTAAGTCTATGTATATTTCCAGTCATTTATGAACTTGCACATGCGGGGGATCTTGATACAGGGATTCCCTCAACGCTTGCCAAACCTGTAGGCATGACCTACTTACACTAGTAGATTTGTCCAATGGTGGCTCCGCCTCCTGCTGCTTCAACTCGCCTGTCTGCAGTATGTAAGCCACTTCCTGTACATTTCTCAAGATTAATGGACTGAACACATCGACTCTAGGAAGAGGGACTGATTACCTAAAATTTCTCATCATCTTCCACTGTTATTCTCCGTATTGGACTGAAGAAGCCACTGGCTAGCGAAACGTTTCCTCAATAAAAATTCTCGAATCTTGCACAAGTGTCGCAGTCTTCAAAGTAGCCGCTTGTGACGGACCTGGAAGTTTGTCCAGGTCAGTTTGTAAGCTTCCTTGTCATCGTTGCTTTTATTCTCCTCATTTTACATCCTTGGAGATACATTCTACTCGTTTGGTATGACATTCATATATACTAGCAATAATGAATTATTACGGTGTCTGGAATACGCAAATAACCGGTACATAGGAGAATGGAAGCTGTAACGACGCTTCGGTCTGACTTGGACCATTAATTAGTCACTAGTAACCAGTCAATGTTCCATATAGGACCGAAACGTCATCATATATTTCATTCTCCTTTGTGCGAGTTATATATGCAGTAGAACTAATACTGGTCCTAATACCGATCCTTCCAGAACCACATGTGCTACACTTCCATTCTGACTGTCTCTTTCAAACAAGTTCTCTGATCCAGTGTAGAACATTTCCTGTTTACCCTTCCTGATCTTCAAGCTTTGTCCATGTCTATTTTAAGTCACATCAAATACCTTCTTTCAGTCCAAGAATGTGCTGTCCACCCATCCCTCTCTCCTGACTCACTTATTTTATCACAGATCTCCAGCAGGTTTGTGAGACGATATCTGCCATCTCTTAAGCCGTGTAAGACATTGTTTAAGAAACTATTTCTCTTTAAATGATGCACTACTGTTCTGATTATCTCTTTTCCCTGCCTGTTTCCTTTTCTTAAATACTAAAGCTACATTCTCTGACTTCCGGATCTATGGCAACTGTTCTGTATATACTGATTTATTGAACTGGACACGTGTAACATTTGGGTATCTTTCTGGTGAAACGTCTTCAATATAGATACCCAGATATTGCACATGTGTCTAATTCTTCTTCTTGTCGGTACTGTATACCATTTACGTACAACTGACTTATTGTTTTGACAGTGTTTCTGCTCCCTCACAACCCACGGTGATACAGTATCAAGTCCCCATTGTTTTCAGTATACCCATCTCATACTGAAGTTTGCTCACCTCTTCCCCTATTGTGTGTATGGTGTTCAGTGCCTGTCCGTGTAAAGTTTCTCTTGGACTCTGTTGTTGCCACTGTTTCCACTGAGAAGACAACACCACTTTAAATCATTCGTTCAGTTTCTCGCAGACTTTCTACTTGTTTCTCGCGAACTCTCCTTCCTTCAGTCTCATTACCTGGTCTTTCACTGTAGTTTTTCATCTCTTGTGACTGAGGTAGTACTCTCGGTACTATGCATTAACAAATCTAGATTTAATACACAAATAACTCGCACATACAAGAGAGAAGCTTATGATGATGCTTTGGACCGACTTGCACCATTAACACACACACTAACACTACCGTCCCTCGAATTCCCTGTGTGTCAGAGGTGGGAAGGATGCAAAAAGAAGGGGAGAAATAGAAAGGCTAAAGAAAGAAGGAAGGCAGATAGGGTACCAGCTCTATTATGTAGTTACCTAGTTGTGTTTGCACGGGTCAGGTCATAGCTCCTGGCCCAGCCACTGAACTAATTGTAAAGGGAAAGGAATGCAAATGTTGGGCTGCATAGTGTAAAGAAAAAATATTAGGGTGCGAGAGAGAGAGAGAGAGAGAGAGAGAGAGAGAGAGAGAGAGAGAGAGAGAGAGAGAGAGAGAGAGAGAGAGAGACAGACAGACAGAGAGACAGACAGAGAGACAGACAGAGAGACAGAGACAGAGACAGAGAGACAGAGAGAGAGAGAGAGAGAGAGAGAGAGAGAGAGAGAGAGAGAGAGAGAGAGAGAGAGAGAGAGAGAGAGAGAGAAAACGAAGCTGATATCCTTGGGGTAAAATTTGACTCCAAACTGACACCATAAAGAACTACGCTGTAAATCTTGCAAAGAAGGCGGCCAAGAAGCTTACTGCACTTCGAGGTATCTCGCATCTGCTCGACAGCAGGTTGCAAGATTCTGTACGAAGCATAAGTACGTTCACACCTTGAGTATGCTCCTCTTTCTTGGATTACATATCCTCCGTCTCATCTGCGACTGCTTGACAGAATAGAGAGTAGAGCAAGACGCCTCACCTCTCGCCTGGACCCATCCTGGATAGATCCATCATTTCAGCAGAGCCTTCAACACAGGAGGGATGTGGGTGGCCTTACTGTTATGTACAAGGCCAATATTGTCAAAGTACCACACTTGGCTCCTCTCCGAGGACAGCGAGAAGTGAGGTACTACACCACAAGACGGGCAGCAAGCAGCAACTTCACTCTAACTGCACCCCAGAACATCACTACATATGAGATCATTTATTCTCAGGATGACTCGAGTGTGGTAGATGTTTGTACAGCATACACAAATAACCCGCACATGAAAGAGAGAAGCTTACGACGACGTTTCGGTCCGACTTGGACCATTGACCACCACCTCTTCTTGCCTATATATAGCCGTCCTGCTCCACCTCTGTTAGTGTGACTTTGTCAATGGTCCAAGTCGGACCGAAACGTCGTCGTAAGCTTCTCTCTTTCATGTGCGGGTTATTTGTGTATTGTTCCAGTCACGGTATTGTGCCTTTTTGTTATTTTTGTACAGCATAATCAACGAAATCAAATAAGTTGAACAAATGAAAATACTGGCCCACAGATGGACGAACTTCATCCTGTTCCCTATTTATAAGTCTCATAACAAAAGGCTTTTAAATGAGCTGATGTAGGTAACAGATCTTAGTTTGTAAATAAAGTTAGGAACCCTTAACCTAACCTTGTAAAACAATGTGTAAGAGAAAAGAGCAAAAATAATGGGTAGATAGGGCAAAGTGACGAGGAAATTGGTAGTAGATAAGGCAAGAGAGACGAGAAATAGATGAAGTAAGAAGGCGGGTAGACAAGTGTCAAGGGGTAGACAGGTCACTAGTAGGAACACCGACAGATTCGTCAAAAAAGGTGAGTTAATGGGTGAAACGTGGGTAGATAGAGGCAGGAAGATGAATAAAGAGAAACGAGTAGATAAAGACGAGTAGATAAAGAAAGAAGAAAGTAGATAGAGAGAGAAGACGGGTAGATAGCGTATGAGACAGAACGAGTAGATGGAGTGGAAGACTGGTAGATGGGGAAAAAACATGCCCATGATACAGGTAAAACAGTGCTAAAAAGTGAAAAAAGAAAGTGGTAAAATAAGAGAATGGCACAAAAGAGAGGACAAAAAGAGGGGAGATCAAAAAAAGAGGGGACAAAAAGAGAAAAAAAGGACGAAAGAGGAAAAATGACGAAACGGACAAAAGTGGGCAAAAAGAAGGGATAAAATAAGGAAAAAATAGGTAAAAACAGGGAACAGAAAATAGGGGCAAAAAGAGGGGGGATGAAGAGGGCATAAATGGGACAAAATGAGGGGAAAAACATGGTAAAGGGAAAGAGGAAAAAGTGAATAAAAGGGAGCAAAAAGGATGCAATAAATGACAAAGAAAAAAAAGGCAAAAAGAAGGGGAAAAACAAAAGAGGGAACAAAAGGGACAAAAGGCAAAAAGGGGAAAAAGGAGGGTAAAAAGAGGGGACAAAGAAGGAGACAAGGCCCACTACACGCCTCAATTCCCTCTTTATTTTCCCCTCACAAAAGAAGAGGAAATTAAAGTCGGTGTCTGTGTGAAGGACAACCACCAGGACAACCACCAGGACAACCACCAGGACAACCACCAGGACAACCACTAGGACAACCACCAGGACAACCACCAGGACAACCACCAGGACAACCACTAGGACAACCACCAGGACAACCACCAGGACAACCACCAGGACAACCACCAGGACAACCACCAGGACAACCACCAGGACAACCACTAGGACAACCACCAGGTCAACCACCAGGACAACCACCAGGACAACCACCAGGACAACCGCTAGACAACCACTAGGACAACACTAGACAACCACCAGGACAACCACCAGGCAACCGCCAGGGCAACCGCTAGGACAACACAGGACAACCACCAGGACAACCACTAGGACAACCACCAGGACAACCACCAGGACAACCACCAGGACAACCACCAGGACAACCACCAGGACAACCACCAGGACAACCACCAGGACGACCACCAGGACAACCACCAGGACAACCACCAGGACAACAACCAGGACAACCACCAGGACAACCACTAGGACAACCACCAGGACAACCTCCAGGACAACCACAAGGACAACCTCCAGGACAACCACCAGGACAACCACCAGGACAACCACCAGGACAACCACTAGGACAACCACCGGGACAACCACCAGGACAACAAATAGGACAACCACCAGGACAACCACTAGGACAACCACCAGGACAACCACCAGGACAACCACCAGGACAACCACTAGGACAACCAACAGGACAACCACTAGGACAACCACCAGGACAACCACCAGGACAACCACCAGAACAACCACCAGGACAACCACCGGGACAACCACCGGGACAACCACCGGGACAACCACCAGGACAACCACCAGGACAACCACCAGGACAACCACCAGGACAACCACCAGGACAACCACCAGACAACTACCAGGACAACCACCAGGACAACCACAAGGACAATCACCAGGACAACCACCAGGACAACAACTAGGACACAACTAGGACAACCACTAGGACAACCACCAGAACAACCACTAGGACAACCACTAGAACAACCACTAGGACAACCACCAGGACAACCACTAGGACAACCACTAGGACAACCACTAGGACAACCACCAGGACAACCACCAGGACAACCACCAGGACAACCACTAGGACAACCACCTGGACAACCGCTAGGACAACCACTAGACAACCACCAGGACAACCACCAGGACAACCACTAGGACGACCACCAGGAAAACCACCAGGACAACCACCAGGACAACCACCAACCACCAGGACAACCACCAACCACCAGGACAACCACAGGACAACCACCAGGACAACCACCTGGACAACCACTAGGACAACCACCAGGACAACTACCAGGACAACCACCAGATAACTACCAGGACAACCACCAGGACAACACCAACCACCAGGACAACCACCAGGACAACCACCAGGACAACCACTAGGACAACCACCTGGACAACCGCTAGGACAACCACTAGGACAACCACCAGGACAACCACCAGGACAACCACTAGGACGACCACCAGGAAAACCACCAGGACAACCACCAGGACAACCACCAACCACCAGGACAACCACATGGACAACCACCAGGACAACCACCTGGACAACCACCAGGACAACCACCAGGACAACCACCAGGACAACCACCAGGACAACCACCAGGACAACCACTAGGACAACCACCAGGACAACCACCAGGACAACCACCAGGACAACCACCAGGACGACCACCAGGACAACCACCAGGACAACCACCAGGACAACAACCAGGACAACAACCAGGACAACCACTAGGACAACCACCAGAACAACCTCCAGGACAACCACTAGGACAACCACCAGGTCAACCACCAGGACAACCACCAGGACAACCACCAGGACAACCACCAGGACAACCGCTAGGACAACCGCTAGGACAACCACTAGGACAACCACTAGGACAACCACCAGGACAACCACCAGGGCAACCACCAGGGCAACTGCTAGGACAACCACCAGGACAACCACTAGGACAACCACCAGGACAACCACCAGGACAACCACCAGGACAACCACCAGGACAACCACCAGGACAACCACCAGGACAACCACCAGGACAACCAGGACAACCACCAGGACAACCACTAGGACAACCACCAGGACAACCTCCAGACAACCACCAGGACAACCTCCAGGACAACCACCAGGACAACCACCAGGACAACCACCAGGACAACCACTAGGACAACCACCGGACAACCACCAGGACAACAACTAGGACAACCACCAGGACAACCACTAGGACAACCACCAGGACAACCACCAGGACAACCACCAGGACAACCACTAGGACAACCAACAGGACAACCACTAGGACAACCACCAGGACAACCACCAGGACAACCACCAGAACAACCACCGGGACAACCACCGGGACAACCACCGGGACAACCACCGGGACAACCACCGGGACAACCACCGGGACAGCCACCGGGACAACCACCAGGACAACCACCAGGACAACCACCAGGACAACCACCAGGACAACCACTAGGACAACCACCGGGACAACCACCAGGACAACCACTAGGACAACCACCAGGACAACCACCAGGACAACCACTAGGACAACCACCAGGACAACCACCAGGACAACCACCAGGACAAACACTAGGACAACCAACAGGACAACCAACAGGACAACCACTAGGACAACCACCAGGACAACACCAGAACAACCACCAGGACAACCACCAGGACAACCACCAGGACAACCACCAGGACAATCACCAGGACAACCACCAGGACAACCACCAGGACAACCACCAGGACAACCACCAGGACAGCCACTAGGACAGCCACTAGGACAACCACCAGGACAACCACTAGGACAGCCACCAGGACAACCACCAGGACAACCACCAGGACAACCACTAGGACAACCAACAGGACAACCACCAGGACAACCACTAGGACAACCACCAGGACAACCACCAGGACAACCACCAGGACAACCAGGACAACCACCAGGACAACCACCAGGACAACCACCAGGACAATCACCAGGACAACCACTAGGACAACCACCAGGACAACCACCAGGACAACCACCAGGACAACCACCAGGACAACCACCAGGACAACCACCAGGACAACCACCAGGACAACCACCAGGACAACCACTAGGACAACCACCAGGACAAACCACCAGGACAACCACCAGGATAACCACCAGGACAACCACCAGGACAACCACCAGGCAACCACTAGAACCACTAGGACAACCACCAGGACAACCACCAGGACAGCCACTAGGACAGCCACTAGGACAACCACCAGGACAACCACTAGGACAACCACCAGGACAACCACTAGAACAACCACAAGGACAACCACCAGGACAACCACCAGAACAACCACCAGGACAACCACCAGGACAACCACAAGGACAATCACCAGGACAACCACTAGGACAACCACCAGGACAACCACTAGGACAACCACCAGGACAACCACTAGGACAACCACCAGAACAACCACTAGGACAACCACTAGGACAACCACCAGGACAAGCACCAGGACAACCACCTGGACCACTAGGACAACCACCAGGACAACTACCAGGACAACCACCAACCACCAGGAAAACCACCAGGACAACCACCTGGACAACCACCAGGACAACCACCAGGACAACCACCAGGACAACCACCAGGTCAACCACCATGACAACCACCAGGACAACTACCAGGACAACCACCAGGACAACCACCAGGACAACCACTAGGACAACCACCAGGACAACCACCAGGACAACCGCTAGGACAACCACCAGGACAACCACCAGGACAACCACTAGGACAACCACCAGGAAAACCACCAGGGCAACCGCTAGGACAACCACTAGGACAACCACCAGGTCAACCACCAGGACAACCACCAGGACAACTACCAGGACAACCACCAGGACAACCACCAGGACAACCACTAGGACAACCACCAGGACAACCACCAGGACAACCACTAGGACGACCACCAGGAAAACCACCAGGACAACCACCAGGAAAACCACCAGGACAACCACCAAGACAACCACCACTACAACCACCAGGACAACTACTAGGACAACCACTAGGATAACCACCTGGACAACCACCAGGACAACCACCTGGACAACCACCTGGACAACCACCAGGACAACCACCAGGACAACCACCAGGACAACCACCAGGACAACCACCAGGACAACTACCAGGACAACCCAGGACAACCACAAGGACAATCACCAGGACAAACCACAGCAACCACTAGGACAACAACTAGGACAACCACTATGACAACCACCAGAACAACCACTAGGACAACCACTAGAACAACCACTAGGACAACCACCAGGACAACCACTAGGACAACCACTAGGACAACCACCAGGACAACCACCAGGACAACCACCAGGACAACCACCAGGACAACCACTAGGACAACCACCTGGACAACCGCTAGGACAACCACTAGGACAACCACCAGGACAACCACCAGGACAACCACTAGGACGACCACCAGGAAAACCACCAGGACAACCACCAGGACAACCACCAACCACCAGGACAACCACATGGACAACCACCAGGACAACCACCTGGACAACCACTAGGACAACCACCAGGACAACTACCAGGACAACCACCAGGATAACTACCAGGACAACCACCAGGACAACCACCAACCACCAGGACAACCACCAGGACAACCACCAGGACAACCACTAGGACAACCACCTGGACAACCGCTAGGACAACCACTAGGACAACCACCAGGACAACACCAGGACAACCACTAGGACGACCACCAGGAAAACCACCAGGACAACCACCAGGACAACCACCAACCACCAGGACAACCACATGTACAACCACCAGGACAACCACCTGGACAACCACCAGGACAACCACCTGGACAACCACCTGGACAACCACCAGGACAACCACCAGGACAACCACCAGGACAACCACCAGGACAACCACCAGGACAACCACCAGGACAACCACCAGGACAACTACCAGGACAACCACCAGGACAACCACAAGGACAATCACCAGGACAACCCCAGGACAACCACTAGGACAACATCTAGGACAACCACTAGGACAACCACCAGAACAACCACTAGGACAACCACTAGAACAACACTAGGACAACCACCAGGACAACCACTAGGACAACCACTAGGACAACCACCAGGACAACCACCAGACAACCACCAGGACAACCACCAGGACAACCACTAGGACAACCACCTGGACAACCGCTAGGACAACCACTAGGGACAACCACCAGGACAACCACCAGGGACAACCACCAGGACAACCACCAGGAAAACCACCAGGACAACCACCAGGACAACCACCAACCACCAGGACAACCACATGGACAACCACCAGGACAACCACCTGGACAACCACTAGGACAACCACCAGGACAACTACCAGGACAACCACCAGGATAAACTACCAGGACAACCACCAGGACAACCACCAACCACCAGGACAACCACCAGGACAACCACCAGGACAACACCAGGTCAACCACCAGGACAATACCAGGACAACCACCAGGACAACCACCAGACAACCACTAGGACAACCACCAGGACAACCACCAGGACAACCGCTAGGACAACCACTAAGACAACCACCAGGACAACCACCAGGACAACCACTAGGACAACCACCAGGACAACCACCAGGACAACCACTAGGACAACCACCAGGTCAACCACCAGGACAACCACCAGGACAACTACCAGGACAACCACCAGGACAACCACCAGGACAACCACTAGGACAACCACCAGGACAACCGCTAGGACAACTACTAGGACAACCACTAGGACAACCACCAGGACAACCACCAGGGCAACCACCATGGCAACCGCTAGGACAACCACCAGGACAACCACCAGGACAACCACTAGGACAACCACCAGGACAACCACCAGGACGACCACCAGGAAAACCACCAGGACAACCACCAACCACCAGGACAACCACCAACCACCAGGACAACCACCAGGACAACCACCTGGACAACCACCTGGACAACCACTAGGACAACCACCAGGACAACTACCAGGACAACCACCAGGACAACCACCAACCACCAGGACAACCACCAGGACAACTACCAGGACAACCACCAGGACAACCACCAGGATAACTACCAGGACAACCACCAACCACCATGACAACCACCAACCACCAGGACAACCACCAGGACAACCACCTGGACAACCACCTGGACAACCACTAGGACAACCACCAGGACAACTACCAGGACAACCACCAGGACAACCACCAACCACCAGGACAACCACCAGGACAACTACCAGGACAACCCCCAGGACAACCACCAGGATAACTACCAGGACAACCACCAGAACAACCACCAGAACAACCACCAGGACAAAAACCAGGTGGTAGCTAGGTGTGGTACCTAGGTGTGGTAGCTAGGTTTCTTAGCTAGGTTTCATAGCTATGTTTCAAAGCTAGGTTTCAAAGCTAGGTTTCAAAGCTAGGTTTCAAAGCTAGGTTTCATAGCTAGTTTCATAGCTAGGTTTCATAGCTAGGTTTCAAAGCTAGGTTTCAAAGCTAGGTTTCAAAGCTAGGTTTCAAAGCTAGGTTTCATAGCTAGGTTTCATAGCTAGGTTTCATAGCTAGGTTTCAAAGCTAGGTTTCAAAGCTAGGTTTCAAAGCTAGGTTTCATAGCTAGGTTTCATAGCTAGAAAGTGGCATGAAACTTCGAGGTAAAAGATACAACACAAATGTATATAAAGTCTTTATGGAATTGATCGCTGAGGTAGCGCACACATTGAGATCCGTGGTTCGATCTCAAGTACGGGTGGAAACATTGTGGGAATGGGGAAGGGGGGGAATTGTTTCTTTAAGACACCTGATGTCCATGTTCACACAACAAGTAGGTACCAAGTATTAGTCACCTGGTGTGGGTAGCATCCTGGGGATGCCACCCACAGTATTAAGTAGATGTCGTTAAAGACGATAATTTATATCCACGTTTGTGTCCTGTAATTCCATGTTATTCTCGGATGTAGTATATATTTATATCTATGAATGCCGGGAGTGGCCGAGGGGATTAGAAGGTGGGGAGAGAGCCTTCTACTTCACTATCCTTGTCCCAAGCACTTGGATAGTACAAGACAGTCTCAAATTTAGTAGTAGATAGTGTTTCTCTGGAGATAGTTTTAAGAGTGGTATACTACCCAGCAGGTTTGATCTCGTATCTACCTTCTTGAGTTTTCCTTCTGTTTCTTCTCTTTTTTTTTTTGTCTTTCCTCTATCATTCGTGTTCTTTGAGAGAGAGAGAGAGAGAGAGAGGTACAGAGACACAGAGAGACTCAAACTCTCTATTTTTTAAGTATGTTGGTCTTTGCCTTCGTCCATCTCTCCTTCTGTCTCTCTTTCCTTCCATCACTACCCATCTCTATTCCCCCTCACCTTCCCTCCCACCATCCCCCTCACCATCACCCTCACCATCCCACTCCATCATTACCGCTGCCGGAGGCACACCATCCCGCACTTCAATAACAACTAAAAATAACTCAAATACCATTTTCGGCAACACACCCACGATGTTGCCAACACCGTTGCTCTTGTTGCATACTTTATATATATATATATATATATATATATATATATATATATATATATATATATATATATATATATATATATATATATTTTATTAATATTAATATTACTGTAACCACGAACGAGTGGTATTGATCAATAACAACAATGCACTAGCCAAGGAGTCGAACCCATGCTGCTATGGCCCGCGTGATAGTTTGAGAAACTCATGACGGTCTAGTCCACGGAACCACACAATCCTCAAGAATGACGCACCCAGCCGTGGACTAGACCGTCATGAGTTTTCACTTACCATGAGGCAGGCCAAAGCAACATGGGTTCGACTCCTTGGCTAGTCGCATTGTGTTTATATATATATATATATATATATATATATATATATAAAATCAGTGTGTGCGTGTGTGTACTCACCAATTTGTACTCGCCTAATTGTGGTTGCAGGGGTCGAGACTCAGCTCCTGGCCCCGTCTCTTCACTGAGTGCTACAAGGTCCTCTCTCCCTGCGCCATGAGCTTTATCATACCTCGTCTTAAAACTCTGTATGGTTCCCGCCTCCACTACATCACTTGCCAGACTATTCCACTTCCTAATAACTCTGTGGCTGAAGAAATACTTCCTAACATCCCTTCGACTCATCTGAGTCTTCAACTTCCAATTGTGACCTCTTGTTTCTGTGTCACCTCCCTGGAACATCCTGTCTTTGTCCACCTTGTCTATTCCTCGCAGTATTTTATATGTCGTTATCATGTCTCTCCTGACCCTCCTGTCCTCCAGTGTCGTCAGGCCGATTTCCCTTAGCCTTTCTTCATAGGACATTTCCCTTGGCTCTGGAACTAACCTTGTCGCAAACCTTTGCACTTTCTCTAATTTCTTGACGTGCTTTATCAAGTGCAGCTTCCAAACAGGTGCTGCATACTCCAGTATGGGCCTGACGTACACAGTGTACAGTGTCTTGAACGATTCCTTGCTAAGGTATCGGAACGCTGTTCTCAGGTTTGCCAGGCGCCCATATGCTGCAGCAGTTATCTGGTTGATGTGTGCTTCCGGAGACATGCTCGGTGTTATACTCACCCCAAGATCTTTCTCCCTGAGCGAGGTTTGCAGTTTTTGGCCACCTAGCCTATACTCCGTCTGCGGTCTTCTGTGCCCTTCCCCTATCTACATGATTTTGCATTTGGCGGGGTTAAATTCGAGAAGCCAGTTGCTGGACCAGGTGTCCAGTCTGTCCAGGTCTCTTTGAAGTCCTGCCTGGTCCTCATCAGATTTAATTCTCCTCATTAACTTCACATCGTCTGCGAACAGGGACACTTCTGAGTCTAACCCTTCCATCACGTCGTTCACATATACTAAAAATAGCACTGGTCCTAGGACCGATCCCTGGTGGGACCCCGCTCGTCACAGGTGCCCACTGTGATACCTCATTACGTACCATGACTCGTTGAGGCCTCCCTGTCAGGTATTCTCTGATCCATTGCAGTGCCCTTCCTGTTATATGCGCCTGATACTCTAGCTTCTTCACTAATCTCTTGTGAGGAACTGTGTCAAAGGCCTTCTTGCAGTCCAAGAAGATGCAATCAACCCACTCCTCTCTCTCGTGTCTTACTTCTGTTACTTTATCATAAAACTCCACAAGGTTTGTGACACAGGATTTGCCTTCCATGAATCCATGTTGGTTGGCGTTTATGCTCTTGTTCCATTCCAAGTGCTCCGCCACTCTCCTCCTGATAATCTTCTCCATAATTTTGCATACTATACACGTCAGTGTCCAATCACGTTTAGTGCCTCTTTTCTGTCTCCTTTTTTAAAAATGGGAACTACATTTGCCGTCTTCCATACCTCAGGTAGTTGCCCAGTTTCAAGGGATGTGTTGAAGATTGTGGTTAATGGCACACACAGTATATCTGCTCCCTCCCTGAGGACCCATGGGGAGATGTTGTCCTGTCCCATTGCCTTTGAGGTATCGATGTCCCTTAGCAGCTTCTTCACCTCCTCCTCATTTGTATTTATGTCATCCAACACTTGTTTGTATATTCCTTGCTGGTGTCCCCATCTGGTCTGTCCCCCCCCCCAGAAGCCTTCCTGTCTCCACTGTAAATACTTCCTTAAATCTCATGTTGAGCTCTTCACATACCTCTTGATCGTTTCTTGTGAGTTCTCCACCTTCTTCTCTCAGCCTTATCACCTGGTCTTTGACTGTTGTCTTCCTCCTAATGTGGCTATACAGCAGTTTCGGGTCAGACTTGTCTTTCGATGCTATGTCGTTCTCGTACTGTCGCTGGGCCTCCCTCCTTATCTGTGCCTACTCGTTTCTGGCTCTTATACTAATCTCCTTATTTTCCTGGGTCCTTTGCCTCCTGTACCTTTTCCATTCTCTGGTGCACTTAGTTTTTACCTCCCTACACCTTCGGGTAAACGAAGGACTCGCTTTGGTCTTCCTATTATTTCTATTTCCCTTGGGAACAAACCTTTCCTCTGCCTCCTTGTACTTTGTTGCTACATATTCCATTATCTCGTTTACTGATTTTCCTACCAGTTCTCTGTCCGACTAAACCTCCTGCAGGAAGTTCCTCATACCCCTGTAGTCCCCCCTTTTATAGTTTGGCTTTTCCCATTCAATTCCTGTTACCTTCTCTACTAGTAACTCTACTATATAATCAAAACTCAGAACCACGTGATCGCTAGCTCCAAGGGGCCTCTCGTAAGTGATGTCCTCAATTTCTGAACTGCTCAGGGTGAACACAAGATCCAGTCTTGCTGGCTTATCCTCCTCCTCTCTCTCTCTGGTAGTGTCCCTGACATGTTGATGCATGAAGTTTTCAAGTACCACATCCATCATCTTGGCTCTCCATGTTTCGGGACCCCCATGTGGCTCCAGGTTTTCCCAGTCGATCCCCCTGTGGTTGAAATCGTCCATTACCATAACTTTGCTCTGCTCGAGTGAGCTCTTCTTGCCACCTCAGCCAGTGTGTCCACCATCGCTCTGTTTTCTTTGTACTCCTCTCTTGGCCTCCTGAAGTTCTGTGGTGGCTTATACATCACTCCAATGACTACTTTATGTTCTCCAGACTGAATTGTACCTATGTAGTCCCTTTCTCCAATCACGTCTATTCCTTCCATTTCCTCATATCCCCATCGTTTTTTTACAAGCAGTGCAACCCCTTCTCCCCCTCTACTCCTATCTTTCCTCAGGATCTGATATACCGGTAGGAAGATTGCGTCTGTTATTGCCTCACCGAGTTTCGTTTCTGTGACTATGATGTCTGGGGATTTCTCGCTGATTCTTTCGTGCCACTCCTCATATTTATTCGTTATTCCATCCGCGTTTGTGTACCAAACCTTCAGATTCTTTTCTATCACTGTGGTCCTGCAAGAATATTGAGGTTGGAGAGTGAGAGCCTTGGTGGGGGCCTATGGGGGGCTGTGGTGTGGGTGGGGTTTGTGATGAGGGGGTGGGGTCAGAATGCCCATAAGGGGTAACTGTTGGGGTGAGGTTTGTGATGTGGGGGTTGGTGGCAGAGGGAACAGTGTGTGGGTTTTGGTTTAGATTGCTCAGTTGTGTTGGGATTCTCGCGGTTGGAGTCTTTCTGTGGGAGTTTCTGTGGGGTGTGTTTGCCCTTCCTCCTGTATCTGGGTCCTACTCATCTTCATCATTGCCTCTCATTCCTCCTTGCGTCTCTGTACCCTCTCTTTCAGAGTAGTCTTTTCTTCCTGTGTTCTGTCGCGATCGAGGTATACTCTCTGGTACCCCGGTTTGTCCCTCAATCATGCTTTCTCTTGTAGGATCCTGGTTCGAACTGATTCTTCCTTGAAAGTTACTCTGACAGGCCGTTTCCTTCCACTCGCAAACCACCCAATTCTCCGAAAATTTGTCACCTGGGTCATATTGCCCTCACCTATTGTTTTCATGATGCCTTCAATCATTTTTTCCTCCTTTTTTATGTCTTTGAAGTTGTCCCCTTTGGCTTCTTGGAGCCCGTAGACAAAAACTGACCTCTCCCTTTCCATCTCCCACTGAGTCTCCATTTGCATCCGCTGAGGTGTTTTAGTTCCTTCCATTGAAGTGTTCTTGCCTTCAATCCCTGTCCTTTCTGAAACTTCTGTGCTCAGTGAACTGTCTTTCATGACCAGCTGTCCCTTGCTACTGCTGTTGGCTGTTAGAGTCTCTGCATATAACATACATTCATTGTCTTCAGACCTGTCATTTGATCTTAATGTGCTCTTCGTCTTTTCCCTGGCCCCACGTGGGTCTGATAGGGCTTTCGCATATGGCATATCTCCTTTGTTTCTTGCCGTCCCCTTGTCTGTGCCTGATGTCGCATCTGAATTGTCATTTGTCTCTCTAATCTGTTTTAGGTTTTTTAGTTTCTCTTCTAAGCACTGTATCCTAGCTTCTGCTGCTAAGACTTGTAGCTCCCACTTCCTGCACTCTTCAGCTATCCTCTCCTCCATTATCTTGTCAAGCTCTTCTATTTTCCTTCCCCACTCTTCCTCCCTTTTTTGGAGTTCTAACTCCCAATCTTTCCTCCCTGGTTCGTCCACCAGATCTCTGATTTTCTGCCCTCTAGGGCCACCCTTTTTTTTTTTCTTACCATAGAAAGAAGCTTATGTATTTTACCACAGAGAGAAGTTTGTGTTTTTTTCAGGGTTTTTGTGTGGGGGGGGGAAAGGGGGGGAAAAAAGGCTAGAGGAGAGAGAGAAAAAGGGGGGAGGGAGAAGGCTAGAGGGGAGAGAAAAAGGGGGGGAAAAAGAGAGAAGGGGTAGAAAGAGGGAGAGAGAGGAGGGGGGGATTGGGGTGGGGGTTAAGACTAGGGGAGAGAAATGAGAGGGGGGGGGGAAAAAAGGAGAGGGGGAGGAAAGGAAGAGAGGAGGGGGAGGGAAAAAGGCTATGGAGAGAGAAATGCGAAAGAAATGTGTGTCCGAATATGTAAAACTTTTCGATTTTGCCCAAATAAGCGAAAAATTTTTGTATCAATAATTTCCCCCAAAAAATAATTTTTCCCCCCTAACTGTTTATTAAAATTTTTGTTTAAAATTATCAAAAAAATATTTAGTTTGGGTTAAATTCAGTTTAAAATTTAGTTTGGGGTTTTATAAGGTCAAGTAAGTTTTCTAAAGGGTTTTTTTTGGTACAAAATTATTAATTTTTGCATTTAACCCAAAAAAATTTTTTTTTAAAAAGTATAAAAGAAAATTTTAGAAAGGATTTAATTTTAAATAAGTCCTTGCTAAATTTACCAGTTTTACCCATTCCCACGAAACACACACACCACACAATATTTTATATATATAAAATATATATATATAATATTTATATTTATATATATATATAAATATATATATATTTTTATAAAAATAAAAATTTTTATAAGATCCCCTTTCAACTCTCCCTTCCACACAAAATTAACCAGGTTTATCTAAAAAAATTACTTTTTAAAACAGGGTTTTTTTGAGAAAATTGGGCCCTTTTACGTGAACAGAAGTTTTTAATTTCTTCATTTTTAAAAAAAACGGGAATTTTCTATACCCTTCCCCCCCCCCCCTAAAACCCCCTACCCACCAACCCCCCCCCTTTCCCCGCCCCGCCTAAAACCCAAGGCTCCTTGTTTAAAACTTTATACATGCAAAAGGGGCCCAATGACACGAAAATCAAGGGAAAATATATTCCGATAAAAATTTAAATTAAAAAACCCTTTTTCATTTTGTGTTCCCATTGGGGTTTTGGATTAAAGGGGGTGTGTTTTGAGGTGTTTGGGGTTTTTGAGGGTGTGTGGTGTGTGTGTTGTGGTTGTGTGTGTTGGGTTTTTAGGGGTGGTGTTTTTTTTTGGGGGTAGGGGGTGTGGGGTGTGTGTGTGTGTGTTTTTGTGGGGTGAGGTGTGTTTGTGTGTATGTTTTTTGTGTGTGTGTGTGAGGTGTGTGTGTGAGGTAGGGGTTGGGGTTTTGTGTGTGTTGTGTGTGTGTGTGTGAGGGGGTTTGTTTTGAGGTGTGGTGTGTGGTTGTGTGTGTGTGTGTGGGTTGTGGTGGGTATGTGGGGTTGTGTGTGGTTTTGGGGTGGTGGGTGTGTGGGTATGGGGGTTGGGGTATGTGGGGTTTGTGTGTGTGTGTGTTTTGTGTGTGTGTGTGTGAGGGGTGTGGGGGTGTGTGTGTGTGGGGGTGTGTGGGTGAGGGGGGTGTGGTGTGTGTGTTGTGTGTGTGTGGGGTGTGTGTGTGTTTTTTGTGTGTGTTTTGTAGTGGGTTTTGGGGTTTTTGGTGTGAGGGGGGGTGTGTATTGGGGTTGGTGTGGGGGTTTGGGGGTGTTTTGTATGGGGGTTTTGTGTGTGTGAGGGGTGTATTGGGGGGTTTTTGTGTGGGTGTGTGTGTGTGTTGTTTTGTGTGTGGGGTGTGTGTTGTTTTGTGTGGTGTGCTTTGGGTGTTTTGTGTGCGGGTGGGGGTGTGTGGTGTGTGGGTGTGTTGTGTGTGTGTGTTGTGGGGTGGGTGGAGGTGTGTGTGTGAGGTGTGTTGGGGAGGGTGTTGTGAGGTTGTGTGGTGTTTTGTGTGTGTTGTGTGTTTTGTGTTGTGTGTGTGTGTGTGTGGGGTTTTGGGGTGTGTGTGGGGGGGTGGGTGTTTTTTTGGGGGGTTGTTTTTGGGGTGAGGGGGGGTTTTTTGGGGGGTGTGTGGTGGGTGTGTATTGGGGGTGTGTGTTTGGGGGTGAGGGGGTTTTGTGTTTTGTGGGGGTGTTTTGTGTGTGGTGTGTGTGTGGAGGGGTGTATGTGAGGGGGGTATGTGGGGGTGTGGGGTGTGTTGTGTGTGTTTGCGTGTGGGGGTGGGGTGCGTGTGGTGTGGGGTTTTTTGCGTGTTGTGCGCGTGGGGGGTTGTGGGGCCCCGTGGGGGTATGTGTTTTGCGTGTGGTTGTGTGTGTTTGTGGTGGTTTTGTGCGTGTGGTGTGGGTGTGCTTGGGGGTGTGTGTGTGGGTGTGTTTTGTGTTGGGGGTGTGGTGTTTTGTGTGCGTGTGGTGTTTTTGTGTGTGTGTGTTGGTGTGTGGGGTGTTTTGTGTGTTGTGTGTGTGAGGGGTGTGTGTGTGGGGTGTGTGGGGGTGTGGGGGGGGGGGGGGGGGGGGGGGGGGGGGGTGTTGTGTGTGTGGGGTGTGTGTGTTGTTTGTGTGTGGGGTGTTTTGGGGGTGTGTGGGTGTTGTGGGTGTGGGGTTGTTTTTTGGGGGTGTGTGTGTGTGTTTTTGTGGGTTTTGTATGGGTTTTGTGTGTGTGTGTGTGGGGGTGTGTGTGTAAGTGGTGCGTGAGGGGTGTGTTTTTGTGTGTGGGGTGGGGGTGTTTGTTTTGTGTGTGTGTGGGGGGTTTTGTGTGTGTGTGAGGGGGGTATTGGGGGGGTGTGTGTGGGGTTGGGGTGTGTGGGGTTTACCGGAGTTTTTCCTGGAGAGAGTTCCGGGGGTTTAAAAGCCCCCGCGGCCCCCCCGGGGGACCCGGGCCCCCTGGGGGATCAGAGCCCCGATCAACCAGGTGTTGCTGCTGGGGTGCACGCAAAACCAACATACAGCCACAGGGCCCCGGGTGATCCGGGAAAATGACTTTTGGTGCTTGTCCATTTCCAGCTTGAAGGGCTGCCAGGGGTTGGGGGTAATTTCCCCCCTTTTGTGTGCTGGGAGGGAGTTAACCGTCTCGGGGCCCCCACCCTTATTGGTTTGGGCTTTAAAGGGGTAAGAAAACCCGCTTTTCATTTTGGGGGGGTGGGATCGTTTGCCCAAATCTTTTTTCTTTCCCCTAGTGGGTGATTTTCGTGTGCAAGTTCGGTAAAAAAAATAGTCCCCCTAATTTTCCGGGGTATATAATCATGTTTTCTCTCCCTCCTGCTTCCAGGGAATAAGGTTTAGAACCCCCCCAAGCGCTCCCCAATTTTTTGGGTGTTTTTTTCTCCGTTATGCGCGCCGTGAAAGTTCTCGTTCATTTCAAAGGGCGGCAATTTTTACCGCCCGAAAGGTGCTGTTTGTGTGCAGCAAATTCCAGGGCCCAGATAGAACAAGTGACCTGAAAAGTTCTTTATGGGGTTTTTCCCCCCCTAGTTTTGAAGGTTTTTCTTTATCCAAACCGTCATTTTTCTAGCAGTTTCGATTGATACAATGTTTTTGGTCCTTGGGAAAGGGGAGGGTCCCCCCCCGCCCTGAACACTCCCGGTCTTTTTACGTTGGGTTTTTTTCGCTCTATTTTTTTGGGCCCGAATTTGTTTTTTCTCGATGAAGATTTAAAATTTCCTCATTTTTCCCAATCTGGAAATTTGGGAAATTTTCTCATCGTTAAACTTCATTTTTTTTCTGCAGCCACTAAAAGTTTTGGGTTGGGTCGCCTGGAGCTTGCAGGTCTGAAAGGGAAGACACTGTCATGCAGATTTCGGGTGTCATCGCAAAAAGCCCGGGTGCTGTGGCTGACATCCTTGTCTATGTCGGAAAAGGATGGGGAAAAAGAGGGACGAGACTGTGCCTTGTGGAACAGACTTTTAAAACCGAGTGCCTCGACTTTACTCTTTGACGACTATTCGTGTTTGTTAGTGAGGAAATTAAAAAATCCATCACCGATTTCCCCCTGTTTTTTCCTTTAGCACCATTTTGTGCGTATTACGCCATGGCACACTTGTCAAGGCTTTTGCAAAGCCCTGTAAATTACATCTGCTTTCTTTTTGTTTTCTAGTTTTTAGGACCTTTCGTAGTGGTCCATAGTTGAGACAAAAGGGAGCGATGTTCAAAAACCCTGTTGCCCTGGTTGGTACTGAGGGTTTTTTCTAGTTTGGGGGTGTCTTGTTTCTTAGGCCCCTTTAAAAGATTTTTATGTTGGGATGTTGTGCTATTGGTCGTTTCTTTGTGTTGCTTTACGCCCCCTTTGTGGGGTGGGGCTATGTCGTTTTTTGTAACTGTGGGACGACCCCCGTGTCCAGCTCCCTCTCCATAGGATGGAAAAGGGTCGTGTAGGGGTTTTCTTGGGTTTGTGAACACAGAGTTCCATGAGTTGGCCCCGGGGCAGAGTGCATGGGGTGTATTTATCGCCTGTTCGAAGTCATTTTTGGGGTCGGATAACACGGTAGGCTTGTGTTAATCAAATTTTGGGCCCCTCTAAAAAAATTCATTTTGATCTTCGACCTCAGTCTGGTTAGCGGCTTGTAAAAACTGGGTCATATTGGGACTTTAGTAGCCACTCATTTCCCTTGTTGTCTCTGGTAGGCCCCTCTGTTTAAGTAGGGGCCCAATACGACGTTGTTCTCGATTTTGATTTGGCAAGGAGAAGAAATATTTTGGGGGTTTCTTTCGATTTTTTTTTTATGGTTTTTAAGTTTTTCCCGCGATTCCGGGGACTCCTAAAGGATTTTTTGTTTAAAGTTCGATGCTTGCTATTTCTTGCAGTGTTCCCTACGCATTTCAGATATATTAAACCTTTTTTAGCCGCTCTGTTTTTTTTCCGCCCCTGTAAAGGGGGGGCCCCTTTGTCTTTTTCTTTTTTAAATCTACCCCCTCCTTTTTCTTAGGGGGAAATTAAACCCTTGTGTTTACATCGAGTGCTACCGGGGTTAAATTTCTGTTCTAGGCAAAAGTTGGGGTCTGTTTTTGTTTTAGTATTTTTTTTCCCAGTTATATGGGTTTTGGGGATTGGTTTTTTTTGGGGCCCACTTTATGTTTTTTTTTAAATTAAAGGGTTAAATTTTGGGGTGATTGCTCCCTCGTGACTAATCTCATTATGTCGGTTGGGGGCTGGGCCCATACATGATAAACCTAAATTTTGTTGGATCTGAGAAATTTGTTTTTGTTTGGGTTTTGATATTTCTTTTTCGGATCATCATTTTTAGTGAAGATGAGGTTAGTGTATTCTCCAGTCTAGTGGTTTCAAATTATTTGCGGGTTTTAAAATTTGGGGAATTTTTGTCAGGTTTTAAAAGCTCGTTTGAGTTTTGAGTTTTCCCCAAGAGCTGCCCCCTGGTGTTTTTAAACTGCCCTAAAATTTATTTTGCAAAATTTTTCCTTTTTTGGGCCCCCAAATTTGAAATCCCCAGGAGAAAGAGTTGGGTGCAGGGGCTGGGGGTTTTTCAGACAGTGGTAAATTTTTTTACGGGGCTTTTCCTGGAATTGCTGGGATGTTGCATCCGGGGCTTGTAGAAAACCACAATGACTGGGTTTTTGGTTCTCGACCTTTACTGCAAAAAAAAACCTTTTCCACTCCCTTCTTTTTGAGGCATTTAGCAGTTCTGGGAAAACAGTGCCCTCTGCAATGAAAGGCCCAAACCCCCCCCTTTTGCCTGTTCACTCTGTCACATTGTTTTTGGTTTAAAAAAACCGGGGGTTTCCTTATTTCGGTTAAGTGACCCTTTATGTGGGTCTCGTGAAAGCCGCGAACATTGCCTTTGCCTCTGAAAAGCAGCCCCGGGATGAAAGGTTTTTTGGTTGTTTGTTGCTGGCTTTGGGACCCTTGTATATTTCCCAAAGAAAAATGTTATGGGAAATGGTGGTATTTTTGGTATGGGGGGGGTTTTTTTTTTCCGGCATTAGTATCTGTTTTTTTTGGTTTGGATTGGAGGCCAGCACTGGGGTTTCCCCACTCCGGGGAATAAATGGATTTGGTGTACGATTTCTCCCATTTCCTGCCATTTTTTTTTCCTTTCCCTTGGCACAAAAAAACCTCTCCCTCTTGAGGGGGGCGTGGAAAACCCGGGTTTTTTTCCCATGGCCTGGATGTTTTGTTTTCTTTTTTTTCCCCTTTGGGAGGGTTTATGCCTGGCAATTTAATTTTATAGCACAGTTTTTCCTGAAACGGAAGGGGTAACATTTGGGGGGGGAAAAAGCTTACAGGAAGGGAGTTTGCTTTTTTCCTGTTGCCCATATGGGCATGCTTTTTCCTGGGGTGGTCATAGTTCCCCACGTCCCATCTTTTTTTCCCCAGATTTCCCATCCCGGGCAGATCCCGAGTGCATAGTAGTGCACAGGTTGGTTTCCGTTTCCCTTGGGTTTCTGTGACTGTATTCCCTGTTGGTGCTTTGTTTCCCTGTCTTACTTCTATCCTCCCTACCCAACAACAATGGGCTCCCACCATTTTTTTTGGTAAATTTCCTCATATTGCTAGTGGAGTCCTCTTGTTTTTCTATTTCCCGCGGTATTTCTAGTTTGCAATATTGGTTTTATTTTTATCTTTGGGCTACACTTGTTTCCCCATAGGCTCCCGTCCCCAGAGGTCATTTTTGTTTCCTTTGGGTTTAATTCCCGACTACCGGACAAAATCTCCAGCTTTTACCATTACTGTTTTCCCAGGACGCATCCCAGTTCCCCCTTACTGTCTCCAGGACAAACTTTTCCAGGTTTACCTTTACTGTTCCCCGGACGCACCTCCAGCTTTTACCATTCTGTTTCCCAAAGGACGGGACCTTTAAACTTCCCCATTACTGTCTCCCAGGACAGCACTTTTTGCCCCCCCTTTTAAGATACCAGGGCATCATCCCAGCCTTACGTTTTGATAATTTGGGCCCGTTCAAGGGCAAATTTCCCTTCAGCCCCGGGCTTTTTATGTTCCAAACTGTTGAGAAAGCTTTCCCGGGTTTTTTATGAAAAACAGCTTTTTTGTTGACCTCTTTTTAATTTCCCTTGTTTATTTTTTGCCAAAAGTTTTTTCTAAATTTGGGGATACCCAAAAAAAACTTCCCTGTTTTAAAAACTGCTTTTAGCTAGGGTTTTTGGATTTCTTTCACAAGGGGGGTGGGCAACCCCAATTTCCCCAGAAATGACAATTTATGGGATGTGGAAAGCCCGTTTGTTTGACTGACCAAAAGACCCACACACAGCTTCATAATGATTTGAATGGTTTATTTTTCTGCCAAATTTTATGCAACCCCTTTAATTTTCTATTTTAACCTGCTAGGTTTGGGGCCCCAACGAAACCCTTTTTAAAAACCGGGCCAGGGTTCGGACCAGTCAAGGGTTCGGACCCGTCAAGGGTTCGGGGCCATTTAAGGGGGGACCAGTCTATCTGATCTGATTTAGTGGGGCATTATTTTGACCTTTTCTGGTCGGTGGGTTTTAGCTAAAAAACATGAAGGATCTACTGGAAATTATCTTTTCCCGAAAATAATATGTTTAAATTTTATTTTATACAAAAGTATTAATTGGTTTTTGAAGAGGCCCCGGGGAAATGTTTGGGACTCCTTTCAATGACGAACGGTCGGGGCCCTCCACCCTTTGTTTTCAAGGGTGTATTAGTTCTCTATTTTTTTTCCGTCTCCCCCACAATTTAAAAGCTATATTATTTACTATTGTTGAAAGGTGCAAATTTTGGAGGAAGGGACGCTTTTTTTGTTTGTAATAATTGCTTTTGTTGTGTTTTTTGCGGGCCGTGGGTAAAATTCAGGTTATATGAAAATTTACAGTTAAAGTCTGGTTTTTTTAAAGGGAAAAAGGAAAAATAATGAAAGTCACTCCACTTCACTAAATTTCCTTTTAAAACTGGTTGTTTTCTTAAATACAACAAAAGTATTTTGTATTCACTGGGGATCACTAGTTAAAAGGGGAGTACACTAGCAGGCCCGGGGAAAATTTTTAAAAAAAAGCTGACCTGTGTGTGGAGGGGGTTTGTGTATGTGGGGTGTGTGTGTGTGTGTATGTGTGTGTGAGGGGGGTGTGTATGTTGGGGTGTGTGTGTGTGTGTGTGGTGTGCGGTGTGGTGTGGCCCCTTGGGTGGTGGTTTTGGTGTGCGTTTTGGGGGGTGCGTGTGGTGTGCGTGTGGTGTGCGTGTGGGGTGGTGTGGTGTGCCGGGGTGGTGTGTGTGTGTGTGGGGTTGGGGTGTGGTGTTTTGTGGGTGTGTTTTGGGGTGTGGTTTCGGGGGTTTTGTGTGGTGTGTGGTGTTGTGGTTTGTGTGTGTGGTGTGGGTGTGCGTGTGTGTGTTTGGTGTGGTGGTTGGGGTGTGTGTGTGGTGGGTGTGTGTGTTGTTTTGGTGTGCGGGGGTGTGTGTGGTGTGCGGTGTGTGTGTGGGGTGTGTGTGCGCGCGCGCGCGGTGTGGTGTGTGTTGTGTGGGGTGTGGTTTTTTGGTGTGTGTGTGGGGGTGTGTGGCGTGCGGTATGTGTACGCGCGCGCGTGTGGTGTGTGTGTGTGGTGTGTGTGTGTTTTGTTTTTATGTGTGTGTGGTTTTTTTTGTGGTGTGTGTATGTGTTTTGTGGTGTTTTGGGTGGTGTGTGTTTGGTGTTGGGGCGTGTGTGTGTGTTATGGGGTGTGTGTGTGGTTGTGTGTGTGTGGTGTGTGTGGTTTTGTTGGTGTGTGTGGTTTTGTGTGTGGTGGGTGTGGTGTTTGTGTGGTTGTGTGTGTGGTGTGTGTTTTGTGTGTGGTGTGGGTGTGTGTGTGTGTGTGGTGGCGGTGTGTGTGTGTTTTGTGTGTTTTGGGGTTTTGGGGGTTGTGTTTGTGTGTTTGGTGTGGTGTTTGTGGGTGGTTTTGTGTTTGTGGGTTTTGTGTGGCGTGTGTGGGTGTTTGTGGGGGAAATGTGGGGATGTTTGGGGTTTTTTTTTTGTTTTGTTTTCTGTTTTTGTGTGTGGTTTTGGGTGTTTGTTTGTGTGTTTTGGTTTGTTTGGGGTGTTGTTTTTTTTTTTTTTTTAAAATTTTTTGGTGTGTGTGTGTTTTGGTGTTTTGTGTGTGTGGTGTGTGTGTGGGTGTGTTTGTGGGTGTTTGTTTTGGGTGTGGTTTGGGGTGTGGGTTTTGCGTGTGTGTGGTTTTGTGGGGTGTGTGTGTGTGTGTGTGTGTGGGGGTGTGGGTGTGTGTGTGTGGGTGTTGTGGGTGTGTGTGGGGGTTTTGGTGTGTGTGTGGGTGGGGGTTTTGGTTTGGGGTGGGTGGGGGTTTTGTGGTGTGGTGGTGGTTTGTGTGCGAGTGTGGTTTCGGGGCGTGTGTTTTGGGGTGTGTTTTTGGGGGGGTGGGGGGTGTGTGTGGGGTGTGTTGGGTGTGGGGGGTGGTGTGGGGGGTGGGTTGGGGGGGTTTTTTGGGGGGGGTGTGTGGTGGGGGTTGTGTGTGTTTGGGGGGGTTTTTTTTGGTGTTGGGGGGTGTGTTGTTTGGGGTGTTTGTGGGGGTGGTTTTTGGGGGGGTGTTGGGGGATTGTTTGTTTTTTTTAGTGTGGGTTTGTGTTGTGTTTGTTGGGGGTGAGTGTGTTGGGGGTTTTTTTTTGGGGGTTTTGTGGGGGGTTTTTTGGGTTGTTTGGGGTTTTTTGGGGTTTGTTTTTTTTGGGGTTTTTTTTTTTTTTGGGGTTGTTTGTGTTGGGGGTTTGGGGGTGTTTTGTGTGTGGGGGTGTGTTGTTTGTGTTGGGGGGGGGTTTTTTTTTTGGGGGGGGTTTTTTTTTTTTTTTTTGGGGGGTTGTTTTGGGGGTTTTTTTTTGTTGGGGGGGGGGTTCTTTTTTTTGTTTGTTTTGGGGGGTGGTGTGGGGGTGTGTGTGGGGGTGTGTGTGGTTTTGTTTTGTGGGGGTGTTGGTTTTTGTGGGGTGTTTTTTTTTGGGTGGTGTGGGGTGTGGGTGTGGGGTGGTGTGGTGGGGTGTGGGGTGTGTGTTGTGTGTGGGGTTTTGTGTGTGGGGTGTGTGTGTGGGGTGTGTGGGGGTGGGTGTGTTGTGGTGGGGGTGTGTGTGGGTGGTTTTTTTGGGTGTGTGTGTGGGTGTGTGTGTGTGTTTGTTTTGTGTTTGTTGTTTGGGGGTTTTGGTTGTGGGGTTGGTGGTTGGGTTTTTGGGGGGTTGGGTTTTGGGGAGGTTTTTTTGGGGGGGGTTGGGGTTGTTGTCCCCCAAAGTTTTTTCCTTGTTTTTGGTGGTACTCCCTAAATTGTATTTACCCTTTTTTTTCAGGGGTTTGGTCCAACTCCCGGCCCCGTCTTTGTCCACCCGGGCAATTTCCCCGAGGGGAGCTTTATTCCCCCTATCTTAAAAAACTATGTTAGGTTGTTTTCCCTAACCTTCCCAAATACCACTTACCCGGGGGTATCTTGGTTTTAAAAAACTTTAAAATTTTTGTTTTTTTTCTTCTTTTGGGCTTTTAATTTCCAAATTTTTCCCCTTGGGTTTTTGTTTTTCCAAAAATTTGGAAATCCCGTTTTTTGTACCGCCCCAATTCCCCCGTATTTTGGGGATGTCGTTAAATTCTTTTTTCCCCCCAAAACTTTTTCCTTTTGGGAGGTTTTTATTTCCTTAACCTTCTCCTCTGGGCCTTCCCCCCTTAGCTTTGGGGGTTGGGGGGTTGCCCAAACCTTTGCACATTCTCTAGTTTCTTTACTTGCTTGGCTAGGTGTGGGTTCCAAACTGGTGCCGCATACTCCATTATGGGCCTAACGTACACGGTGTACAGGGTCCTGAATGATTCCTTATTAAGATGTTGGAATGCTGTTCTGAGGTTTGCTAGGCGCCCATATGCTGAGGCGTTATTTGGTTGATGTGCGCTTCAGGAGATGTGCCTGGTGTTATACTCACCCCAAGATCTTTTTCCTTGAGTTAGGTTTGTAGTCTCTGGCCTCCTAGACTGTACTCCGTCTGCGGTCTTCTTTGCTCTTCCCCAATCTTCATGACTTTGCACTTGGTGGGATTGAACTCCAGGAGCCAATTGCTGGACCAGGTCTGCAGGCTGTCCAGATCCCTTTGTAGTTCTTCATGGTCTTCGATCGAGTGAATTCTTATCATCAACTTCACGTCATCTGCAAACAGGTACACCTCAGAGTCTATTCCTTCCGCCATGTCGTTCACATATACCAGAAACAGCACTGGTCCTAGGACTGACCCCTGTGGGATCCCGCTGGTCACAGGTGCCCACTCTGACACCTTGCCACGTACCATGACTCGCTGCTGTCTTCCTGACAAGTATTCCCTGATCCATTGTAGTGCCTTCCCTGTTATTCCTGCTTGGTCCTCCAGTTTTTGCACTAATCTCTTGTGTGGAACTGTGTCAAACTCCTTCTTGCAGTCCAAGAATATGCAATCCACCCACCCCGCTCTCTCTTGTCTTACTGCTGTCACGATGTCATAGGACTCCAGTAGGTTTGTGATACAGGATTTCCTGTCCCTGAAACCATGTTGGCTGCTGTTGATGAGATCATTCCTTTCTAGGTGTTCCACCACTCTTCTCCTGATAATCTTCTCCTTGATTTTGCATACTATACATGTCAGTGACACTGGTCTGTAGTTTAGTGCTTCATGTCTGTCTCCTTTTCTAAAGATTGGAACTACATTTGCCGTCTTCCATGCCTCAGGCAATCTCCCTGTTTCGATAGATGTATTGAATATTGTTGTTAGGGGTACACACAGTGCCTCTGCTCCCTCTCTCAGGACCCATGGGGAGATGTTATCTGGCCCCATTACCTTTGAGGTATCTAGCTCACTCAGAAGCATCTTCACCTCTTCCTCGGTTGTGTGCACTGTGTCCTGCACTTGGTGGTGTGCCCCACCTCTCCGTCTTTCTGGAGTCCCTTCCGTCTCCTCTGTGAACACTTCTTTGAATCTCTTGAGTTCCTCACAAACTTCACGGTCATTTCTTGTTGTCTCTCCTCCTTCCTTCCTTAGCCTGATTACCTGGTCCTTGACTGTTGTTTTCCTCCTGATGTGGCTGTATAACAGTTTCGGGTCAGATTTGGCTTTCGCTGCTATGTCGTTTTCATATTGTCTTTGGGCCTCCCTTATCTGTGTATATTCATTTCTGGCTCTACGACTGCTCACCTTATTCTCCTGGGTCCTTTGCCTTCTATATTTCTTCCATTCCCTAGCACACTTGGTTTTTGCCTCCCTGCACCTTCGGGTGAACCATGGGCTCATTCTGGCTTTTTCATTATTCCTGTTACCCTTGGGTACAAACCTCTCCTCAGCCTCCTTGCATATTGTTGCTACATATTCCATCATCTCATTAACTGGCTTCCCTGCCAGTTCTCTGTCCAACTGAACCCCGTTCAGGAAGTTCCTAATTCCCGTGTAGTCCCCTTTCTTGTAGTTTGGCTTCATTCGTCCTGGCCTTCCTGCTTCTCCCTCCACTTGTAGCTCTACTGTGTATTCGAAGCTTAAAACCACATGATCGTTGGCCCCAAGGGGTCTTTCATATGTGATGTCCTCGATATCTGCACTACTCAAGGTGAATACTAAGTCCAGTCTTGCTGGTTCATCCTCTCCTCTCTCTTGTAGTGTCCCTTGCGTGTTGGCACATGAAGTTTTCCAGTACCACCTCCATCATCTTAGCCCTCCATGTATCTTGGCCCCCATGTGGCTCCAAGTTCTCCCAATGGATCTCCTTGTGGTTAGTCACCCATGATCAGGAGCTTTGCCCTGCATTCATGAGCTCTTATGGCCACTGCAGCCAGTGTCAACCATCGCTCATTTGCTCTCGTCGTACTCTTGCCTTGGCCTGCTGTTCTGTGGTGGGTTATACATCACTGTGTACTCACCTATTTGTACTCACCTATTTGTGGTTGCAGGGGTCGAGTCCTAGCTCCTGGCCCCGCCTCTTCACCGGTTGCTACTAGACCCTCTCTCTCCCCGCTCCATGAGCTTTATCAAACCTCGTCTTAAAACTGTGTATGGTTCCTGCCTCCACTGTGTGTGCGTGTGTGTGTGTGTGTGTGTGGTGTGTGTGGTGTGTGTGTGTGTGTGTGTGTGTGTGTGGTGTGTGTGGGTGTGTGTGCGCGCGTGCGCGTGTGTGTGTGTGTGTGTGTGTGTGTGTGTGTGTGTGTGTGTGTGTGTGTCGTGTGTGTGTGGCGTGTGTGTGTGGCGTGTGTGTGTGGCGTGTGTGTGTGTGGTGTGTGTGTGTGGTGTGTGTGTGTGGTGTGTGTGTGGTGTGTGTGGTGTGTGTGTGGTGTGTGTGTGGTGTGTGTGTGGTGTGTGTGTGGTGTGTGTGGTGTGTGTGTGGTGTGTGTGTGTGGTGTGTGTGTGGTGTGTGTGTGTGGTGTGTGTGTGTGGTGTGTGTGTGGTGTGTGTGTGTGTGGTGTGTGTGTGTGGTGTGTGTGGTGTGTGTGTGTGTGGTGTGTGTGTGGTGTGTGTGGTGTGTGTGTGTGTATGTGTGTGTACTCACCTAATTGAGGTTGCGGGGGTCGAGTCCGAGCTCCTGGCCCCTGTGTGTGTGTGTGTGTGTGTGTGTGTGTGTGGTGTTATGTGTGTGTGTGTGGTTGTGTGGGGTGCGTGTGGTGTGTGTGGGGTGTGTGTGGGGTATGTGTGTGGTGTGTGTGTGGTTGTGTGTGGGGGGTGTGTGTGTGGTGTGTGTGTGTCTCAGTTGTTTCACCTAGTTGAGGTTGCAGGGTCGAGTCCAAGCTCTGGCCGTCTTTTCACTGATCGCTACAAAGGTCACTCTCCCGGAACCACGAGCTTTATCATACTCTGATTAAAGCATGTATGGATCCTGCCTCCATACATCGTTTCCCAAACTATTCCACTTCCCTGATACTCTGTGGTGAAAAAATACTTCCAAACATCCCTGTGATTCATCTGTGTCTTCAACTCCAATGTGGTGGGGGGGGGTGTATGTGTGTAAATGTGTGTGTGTGTGGGGTGTGTGGGGTGTGTGTGTGGGGTGTGTGTGTGTGTGTGTGTGTGTGTGTGTGTGTGTGTGTGCGCGCGCGCGCTTCACCCCCCCCTTTCCCATCCAGTTGCTCTTACCAGTGTTTCCAAGGGTTGAGTCACAGCCCCTGGCCCCGCATCTTAACCATATCGACCACTTTCGCTAATTTTCGGACAACAGTTTCCAGTCATACCTACTCTTGCAGCTGTCCCATAGCAGTTACCTCTAGTCGGCTCCACTCACCATTGATGCTGATAAAGTATTTCCTAACGTCCCTCTCTCTCATATCCCCAGTGTCTCCCTTTCCTCGTATAAAAAAACAGCAAGTTCATGACCATTTTATTTATTCTTCTGAGTATTTTGTTTGTTTATGATCATATCTCTCTTTGATCCTCTTCATTTTAAATACAAGATTACAGGATGGAGGAGAGGATACGGTGGAGGATAGAGAGAGAAGGACGGAGGATAGAGAGAAGGACGGAGGATAGATAGAAGGGGCGGAGGATAGAGAGAAGGACGGAGGATTTGAGAGAAGGACGGAGGATAGAGAGAAGGACGGAGGATAGAGGGGAAGGACGGAGGATAGTAGAAGGACGGAGGATAGAGAGAAGGACGGAGGATAGAGAGGAGGACGGAGGATAGAGAGAAGGACGGGGGGGGGATAGAGAGAAGGACGGAGGATAGAGAGAAGGACGGAGGATAGAGAGAAGGACGGAGGATAGAGAGAAGGACGGAGGATAGATAGAAGGACGAAGGATAGAGAGAAGGACGGGGATAGAGAGAAGGACGGAGGATAGAGAGGACGGACGGATGGGAAGGATGGTGGTAAGAAAAGAAGATCGTGGGAAGGATGGGGATGAAAAGTAGGATGGATAATGATGGAGGATGGAGGGAAGGATGAAGGAAAGGATGGAGGAGGGAAGGAAGGATGATAGATGGAGGGAAGGATGAAGGAAAGGATGGAGGAGGGAAGGAAGGATGATAGATGGAGGGAAGGATGAGATTATCGGTTGGTAACAAACAGTGGTGGGAGGCTAATCTCCTTCAGTCAACCAAAATGAAATCAACCCTCAAACTACCATTAACCCCAACCACAATAACCAACCAATAACGACAATAACCAACCCAACCACAATAACCAATCAATAACGACAATAACCAACCAGCAACCACAATAACGACAATAACCAACCAGCAACCACAGTAACCAATCAATAACCACCAATAACCAACCCAAAACAACAACAACTAACAAAATCAAAACCAAGCAACTATTTCGCAATCTACCCCACCACCACCACCCCCCCCACCCCATCACCAACCACATCCCCCTCACCACCCACCACCACCAACAACCACCACCCACCACACCACCACCCACCACCATCAAACCCCCCCATCACCCCCCACCATCACCACCTCACACCACCCACCCCCAAACCCCCCACCATCACCACCCCCCCACCACCACCACCACCACCCACCCCCCACCTCCACCTCACCACCACATCCCCACACCCACCCACCACCACCCACCACCCACCCACCCCCACCCCACCCCTCCCACCCACCCCACCACCATCACCCACCACCACCCCATCACCCCCCACCACCACCTCACCACCCCTCACCACCCCCACCACCATCACCACCACCACACCAATCACCCACCACACACCACCATCCCACCACTCACCACCACCACCATCACACCACCACCACCACACACACCACCATCACACCACCATCACCACCAATCACCACCACCTCAACACCACCACCATCACCACCACTCCACACCACCACATCACCATCACCACCACATCACACCACCACCACCATCACCACCAACATCACCACATCACCACCACCATCCCATCACCACCACACCATCACAACCCACCACCATCACCATCACCACCACACCATCATCACCACCACACCACCATCCACCACCATCCACCCACCACCATCACCATCACTCCACACCATCACCACCATCACAATCACCACCACACCACCATCACCACTCACCCATCACATCATCACCACTTACCATCACACCACCACCACACCACACCACATCACCACACACCATCACCTCACCACCACCATCACCACCACACACCACCCCATCACTCACCACCATCACCCACCACACCATCACCACACCATCACACCACACACACCATCACCACCATCACCACCACCACCATCACCACCACCATCACCACCACCACCATCACCATCACCACATCACCACCATCACCACCATCACCTCACCACACCTCACCACCATCACCACCATCACCACCATCACCATCACCACCATCACCACCACCATCACCACCACCACCACCACTACCCACCATCAACCACCACCATCACCACACCACCATCCATCACCATCACCACCACATCACCACCACTCACCACCACCATCACCACCACCATCACCACCATCACACCACCACCACCACCCACTCTCACCTCCACCATACCATCACCCACCATCACCACCATCCCACCACATCACCACCATCACCATCACCACCATCACCACCATCACCATCACCACACCATCAGCCCATCACCACCACCACCATCACCACCATCACCATCACCACCACACACCACACACACCATCACCACCACCACACCACCAACACCACCACCACCACCACCACCATCACCACCACCATCACCACCACCACCACCACCATCACCACCACCACCATCACCACCATCACCACCATCACCACCACCATCACTTTTACAAAAAACGCGATTCTAAAAGCTTAGAGATCTCCAGTGAATACTAGAAAGGACTGCCCTTCTAGCATCCAGCCTGTTACTGGGTTTTCGTAACAAGTAGTCAGTATCCTTGTCCAATTATCCATTATAATTCAGTATGGTTCAATAGTGCTTTAGGATTACAACTGGTAGGCTACTAACTAGAGAAGTTAAAATTTAATAAATTTATTAAGTCTATAAGTTGTCTAGAGGTATATTATCAAAGTAAATTAAATCACATCAATCAAAATAAAATCAATCTCTCGAGTTCAATATTATTGTGCTGAAAGCACATATCACATTTATAATTCTTAAGTACCGTCAGGTACATTAACATTTAATAAGATATTACAAATATGTACAAGTAAGTGTGTGTAAGCGTGTAAGTGCTCTTAAGTAGTTAGCTATGTCTCAAGACTCGAATAAGACTTAAACAAGTGACTGACAAAGTCCTCAAATAAACTAACATCTTGACCGACTGGCAACCCGAACAGTCAGCTTGAACAACAAAGAATGCTAAGCCCAATAGCAATACAATATCAAGCGACTGCAACACAGAATCAGGAACTGGGAAATAATATAACGACACTAAGTAGGGACCATCAGCAGATCCTCCACTAAAGTTACAAAACTCCCATATTACTGAATCTAGGTTCAGCATAGGAAACACTGTGACTGTGACAATACACAGGAACCAGTACAAAATTAGGTCAGAAGCTATAGCTCGGGACCTGAGATGTTCAGAGTGTCTATGTGACACACAACCTCACTACAACGTCGAAAATCACAAAGTCTATACAATGTTCTGTGAACAAAGTTCTACAGAACTAACAAGAATAATGAGACAGACAATCTGTCCAACCACCAAGCGAGTCTCCAGCAGACTGACAATTTCACGAGAGGTGAGGACACCCCCCCTCGATCACGTGATAGCTACGTGGACAACTGCAGCTCAGAAGCCGGCAGTATAACGAGCGACAAGCGATAATTACAGTAGTTTGACAATCAAGACTAACTGAGCACATTTTATATACATCCTAACAACATAAGCTAAATAACAATATAACAGTCAAATAATAATATAAAGTCATACATTTACGATTTAGCTATTATCGCAAATATAAGCAATATAAAATTAAATGAAAAGGTAATATACATTACATATATATATACATAATCATCATTGTAACCCATTCAGGGGTTGCAACAATCACCACCATCACCACCATCACCACCATCACCATCACCACCATCACCACCACCACCACCACCACCATCACCACCACCACCATCTACACCATCACCATCATCACCACCACCATCACCACCACCACCATCACCACTATCAGCCATCACAACCACCACTACTATCAGCCGTCACAACCACCACCACTACTATCAGCCATCACAACCACCACCACTACTATCAGCCGTCACAACCACCACCACTACTATCAGCCGTCACAACCACTACTATCAGCCGTCACAACCACCACCACTACTATCAGCCATCACAACCACCACCACTACTATCAGCCGTCACAACCACCACCACTACTATCAGCCGTCACAACCACCACCACTACTATCAGCCGTCACAACCACCACCACTACTATCAGCCGTCACAACCACCACCACTACTATCAGCCGTCACAACCACCACCACTATCAGCCGTCACAACCACCACCACTACTATCAGCCGTCACAACCACCACCACTATCAGCCGTCACAACAACCACCACTACTATCAGCCGTAACAACCACCACCACTACTATCAGCCGTAACAACCACCACCACTACTATCAGCCGTCACAACCACCACCACTACTATCAGCCGTCACAACCACCACCACTACTATCAGCCGTCACAACCACCACCACAACTATCAGCCGTCACAGCCACCACCACTACTATCAGCCATCACAACCACTACCACTACTATCAGCCGTCACAACCACCACCACTACTATCAGCCGTCACAACCACCACTACTATCAGCCGTCTCAACCACAACCACTACTATCAGCCTTCACAACCACCACTACCAACAGTTGTCACAACCACCACTACTATCAGCCGTCACAACCACCACCACCACTACTATCAGCCATCACAACCACCACCACTACTATCAGCCGTCACAACCACCACCACTACTATCAGCCGTCACAACCACCACTACTATCAGCCGTCACAACCACCACCACTACTATCAGCCGTCACAACCACCACCACCACTATCAGCCATCAAAACCACCACCACTACTATCAGCCGTCACAACCACCACCACTACTATCAGCCGTCACAACCACCACTACTATCAGCCGTCACAACCACCACTACTATCAGTCGTCACAACCACCACTACTATCAGCCATCACAAACACCACCACTACTGTCAGCTTTCACAACCACCACTACTATCAGCCATCACAAACCACCACCACTACTATCAGCCGTCAGAACCACCACTACTATCAGCCGTCACAACCACCACCACTACTATCAGCCGTCACAACCACCACTACTATCAGCCGTCACAACCACCACCACTACTATCAGCCGTCACAACCACCACTACTATCAGCCTTCACAATTACCACCACTACTATCAGCCGTCACAACCACCACCACTACTATCAGCCGTCACAACCACCACCACTACTATCAGCCGTCACAACCACCACCACTACTATCAGCCGTCACAACCACCACTACTACTATCAGCCGTCACAACCACCACTACTATCAGCCGTCACAACCACCACCACTACTATCAGCCGTCACAACCACCACCACTACTATCAGCCGTCACAACACCACTACTACTATCAGCCGTCACAACCACCACTACTATCAGCCGTCACAACCACCACCACTACTATCAGCCGTCACAACCACCACCACTACTATCAGCCGTCACAACCACCACTACTACTATCAGCCGTCACAACCACCACTACTATCAGCCGTCACAACCACCACCACCCGTCACTTCCCAACACAATGATGTTTACAATAAGCTTATCAGCTTCACAAGTGATAAGAAATAAGCAGGTTATCTCCCGAGTGTATTAACAAGTACACTCCAGGAGTTTACACCTCCATACCTTGAGAGGATTGTCCTCAGAAAGGTCACCTTCCTCTGATATATATCTTGCTGTAAATTGTATACATCAACAGTAGAATTTCTTCTGTTGACCATTTTTTGGGTCTGGCTTCTTTTTTGGTCATGTGTTTTTGTGCTACCGTCCGAAGAATGGATACAAGGTGCACGATAAACTAGCCACTACCATCCACAGGATGGATACAAGGTGCACGATAAACTAGCCACTACCATCCACAGGATGGATACAAGGTGCACGATAAACTAGCCACTACCATCCACAGATGGATACAAGGTGCACAAAAACTAGCCACTACCATCCACAGGATGGATACAAGGTGCACGATAAACTAGCCACTACCATCCACAGGATGGATACAAGGTGCACGATAAACTAGCCACTACCATCCACAGGATGGATACAAGGTGCACGATAAACTAGCCACTACCATCCACAGGATGGATACAAGGTGCACGATAAACTAGCCACTACCATCCACAGGATGGATACAAGGTGCACGATAAAACTAGCCACTACCATCCACAGGATGGATACAAGGTGCACGATAAACTAGCCACTACCATCCACAGGATGGATACAAGGTGCACGATAAACTAGCCACTACCATCCACAGGATGGATACAAGGTGCACGATAAACTAGCCACTACCATCCACAGGATGGATACAAGGTGCACGATAAACTAGCCACTACCATCCACAGGATGGATACAAGGTGCACGATAAATTAGCCACTACCATCCACAGGCTGGATACAAGGTGCACGATAAACTAGCCACTACCATCCACAGGCTGGATACAAGGTGCACGATAAACTAGCCACTACCATCCACAGGATGGATACAAGGTGCACGGTAAACTAGCCACTACCATCCACAGGATGGATACAAGGTGCACGATAAACTAGCCACTACCATCCACGATGGATACAAGGTGCACAATAAACTAGCCACTACCATCCACGATGGATACAAGGTGCACAATAAACTAGCCACTACCATCCACGATGGATACAAGGTGCACAATAAACTAGCCACTACCATCCACGATGGATACAAGGTGCACAATAAACTAGCCACTACCATCCACGATGGATACAAGGTGCACAATAAACTAGCCACTGCCATCCACGATGGATACAAGGTGCACAATAAACTAGCCACTACCATCCACGATGGATACAAGGTGCACAATAAACTAGCCACTACCATCCACGATGGATACGAGGTGCACAATAAACTAGCCACTGCCATCCACAGGATGGATACAAGGTGCACGATAAACTAGCCACTTCGGCAGTATAATTTAATATCTCCAATATGCAAAGGGGAAAGTGCCAAGGTTCCCCAGTCATCCATGATGACCTCTGTTCTCACTATACCAGCCACCTAGTTACCAAAATAAGTACCAACGAACTCTACTAGCTTCTAGCTGGGTTACCTGTATTATACCTGGGGGGGCGTGTGGTTTCGGGGGTCAACGACCCCGCGGCCAGGTCCATAACCGAGTTGTAGAAAATATCTATAGAACCTTTCCCCTTTTCAGTTTCATAATTGAAAGAAATGGTGCCCACGGGCGGTGCACCAACAGCCTGATCGATCAGGCCAGCAACCTGAAGGCCTGGGACGGGCCGCGGGGGGCGCTGACCCCTGGAAGACTATAGATAACCTACGGGTTGATAAAGAAGACTTTTGCAATACTTTGGTTTCTTAACTCTGGAAACGTATCGCCAGCCAGTAACTTCTTCAGTCCAGTACAGAGAAACGATGGAAAATAAGCGGAGTGTGAGGTAGTCAGTCCCTCAGTCTGGAGTTGATGCGTTCAGTCATCAATGTCGAAGAAAATACTTTGTTCAAGACTGATGGACTCAACACATCAATTCCAAGCTGAGGGACTGATTACCTCAAACTTCGCTTATTTTTCCACCGTTCTTCGTATTGGACTGATGAAGCCGCTGGCTGGTGAATCGTTTCCTCAATAAAGACTCCCAAATCTTGCACCAGTTTATCATTCTTCTGTTTATGTATCGTTCCAGTCACGGTATTTTGTCTTTATGTTCTTAAGTATTGTGATCAGTTAAACTGTAGTATTGTGATCAGTTAAACTGTAGTCTTGTGATCAGTTAAACTGTAGTATTGTGATCAGTTAAACTGTAGTATTGTGATCAGTTAAACTGTAGTCTTGTGATCAGTTAAACTGTAGTCTTGTGATCAGTTAAACTGTAGTATTGTGATCAGTTAAACTGTAGTCTTGTGATCAGTTAAACTGTAGTATTGTGATCAGTTAAACTGTAGTATTGTGATCAGTTAAACTGTAGTCTTGTGATCAGTTAAACTGTAGTATTGTGATCAGTTAAACTGTAGTCTTGTGATCAGTTAAACTGTAGTCTTGTGATCAGTTAAACTGCAGTATTGTGATCATTTAAACTGTAGTGATGTCTAACTTCTTTACTTTGTACTTGAGAACCCAAAAATATTTAATTTGGCCTCAGAATTTACAAAATTTATGTATATATTAAAAGGTAAATGTGATGATTCTGTTCTTCGTGCACCTTTGGGAAGATGCTGGACACATGTAGGTTGGAATGGGCGGATTTGCGAAGAATATGCCAGTAGACCTTCTGCAGTGTTTCTCCATTTTTATGCATGCACCAGATTGGTATAAATCTTACCTGGAGGGTATTCCGGGGGTCAACGCCCCCGCGGCGCGGTCCATGACCAGGCCTCGCCATGACCTTGGGTATAGGTACCAACCAACTGGCTTAGAAGCGAAAAGTGATCAAGATCCCAGGACCGAAACGTTTTTAATGAATACGTCGTAATGTTGACTCACGAGTTTTTCTAAACCCGGACCAAGTTACTTTCCCATGGTGACAGCAACGTCCAATAAACAGCGTAATAAGAACCTGCTGTCTAATACGCTCATACATTCTCGTTGGATTTTTTAGATGCTGTCGAATAAACAGTTTAGTGCAATATTGATAGCTTGTTAGACTAGCCCAGTAAACATTAAGGCTAATGCCCTGGCACTATCACTGCAACTGTTACCCTGGCACACTATCATTGCAACTATTACCCTGGCCCACTATCACTGCAACTGTTACCCTGGCCCACTATCACTGCAACTGTTACCCTGGCCCACTATCACTGCAACTGTTACCCTGGCCCACTATCACTGCAACTGTTACCCTGGCCCACTATCACTGCAACTGTTACCCTGGCCCACTATCACTGCAACTGTTACCCTGGCCCACTATCACTGCAACTGTTACCCTCGCCCACTATCACTGCAACTGTTACCCTGGCCCACTATCACTGCAACTGTTACCCTGGCCCACTATCACTGCAACTGTTACCCTGGCCCACTATCACTGCAACTGTTACCCTGGCCCACTATCACTGCAACTGTTACCCTGGCCCACTATCACTGCAACTGTTACCCTCGCCCACTATCACTGCAACTGTTACCCTGGCCCACTATCACTGCAACTGTTACCCTGGCCCACTATCACTGCAACTGTTACCCTGGCCCACTATCACTGCAACTGTTGCCTTGGCACTATCACTGTAACTGTTACCCTGGCCCACCATCACTGCAACTGTTACCCTGGCACACTATCACTGCAACTGTTACCCTGGCCCACTATCACTGCAACTGTTACCCTGGCCCACTATCACTGCAACTGTTACCCTGGCCCACTATCACTGCAGCTGTTTCCCTGGCACTATCACTGTAACTGTTACCCTGGCCCACTATCACTTCAACTGATACCCTGGCACTATCACTGTAACTGTTACCCTGGCCCACTATCACTGCAACTGTTACCCTGGCCCACTATCACTGCAACTGTTACCCTGGCCCACTATCACTGCAACTGTTACCCTGGCCCACTATCACTGCAACTGTTACCCTGGCCCACTATCACTGCAACTGTTACCCTGGCCCACTATCACTGCAACTGTTACCCTGGCACACTATCACTGCAACTGTTACCCTGGCACACTATCACTGCAACTGTTACCCTGGCACACTATCACTGCAACTGTTACCCTGGCCCACTATCACTGCAACTGTTACCCTGGCACACTATCACTGCAACTGTTACCCTGGCACACTATCACTGCAACTGTTACCCTGGCACACTATCACTGCAACTGTTACCCTGGCCCACTATCACTGCAACTGTTACCCTCGCCCACTATCACTGCAACTGTTACCCTGGCCCACTATCACTGCAACTGTTACCCTGGCCCACTATCACTGCAACTGTTACCCTGGCCCACTATCACTGCAACTGTTACCCTGGCCCACTATCACTGCAACTGTTACCCTGGCCCACTATCACTGCAACTGTTACCCTGGCCCACTATCACTGCAACTGTTACCCTGGCCCACTATCACTGCAACTGTTACCCTGGCCCACTATCACTGCAACTGTTACCCTGGCCCACTATCACTGCAACTGTTACCCTGGCACTATCACTGTAACTGTTACCCTGGCACTATCACTGCAACTGTTACCCTGGCACACTATCACTGCAACTGTTACCCTGGCACACTATCACTGCAACTGTTACCCTGGCACACTATCACTGCAACTGTTACCCTGGCACACTATCACTGCAACTGTTACCCTGGCCCACTATCACTGCAACTGTTACCCTGGCACACTATCACTGCAACTGTTACCCTGGCCCACTATCACTGCAACTGTTACCCTGGCACACTATCACTGCAACTGTTACCCTGGCACACTATCACTGCAACTGTTACCCTGGCACACTATCACTGCAACTGTTACCCTGGCCCACTATCACTGCAACTGTTACCCTGGCCCACTATCACTGCAACTGTTACCCTGGCCCACTATCACTGCAACTGTTACCCTGGCCCACTATCACTGCAACTGTTACCCTCGCCCACTATCACTGCAACTGTTACCCTGGCCCACTATCACTGCAACTGTTACCCTGGCCCACTATCACTGCAACTGTTACCCTGGCCCACTATCACTGCAACTGTTACCCTGGCCCACTATCACTGCAACTGTTACCCTGGCCCACTATCACTGCAACTGTTACCCTGGCCCACTATCACTGCAACTGTTACCCTGGCCCACTATCACTGCAACTGTTACCCTGGCCCACTATCACTGCAACTGTTACCCTGGCCCACTATCACTGCAACTGTTACCCTGGCCCACTATCACTGCAACTGTTACCCTGGCCCACTATCACTGCAACTGTTACCCTGGCCCACTATCACTGCAACAGTTACCCTGGCCCACTATCACTGCAACTGTTACCCTGGCCCACTATCACTGCAACTGTTACCCTGGCACACTATCACTGCAACTGTTACCCTGGCCCACTATCACTGCAACTGTTGAGAATCAGTGATGTTCTTTGCGATAGATAGTGTTATCGCGAACCCGAGACTTGATGAACGGAAACTGTTGGAGGAAGGAGAAGGCAAGAGGAGGAGGTGGTAAGGAGGAAGCAGGAACCAGGAGAGACTAGGGTGAGGGAGGTGTAAGATAGGAGTTAGAGGGATATAAGGAGTTGGAATGGAGTAAGTGGAGGAAGAGGAAGGATGGGAGTTACAAGTCCACTTTTATGCTTCCTGTTTTAATCAGTGGAGTGGAAGGGAGGGTGGTGTGGAAGGGAGGGTGGAATGGAAGGGAGGTGGAATAGAAGGGAGGGTGGAGTGGGAGGTGGAATAGAAGGGATGGTTGAGTTTTGATAACGGAGGTCCGGTAACAATGGAGGAGGGAGTACAGATAATGGGCTCAGAGAAGCTTCGTAGCAACCCTCCCTTTTCCCTTCCTTCCTCCCTCTCTTTCTTCCTTCCTTCCTTCCTTCGTTTCCTCTCTCATTCCTCTCATTTCTATGTCCTTCTCATTCTCCCTACTCCTCCTCGCCCTTTTCTCTTTCCTTCCTCCACCCTCCGTCTCTAAGTTCCATTCCTCCCTCCCCTCCATTCCTCTCTCCCTCTCTCTTCCTCCCCTCCTCTCTCCATTCTTCTTTTCCATCCCCTCTTCCTCCCTTGATGTATTAAATTTTATTTCTAAAAATATGAAAACAAATTTTTCTCTCTCTCTCTCTCTCTCTCTCTCTCTCTCTCTCTCTCTCTCTCTCTCTCTCTCTCTCTCTCTCTCTCTCTCTCTCTCTCTCTCTCTCTCTCTCTCTCTCTCTCCCTCCCTCTCCCTCTCTCCCTCATACACACAAAGAGTTATCTCCATTTTTTACTCTCTTATTCGAGTTACAGCGGCAGGGATTGTGAGGTTTTTAAAGCGAGGCTTGTGTGGTATTGTCAGGGTTCAGCTTTCTATACACACACAGGCACTGTGACTAGACCCCTGCAACCATAAATAGGTGAGTACACACACACACACACACACACACACACACACACACACACACACACACACACACACACACACACACACACAGCAAACCTCCTCACTAGAGGAAGACCACAGGGTAAGCACAGTGTCGAGTATATTACCAGAGGTTCCGACCGACCGGAATGGACAGATGTGAGAATTATGGTAGCATGACATGTAGAAGTCGTAAACCTATACGTCACTCTTTTAACCTATTAATTCCTGTCATGATTACCTCTTTTTTAATCAATCTACTTTATTACCTCAAGTTTCGTTATTCACAAACTGATATTCCTAACGTGTATTATTCATAGACTTCACAAATAAATCTGCTGTACGGAATGTAGCCTAGGCTAGGCTTATCAATTCCCTTGTTACTCATTATCTCAACCAAGGGTAATTTCTATATTTAAGTACATATATTTTTTTTATTTTTCTAATGTATAGTGTATTTTTTTCGGTCGTATGTGCGGATGGACGTAAGTCGCATACGTCGAAAGTCGGGGAGGATCCGTACACGTTTAACGAATGTAAGATTAAGCTATAGGAATCTCCACAGTTTTCCACGACATTTTTCACAACATATATCTAGGTCAGTTTGGAGTGTGTAGCTGCGACTTAGAACCCACATCTCATAAAACTTATGAAGGGATTAGATTAGATTTTTGACGCCGAAGTGGCTAGTTTATTGTGTATATCCATTCTGTGAGGGGTAGCGCAAGATATGGATGCACCAAAAGCTTAGGAACTAGGCCCACAAAAGGGTTTCCAGAGTACATCCGGATTTAGATCTACAGTTCACTAATCTGTTGCAAGCAAATTTAGGAAATTTACTTAAGTCTGGTATCTTGTTTTCATTAATAAGAAATCATGACATATCGCATAGTTTATTATACTCTTTATATTCTTCAGTAAGTGGACAATTAAGCACAGTGTTCATGATAGTGACCAGAGGGTTAACCAGTACTTGCATTTTTGATCATGTGTGTGTGTGCCAAATTGCCATCTATTCACATTACAACTTTGGTTTATCTGTGTCAGCATTAGGAGAGAAGCAAATAATGAAGCTGAATGTTACACATATCAAGAAACTGGAGACAATGCAGAGATTTACAAGATTAGTCCCAGAGGTAAGGGAAAGGACCCATTAGGAGAAACTAGCGGAATTGAACCTGACGATATTAGAAGACCCATTGAAGACATGATAATATAAAATATTCAAGATGACTTAATAGGGTGAACAAGGATAGACTGCTCGAGAGGCGGGGAACGGGTACACGAGGGCATAGCTAGAAATTAAAGCCACATGAGTCACAGGGATGCCAGGACCTGTTTCTTCACCCTGATGCAGTTCAAGAAGTGGAATGACCCCTGACAGTGTAGTGGAGGCAGACACTATACATAGTTTCAAGACTAGACATGACAGACGCAACGAGGTTATTATTATATTTAGAGGAAAGCCCTAAACCTGTAGGAAGGGGTCAAATAACGCCTGGGGAATGGGAAGCAATCGGATTCGATGCAAGTGGAGGACAATTCCAATTCCTGGAGTTAAGCACTCCACACCAGTGTCAAGGAACCTGCCTTGACGGGTCCGCGAGGCTAGACGATATATTTTTCGACCCTGGAAGAACAACTAGAAGGAACTCAGAGATAAGGACCCACTATGGGTGAGGGGGAAGTGGAGATAGTTGAAGAATAACTGCGGAAGAGGAAATTACAGAAAGAAGAAAAGTGCTGGAATTAAACCCAGCAGCATTTCAACTCAACACGGGAATACGGTCGTGAGGGTTTCCAGGTAGCGTACAAGTGTCGTCACTGACTCCTGAAACAAGAGCACTGTTAAGGTTTACTCAGCCCTGTAACAACTTCAATAAGTATTATCAAGGCTGGCTCCTCCTCAGGAAAATTAGTGAATAGAAAAAGAATAATAAGTCAAATATAAACACTATTATTTAGAAATGAAAATATAAAACAATATGAATTTTTATCCTACTTGAAAAAGAAATTAAAAATTAAATATAAAAATAATATCTGAATTCAACGCTAATATATACAGTGAGACTGGGGTGTCTGGTTGATGTTGTTGACACCGCGTATTGTAGAAATTGTAGCCATTGCTGATGATGGGGGGAGTCACAGATGTTCAGTGACAACCCAACGACTAGTTCTTCACAGAGTCTAGCCTTGAATAGTCTGTCAAGATGATAGGAACGCAGGTCTTTCACCACTGCAAAGATGAGGGGTAGTTGCCTGGGGTTGGCTACACTTATCAGGTATGTAGATAACAAGTGACGTCCCAGAACTCATGTGAAGTTCGTCTCCTTCAACACTGTTTCTTTGGTTGCCAAATGACCCGAGCTGACATTCCAAGAGTTGTGTTGGGAGCTGCGAGTCAAGTGATTACCATTTGGTCGGAGCCCCACACGTCACCTTTCCGGGTGGAGAAAAGGGGGGGGGGATAGCGGAGCTAGACACTGACACTACCTTAACAAGCAGACTGGCAATCAAACTATCGTCACCATATACTCGCTCGCTACTCTTATCTGTGGAACTTTTCCCTCACAAGCACTGATGCGCGTGTAGCGGCGGCACTATTAAAAGCCTTATAACAGCAGACGTTGACTTCATAGCTGTGGATGGATGGATAACGGCAGTCATACAGTCTGGTGCCGTTCACGGCAGGTGTCGTGCCTGCCGTGTGGCAGACAGGATCACGTCTCATGATGCTGTGCAGGACCACCCACTAAACACAGGTGCTCAGGGCGCTAGCAAACCAAAAACACATTTAAAAAAGTTTAAATTTTTTAATTTTATAGTTGAAATTTAAGAAAAAAATATCAAAACTAATCATATGTGTGTGTACGTACGTTGTACAGTATTTTGCTTTTAGTTTAAGAACTGAGATAAGATTCAGTGTGAAATACAACCATGTGAGTGGAGGAGGAGGACAGAAACGTAAACTGCTGGAAGAAACAAATCACAAAAGCTAATGAAATCTTTAAAACTGACGTCCTTTTTCCAGTGCGAATCCATCATCATCATCTCTCAAGTAGCACAGATACCGTTCCAAAATCTGTAGGTGTTACAGACTCACTCTTAATGGTGAAACGAAGACCATCCCGAAGACCAGCGTGAACCTGGCCATGCGTGAATCCTGGTATGTGTGGGCTGATATCAGTAAGTATGACGTAGCTTACTAGTGAAATCGTTAACCAAATCACTTGTAAGAAGAAACAACGTCAGATTTTTACTAACAGCAAACAAGATATTACCTAAACTAATACAATCTGTCTAAAAGCGAATGGTATGATATACTTGATAATGGGTAACTAAAGTGTAATGAACACTTGTCAATGGTCAATAATAAACCAACGTGGAGACAGAAACTCAGATCAAGTGATCTGTATATTTCGACCCCCTTCTGGGATCATCTTCATCAGATCTGCTGAAGACGGTCCCAAAAAGGGATGAAAATATAGAAATCAATTAATCTTCTAAGTCGAGTCGAGTCTTCTAAGTTTCTGTCTTCACCTTGGTTATTATTTTTATACTTGATAATGTCTTCTGCAAACACCGTCAACAGAAAGTCTGTACTGTTTTGTATACAAACTTCTGGCACATAAGTCTTCAATATCCAGGCTTGCTGGAGAGTGCTTAGTAACTGTCGGAAGTCTCGTAATTGAACAACAGGAAACTAGCACTGCGCAGAGATTAATTGTCCGTCTACTTTGGACTGACAAAAATTATTAGGAGAATACTTAAAGGAAGAGTGAATACTAGCAACCAGTGTTGGATGGAATAGCTGGTGTTCTTCGAGCATTAACTGGAAATGGTCTGCCTTTCCAGGCATCAAATGAGACGTCTGCGTCTCTGCAAACAATGAAAATTTCTAGATACTATTGGGCTCGTGGATAAGTTTGACTCATCTGAAGCAGGCCATCTCAAAATACGGAAATGCTAGCAAATGCATGGGTGGGAATGGGTGGTTTTGATAAGGAGTTGCCTGGTATGGGCCAGTAGCCTGCTGCAATGTTCCTCCATCCTATTATAATTCATTAGTTTTTTTTTTGTTTATTCCACCAGTTTACGTTACTATCCTCCTTCCCACCACTCATCTTATTTTTCACACTGCCTCTTATCTCAGTTCTTAAATTAAAAGCAAAAATTTTGGTGAACTTATCGGTCTAATAAGTTTTAAAGTTTGTTCATTTATTGTGGATGAAATGCCGCTATTTCATTTAATCTGTCGACTCTACACCTGGTCTTGGAAATATTAATGAATCGAGTATTGCACTATTGTTTTGCGCTTCCCACAAAGGAAAAGCAATTTGCAACTTTCCTTAGCTGTAAAAGCAACACTGGTGAAGAAATGGCAAATCAAGCAGTGCATTATTAACCGTGCCAAGTTTGCACAATAACTTTCACAAGGAGCAGAGGCGAATCTTATGACGACGCTGCCAACACTCAGGACGTTATCCAGGAGAGCAGTGGAAGATCTTAGAAATGAACAAACCAGATACAAATAACCCGCGCACAGGAGAGAGAAAAGCTTACGACGACGCTTCGGTCCGATTTGGACAATGCATTTACAGTCACACTAACACAAGTAAGAGGGAGTCAGTATATACAATGTACCTCGGTATACGATCAACTCCCAACTCAAACAATTATGTAAGTTCATTATTGTACGTGCTTTTGTAAGTGTAATTTTAGGGGTCTGAAACGGATTAATCTACTTTACATTATTCCTTATGGGAATAAATTCGGTACACGAACAGATCGGCACGCAAACAGCCTTCTAGAACGAATTAAGGTCGCATACCGAGGTACCACTGTACAAACCATATTCCGGTGCTGCACGCGCAGTCTTCCTCATCGGTGTGTTGTTGACTGCTGCCCTGTGGCAGTAAATCTTTTTTTTCTCTCAACAGTCCGGTTAATTTATACGTTTTTCTCTGCCTCGACTACCGATGGGTAGTTTTTTAAACATATCTGGGCAATGTTCGTGTGTTAAATCTTTGGAGGTACACCTCTCCACTCACTCAAAAATTTTGATCCACTGATCCCAACCCCGACTTGCTGATGCAGCTTAATTTTGCAGACATGCTGCATTTAAATCAACATACTCTATTAAAACGTACATTTATAATATGATTGACCATTATTTCTTCTAATGCTCATTACTAAATATTCACACACACTCTACAGGCTGCATAAATGCTTGTTAATGGTGAAAAATGGCAATAACTAGTGAGAAACATGAGTGAATACGATAATGGTATTGAATACCCACAAGTTAATAAGATACATATGCAACAGTTAAGTATCTTTATTCCGAAACGTTCCGCCTACACAGTAGGCTTCTTCAGTTAAGTCCAGAGGCAGCAGAAGCTGCCGCCTCTCACCAGTTATTGCCGTTTTTCACCATTATATCATTGAAAACCATGAGCTTACCTTACTGACGGTGTTCCTAGTGTCCCACGAGGAACTGTTAACACCACTTACCTGCAAATTAAACATCAATACTTAATAACATACAAGTACCAGCTCAAATTATATCCTTCAGACCCTTCCTACGGTAATATTCCTCCCCCCTAAGATCTCTACAAGTATCCCCAGGTATACGTTTCACCCTCATCTATTATTTTTACACGAAAATTTAGAGGCTAAGAGTTGTTATCCTACCTCGGCTTATTTAAAAGCCTAGTCCTAAGGTTCTGTCAGCATCTCAAACATTACGGAAAATTATAAACTTGTGGTATATCAAATAGTTATGTGAAAAAGACGAAAATAATTTTTCAAGGTACTATGGAGTTAAAATTAAGATGATCTTTCTGTAGTCTAAAGGAAACTCGCCTTCACATGACGGTAGATGGTGCCCGGATGACTCTTCCAGCCAGGTGGTGCTGGTAGCCAGGTGGTGCTGGAGTCCAGGTGGTGCTGGAGTCCAGGTGGTGCTGGAGCACACTAAATATTACTGACTTAAGCATATTTGGTAAAGTAAACTTACGCTAAATCAGCATGTGTCATCGGCACTTCCAGTATACATCGACACTTCCGCAAACACTGGCACTTCAGAATCAATAACACTTATGCATTTATAACACTTTTGGATCAATGACACTATCGGACTACTGGCACTAATATATTATCAACAAACCATACCACGGGCGGGATTTGAACCAGCGGTCAGAGAGTCTCAAAACTCCAGACCGTCGCGTTAGCCACTGGACCAGCTAGCCACAATAAGATTCGTCCAACTAGGCCATGTTGACGGCATTGAGGGGACTTGAGCTAGAGTTCGTCACGGCCACGCTAGCTGGAGATTCGTCTGTAAAAACTTGCATTTGTGGCCACAGTGGTGCATGTGCTAACCTTCCTATGGTGTAGAAATATACCTAGTTGGACGAATCTTATTGTGGCTAGCTGGTCTAGTGGCTAACGCTGCGGTCTGGAGTTTTGAGACTCTCTGACCGCGGGTTCAAATCGTGTCATTACGATTTCGTGAGTCATATCATCAACACTTCAGTATCAACACTTTAGCAATATCAACACTTACATTACAAAACTTCCGTGTCATCAACTCAGTGTATATACACAGCTTTTGTTGTACGTATAACAGCTGGTTGATTTAACAGGTTTTAAGCTTATGACTCCTTGACTACCAGTCAAGAACACTTAAATCCCTAAAAACTAAGTGTATATAGTACACTGACAGACATACACCTCTCGGTGTATATAACCTGGTGAGGCCTGACGTCCGTCTTACACAGGGTGCACCTCTCTTCACACTGAGAGTATCCAAGTTCTACTTCCCAGCTCTGAAATTGGTCATTAACTCTGGTCTCGAAGGCTGATTGGTTAATGAGGGCAGTTTGAAGCCTGTCGACAACACTAGGGTCATTAAAGGATGCGCGTAACCTTTTCACAGCCAGGGCCCCCTGTTCGATTCCCGGCGAGGGTAAACACATTGGGTGTGTTTCTTTACACCGGTTGTCTATGTTCACCCATCAGTAAAATGGGTACCTGGGTGTTAGTGGACTGGTGTGGGTCGCATCCTGGGACAAAACTGACCTAATTTCCCGAAATGCTCAGCATAACAAGCGGCTTTCTATATAGTAGTATGTCACTGATGTCAGCTAGGACTGTATACCGTGAACTTATAGAAAAAAAAGATATGATTAATCACACATAGGGATTAAACTCTCAGAAACACACAGAAATACAATTCACTGTATATACCCTTGTAAGGAGTCGAAGACTCCATCTCTCACTAACGAATCGTAAACTTACATATTTCTTACCACCCTACCAACATCAAACACTTCTCTCCCTTGATGCTTATAACCTATTATTCAGATTAATCTTGCTAAATGGTATTCAGCATACATGTATATATGCAGCATAACTGCAGGAGGACATGCTACGTGAAGGACGAGGCATGAGACTGCTTTGAAGAGTAAGGCACTTGTGCAATACCTGTGCAATACCTGTGCAACACCTGTGCATTACTTGGGTATATTGTTGACTGAAATGTTTCGCCTATGCAGTAGGTTTCTTCAGTCAGATACAAAGCTTCAATAAAAACAAAGATACAAGTTGGTTTCGTCAGTCACATACAACACTTCAGTCAACAATGAAGACACCCAACCACTGCACGTGTGTCTTACTCTTCAGCTTGTCTGTATTAAATACCATTTAACAGGGTGTGGGATACTTTAGGTTCATATGGTTCACCAGGGAAAGCTTCGTTGTCTCACAGTACACGATGAGGCTTCGATCATTGGTTTAAATTCATTTTCTCTTTATTGCTTCTATCCCTCATTTTATTTATTCAGTTTATTTGTTAAATGTAATATTTGTCAAATAATCTGCTGTGTATTTTGTTGCGTTTGTGAGAGTAATGCTCATAATCACTTTAAAATACTGATTCTACCTCATGGTCATAAGCCTCATAAGAAAGTTGAGCTGTAGCTCCTGTAATGGTTTTTGAGGTAGAGAGGTAGCTATTCTATTTTAGATGAGGATGTCTGGCCTGATGTTGTATGGATGTTCAATGTGTTTTGATCACATCTCAAGATGGAGGACAGGAACTACTCCAGAGTGAGAGCACTCATCGACGATCTGCAGATAGCCAACATTGCTGTTCTGTATTTCAAAATAATCAACATTCGCATCACAATCACCTACCTGGTAACCTGGTCAGGCAGGAATCTGGCCGACCTGGGCTGTAACCATCCCATCGCCACCGCATCAAACTTCTACAATTATGTGGGTGACAAACTCAACGACTTCCACAAAGACACGTTACATTTAAGTAGGAGTAGGGAGTCTGGAATTGGTGTTCCCAACAGCATCTTCACTGCCAAGGCATCCCGCATCTCAGCTGACCTCAGTGTGTCTGAGCCTCATCTTGTGGCCTCCACCATGACCCACATGATTGGGCACAACCTCTATATGAAACAGATGATGGAAGAGGGCCAAATTGCTGCTGCCAGGACTGGCATGGGTGTATTATGTCAAAGAATGTGGTTGGTCAAAGTTCTCTAAGTGCTCGATCGATGGCTACCATCATGCTTTGCAAACTGTTGAGGAAATTGTCTTTTCCATACTCCAATTAAGTTTAAGATCAATGGAAACAGAAAGTGGAAATGGGAGAGTAGATGAAGGTGAACAGTGTGACTGTGGACAGAGAGAGGTGTGTAACCTCAATGATCCTTGTTGTGACCCCTTCGCATGTCTTTAGCTGGAGACAGAGTGCGCCAGTGGTCCTCGCTGTGATAACTGCCGGTTACCTCCCAAAGGTTACATGTGTTGTAAAACACAAACTAAATATGACATTCCAGCATTTTGTAACGGACTTTATGGCAGATACCCCATGGATATATACAAGAAAACTGACAACAAGTGTGGAAATGGGACTATGGTGGTCAGGCATCTTGTGAAACGTGCTACAAGCAGTTTAATAAATGGTTTGAGACACTTATGCAAGATATGGGAATCTTTATCAAGGAAACGTTTCGCCACACAGTGGCTTCATCAGTCCAATACAAAGCAGAGGGGTAAGAAGAGTTTGAGGTAATCAGTCCCTCAGCCTAGAACCGATGTACAAGAGTGGACTGAACACATCGATTCCAGGCTGAGGGACTGATTACTTCAAATTCCTCCTCTCCTTACCCCTTTCTGCTTTGTGTTCAACTGAAGAAGCCATTGTGTGGCGAAACGTTTCCTTAATAAAGATTCCCATATGTTGCATAAGTGTCTCAATCTTCAAGCAGTTTATTGTTGATGGTGTCATCTACGGCAACTGTGGCCGCCATCACAATGGCAGCTATATCAAATGTGAAATTGGGAACATCATGTGTGGAACCTTGCAGTGCCATCATGGGATGCAGCATCCAGTCACTCCCAACACAGACCAGAGTTACTCGCCCCGAACCATAGTTGTCACTGGCGGACATCAGTATGAGTGCAAAACAGTATGATATGAAATGGGAGACGAGAGGAAGAGGGGAGGTGATTGGACGCTGATCAACGATGGAACAGCATGTGGGGAAAAGCTGATTTGTGTGAATCAAACATGCGAGTCACTATATTCATACATTGAGCCTGGGCATTGTGAGACTAATAACAGTACCCTTGAGTGCTCGGGCCACGGGTGTTCTCCATCGTCAACTCCTGCTTCTGCACCCCGGGTTTGACTGGCGTAGACTGCTCCATTTTCGACAACAGCTCCCTCTACACCACACTAATCCAGTTGATTCTCAACGGGCCACCCTATCCACCATCCACGATGAAGACCTCACCATCTAATATGTCCAGCAACTCCTCTTGATCTAAAAAAAGGACGCAGCGCGCAATATATTGAGCAGCAGGGTAGTGACAGTGTACCTCGTAGCTGGGTTGGTATCAGGAATGGGCGGGGTGTTCTTTGCGTTAGCGTTCATGGCTTTGTGCTACAGACACAAGATCACGATACCCAAGTATGATGCACCATATTTCAAGCGACCTAGAGTAAAGAAGCCTCCTCAGCAGCACCTCCAGTCTATGATTAGTAAAACAGAGGAAATATCACTTGATATGGGTAGCCTAATTACCTTTGGCACCATCCCCAGCTATAACAGCAGTCGTTTGCCCACTGGCAGATAAAAGATAAAGCAATTAAAAGATCCAAAGGAGCAATAAATGAATGGAACAGACTGCCTGCATATGTCAAAGACAGTCATAGCATGAACCAGTTCAAGAAAAGTGCCGAAAGAAACCTAATGAATGTAGCGACAGAAAAGGACGAGAATTATTTTTTTTTATATTTTTAACTAACACACATGAAAATATCTCCTTCATAATAAAATACTTTTTTATAGTATAATAATAAGGTAACTAAAGGACCCTAATGGAAATAAGTCGATCTGACATTTTTGGGTTATTCCAGGTTCTCTACACATATGTTATGTATGATAATCTATGTAACTGTATTTGTGTATACCTCATGTGTATACTCAGAAACATGGTGAAACGTTAAGAGTATTCTAATATACCGAGGCTTCTTAACTGTACAGTAACACCTGTCTGTAAAGTTTACGGGTAGCCGTAACCTAGTGCAGTCGATAGGCTTCAAATCCCTCATTAGGCAATCCACCAACCTTCGCGATGTCTTAACCAAGATGAGGGAAATGCCTTCCTTGGATCAACAGGGGACTGAAACCCATCTAGCTTAAATCACATTGACCGGACGACAAAAGAGAGTTCTCGAGCGCATTCAGAAGTGAAACTCATATTTTTTTATACAGAAAAAACACACATGTAGACGCGACAAAAAAGACAACAGGACCAACACTAGTGGACAGAAGGAAGTGACAGACAACAGAAGAAGACTGAACAGGAGGCAGTGAGACAGGCAACAGAATAAGCAAGACTGAACAGGAGGCACTGAAACAGGCAACAGAATAAGCAAGACTGAACAGAGGCACTGAGAAAACAACAGAATAACAAACTGAACAGGAGGCACTGAGACAAACAACAGAATAAGCAAGACTGAACAGGAGGCACTGAGACAAACAACAGAATAAGCAAGACTGAACAGGAGGCACTGAGACAAACAACAGAATAAGCAAGACTGAACAGGAGGCACTGAGACAAACAGAAGACTAAACAGGAGGCACTGAGACAGACAACAGAAGAAGACTAAACAGGAGGCACTGAGACAGACAGAAGACAGTTCAAAAAGAAGGCAGCAGTCAAGAAAAAAAAAAGAATGGACGAAGAGAAGGCAAAAAAAGGGGTCAATTTGTTCTGGTCACAACTTGTCTGTTAAAAGTTGAGAGAGTTGAAGAATTCCATTAAGAACATCAGGCTGGAGGTGGCGAGTTGCCGGGGTGGGGGTTGGGAGGTTTTGGGAGGTTGTTGGGGGGTGGGAGGTATTGAGAGGTTGTGGGGGTGGGAGGTTTGAGAGGTTGTGGGGGTGGGAGGTTTGGAGGTTGTGGGGGTGGGAGGTATTGAGAGTTGTGGGGGTGGGAGGTGTTGAGAGGTTGTGGGGGTGGGAGGTTTGAGAGGTTGTGGGGGTGGGAGGTATTGGAAGGTTGTGGGGGTGGGAGGTATTGAGAGGTTGGGGGGTGGGAGGTATTGAGAGGTTGTGGGGTGGGAGGTATTGAGAGGTTGTGGGGGTGGGAGGTATTGAGAGGTTGTGGGGGTGGGAGGTATTGAGAGGTTGTGGGGAGTGGGAGGTATTGAGAGGTTGTGGGAGTGGGAGGTATTGAGAGGTTTGTGGGGGTGGGAGGTATTGAGAGGTTGTGGGGGTGGGAGGTTTGAGAAGTTGTTGGGGAGTGGGAGGTATTGAGAGTTGTGGGGGTGGGAGGTATTGAGAAGTTGTGGGGGTGGGGAGGTTTTGAGAGGTTGTGGGGTGGGAGGTTTTGAGAGGTTGTGGGGTGGGAGATATTGAGAGGTTGTGGGAGTGGGAGGTTTGAGAGGTTGTGGGAGTGGGAGGTATTGAGAGGTTGTGGGGGTGGGAGGTATTGAGAGGTTGGGGTGGGAGGTATTGAGAGGTTGTGGGGGGGGGGGGTTTTGAGAGGTTGTGGGGGGGGAAGGTAGGGGGAGGTTGTGGGGGGGGGGGTTATTGGGAGGTTGGGGGGGGGGAGGTTTTGAGAGGTTGGGGGTGAGGTTTTTGGGGTTGGGGAGGGGGAGGTTTTGAGGGGTTGTGGGAGTGGGGGGTATTGAGGGGTTTGTGGGGGTGGGGGTTTTATGAGGGTGGGGGGGGGGGGTTTTGAGAGGTTTGTAGGGTGGGAGGTTTGGGGTTGTGGGGGTGGGAGGTTTTGAGAGGTTGTGGGGGGGGAGGTAGAGGGTTTTGGGGGGGGAAGGTTTGAGAGGTGGCGGGGTGGGGGGTATTGAGAGGTTGTAGGGGTGGGGGTTTGGGGGTTTGTGGGGGGGGGAGGTATTGAGAGTTTGTGGGGGGGGGATTGAGAGGTTGGGGGGGGGGGGTATTGAGAGGTTGTGGGGGGGGGAGGTATTGAGAGGTTGTGGGGGTGGGAGGTATTGAGGGTTGTGGGGTGGGAGTTTTGAGAGGTTGTGGAGTGGGAGGTATTGAGGGTTGTGGGGGGGGAAGGGTATTGAGAGGTTGTGGGGGTGGGGGTTTTGAGAGGTTGGGGGAGTGGGGGTATTGAGGTTGTGGGGGTGGGAGGTTTAATTAATATGCACACCCCAACCACGTTGATGAAGGGATTGTTTCGTTTTTTGCTTGGGTATTGGGGCCATTGATGATATAATGAGGAGGGGGTTGGTTACTCCCTTGTTGTACTCCCCATTTGTACTCATAACAGTACTGTCCCAGTTTTGCTCAAACCGTTAATCAAAGAATGTGCCAGTTGCGTTATATCGCACAAGGTCAATTGCGTATTTAATTCTGAGTGCGTCAAATTTTTTGTAAACTACAGAAGCGTCAAATGCGTCAACTCAAAGAGATGAAGCGTCAATTGCGTTGGTAAATCCGGTATGATCACGAGCCCCAAATGGTAACTGTTGAACCCTTTCGACACTAGTGGTTCGTCTTCCCTGGGGGGGTTTGGCACTATTTCCAGAGGGCCAGTGATGGAGGGGGTGCCCAAATTTTTACCCGGGGGTTCAAAAAGGTGATGCGGGAAAATGCCAGACTTAAACATTTAAAACGGTGGGCGATTTTCCACACCCCACACACACACAACAAAAACACACACACACACAAAACACCACCCCACACACACACAGCACGCACTTTTAGGAGAAGGGACGACAGGGATAGTAAGGGCAGTTGTGGGTAGTTATGAGGTGGGGTCAGGAGCTGAGACTTGACCCCAATAGTTAGATGAACATTTTTAAGCACAAATACAAATATATACATCCAAAAACAAGTGATTTTTTTTGCACTAGTCGAACAAATATAAAGTCATGCGAATTAGAGAAAGTGAGGGAAGACCGGACACAGAGTACAGCATAGGTTGAGAGAAGCTATAAATATTAGCAAGTGAAAAGGACCTGTGGGCCAACATAATACCAAGCACATTGCTATAAATACATTTAAACCATAACTTCTGCGGTATGTACAAGATTAGCAAACCTCAGAATAGCGGCCAAGAGTGAATAATCCTTCAGAACTTTATACACACCATGTGTCTGGATAATCACTGAGTACATAGCACCAGCATGGAGCCCACACTTACTCAAACACAAAACAAGCTCGAAAAAATCCACAGAGGTTCAACGAAACTATTATCAGACAAGCTTAAGGAACTGAACCTGACCACCTGAGCAGAGAGAAGGACAGTGGGAATTAGTAAGTTTATTCAGGTATACACAAATACAGTTACATAGAATTATCATACATAGCAGCATATGTGTAGAGAACCCAAAAAAGTCAGACAGAGTGACTTATTTCCATTAGTGTAACCTTAAAATACCTTAATTCAAAGGAGTGGATAGAACAGATTGTGACAGGCTGTTTGAATTAAGAGAACCGGCATCAACGTGTCCCGTAGCTTGAGTGCTAGCGTACTCGGCTCACACACTGAGGCCCGCTGTTTGATCCCCGGTACGCGTGGTAACATTAGAGCGTGTTTTCTTAAGACACTTTCTGTTCCTGTTCACCTATCAGTGAATAGGTACCTGGATGTTACCAGACTGGTGTGGGTCGCATCCTGGGGACAAAACGTACCTAATTTGCGGGAAATGCTCTGCATAACAAGTAGCTTTCTATACAGTAGAATATCATTCTTGTCAGCTATGGTCTGTTTAAGTTGTATCATATTCTTATAGAAATAAACATTAGTATTAGTATTATAAGGGGATGCACATTGAAGCTGAAAATGCAGACGAGCCTTACGGGTTTAAAGAAATAATTCTTTAGTCTGTGGGAAGTTGAGAAGTGACGTAGCTTGGCAGAGGCTGAGGTGAAGCCTACCTCAGTGTACAGCTTCAGGTCAGGGATAAGTAATGTCTATCAGAGTAGTTTAGAAGTCAGGGGCAGGAGCCGAGTCTCGACCCCCACAACCTGGTGAGTGCACACACACACACACACACACACACACACACACACACACACACACACACACACAAACACACACACACACAAACACAAGATAAAACTCTTGGAGCAGAGAGAGTGGACTTAGTAGCGATCAGCGAAAAGGCGGGGCCAGGAGCTGTGAGTCGACCCCTGCAACCACAAATAAGTGAACACAAATAGGTGAGTATACACACACACATAGCGAGGCATTGACCTCTCCTGAGGGTGCTATGGTGCCACAGTTACGTCCTCTAAAACAGTGCCAAGCATATGTGGCACTCTGGGAGACCTTCCTCCCATCTACTCAATTAGCTGTCAAGTGAGCTAGCCAGCCTGTCAGCCAGTTGTCAAGAATGCTAATCAGCCAGCAAACCTTTCAGTCAGCCATCAAGAGAGCCAGCCAGCAAGCCATCAAAAGAACCAGCCAGCAAGCCATCAAGAGAGCCAGCCAGCCAGCTGGCTCAGGCTGACAAATTTCATCCCCTAACGTATGAAACCTGTCCTGTGTGATGGACTATGGCAGAGGAATATAGCTAACTTTGGTTCCTGTTACGTAACTATCATATAGAATAATGTAGCAGCACACTGATGGTATTCCTACCATATGACTATCCCATAATGTAGCAGCACAAAGCTGGTGTTTCCACTGTGTAACTAGCATACAGAATAATATAGCAACACACTGCTGGTGTTCCCACTGTGTAACTATCACATAAAATAGGGTAACGTCACACTGCTGGCGTAACGAAATTTGTTTACTAAAAAACGGTATACAAAGGATGTAAATGTCACATAGGTGGGGTATAATACAATAATTCAAATGAACGAGGCTTTCACGTGATGGTGTGGGTTGGTTAGTGAACGGGGGTTTAAAGCCTATCATTAAGGCTACACGTAACATATTCACCACCAGACAGGAATACTTTAATCCCCAAAATAGGACCTAAAGTAAACTCTTAGCACATATACACTGACATACACCTCTCAGTGTATATATTCTTGAGTTTGTGTTTATGTTCGTTGGCTTGGATTCAAGCGGTTAGCGAACTTACATCCCATACTCCAAAGAGCAAGATGGTTTCTTGCTATAAATTAAGACCGTGGAAAGAAAAAAGCAACGTTGATACTTAGTTAAAACGTTGGCTTTTGCGGTGATTCTTGAAGCTGCAGCTACTGCCGGAGGTCGAGCATATCGTCAGTTTTATTTATAATTTTTGCATGAACAAACACTCACAGAAATTTGTCAATTAGTCTCTCCCCGAGAGACTAATTTATGCTGACGAGGGGCTCTTGATCGAAGGAATTAGCCTTAACAGTCTCGTTCATCGAATACAGTTTGACTTCCTTCTATTTCTCGGACCTCGTATGTTCCTTAAGTACACAAAGTAAGAACAGCAGTGTAAGCGCAGTGACAGGTGTACATTTCATAGTGGATGCAGGACTAAGACCCGCGTCAGGAAACGCTTAACCTGTTTCCTGACGAACCTTACCTTACCTAACCTAACAAACCACATGGGGATGGAAATTTTTAGTTTATTACCATCCCCATGTGGCTTGTTCTGCATTATTAATATTGCTACAGTGTGAATATCAAATGGTATACAATACCGACAGGTTGGTAGATAAGACACATAGGCAACATTTAGGCAACTTTATTTCGAAAAGTTTCGCCTACACAGTAGGCGAAACACTGTCGCTTGATCTTCAGTTAGTTCCAGACTTTGGAACAGAACTTCTCCAGGCTGAGGGACTGACAACCTCAAATCTACGACTTCCAGGGTGATGGACTGATTACATCGTCTTCACATCTCTACTGCTCCTGCCTACTTTCTGTACTCGACTGAAGAAGCCTACTGTGTAGGCGAAACGTTTCGGAATAAAGTTGCCTAAATTTTGCCTGTGTCTTATCTACCATTGCTACAGTGTATGTACACTGAGAGATTACCTTAAAACATTACTGAAGTGTTTAAGTATCTTCGAGTGTGATATTAACGTGAAATGCAGCCTTAATGGCCCTCTTGCAATCGAAGGCACTTTAAAACGCCTCCGCTAGTTTTAATGTTCCGATAAACGTGCAGGAGAAATCAGTGTAACAGTGAGTTATTAAACGTGATGGTTCACCAGCACGAATATTCCTTCAGTATAGTTCTCCAACACGGGTACTCCTTCACTATAGTTCTCCATTAGGTCAACTCTCTTTCGAAAAGTTTCCCTATACGGGGTACTCCTTCGTATAGTTCTCCAAACGTTAGTTCCCTTTCAACTATATTCTCCAGTAGGGTACATTCTCCTTCCAGGTATAGATTTCTCTTCACAATCACGTCTGCTACTTCTTCCACTATAAGTTTTCCAAACGGGTAGTTCCTAAATTTTGTGTGTCTTATCTTACCATTGTACAGTGTATTACACTGAGGATTACTCTTAAAACATTATGAAGTTTTAGTATCTTGGTGTATTACGTAATGCAGCTATAGGCCTCTTGCAATCGAAGGCACTTTAAACGCCTCACTATTTAAGTTCCAGTAAACGTGCAGAAAATCAGTGTACATGAGTTATTAAAGTGATGGTTCACCAGCACGAATATTCCTTCAGTATAGTTCTCCAACACGGGTACTCCTTCACTATAGTTCTCCAGTAGGGGTACTCCTTCAGTATAGTTCTCCAGTACGGGTACTCCTTCACTATAGTTCTCCAGTATGGGTACTCCTTCAGTATAGTTCTCCAGTATGGGTACTCCTTCAGTATAGTTCTCCAGTACGGGTACTCCTTCACTATAGTTCTCCAGTACGGGTACTCCTTCACTATAGTTCTCCAGTATGGGTACTCCTTCAGTATAGTTCTCCAATACGGGTACTCCTTCACTATAGTTCTCCAGTACGGGTACTCCTTCACTATAGTTCTCCAGTACGGGTACTCCTTCAGTATAGTTCTCCAACACGGGTACTCCTTCAGTATAGTTCTCCAACACGGGTACTCCTTCAGTATAGTTCTCCAACACGGGTACTCCTTCAGTAACTCACCGAGAGGATCGTCATGCACAACCAGCGTATCTTACTCTTAAATAAAACACTAGTAACTCCTTCCTTGGATCAAGTCTCATTACTTCCCATTCCACAGGTGCCGTTACGGGTTTACCGGTGCATCACGAATATAAAGTTAATAATTTTAGTTTTTATGACTATCACTGGGACGAGAATTTAGCGTAGATATAAATCTAGGTTGAACGACCATGTAAATGGGTGAGGTTAGGTGCGAGTTAGACTTGTCTGGCATGGTCCAATAGGCCTACTGCAGTTTCTTCATTCTTACGTTCTTACACTTTTTTAAAATTGCATGCAGTTTTTTTTACAAATAAGTTATGGGCATATTGTCCAAGATAACAGTCTGGCACTGGGTGGCAGACACCTAGCATGTGAGGTGCAGCAAAGTGGCACTGGGTGAGACACCTAGCATGTGAGGCGCAGTAAAGTGGCACTGGGTGGCAGACACCTAGCATGTGAGGTGCAGCAAAGTGGCACTGGGTGGCAGACACCTAGAATGTGAGGCGCAGCAAAGTGGCACTGGGTGGCGGACACCTAGCATGTGAGGTGCAGTAAAGTGGCACTGGGTGGCGGACACCTAGCATGTGAGGTGCAGCAAAGTGGCACTGGGTGGCAGACACCTAGCATGTGAGGTGCAGCAAAGTGGCACTGGGTGGCAGACACCTAGCATGTGAGGTGCAGCAAAGTGGCACTGGGTGGCAGACACCTAGCATGTGAGGTCAGCAAAGTGGCACTGGGTGGCAGACACCTAGCATGTAGAGTGCAGCAAAGTGGCACTGGGTAGGCAGAACCTTCATGTGAGGTGCAGCAAAGTGGCACTGGGTGGCGGACACCTAGCATGTGAGGTGCAGCAAAGTGGCACTGGGTGGCAGACACCTAGCATGTAGTGCAGAAGTGCATGGGTGGCAGACACTAGCATGTGAGGTCAGCAAGTGCACTGGGTGGCAGACACCTAGCATGTGAGGTGCAGCAAAGTGGCACTGGGTGGCAGACACCTAGCATGTGAGGTGCAGCAAAGTGGCACTGGGTGGCGGACACCTAGCATGTGAGGTGCAGCAAAGTGGCACTGGGTGGCAGACAACAAGCATGTGAAGTGCAGCAAAGTGGCACTGGGTAGCAGACACCTATCATGTGAGGTGCAGCAAAGTGGCACTGGGTGGCAGACACCTAGCATGTGAGGTGCAGCAAAGTGGCATTGGGTAGCAGACACCTATCATGTGAGGTGCAGCAAAGTGGCACTGGGTGGCAGACACCTAGAATGTGAGGGCAGCAAAGTGGCACTGGGTGGCGGACACCTAGAATGTGAGGTGCAGTAAAGTGGCACTGGGTGGCGGACACCTATCATGTGAGGTGCAGCAAAGTGGCACTGGGTGGCAGACACCTAGCATGTGAGGTGCAGCAAAGTGGCACTGGGTGGCAGACACCTAGCATGTGAGGTGCAGCAAAGTGGCACTGGGTGGCAGACACCTAGCATGTGAGGTGCAGCAAAGTGGCACTGGGTGGCAGACACCTAGCATGTGAGGTGCAGCAAGTGGCACGGGTGGCAGACACCTAGCATGTGGTGCAGCAAGTGGCATGGGTGACAGACACTAGATGGAGGTGCAGCAAAGTGGCATGGGTGGCAGACACCTAGCATGTGATGCAGCAAAGTTTCCTGGTGGCAAGACACTACATGTGGATGCAAATTAGTGGCACTGGGTGGGACACCAGATGGAGGTGCAGCATAAGTGTCACTGTGTTGGCAGAACCTAGCATGTGAGGTTATCAAGTGCCTTGTGGCAGACACTAGCATGTGAGGTGCAGTCAAGTGCACTGGGTTGGCAGACACCTATGTGGTTGCATCAAATTGCCTGGTGCATGACCTAGCAGTTGAGGTTGCACAAATGGCACTTGTGTGCAGCACTAGATGTGAGGTGCAGAATATGGCACTGGGTGCATGAACCTAGCAGTGGGTTGCAGCAAGTGGCCTGGTGGCATGACACTAGACTGTGAGGTGCGAAAGTGCACGGTGGCATGCACTAGAGTTGTAGTTACGAGTGCACTGGGTGGCAGAACCTAGACTTTGTGGAGTGCATCCAGTGGCTATGTGTGCAGAACTATGTGAGTTGCAGCAAGTGGTGTTTGTGCAGAACCTAGCTGTAGGTCAGCAAGTGCACTTGGATGGCGAGACCTTGCATGTGAGGTGCAGCAATGGCTGGGTGCAGACAAGCAGTGAGTGCAGCAAGATGCCTGGTAGCAACACTATATTGAGGTGACAAGTGGATGGGGGAACACTAGCAGTGAGGTCAGCAGTGGATGGTACGGACACTATCATGTGATAGTTGCATCAATGTGCACTGGTGCATACTCAGAATGTGAGTGCGCAGCAAGTGGCACGATGGCGGACACCGTAGATTTGAGAAGCACCGTACTATCAGTCATGCGGACGGGTGGCGACAACTTTTTCATGTGAGGTGCTAGCAAAGTGGCACTTGTATGGCAGACACTACATGTTGAGGGCCAGCAAAGTGGCATGGGTGGCAGACACCAGCATAGGGCAGCAAAGTTTTACTGGTGAGACACTAGATGTAGGTTGCAGCAAGTGCATGGGTGCAGACCTACAATGTAGTGCAGACAAAGTCATGGTACCAGAACTAAGTCATGGGTGCAATGCATCACACGGCTCTGCTCGAGACACCTAATTAGTGCAGAAAGCTTCACTTCAAACTCTTATACAAAGTTTTTGGCGACTCTACTTGGTTTGCAGCGTGGACTGGGTCAGAACAAGCATGTGAGTGCTACTGCAAAGTGCATGGGTGGCAGACACTTCTTGTAGGTGGCAAGCCAAGTGGCCTGGGTGCAAGACACTAGCATGTTGAGGTGCAGCAAAGTGGCACTGGGTGGCAGACACTACATGAGTTTGCAGCAAAATTTAAGTTCGAAGTATAATTAATTAATCTTTGTTTTACAAAACGGTATTTGCAGTTTATCATCCTTGTGTCATGACTAACGTTGTAGTTTATCATCTTGTGTCATGACTAACGTTTTGGTTTATCATCCTTGTGTCATGACTAGACGTTTGTAGTTTATCATCCTTGTGTCATGACTAGACGTTTGTAGTTTATCATCCTTGTGTCATGACTAGACGTTTGTGGTTTATCATCCTTGTGTCATGACTAGACGTTTGTGGTTTATCATCCTTGTGTCATGACTAGACGTTTGTAGTTTATCATCCTTGTGTCATGACTAGACGTTTGTGGTTTATCATCCTTGTGTATTGATGAGGTATTTGTAGCCTATCATCCTTGTGTTTTATCACGAACCTAGGTTATACATCGAAGTCATTTTCCTTGTACATCGACGTCCTTTTTCCTTGTACTTGGAGAGAGATGGTATAGTCTACGATGCCTGGATGCATCACTAATGGTTACAGTGTAACTTCATCGTCACTTCCTACGGATCTTCGTATATATTAGCTTCATCTTCCTGCCATATCTCAGATTTCCCTGCACGTCAAGACATCCCCGTAGTTTAAAGCTCCTTCTTTCAGCTCTTCGGAAGCTCTAATCATTTTTTTCATTATCTAGCGATGATCTGCTCCTTTTATCGAGTACACATGTTGCCAATATGGCCGCCCATCATGACGGGCGTATCAACACAACAGGCAGTAAGATTTTTTGTAACGTTCTTATTATTCCCATGTATTATGTATTGTACTCTCACAATTTATCATACACTTCAATGAACTCACAAATATATTCTCGGTCAAATGCTCTCACACGCTCTCTCTGATGTACTCCTGAATATTCCGTCATGAACATCCTTCTACTTCCAATACTCTTATACAGTTTTATGCTCTCTCTTGTTTTCAGGTGATGAGTCAGAACAAGCCATCTCCATCTTACTCAACAACCAGGAGTCTGAGATTGTCTTCGTTAACGTGGAAACTCCTCAAGACTTCCAGGTAAGTACATGGAACAGCTTAAAACCCTGAATGTGTGACTCGGCAATCGTATCCCGACTCCATAAATTATATACCGTTTCAGTTATTTCAGTGGACATCAAAGTTTCCCGCACACGCTGACAAATGTATAATTCATTAACCCGGTGTGTGTGTGGGGAAGGGGGAACCCTTTGTTGTTGTAGGGGCTGAGTCTCAGCTCCTGGCCCTGCCTCCTAAACTGGTCGCTACTGGATTCACTCTCTCTTGGCTTCCCGAACCTTATCAGATACTTTAAAAGTTGTGCATAAATCCTTTCTTTACCACTTTGTTGTCCAGATCATTTGCGCTTTATAATTTCCAAAGATGCCCCATGTATGTTTCCTGCTAATTGAACAGTCTACCCTATCAATTCCTCTCAGTATTTTTTATGTCCTTATCTTCCGCGTTTTCTTTCTGCTTTCTGATGTTATCAAGGTTATAAGTCAGAGCTTTACCGTAAGACAGACTTATAGTGGAATGTATAGCAGTCTTAACTCTTGTTGATTCCCGGTATTCCCCACGGCGGGTCTCTTTTCCAAGGGTGCCGGCCTTGGTTCCTGTACGGAGTTTCTGAGACTATCATCCATGTGGATGGTAGGTATAATGTACCCCTTGTTGTTGCGACCAATGTCCCCGGCCTAACCAGAGGCCTTTGTCCATCCGCCAGTGGGGCTAAGTAATCCGTCTCGTGAGATATTCTGAGACCTACCCTACCTAGACCGGCATGGTGTCGAGGTCATAGTTTTTCCTTTAAGATTGTGGAAACTTCCCGGCGGGCCTTATCCCAAGTGGTGGCCGGCTTGGCTCCCTGCTCGGGGTCTGAGCCTATCCATGGAGGATGACAGTACCCCTTCGTGGGACCAACTGTCCCCTAGGCTACCCAGTACACCTGGTCATCCCGACCCAAGGGGCTATGGGCTAATGAGTTGGTCGTACTCTGGTGCTTAGTTAGCTTTTTTTTTTTAAAGATTTGCTGGTATTCTCCCGGCCCGGGCCTTTTCCAAGTGGTGGCCCGACCTTGGCTCCCTGTCTAGGGAGTGTCTGAGACCTAAGTCTCCCATGGGAGGAGGTACAAGTACCTCCTCATCTTTGGGACCTATAACTATTTCTAAGTATTATTTTAATTTATTTTATCATAATCATTTGAAACCGCCACGATTCTATGTAAACTATCCAGATTGGTTCAGTAATTTTAAATATATTTCATAATAACTTTACTTGCGAAATACAAAGTTGAAGTTAACGTATGTTTTCGTTTAGATATAATTATAGTATTTTCCAGTGTTGAATATAGTCCAGTAATGATGTATATCTACCGTAGAAGTATGAACAAGAGTCAAAGGGAGAGGAAGAGCATCGACACTATGACCAGCTCTTCTTGGGCAGGGTAGGTGCCTGTGCCAGAGCTTGCAGCTCACAACACTCTCATTCCCATTAGCCCCCTTGGGGCGTGGATGGCAGACCAGAGGCGCCTAGCTTTTCCCTACGAGCCCCGTGAGGGCGAGGAATGTGGCTAGGCCTGGAGACAATTGGTCCCAACGATGAGGGGTACTTGTGCCTCCTCCCATGTTAGACTTAGGTCTCAGATACTCCCTAAAGAGGGAGCCAAGGCCGGGCCACCACTTGGAAAAAGCCCGGGCCGTGAGAATACCGGCGAATCAACAAGTATGAGTCAAAGGGAGAGGAAGGAGGGATGAGGCACATATATTCTTAAATATATTCCACAGTATTTTTTTTCCCTTGGGAGAACGCTAAACCCTTAGGGTAATGTGTGGAAATTGGGTCAGACACTCTTTGCTTCTATTGGTTAGCCATGCCTCAATCCATGCTAGAACTTTACCTCCTATACCATGAGCTGCCACTTAGATGAAGATCCCTTCGCCAACATTAAAGTACTTACTTCCCTTCTTTGATCTACACAGTGTAGTACATCAAAAAATGAAGCTAAAAGTGTTAATCCCGTACTGGAGTGAAATTATCTATCCAACAGAACTTGTGAAATTCATTCATGTTCTATGTAAATTTACTGTCAATTTATATTTTGTCTGCTGTATATTTCCTGAGCTTCATCCCCAGTGTGTATCTGTGATGTAATGGAGGTGGTATTTTGTTTATTACGTAGTAGTACGATTTCTCGTAGGGATTTTGCCAGGTAATGATTTTCAGTGTTAAGTATTCTCTGGCTCACCTTTTGACCTTATAGTAACCCCCTAAAATACGTTAATAAATGACATTTATTCATGAGCATTCTTTGACAGGATGAGGTGAACAGAGAAGTTCCCCCTGAAGGTTGGCTGGTTATGTATAGCATCACAGACAAGGCGTCCTTCCAGCGAGCCGGGGAGGAGCTAGCCAGCCTCCACCAACACCAGCTCTTGCGAGGTCGGGCAGTCATACTAGTGGCTAACAAATGTGAACTAGTGCGCTCCAGGACTGTCAATGTGGATGGTATGTCCTTGCATGCTTGGTATATAAGCTTTAATAGGCTATCGACTGTGCATTCGTTATTAAGGGTGCAAGCGTGTTTACCAAAAGTCATGAACATTTTAATTTCTGTGTATGCATACAGAGATATACACATTGTGATGTGACAGTAATTAACATGCGAATACCGACAAGTTATAGTTGATTAAGACAATCTGTAGATGGGGACGTTAAGAAACGTTTCGCCTGCACAGCAGGCCTGATACTCTGTACACAATCAGATATACATTTCTTAGTGTATACACAGCAAAAGACATACACATATACATCTCTCTCTCTCTTTTATATATATATACATATATATATATATATATATATATATATATATATATATTATATATATATATATATAATAGTTCCTTGATAATGTGAGTAGTCACGAAAGCACTTGGAATTTCTCTATTCTTTCAGAGTGGTTGTTTTGCATAATATATATATATATATATATATATATATATATATATATATATATATATATATATATATATATATATATATATATTAATGTACAAAAATACAATAGGGGTAGAACAACATAGATAACATCTCCGAGCTATATCTCGAATACTTCGTTCAGTTCCATGGCGGTGGACCGCATGCCCAGAATGCTACAGGCATTTTCACTCTGGATCGCAACACTAAGTCTCTGAAAGAGGAAGCTGGCCGCTCTGTGATCCTTGGTTTCTGTGATGAGTTTTTCACCCAACTCTTTGAGGAACTTTAGAGCACACTTGCCCCATGCTCCAAGGGTCTCCGACCCTACTGGGATAAAGTTATAACAAGAGGGAAGGTCTTCATATTTGCGGGTCTCCCTGCAGCTGGCAGCCCCACCTCCTTTAGCTTCAGAGTATGGCAAGTAGGTGTCTGCCAATGTGGCGGCACAGGTATAGTCACAGGCAAGCTGCTTACCATCCTTCCAGGGTAGCATAGTGGCTCCATCAGAGCGCTTTTGACTTCCATCAGACCTCTGTACATGGAGTTCCCTTTCAGCTGGACAACGGGCTGTGGCGAGGCTTCTCTTTATGATGTCGTGGGCCTCCTCATGTCTAGGATACTTCCCTTCTGATGTGTGTGTGTGTGTGTATATATATATATATATATATATATATATATATATATATATATATATATATATATATATATATATATATATATGCAGAACAAGCCACACGGGGATGTAAACCTCTAGCACAAGATCTTTCACACTTTCATGCGTCGTCAGAAGCTATGCAATGTTGCAAGAAAGGAACATGTAGAAGAGGAAATTCGCTGAGGCAAGGCAGAAGGTATCAGTGGCAACCCTTATCCCAGTGTGTATATTCCTTTGATACAGCCCTTATAACCTAAAGAGATGAATGTAATCATTTGACGATGCGCCTAAACGGAAAACCATAAAAATTATTCAAATTTCTTTTGTGCCCATATTTCATTATACACAAAAACTAACCTAGGACCACCGTGTCACGTCGTTAAAAATTTATATACTATAAAAGAGCTTAATTTACCTAGCATTTAAAAATTCGAATAATTCTTTTTGTTTTCGAATCATCAGATAACCAGATAAATATATGTTTAGTGTCCTCTTCTCTCTCTCTCTCTCTGTATCTCTTCCTGTATCTATATGTGTCTATGCCATTTCTCACTATTTTCTCTTGATTTTAATCGCCATTCTCGCTGCTGTATCGTCTGTGACCTCACCCACTCTCCTCCTGCAGATGGGCGGGACCTGGCCTGCAGCTACGGTGCTAAGTTTATGGAGATTAGCGTTGGAATGAACCACAAATGCGACGATCTTCTAGTGGGAATCTTGAACCAGCTCCGCATCAAGGGTGAGGAACCCAGCGAGGAAGAAGAGGCTCCCAAGGAGAGAAGTTGGACGAGGTGAGACTTTACAAGAAATGTTTTAGTTATCCATCGGATTTTTGTTTGTGTGGTGCTATGGGTAGCTATTGTAATTTCAAAATAATGGGGGAAAAAATAAGTAATTTTGGGGCCAAGTAAAATTTACAGGAGTAACTTTTTTGTTGTTTTAATTACGCATCCATCATTGAAGTGAGATTTCCTTTAAAATAGTAATGTGATATAACATACACTGGATTCCTTTTGACTCAAAGCTCAGTGGTAAAACACTACTCACAAACTACACCTACTGCCCCTGTTTTCCAAGCAGTATATATAATAATATGTCTTTTAGGCGACTGTCGTGGGTCGCATCTTAAGGAAGAATCGAAAAGCCCTGGGGAAAGATTAAACATCCCAGAATAACTCAAGAAAGCCAAGCAATGTGACTTAATTCTATTTCTGTTCTCTGGTCCACTTCCTAATTAATAATTTACATATTTTAGCT
>NC_069491.1:7093087-7155587 GCF_026875155.1 Cherax quadricarinatus
AAATAAGAATAAAAGTGCACAACACCGTGACTAGAACAATAAACCAGTAGAGTCACTTAAAAAAACTAAACTGCTAAATCTGTATAATTTTCCATCTGCTGTTATAAAATTCCCTATGAATATTATTATTATTATTGCTGTTGTTGGTTAATGGGGATTTAAGGTTCATCGTCTACACGAGGATTATTAAGGTTTCTATATATATATATCCTGATTACTTTTAAGTCATACAGCGGTAACTCTCTTAAATTTATCGTAAGTAATAAATACGTATCACCAAACCTCAATAACTAATAATTTGCATTCTCTCACCCAGGATTATGATTATTTAATGACCAGTACAAGTTATGCAGTGCCTGGGATGTGGAAGGTTATGAGATTTGATCCAAGGAAGGGGAGGGTAGTTCCAAGCCCTTAGATCAAGAGACCTTCTATAGCATTAAGGCCCTGTTTCCCCCTTCAATGAATACATGAAGTGAAAGGAGTCTCAAAAAATCCCTGAGAATCAAATATTTGACAAATCCCCATTTAGAGGAAGTTAAGAATTGATGGAATCGAGGATAAACAGAGTTAGGGAGTAAGAATGTTCTTCAAGTTAGAAAGATTAAGTTAGAGACAGACAGTTGTAATTAGGGATAGCCTGAATGGTCTTCAAGATAGAAAGAGGAAGCTAGGGATAGACAAGAGTACTTTAAGGTCGGGAGATTTAGGAATAGAGACGGGGATAGAAAGGAAGACAGTTGTAGATGGTTGAGAAACTTGGGAATAGTCAGAAAGTTGTTTAGGACGGACAGATGAACTTTGTAGACCTCCTCTAGAATTACAATATATTGGCTTAGATGCCTTTAAAAAAAAAACATACCACGGGCGGAGTTAGAACCCGTGACCAGTCACAAAACTCCAGACCGATCGCGGGTTCTAACCCCACCCGTGGTATGGTTTGTGTGCAATCGTGTCATTACGATTTCGTGAGTCATGCCTTTCGTAATGAATTTAAACAAAAATAAAATAAATATTATCACCACAGCTTCTCCCACTGATGATTTTTTTTTGCATTCCAGTCTTTTTTATAATAGACTGCAGTACCTCCCCTCTATTTTTTTTTATCAGGTCTACAACTGGGGAAAGCTGTGTACCCAGGTATGTGAAATTTGCTGATAGTTTCTCAGATTTTTTTACAAAGCTGAAGTAAGACATATGAACAGAAATTTAGCCCTTAAAGGTACTTACAGGGAATTTCAGTCCCAAGAGCGTCTCCATAGTTAATTATGAAGGAAAATTTAGCCTCTTGTTAATTAAGAAGAAAAATTTAGACTAGAACTTAAGGTAATTATAAAGGAAAATTTAGACTAGAGCTTCTCTGAAGAAAGTTTTAACCTTTAGTGTGTTTTAAAGGTAATACTAAAGAAAATTTTAGCCTCTAGAGCATCTTAAAGGTAATTATGCATTGAAGTTTATCCTCTTAGATTTTTTTAAAGGAAATCTTAAATAAAGTTTGAAGTTTAACCCTCTTCAGAGGCAGTGGCACCGGGAAGTCTCTCTCAGTGTATACATGCCTCGAAAGTTGAACTTAATCTTTATTATAGGAGTGAAATGCATTCTTAATGATCACGAGGTTAGATACATGATTATATACACTTGGAAAATCCTAGAGATTAGTACCGAACTTGCACACGAAAATGATTCCTTATGAAAGCAAGGACTCGGCAGGAGATGCAACATTCCCCCAATGAAAAGCACGATAAGAGGCAACACAGTGTCAGGGGCCCAAGATTGTTCAACTGCCTCCCAGCATACATAAGGGGGATTACCAACAGACCCCTGACTGTCTTCAAGAAGGCACTGGACAGGCACCTAAAGTCAGTACCTGACCAGACGGGCTGTGGTTCGTACGTCAGTTTGCGTGCGGCCGACAGCAACAGCCTGGTTGATCAGGCTCTGATCCACCATGAGGCCTGGTCACAGACTGGGCCACGAGGACGTTGACCCCCGAAACCCTCTCCAGGTATACACCAGGATTATACACCAGGTATATACACCAGGTATATACACCAGGTATATACACCAGGTATATACACCAGGTGTATACACCAGGTATATACACCAGGTATATACACCAGGTATATACACCAGGTATATACACCAGGATTATACACCAGGTGTATACACCAGGTATATACACCAGGTATATACACCAGGTATATACACCAGGTATATACACCAGGTATATACACCAGGTATATACACCAGGTATATACACCAGGATTATACACCAGGTGTATACACCAGGTGTATACACCAGGTATATACACCAGGTATATACACCAGGTATATACACCAGGTGTATACACCAGGTATATACACCAGGTATATACACCAGGTATATACACCAGGATTATACACCAGGTATATACACCAGGTATATACACCAGGTATACACCAGGTATATACACCAGGTATATACACCAGGTATATACACCAGGTATATACACCAGGTATATACACCAGGTATATACACCAGGTATATACACCAGGTATACACCAGGTATATACACCAGGTATATACACCAGGATTATACACCAGGTATATACACCAGGTATATACACCAGGTATACACCAGGTATATACACCAGGTATACACCAGGTATATACACCAGGTATATACACCAGGTATATACACCAGGTATATACACCAGGTATATACACCAGGTATACACCAGGTATATACACCAGGTATATACACCAGGTATACACCAGGTATATACACCAGGTATACACCAGGTATATACACCAGGTATATACACCGATCAGTATATATGCCGGTGTATGTAGCTTGATACATTATGAACATATTTCATTTAAAACGTAAAAAAAAAAAAACGCTAGCTCTTAAGGCGTCTTGAGGAAGCAAAACTGAAGAAAACCATAACTACTGTATTTTAACACCATACCCTGAATATTTATCAGCGATTAAATTATATTACAGCAGTAATATTGCTGGTATTAATGTTGGTAGAATTACTGACAATATGGTAAGTGAAATGACACAAGTGCAACTAATGTGACATTTTATTGTGGCAACGTTTCGCTCTCCAGGAGCTTTATTAAGCTGTTACGGCTTGACAATGTCACACGAGTTCCACTTGTGTCCTTTTACCTAAAAATATTATATAAATAGTATTACTAAATCTGGAAAAAAAATACAGGGCAAACTCAACAAGTTTCTTACCAACCAAAAAAATTTATTATAATAAAGTTGGTAGAATTACCGACAATCTGTAAAGTAAAAGGACACAAGTGCAACTAATGTGACATTTATTGTGGCAACGTTTCGCTCTCCAGGAGCTTTATCAAGCTTGATAAAGCTCCTGGAGAGCGAAACGTTGCCACAATAAATGTACATTAGTTGCACTTGTGTCCTTTTACTTTACAAAAAAATTTAATTTGAATCATTGTTCACTGATATTTTTGCAATTTACGTAAATGCTACTAAGTATAAAAGACACAGACAGACGAGACGAGAATTCTGCTCTTGACTCTTGCCCTGGCAGGTCATAGCAGCTCTCCTTACTTACTCAGTCTCCCTACGATCCCCGTTGGGGAGGGGAACCTTTACCAGCGTTGTCTTCACCTTGACTTGCACGATGAGCTACGCAAATCGTGTCAAGATCAAGCCAACAAGTGGTACCGTTGATGATTCAACGAAGATTGCTCTTGCAACTGTTGTTCAAGGAACACTGAAAGTTAAATTCAACACCATTTTGTCTCTGAAAGAAGCATTCATTGTTGTGTGTCACGATGATGCTGAAGCAGAGAAGCTACTCACTACAGATGCCACCACTACACTTACTGCTCAAGGGTTTACTGTTATGTCATCTCCTGCCCTCAAGGCCAGGAAATCAGTATTCCTTAAAAAACTAGACAAGATTCTGACGTCTCAATCACCTGCAGAACTCAAGACATCCATCGAGACGCAAAATACTTGGGCTACTGTTGACAGCATCACAAAAATCCCGAATGCATCGTCCATGCTCAAGGTCACCTTCACTGACGTTAACATGGCTGCCACTGCTCTTGAACGAAGGTCTTGCTGTTTATTACTACTTCATCAGTCCAACTTACATCGAAGCAGAAAGATATCAGTACATCCAACACTGCTGGAACTGTTATTCTTACCATCACACCACCAAAGCATGTCCTGTAAAAGAGAAGAAGTTCTGCACTACATGTGGTAGTGAGGGACACACCTTCAGTTCCTGCACCATTGCTACTCCACCACAACCATCGTGCTTAAACTGTAAAAGTAACGACACCATACACTGGCAGCAAAATGTCCTACACGTAAGGATATTGTGAAGAAAACACAAGAAGCAGCAAAGAAAAAACCTACTAGCAACCACCAACGTATGCAGCAATTGCAAAGATCCAAGCTAATACTACGAAATTACTTCAAGCTACTACTCAGCCAGCCTCCACCATTATCACTCCTCCAGCTTGTGACGTAACCAAGATCACTACTGTCTACTATACGCTCACATGCAGAATATGGCTGTACCTGGATCTTTTAACTCTACCATCAACGAGTTATTTGCACTAAATAATATGCCATCATTTATATTCCCAGCATCTCCACCTTCGGAAGAAATACTCAAATTTACCAAGGATCTAATCAACACTTCTGCATCAGCAGCTCCAACACCACCAACACCTAGTGACGTCACTCCAACAAGGCCTCCTATTCGTCGATCGCCTCCTGCTCGTCGATTGGCTCGTCGTGGCGGCGTACCTCCTTCACCTCCACCCACCACTACTCATATGGACCAATCAGAAGCCACGATTCTCCCACAGTCTTCTACACACTCTCTAGCGGAGACACCAACATTGAAAGAACCTTCAATGCGGCAACCACCAACAAAACCTCTCCAGCTATCTCTCGACGTATTAATATAGAAGACCAACATCAAGATCAATACCTGCACTGGAAAGATATAACTTTTTATACGACTCCTGACCAAGAACCTAACATGGATGTCGACACTTTGTACAAGAAAATAATCGACAGTAGAGTCAAGTTTACAAACCGTAAAGGATCCCACTGCTCCATCACTACTCTCCAGATGACCTTTGACCAGTTACTAGCCAACCCAGCATTTCGACCTAAGATTACAAGACTACAGATCGTTTCCATCCAAAAACTGCACAACATAAGGAATGCCTCCTTCACGAAAGAAACGAAGTAACTCCAGACACACATATAAAAGACACCTGACCAATCAAGAAGCTTGCCTCCCTTGACCACTCCTCCAGCTCCTGCCAGCCGCCAATCAACATCAAGATGCAGCAATTTTTCGTCCAGCAAGTTGCAGTCAGTGCCTGCAGAGCTCCTGTTGTATCTACATCGTCTTTTGTTATCGTTATTGTGGCTTAGCAGTTGGGTCTAGTCCTGACTCTTCTCTCTTCGACTCAAGACATTCCTCTCACCGTCTATTCTTCGCACTGTCCCCACTTGCCCCTCGCCCCTCGTGGGTACTTACCTGTGAGTCCTATCCTATCCTATCCTAAGTATAAATTCTAGCTATTTGTGTATATGTACTGAGAATTTACTTGATTCCCTATCTTGGGAAGTAAAATATTAATTATTGTTAGTAAACAGGTGAAATACAGCCGTAAAATAAATTTTCCGGGTACACGGACCGGGACAAGACCAGCAAACTTTTTAGAACTAAAATTAGTTAAGTCATAACTATAATACTATTATACGGAAAATTATAACACGAAGGAGACAGAGTTGGAAAAGTAGTTCATAATGAAAGTATACGAAATAATTATTAAAATATTTTTAGACTTCGTTGACAATTAGAAAGAAGATATTCGGAGTATTATTAACCACAGAAGGTTTTGAACCCAGAGAGAGAGAGACCACACCAGACCTGGTCGTCAGGATCACACCAGACCTGGTCGTCAGGATCACACCAGACCTGGTCGTCAGGATCACACCAGACCTGGTCGTCAGGATCACACCAGACCTGGTCGTCAGGATCACACCAGATCTGGCCGTCTAGACCACACCAGACCTGGTCATCTAGATCACACCAGACCTGGTCGTCTAGACCACACCAGACCTGATCGTCAGAATCACACCAGACCTGGTAGTCTAGACCACACCAGACCTGGTCGTCTAGACCACACCGGACCTGATCGTCAGGATCACACCAGACCTGGTAGTCTAGACCACACCAGACCTGGTCGTCTAGACCACACCAGACCTGATCGTCAGAATCACACCAGACCTGGTAGTCTAGATCACACCAGACCTGGTCGTCTAGACCACACCAGACCTGATCGTCAGAATCACACCAGACCTGGTAGTCTAGATCACACCAGACCTGGTCGTCTAGACCACACCAGACCTGATCGTCAGAATCACACCAGACCTGGTAGTCTAGATCACACCAGACCTGGTCGTCTAGACCACACCAGACCTGGTCGTCTAGGCCACACCAGACCTGATCGTCAGAATCACACCAGACCTGGTAGTCTAGATCACACCAGACCTGGTCGTCTAGACCACACCAGACCTGATCGTCAGAATCACACCAGACATGGTCGTCTAGACCACACCAGACCTGGTCGTCTAAACCACACCAGACCTGGTCGTCTAGACCACACCAGACCTGATCGTCAGAATCACACCAGACCTGGTAGTCTAGATCACACCAGACCTGGTCGTCTAGACCACACCAGACCTGATCGTCAGAATCACACCAGACCTGGTAGTCTAGATCACACCAGACCTGGTCGTCTAGACCACACCAGACCTGATCGTCAGAATCACACCAGACCTGGTAGTCTAGACCACACCAGACCTGGCCGTCTAGACCACACCAGACCTGATCGTCAGAATCACACCAGACCTGGTAGTCTAGATCACACCAGACCTGGTCGTCTAGACCCACCAGACCTGGTCGTCTAGGCCACACCAGACCTGATCGTCAGAATCACACCAGACCTGGTAGTCTAGATCACACCAGACCTGGTCGTCTAGACCACACCAGACCTGATCGTCAGAATCACACCAGACCTGGTCGTCTAGACCACACCAGACCTGGTCGTCTAGACCACACCAGACCTGATCGTCAGAATCACACCAGACCTGGTAGTCTAGATCACACCAGACCTGGTCGTCTAGACCACACCAGACCTGGTCGTCTAGGCCACACCAGACCTGATCGTCAGAATCACACCAGACCTGGTAGTCTAGATCACACCAGACCTGGTCGTCTAGACCACACCAGACCTGATCGTCAGAATCACACCAGACCTGGTAGTCTAGATCACACCAGACCTGGTCGTCTAGATCACACCAGACCTGGTCGTCTAGATCACACCAGACCTGGTAGTCTAGATCACACCAGACCTGGTCGTCTAGATCACACCAGACTTGATCGTCAGGATCACACCAAACCTGGTCGTCAAAACTAAACCATGTTAGATAAATGAACACATTATATTGCGGCAACATTTTGCCTCCAGGAACTCTGCCAAGCCAGTACCTGACAGAGTTTCTGGAAAGCGAAACGTTGCTGCAATTTATTGTAACCTTCGTTGCATGTGTCCTTATATCTGATGGTGAAGGTAATTCTTTAGTTCTTCCAACATTACAAGACCACACCAGACCTGGTCTAGACCACACCAGACCTGGTCTAGACCACACCAGACCTGGTCTAGACTACACCAGACCTGGTCTAGACCACACCAGACCTGGTCTAGACTACACCAGACCTGGTCTAGACCACACCAGACTGATCTGGTCTAGACCACGCCAGACTGATCTGGTCTAGACCACACCAGACTGACCTGGTCTAGACCACGCCAGACTGATCTGGTCTAGACCACGCCAGACTGATCTGGTCTAGACCACGCCAGACTGATCTGGTCTAGACCACGCCAGACTGATCTGGTCTAGACCACGCCAGACTGACCTAGTCTAGACCACGCCAGACTGACCTGGTCTAGACCACGCCAGACTGACCTGGTCTAGACCACACCAGACTGACCTGGTCTAGACCACATCAGACCTAATAGGGCTTTATAATTAATAACATTTACGATACTTATTTTTAAGATAATTTATAGGATATATAAATCGTGCCGAATAGGTAAAATTTGCTATTTTGGCTTAAATAGTGACGCTCGTCTTGCCGAATAAGGCAGAATTTGGCAGAACGAAAATTTGTGTATGCAATAATTTCGCAAAAAAAATGTATTTTACTGTGTTTATTGAATTATTGCAAACTTATCTAAAATATATTTAGCTGGATTAGGCTAAATTAAATTGAGCTTGTTACAATAATTATTGTATTGCTATAGTATTTTTAACCTTTCCAATTAGTTTTGCAAAATTAAGTAAGGACTTGAGGTTATTTCATTAACATTGAAGTTCTTATTATCTTAACTGCATAAAAAAATGTTACAAAACGTATATAAGAGTTATTTAGGATATATGGTAGCCTATTTTTTAGCATAAATTCGTCATGTTTTTGCATTTCTAATTACTTATGTATTTCCAGCAGGAATCGCAGCTTATTGAGAGCTTCCATGAAGGCTAAACGGGTCATCAACAGGATAATGGGCAAAACTGAAGCCAAGTATAAAAATTGTGAAGATTTCCAGAGCTAGGGTCACTGAGGAGGTGGCGACCAACTCCCTCGGCTCATCCAGGTACCTTCGTCAGTAGTCATAGGCAAGCGCTAAATTCGTAGTGGTTACATAGAGCCTGGGGAATTAGGTTTGATTCAAGGAAGTGGAGAGCAGTTCTAGTTCCATGGATAATGAGTCCTTTATCAACATCAGAGTTGGTTAATCGTGCAGGAAGCTTAAAAGGACACACTTGGGTCATTAAGGTATTTGTCACCTATTCATTGGATTTGAGTGGGACTTTCACATCAGAGCTTATTTCTTGGGTGGCATTGAAAATTGGGTTGGGCAAATGTTTTGTTAGTGGGATGAATTGTAAAGGACCTGCCTAGTATGGGCCAGCAGGCCTCCTGCAGTGTTCCTTCTTTCTTATGTTCTTATGTACACTAATTTCGTGATGTTCAGATTGATTTTCTCAGTTTTAAAAAAATATTAATGTACACTCTGCTGGTTTGGCAAAATGATTGTTGCCAAATAAGCTGAGTCGGCAAGCTGTACTTGAAAAGTACAGGTGTACTTACACCGAAAAGTGTAAGTACACCGAAACCGAAAAGTGTAAGTACACCTTTCGGTGTACTTGAGGTGTTAATTCCTCACTCGGAGTCCTCGATAGGCTTTGAACACAATCAACCAACCAAAAGTCGGTCACAATCACCTGTATCCACCTGATAGCCGACAGAATATAAAGGGATCAAGCTTCCATCTCATAATAATGAACTATGCATTCCTATTACATTATTACATACAGAGCGACAAGCTGAATCTATAGTAGTGATACAGAGGTTGGGGATTGTGAGGTGATTTGGCTAGATCCAAGATAGGGGAGAACAGCTTCAATTTATAGCATAACGATACCGTTTGAGCGACATTTATCTTAAAATATTATATTCGCTGCTCAGTTTTTGATGTATATTCGTATGTATATACTTATGTATTTCAATGTCAACAGGAGCTGCTGATCCTGAAGGCGTTCAGGTGAAGAGTCACCACCACACCCTCGTCAAACTTGGGGTATCAAGCCACCACTTGCATTTGAAGAAACAGTAACTGCCTCACACAGGTTACTTGGTCCACACCTATCACAGGAACATTAAAGGTGACCTAATCAACAGGTGTCACCTGACCATCAGATGTTATCAGGCATCGATTATTGCCTAAGGATTAGAAATGACATAATCAGCTTTCAATTACTAAAAACAAAACATTTTTTTCTGTTATTTCCATCTTTTGTCAGTTGGTTGGTCAGTTAGATTTAAAGCCTAGCGACTATACGAGGGTCATTAAGGCTACATATCACCTGTAAACCACCAAGGATAGTGATTAGAACAAACTCTTAGCGTACATTCACGTGCAAAAATTCGAGTAATTATAATAAAATATTAAGGCTTACTAAAGTAGCCACAAACTGCTGCTTTCGGAAATTAACTAGAATTTTAGGTACATAGAATTTCCCCAAATTGTACATATTTCTAAAATTGATAACACTAGCTGATCATTTATATATATACAAGTCACCCTCCCCTCACACACATACATAATCAACAGCAATAAGTATATAACTCCTCCAGATTTTTAATCAATGTAGTGCCCTAGAAAGCGTAAAACATAAACAGTAATCCAAACTAAGACTAAAATTATTTCTAAACACGAGTCGCCAACTACCTACTTTAGATGTAAATGAAATTTTTATGAAAGATAAACTATCACTATCAGTCTTTTATATTATGGTTCATCGAATACACATCCAAATATGCGTCTACCATGACCTTATGCTACTAGAGTACCTCGTTCGTGCACTGGGATGTAGAGGACAACACTGCTGCTTAAAAAAATGCATTTCATCATAGGCTACGTAACAGCTCTAATTGCAAGATATTTGTTGATTTTGGACGTTAAAAACCTGTCAGACTCTTCGTTGTGTCGGTGAAGGTTACAGTTCACCTGTAAACTATCCGACAGATTGTATTAATGTTGTTAGAATTACCGACAATATGTTAGGTAAATGCACCTAAGTGCAACTAATGTGACATTTTATTGTGGCAACGTTTCGCTCTCCAGGAGCTTTGTCAAGCCTTTACAAACGATATATAGATACAGAGGGTATATATAGGTTTAGAGTGAGGTGTAATACTAGTGGTAGTAGCAGTAGTAGTAATATTAATTGTAGTAGTAGTAACACACTATGGTAGAACAATGAACTCTCATATGAGTAAAAAATTCTGAGTCTTTTACTTGGGTAGCATAAAAATGGGTTAGACAAATATTTCTGATAGGAGTTGGATGTGAGAAGGTCTGTTTCAGTGTTCCTTCTCTGACAGGATATATGCAGGTGAAACAGCAAGGAACCTCGAAACACGCCTCAATGAACACATTAACGTATGTAGGAATGATAACTTGAACATCGCCTGCGTACAACACCAAAATTCCACCAATCACCTCATGAAATTCAACGACGCCCGACTAGTAATCAGAGAACCCAATTTCCGCAGACGTAAATGCCTTGAATCATCATTAATCGCTGTTTCTAACACAATCAAGCGAAATAAAGACAGCTTCATCATCTCTGAAGTATTAGCAAAAATCCTCCGCAAAACAATAAACCCCTGCCATCACATAGTCTCTGTTACTACACAAGAACAGACCTTCTCAAATTCATCCACTATCAGGTATATTTGTCTAACCTATTTTATGCTACCCACGTAAAAGCTTTTATAACCATTTATTCATGTATTTACTACTATTATTACACTTCACTCTAAGCCTATATATACCCTCTGTGTCCATGTATTGTTTGTAACGGCTTGAGAAAGCTCCTGGAGAGCGAAACGTTGCCACAATAAAATGTCACATTAGTTGCACTTTTGTCCTTTTACCTAACTACCTGTAAACTAACTTTAAAAATAGACTTAGTGTTCAAAGCACTATCGATGTAATGAGATATGCACCTATTAGTTTATATACAAAGATATATACATATCAATGTATTTACATAAATATATACCTTTGTATATTCACAATGAATGATACATACCATTCATTGCATATACCGCAAGGTATATAACTGTGTACTACCATAGAGAGTATTATGCTCACTGAATATTGGTGCTAAACTTTAGTGAACAATAAAATGATATAGGAAAGTACTGACAGCTTCATTAATGTCCAGACATCTTATTCACAAAGCACATCACTTCATTGACTAAAGCAAAGACAATGTGCAGAAATTTATACAGGTTAAGTACGTCAGGAAACAGGACAAGTGTTTTCTGACGCGGGTCTTAGATCGTGAATTCGAAGAATAGAAAATCATAATAATGTTGCCGGAAGAATATACCAACACAAATTTGAAATGATAATTGGAAGACGGTTTTAGGACAGACTAAAATGTTACCTATCAACTTTTCCTTCATAATGTGTGTGCTAGTTGTGAATTGCAGTCACCATAAATTGATTTAATGAGAGTTGTTTTCTGTAGGAATGTATATTGCTCCTTCCCTGGTACGAATATTGAACCTTGGTTTGTCACGTTCAAGACCTGTCGACTACACGAGCGTCATTAAGGCTGCATTTAACCTGTATACTACATGTAAGAATAATCCCTAAACTAGGGAATAAATTTAGTGTATATGCACTGAGCGTAGCACACCTCGGTGTACAGACAGATTTGTACTTATCTTCTAGTTTATAAACACCTTGAGAGCCACACTCGGCTCAAAGCCTGGGTACTGTACACCTTATTAAACCTAAAATATCAAAATTTCGTGAATTTAGATAGTCTGTAGTTGCAATTCTAAGTGCTTGAATTATTATTATAACCAAGGGGGAAGCACTAAACCCATAGGATTATACAGTGCTTGGGGGGGGGGGATGGAAGGTATTCAGGTTTAACTCAGGGAACTGGAGCACAGATCCAGTTCCCTAGATCGAGAGCCCCTCACCAGCATCAAGGAACCTTCCTTGAGGGGTAAGTGCTTGAAGCCTTGCATGCAGCAGTACGTTGTCTTCTCAACGATCATATCTTACATGTGACTTCTATCACCAGAACAGGTGAATACCTGGTACTTTCAGATCATTCAGAGCTATAATACTTAACTTTTATGTAACTTGTAAATGGTTTGATATATATATTGACTATAAGAACATTCGTAAATATCAAAATATATTACCCATGTAAGTTAGTATAGTTCTACAAGAAAATTTATGAACCTAGCAAGTCTTAATGAGCTTGTATCAGCTAAGAGTCATTTTTTGAAGTATAACCAAAACTCGCGAAATAGTTTAGTTAGAAAATTATTTACTTAATTTTTTCATGCAGATAAGATCCTTAACAATTTAAGTGCTTGTGAAAAAATCACAGGAATAAAAGGCACAGGACCACATGCTACATTTCTTGCAAAATGGTGATGGCAGCTGTATATATTAAACACAATTGAGGGCTTCCTATATTCATTAATTAAGGATAATCAATGCTTCAGAATTCTTGCATAGGATGTATCATAGTGCTTAGTCTTTTGTACACAGGTTCCCCTGTTAGCAAACCGGAGGACCTTAAGGTTATAGATTGTTCATGTTTGTTAAGGTATTATTAGTATTTTTTAAGCCAGTTTCCTCACGTAAAGACTGTTTCAAAGAATTGAGGATTTTCTCAACCAAAACGGTTAGCTAATCCCCATTGAGCCCAACAGTAATGACTTTAAATAATCTTTACGTGATGATCAGGTTAACCACAGTTTTGTTAAACTATTACTTTCACAAAGGATTTCACACAAATTCATCAAGTCTACTACAAATCATTGTACTTCAAACTGAAGAATTATATATTTAAGTTATTTCTCCTTACACGAAAAATTAAAACTGTATTTAAAATATCACCTATCATATCAAAAAAATAGTAGTTTTTATAGTACGTACTTTGGAATAAAAATGGCGCATATTATATAATAACTTTGTGTACTGTGGAATGTATGAATGATAATGAACTTCAGTTAAAAGTACATGTAAAATATGCTACGACTGTAATGTTGATACAAGAATACCGAACTTTACCTATCACTTCTGCCTTCCTTAAACTTGTAATATTCGCCAGGACGAAGTCCTGATTCGGGTCCCAAGTTTTCGTCGACCTGTTGTATTTCTGCCTTGCTTGTTGCTATAATATTCGTCAGGACAACAATCCTGATTCGGGTGTTAAATCTTCCAACGACCCGTATTATAAACCATACCACGGGCGAGATTTGAACCCGCGGTCAGAGAGTCTCAAAACTCCAGACCGTCGCGGGTTCAAATCCCGCCCGTGGTATGGTTTGTTTGCAATCGTGTCATTACGATTTCGTGACCCGTATTATCATCGTCTTGTGCTCGTAGCTTCACAGTTAACCTTATGTACTGCTGCAGTAATGCGGTGCATCGCGTGAATCACAATCACCTCCATACAAGTGTTGTTAAGGTTATTTATCTTGAAACACCTCGTCTAACCCATGGTGGTGTCGCCTTTGGATTATGAAAACTCAACTTGATTTTTCTCCACACTTGCAGCCTTAGATCTTTGCTATCAAACTGAACGTGAATATTACTCACAGCTTTTAATTTTTCTGATGATTAAATTAGTCTAATTAACAGCTGGATGGTAATATTCATGCAAGGACAAACTAAAATATAATATTTTGATAAAAGTAAATTATTATTACTTATTGTGATTACAATGAGACCTATTTATAGAAGAAACATGTATTTATATAGTTGATAAAGCATTTTGCTTAAGTTGGACTTTTTTCAATTATGACAAAGTTAAACAGATTCATAGTGATAAACTTGTAATATTTGAAGCATTTATTTGATAATTCAATGGGAAGTCATTTCTGTTGCTAATTCTTATTCTTCGACTTATTGCTTTGCTATTATTTGTTCTAGAAAATTGATCTAATGTTATTGCATATATATTTTTCCACATGTACTGTATTTCTCAATACTATATCAGAAATAAATTGCTAAAAATTTCTTGCAAAGCCTCTTTATTTATGAGTAAATAATAAGCTTAAATGTTATTTCAATCAAGATCACTGATGAATTAATCCGTCATATTCAAACTCAAGAATTACAATTTATAAGATAAATATTTTAGATATTTTTTTAAATGGTAGAATTTATCTTGACTTCTTCTTCACAGTAGTTACCATGTATTGATATATTGTACATGTATATTTTAGCCATTTGTTGTTGAAATATTCATATGGTCAATAACATATTAACAGCCTTAGCTGAGCAGCGCTATATAATTTTTTGTAAGGAATTGTACGTATAGAACTATAAACGTAAGGTCATATTGTACAATAGCCAGAGACTGCAAGTTCAGTCAACATTTTTATGAAGAGGCTGAGCCTATGCTGCACACGTGAGGAATTTCTGAATATATACCCACTTGTTATTTAATATAATGTGGAGTAACCCGTATAGATGTAATATGTCCATTCCTCTCCATGTGGCATCCACACTTAGAGACAATATTACCTCTAGGATTATAGTGTAATTCTAGAATAAATGTCTTCTAGTGCAGTAGATGAGTTTTATATAAACAGTATTTCCCTTCACTACATATTCATAAAAGTGCCAAATTGTAAGTTCTGTCTGGTATGACATGACTTAAAAAAGAACCTCATGTATTGTAAGCTTGAAGTAACATGACTTAGAAAAGACACCCTCTTGTATTTATAAGTCAACAGTGAGGCAAAGATAATAAATTATAACCCCCGTTGCTATATTATATATATATATATATATATATTATATATATATATATATATATATATATATATATATATATATTATATAATATGAGTTTCTTCACGGGGTGGACTGGTAAGCCAGCGGAAGTCCTCTGTGCAATGACCACAAGCTCCACTGTACAGGTAATCCATATGACTAAGAACTGCGTCAGCAAATATTTTCCCATTCTCCTGTCCAGCAAAATACACTCTCAAAGCTTTTTCCAACCATCATGAACTACAAACTGCTAAAAACCTAGATTTTAGATTCTAACATTTATAAATTCCATGTTGTTAACATGGTGTTGAGAAGGCATTCCCGAAACCCATGTCCTGGTCGTGCGAGTCAAACCCTAACAGATAATTCACATCCATATTTAAGATAACATAAGAGTAATATGCCATACCCAAATATAATAACCCATTCCTGCCTGGTGTGCCCTGTTTGACATTGCCGTTCCTTGACTGATCATTTGGGATACTACTTTATATCTTGCCTGACAGTGTTGATCATTTCACAATAACGTGGAAGTTTGATAATTAAAACCACTAATAACCAGAACCTGACCCAGTATCATTGGGCCAAACAGTACGAATGTTTCCACTGAAAACGCTATGCTAGTATAATTACGTTGTTAAACGGTGACACATGTTCAGCCCAAGGATGGAGGAGCCTAGATCGTTCCTCTAAGCGTATGACACGCTAATGAATTATACCTGCAGTGAAAAAGACTGTGGTCTGGTGCATAAATATTGATAATAGTGGGTTTGCTGCTATGAGACTGTTTGGTTAATGGCCGAGTCCCAAGACCCTGAGCCTAATCACTAAGCTAGTCTCTAAATCTTAGTATTTAAGCCTAGTCTAAGCCTAGTTTCTAAAGCCTAAGCCTAGTCTCTGGGCCTAATCTTCACGTTTAGTTTCTAAGCCTAGTATCTAAGCCCAGTAAACTAATGGATTTTTAAGGATTTTCTCCTACCTGGATCCATATCTCTCGACAGCTTTGTGGAATCTGTTTCTTATCTCCACTTGTACATAGCAAGGAAACGTGTCCTCTGAAAAAATGGATGTGTTAGACTGCTCAATTAAAAAATGATGCAATGGCTTCAAAATACAGCTCTCATTTTCATGGCAGTAAAAAAAATATGGAATAACTGGTGCTAATTCCCTTTATTCACTCTTATAGAGAGCCAACCTAACTTTAAATGTGTCATAGCAAAAGTGTCAAATTATGTTAATAGTTTAAGTATAGGTTTCTTTGTAAATAGGTCGTATTTTGGTGTATGTGGAGTTAGCCAGCTCACGGAAGTAGTTTAAGATTGATCTAGGTGCTTAGACTGTGCGAAATGATGCAGTTATGTTATAATTATTAAAGTCATGATCTGTATGGGTCAAACTGCTCACAGGAAATGGGAAGAAACTAGAGTTGGTCCCCCCAAAAAACAAAGGAAGGCAATTCCTATTCCTTGGATCAAGGGGTATGCACCAACGTCAAGTCAACCCTCAGTGATGAGTGAATTTACACACACTGAGCCATAATGTAGAAAAGGTTTACTGGATCCCAGATCAATCTCACACTTCCTTCCTCACCAAGCTGGTGTTCGAATTCGTTTTAGCTGATAACATTTTGAGTGTCAATCTGTAAATTGAAAAAAATATACTTTACATAAGCTGAGTAGAAATGGCTTCATGCTGTCAGTTTTATTAATATTTATGTATAAACAACTGAAAACGTTATTCTTTACCTATTTTGCGCACAACTCTATTTTTTATTTTACACTGGGTTAGAATAATGAAAGAAACTGCAAAGTCCTTTATCTTTGTAGTGAACATTTTATCTATTGATAGTAGTTTTTGATACTTATATATTAGAAACGTCTACATAATACAAAGTAGATGATATATAATAGACGCATACAAGTAATCACGCCAAGAAATAATTTCCTTAAGTATTACAGTCATGTGGCGATAAATACACTAAGTGACTCCTGACGATACAGGAATTAGAAGATTTAAAATATAGTTTATACTATATATACATGTATATATATATACACATTACAGGGTTGTGTAAAATGAAACACAGTATTAATGATAGGCCTCTACAAAGTCTGATTCAGCATTACTTTAACTCTTAAACTATCCCTTACCTGGCAACTTAATGTGTAGAACATGGCATAATTATGTAACGGCTATACATAAAAATATAGTGTTAGAGTATCTATATAATTGTCCCCCTGCTAAAGTATACTCATTTTTTTTCTGGCTATATAAATAATGATGTTTAGGGATATGTGATACAATAGACATGATGTATGGTATTGTGTGATATACAAGGCATGATGTGTGTGTGTGTGATACACCAGACGTAATTGAACACACCAGACATAATCAATATTGTATGATACCGGACATGATATGTAGTGGGAGAATAGTCACAACAGTGTTGCTGGAGCTGTTCACAAATCACCCTCACTTAGAGAGGAAATGTTGGTTGACGTTTTGGTCCGTCCTGACTCACTTTCATGCCACGTCTGCTCTGAATTGATGAGGGTCAACCACGGATCAAAACATCGGCCAAACTTTTCTCTCTTAAGTGTGTGTCATATGTGAATTATTTACAGTGTTGTATATGCTATATGTAGTGCTATATGATGCACAAGATTGAATTTATGGTGTTGTATAACACACCTGACACACACCTGGTGTTGTGTGATATCAGACATGACTTCTGGTGTATGATAATCCTGATATGATATCTGTTAACGTAGGACACATCAGACATGATGTGATAAGTGATACACTAGATATGATCTTCAGCGAAATAGATCATATATGACCTAGGGCGTTGTATATACTCCAGATGTGACCTAAGGAGATGTCAAATACACCATTGATGTATTATATTCATCAGACATGATCCATGGTACGGTATGATGAGCCAAACATGATCCTTGTTGTATGATAGACCAGACGTAATCTATAGTGTTATATAATACACCTAAAAATATCATCGGTGAACGATACACAACTTTTTTTTTGCCACATTTGACATTTTTTATGAAAATAATTAAGAGAGATTTAGGGGTGACTATTACCATTGGTATATTTGAATTACTCGATTCAATGATATTTTGAAACTCACTGCTGGGGGGAGATTCGAAATGACAGTTCATTAAGACAGCTTTATAGTGACGGAATACATAACCAGTATCACTTGACTCACGATTGAAAAAAAAAAAAAAGAAACATACCACGGGCGGGGTTAGAACCCGCGATCAGAGTCTCAAAACCCCAGACCGACGTGTCTAACGCGTCAGTCTGGAGTTTTGAGACTGATCGCGGGTTCTAACCCCGCCCATAGTATGTTTTTTTTTTTCAAATATCACTTTCAAAGGCATGTTCCTTGAAAGCATTCAGGCTATTCTATTTGGTTCGCTAGTTTGAAAGCTTATCGACTGCAAGAGGGTCATGATAGCTGTTTTGTCACCTAAGAACTTGGGTTGATCTTGTAATATAGGGGTAACAATAATCTATACAGAATATACTATAGTTAAAATATTCAGAATTATTAATTTGATTTATAATTTCGATTTTCTGCCAGGTGGAGTTAATGCTATATGCACAAATGTGTGATAAATTTCTAGTCACATTATATATATATATATGTCGTGCAGAATAGGTAAAACTTCCGATTTTGGCTTAATTAGCAACGCTCTTCTTGCCGAAAAAAAGCAAGCGAAAATTTGTGTATGCAATAATTTCGCAAAAATCATTCTGAACCTAACAAAAAAAATTGTGTTTATTAATAAATTATTGTAAACTTATCTAAAATATATTTAAATGGATTAAGTTAAATTGCACTTGTTATAATAAGGTTAGGCAAGTTTTTTAAGGTTCTTTTGTACAAAATTATTAATATTTACATTAACATAAATGAAAAAATATATCTTTATGCGTATAAGAGAAAAGTTTAGTCTTTAATTGTAAAATGTATCTCGAGCAGTTGTGTCTTAGTAAATACTGAAAACAGGAGTACTGTACAGAGCTTATGAAGTACACCCCTGTAATTACCTACAGTTGTTGGTCCCTCCCTCTCCATTCATGGATTATATATATATATATATATATATATATATATATATATATATATATATATATATACACACACACACAGCCCCATTAGGTTTGTAATGCTCAAGTGTTGTGTCACAGAATACTAATGTAAAATATTTGCATTGAGCCCAAGATGTGCCTCTTGAACATCTAGAATTTGGCCCTAAGGCCTTTTTTGGGTTTTTCCTCCCTTTGTCACAATGATGCATGTATAGGTACGAGTATAATGCGTACACGCCCATGCATCAAACACTTCTTGGTTCTCCACTCACTGTTGTCTCTTTTGGTGTTAATTACAAAGTCCCCCATAGTTTCAAGTCTTTTATACTACCGATGAGGACTATGTGAGCAATGAGAGTTTCCCATTTTCAGATCTTTTGCATTATCTACAAGGATTCAGAGTTTGATAGCAACTAATAGTTTCAAGTCATCTGTATTACCTATGAGGACTCTCAGCTGTGCTAATGAGAGTTTGAATCTGTATACATATGAGGAGGGTGTTAATTACAAGAATACCCTATAGTTTCAAGTCTTTTGTAAAACCTATGAGATACCTTGTAACATCGTCTTCTGTTGTCTTAAGCATTTACTGCTGACCCTCACATATACTTACAAAAAATCTTTATTGTATGGATCTTTTACCATTTTATGTTTGATATACAGTATATATATATATATGTACGCTGTGATCTTTGTATCATCATTATAAAGATTGTTATACTTAATTTTGTTTCATTTAAACCTTATTCGTATAGGGTATGTTTATGACCCGGTCATTAGATCTGGTGAGAGGCTGGGACAAATGTCATATCCATCCTCTACAAATAGCTGAGATTTGCTGCCACACTAGCCCTTTGTTACGGCCCCCTGACAAACTAGTGGTTAAATAGTTAACCTGCCGGCCGGCAGCACCACTGGGTACGTCATCAAACCCATTGTGGAGACTGCTAAGCCGGCCTTAGAGCAGTAAATACCTGAACACCTCACGGTACGCATCTACGCAGTAGTTACCAGAACACCTAATGGTACACATCTACTGGCAGTAGAGTATTCTACTGGCTTCTACTGTTTTTAGAAGAAGCGCTCACCGCAGCTCACTGAGTCTGTTGCCCTCAGTTATTTGACGGCCTCATTCAGTGAGCGTGCAACATAGTGTGTGCTGCACCGGACCACCTTGCGGTGTGTCAACTGGTCTTGAAGGCGGTAGATAGTACTCACCAGACCATCTTACGGTGTACTTCTACCGGCCTTGGAGAGTATTTACAGGACTACCGGTGATGTCTGCGGACTCGCCGCCTACGCTGGTCAACTGGGGGCCGGAGTATCATGTGACTGGCCTCTCGAAAGACGCTACGTCGATAGTGTCGCAGAGACAAGGGTGTCAAGTGTGACACAGTCGAGAAAGGGTGTGGATGACGCAGAGAAAAGGGTGTCATGTGACACAGAGCTGGAGTGTCTGGTGACACAGAGAAAAGGGTGTCAAGGGACACGGTTGTGAAGGAGCGTCATCACACGGCGAAAAGGGTGTCGAGTGACACGGTGGAGAAGGAGCGTCACAACTCAAGTAAGTGTCGTGTGGGACACAGAGCGTCATTATGCGTCGTGTGAGACACGGAGTTGATCATAATTTATTTTAAATACCTCTAGACCAAAGATTGTTTTTATAACTTTTTTTGTAATGCCCTTGTAGGACACAAATGGCGAAATCTCTCGCCAATGAATCACACTTTACACTCGCTTCACTATTTTTAACTACTTCGGGTGCCATTCCACGGACCTCAGAAAAAACTTTTATAAATATGTACACTAGGCCTAGTCTCAGACCAGGCCGCGGGGGCGTTGAGCCACCCAAAACTCTCCAGAGATACTCCAGGTGGGTCTAGTGTCCTGCGTTGCCCTTAAGCAATTTAGTTCAAACGTGCCGAGGTTAGTTAATGGGGCTGAAAGCCTATCCACTACAATAGGGCTATTAAGGTTACGTTTAACCTTTTCACCATTGTTATGATTATTGGTATGACATTCATGGGGAGGTTACCTGGAGGTTACCTGGAGGTTATTCCGGGGATCAACGCCCCCGCGGCCCGGTCCACGACCAGGCCTCCCGATGGATCAGGGCCTGATCAACTAGGCTGTTACTGCTGGCCGCACGCAGTCCAACGTACGAGCCACAGCCCGGCTGATCCGGCACTGACTTTAGGTATCTGTCCAGCTCTCTCTTGAAGGCAGCCAGGGGTTTATTGGCAATTCCCCTAATGCTTGATGGGAGGCTGTTGAACAGTTTTGGGCCCCGGACACTTATGGTGTTTTCTCTTAGTGTACCAATGGCGCCCCTACTTTTTATTGGGGGCATTTTGCATCGCCTGCCCAGTCTTTTACTTTCGTAGGGAGTGATTTCTGTGTGCAGATTTGGGACCATTCCTTCCAAGATTTTCCAAGTGTATATTATGATATATCTCTCCCTCCTGCGTTCCAACGAGTGCAAGTCAAGTGCTTCCAAGCGTTCCCAGTAGTTAAGGTGCTTGACAGAACTTATACGTGCAGTAAAGGATCTCTGTACACTCTCTAGATCTGCGATTTCACCTGCTTTGAATGGAGATGTTAATGTACAGCAGTATTCCAGCCTAGAGAGAACAAGTGATTTGAAAAGGATCATCATTGGCTTTGCATCTCTCGTTTTGAAAGTTCTCATTATCCATCCTGTCGTTTTCTTTTCACGTGCGATCGTGGCACTGTTGTGATCCTTGAAAGTGAGATCCTCAGACATTACTACTACCAGGTCCCTTACATTATTTTTCCGCTCTATTGTATGGCCGGAGTCAGTAGTATACTCTGTTCTAGTTATTATCTCCTCCAGTTTTCCATAACGGAGTAGTTGGAAGGCCTCGGTCAGATGATCAAAAGCTCCAGCTGTGGGTCATCACATTACAAACCCGCTTTGGCTCCCTGTCTAGGGAGTGTCTGAGACCCAAGTCTCCTATGGGAGGAGGCACAAGTACTCCCTCATCTTAGGGACCAACTGTTCCCAGGCCTAGCCACATTCCCCGCCCTCACGGGGCTCATAGGGAGAAGCTAGGCCTCTCTGGTCTGCCATCCCCGCCCCCCCCCCGGGGCTAATGGGAATGACAGTCTTGTGAGCTGGAAGCTCGGGCTCAGGCACCTACCCTGCCCTAGAAGGGCTAGGCATGGTGTCGATCAGGAAACACTTGTCCTGTTTCCTGACAAACCTTACCTAACCTGACCTCTTGTGTCAGTGGGACTTGTAAATGGTCTAAGTCTGACCGAAACGTCGTCGTAAGCTGCTCTCTCCTGCGTGCTGGTTATTTGTCTTTACTCTAAAAATTTTACTTGTAACATTTATTAAAAATAGACATCTTAATTATCTATTTCCTTTTTTAAGTATAATTTACTTCAATATATTTTTGTTTACCCTTGATGGTATTATTCTGACAGTTTCATAATTAAAAATTAAGAAAATCCTCAAAATAATAATCAGGACCTTAACCGTACTGCCGAGGTAGGTATAAGAGTCGTCAGGAAACAGGACGTGTTTCCTGACGCGTTTCTGTCATGTGATGACCCACAGTTGGAGCTTTTGGTCATCAGACAGAGGCCTTCCACTAGCTTACTTCTCCATCCATTTAAAAATTATGGGTATGATTATTTTATTATTAAAGATTCGCCGGTATTCTCCCGGCCCGGGCCTTTTCCAAGTGGTGGCCCGGCCTTGGCTCCCTCTTTAGGAAGTGTCTGAGACCTATGTCTCCCATGGGAGGAGGCACAAGTACTCCCTCATCTTTGAGACCAACTGTCCCCAGGCCTAGCCACATTCCCCGCCCTCACGGGGCTCATAGGGAGAAGCTAGGCCTCTCTGGTCTGCATCCCCCCCCCCGGGGCTAATGGGAATGACAGTCTGGTGAGCTACAAGCTCGGGCTCAGGCACCTACCCTACCCTAGAAGGGCTGGGCATGGTGTCGATGGGGTATGATTATAACCATTTTTACTGATGATTGTGATTATGGATAATAATTATGTTGATTATAGATATGTTAATTTTTTTCCATTACAAACTTTCAACATTATTATTCCGAAATTTCTTTTCGTTTTGTTTTTAGTAATAAACTATTGGTTAACTTTTTTAAATTTAAGGAGTGTCTCCTTACACTTTTATGATCACATATTGATAAGGATACTTATACATGTATCTGTAAATACACTTTACTTCTAGACTTGCGTCTTCATGCATATGTATATTTCCCTACAAATCTATTAGGTTCGGTTTTTCATCATCTGGTAATGACTTGGTTAAGTTAGTTAATTAGGTTTGAAGGCTATCTACCCCTAGCTCTATTCAAAAGGGAGCTGGACAGGCACCATAAATTAGTACCTGACCAACCGGACTGTGGTTGATACGTCGGTTTGCATGCGGTCAACAGTAACAGTATGGGTGATAAGGACCTGATCCATCTCGAGACCTGGTCATGGACCGGGCCGCGGGAACGTTGACCCCCGGAACACCCTCCAGGTATATCACTCGAGTGTCATTAAGGCTCTTCATCAGCAGTCAAGAATACTGGTCAGGTCAATTTAAGATTCATTAGGGAACAGAACAAATTTCAATTGGGTTCTTGGCCATCTCCCTTCTAACGCTTCAGCTGAGGGTAAACTGTGTTATTGCGACTGTTCATTAAGCACAGCAGACTCTCACCCTATCATCTAGGCAAGTGCATGGCAGCACAATCGAAGAAGTCAGTTTGGAGTGGCAGTTCAATTTCCCGAAATGCTTTACCTAATAAGAGGCTTCGTTAGAAGATGTAACACAATGTTTTCCTAAAACGGTGACCAATCTTTGTCCATACAAGTTGCAAAACCTTCCACTGCAACCTCAGTATATTCTGGTGAAATAAACATCTCTGTCTTTTGAGGGGTGGATCGATACCATGCCCAGCCCTTCTAGGGTAGGGTAAGTGCCTGAGCCCGAGCTTGTAGCTCACAAGCCTGTCATTCCCATTAGCCCCCTTGGGGCGGGGATGGCAGAGCAGAGAGGCCTAGCTTGTGGCTAGGCCTGGGGACAATTGGTCCCAAAGATGAGGGGGTACTTGTGCCTCCTCCCATGGGAGACTTAGGTCTCAGACACTCCCTAGACAGGGAGCCAAGGCCGGGCCACCACTTGGAAAAGGCCCGGGCCGGGAGAATGCCGGCGAATCTTTAATAATAATAATAATAATAATTTTGAGAGGTTGAGCTTATTCATGACAGACAACGAGGACACCATTTTCAACTTCTTCCCCATCACCCTGACATGATTAATATACAATGAGTCATCCTCTCGTCTGAAAATGATTTGCTACACAAGCTGTAATTTACCTTTCACCCTTATGTTCACTGATGGCTCGGTGGGTAGACGCCTCAGTTCACACACTAAGGGGATCGGGGATTGATTCCCGGCACGGGTAGAACGTTGGGCATGCTTCTTTAAATCTCCTGCTCCTGTTCACCTAGCAGTAAGTAGGTACCTGAGCGTTAGTCGACTCTTGTGGGTCGCATCCTTAGGGAGACATTTAAGGATAACAATGGAAATAAGACTGGGTTATCCTGGGTTACTAAGCATCAGGGTTGATCAAAAAAATATTTTTTAATCTACTGATAAATTAAAATTTTGTTTGGGTTTTTAACCGGTTGTAGGGTTAGTCACCCAGGATAACTCATTTCCAATGAGATTCTTTAATGTTTTCCCCCAGAGTGCGACCCACAACAGTCGACTAACACCCAGGTACCTACTTACTCCTAGGTGAACAGGAACAGCAGGTGTAAAAAAACATGCCAGATGTTTCTATCCGCGCCGGGGATCAATCCCGGATCTTTAGTATATAAGCTGACGACGCTACCAAGCCACGAGCACCCCAAGCCACAAGGATTAACACGTATGTCTTTGAATTAGTGTCGAGTCTGGCTTGTATAGCTCATGTGCTCATTGTTATTTAGATCGTGGGGAGTTGTTGCTAAAATCTATCATTATGAGGTAAGACAAGCAGTAAGTGTTAGTGTCAGGTAAAGACCCACAAGATATAGTTAAAGTACTGTCCCTAGAACTAGAGCCCCGCAGCAAATGCTTAGTAGACAACAAATTATTGTTACACCTCGGGAAACGGAAGCCATACTCTTTGGCACGAAAAATAAAGTGAAAAGGGTAAATAATTTTAATGGCCAGTGTAATGGGGAATATATCACTTCAGTTTCCTCACTGAAATATCTGGGAATACCCTTTGACCCAAGCATGTCTGCCAGTCCTACGAGCCCCCCTGGGGAGGGGAAGACGGGAGACCAGATGCATAGTTTCTCCTTATGAGCCCCTATGAGGGCGGGGAATGGGGTTAGGCCTGGGGACAGTTGGTCCCAAAAGATGAGGAGGTACATGTACCTCCTCCCATGGCAGACAGAGGTATCAGATACTCCCAAGACAGGGAGCCAAGGCCGGGTCACGATTTGGAAGAGACCTGGGCCGGGAGAGTACCAGCGAATCAAAGAAGCATATCAGGAGAACTGATAGGAAACAGTGTAGTAAAGAAAGCGAATGCCAAACTGAAGTTCCTCTACAGACAAGCACAGTGTCAACCTATTGAGGCTCGCAGGACCCTAAGTCTAGCTCTTATACAACGTCGTATAGACTACTCTTGCTCTTAACAAAAAAGCTATAAGATTGTAGTCTATCACCCAGAACAAAATGGCGAAATTCATCCTGGACCTGGGTGTAAGAGAGCATGTAGATCAGGATGAATTACAGCCACTGTATATGCTGAATGTTGAAGACAGAGTAAAACAACTGAAGTTCAATCACGTTTAGAAAATTGCTCCCAGAGAGAATCCATAATAACTTCCTGCAAAGTTTGTCATAGCTGAGAACCAAAGCAAGTATTGTACGAGGGGAAGGGAACACAGCTTTGTAGTACGTACCCAGAGTCAGTGGCCAGGCTTCAAACACATTTTATTGCACAGAGAAGTGGAACAGACTGCCTGCACATGTCAGCGCCTGTCATAGCATGAGGCAGTTCAAGAATAGAGCCAAAAGGTACTTAATGAACATAGCTACCCAAAGGGAAGAGAGTGATTTCTAGGCATATTATTATTATTATTATTAAAGATTCGCCGGTATTCTTCCGGCCCGGGCCTTTTCCAAGTGGTGGTCCGGCCTAGGCTCCCTCTTTAGGGAGTGTCTGAGACCTATGTCTCCCATGGGAGGAGGCGCAAGTACCTCCTCATCTTTGGGACCAACTGTCCCCAGGTCTAGCCACAAGCTAGACCTCTCTGGTCTGCCATCCCCGCCCTAAAGGGACTAACGGGAATGACAGTCTTGTTAGTTACAAGCTCTGGCTTGTAACTCAAGACTAGAAAGATGGTGTCGATCTTTCTAGGCATAGTAGAGGCTCTCTCTGCATTGCAACCCACTATTTTAAATACAAAATCTCAATGTACTGTTTGCAAAGACAAAGTAAAAAACTAAATAAATAAATAGGTAACATGTGCCTATTACTGTGATCTGATCCTCTTTTTAATGTTAATGTAAATAACTCTGTTTTATTCCTAGTACCCCCAAAGAAAATAAGTCACTTTGTCTGACTTTCTTGGGTTATCCTAGATAATCTACACATATGCTGTTATGTATAATAATTTATGAAACTGTATTTATGTGTACCTATACATGAATAAACTTAATTAAGTAGCGATAGGTATATTTTAACATATTGAAATTTTGACATAGTTACTCATCACATTTTAAAGAAAATGCGTTTGGTCACATTTTCTTTTAATAATTTGATTGGGAAACAATTTTAAAACATATGAGGCAGGAAATATAATTACCCGGAATCATTATCATGTTAAGTTGTTAAACCACAAAATGATTAATCAGTATGATTACAGCAAAAGTATGCAATACAGACAAGTAATTAGACATAAGCAACATCTAGATATCTTTGTCTTCACATTTCACTGTACTTAACTGATAATGACCACTTGCTGGTAAAACGTCTACAACTAAATAGACGAAAAGGGCAATAAGCCACATTAATTTTATCACGTTGTCCTGAGCTTCTAACCTTGATGGGTTAATAACTTCTTAGCCTTGTGTGTGGGCAAGAGTGGAAACATTGGGCTGATTTCCTTCCTTGTCCTGTTCACCTAGTAAGCAAGTAGGTACCTGGGTGTTAGTCGACTGGTGTGGGTCGCATCCTGGGAGACAAGATTGATGGGCTCCGTGGAAATAAGACAGTCCTCGATGATGCACTACCTTTTTTTGGGTTATCCTGGGTGGTTAACCCTCCGGGGTTAAAAAGTCCTAACCAAATTTTATACCTATTCTTCAAACTTCAGATCAGGGATTGATTTAGAAACCTTTTCATGCTAAGTCAACACTTAGAGGCCCATGTTCTAAAAACAAGTGTTTTACATTTTAACACATCAGTGAGAGATAAATGATAAAAATTTGTATTCTCATATATACACAGGCAAAATAATGCAGGATATATAACGATATTTATTTCTGAAAGTATATGTACAAGGTAGAGAACGACACCATGCCCAGCCCTTCTAGGGAAGGGTAGGTACCTGAGCCGGAGCTTGCAGCTCACAAGACTGTCATTCCCATTAGGCCCCTTGGGGCGGGGATGGCAGACCAGAGAGGCCTAGCTTGTGGCTAGGCCTGGGGACAGTTGGTCCCAAAGATGAGGAGGTACTTGTACCTCCTCCCATGGGAGACTTAGGTCTCAGACACTGCCTAGACAGGGAGCCAAGGCCGGGCCACCACTTGGAAAAGGCCCGGGCCGGGAGAATACCGGCGAATCTTTAATAATAATAATACAGGATATACAAACCATAGCTGACATACTATATAGAAAGCTACTTGTTGTGCTGAGCATTTCGGGCAAATTAGGGTAATTTTATCCCAGGATGCGACCCGGTCACAGACCGGGCCGCGGGGGCGTTGACCCCCGGAACTCTCTCCAGGTAAACTCCAGGTAAACACCAGTCGACCAACACCCAGGTACCCAGTTTTTACTAATGGGCGAACATGGACAACCGGTGTACGAAAACACGCCCATGTTTCAACCCTCTTGGAATCGAACCCGGACACCTCACCGTGTGAAGCGAGAGCTTTCGCCACCAGGCCACAGGGCACCATTGAATATACACCGAGAAGGATATTTCTAGCAGTGTATATGTACTGAGCGTTTGTGTAATCCCTATTTCAGAAATAGTATTCATGTCTGGTGGTGAGAAGGTTACATTTAGCCAACTATGCATGAAATCGAGGATTTTTTTTTTTTCGGTCAATGACAAAAAAAAAAAAAACAATTAGATAAATCAGCATATAGTGCATTTTGTTTGTATTATAATGTGTATATCTATTTTGATGTGTGTGTGTGTATACACATTGCATGGGCACATGTACGGGTACGTATCTCATTTATATACTTAGAATTTACTTGAATCCCCATAGGCTGATATTTGAGATAAAGTGTCCTGATGATGAACAGGTTACTTATGTACATATAACCCGCACAAAGGAAACAGGAGCTTAGGACGACGTTTCGGTCTGACTTGGACCATTTACAAAGTGTGTAACTTTGTAAATGGTCCAAGTCGGACCGAAACGTCGTTGTAAGCTTCTCTCTCTCTCAAGAGTGGGTTATTTGTGTATTGTTCCAGTCACGATAGTGTGCCTTTTTGTTATTTGACAGGTTAATTGCGGCTTTAATGGCCAGAGTTGTCGATAGACTTTATACCCAATTAACCAACTAACCTTCGTGCAGAAGGTTATGTACGCTGAGAAGCCTAAGTCTCGCACTGGATATATCTTTAGTCTCTACGTTGAAGTATCCTTGACTAGTAGTGAACAGGTTACATACAGCCTTAATGTCCTTCGGGTAATACACACACTTTACAAAGTTCAATTAACCTTTAGTAGGATTAAAGTGTAGTTGTCAATATATTTTCCCTTAGCTGAGTTGCTGAGTTGTGTGAAGATTTTTATGATTTTAACCTTAATAACTATCAGAATAGTACCTACCATGAGTACTTACTACGTAATTTATCAGCACACAAACAAAAATTAATGGTTACTGTCCTGACGCAACACGCATCAGCCATTAAATGTTAAAGCCGTTCAGATGAGGTAGAGGGAAATTTATTAAACGTGATTTAACGGGAATAAATCACACTATTTTACACATAAAATGAGCAAATCTGCAGCAACAAGCTTGAATTTCAATTTCAATTTCATCGAATTAGAAAGCAACTTTTTCAAGGTTTGAAGCTATGCCACTGAGGATTTTGGAAGTTATCGGAGCCATCCCTGGAAACTGGAAATATGTTCAACAACTTTTTTTTAATATTCGCCGGTACTCTCCCGGCCCGGGTCTTTTCCAAGAGTGGTGACCCGGCCTTGGCTCCCTATCTTGGGAGTATCTCGAGACCTAAGTCTCCCATGGGAGGAGGTACAAGTACCCCTTCATCTTTGGGACCAACTGTCCCCAGGCTTAGCCACAGTCCCCGCCCTCACGGGGCTCGCAGGGAGAAGCTAGGCCTCTGGTCTGCCATCTGCCCCGCCCCAAAGGGGCTCGTGGGGATGGCAGTCTTGTGAGCTTGTTGCTCAAGAACTTCAATCATAGGGCACCTGCACATACCAAGTGTTCCAAAAATCTGGTCCTAGTTGAAGTCTATAGAATTAGGCTTTCTCGAGTAATAAGCGATAAACAAATATTTGGAAGAAAAAAATATATATTCTGGCAGCCACCTAACCACCTAATGGTCCTCTGAGGATATCTGATAATACGTCATCTACATGATTGAGACGAGTGTCAGAAAACACGCGTCTTAATCATATTATCAAGTTCCTTGATAATGTGAGAAATTACAAAAGTGATTGAAAGTTCAATATTTTTCCACAGTGGTTGTTTCACACGTTATATTACATGTTCATTGTGACATTATTGCATGTGTGTGTGTGTGTGTGTGTGTGTGTGTGTGTGTGTGTGTGTGTGTGTGTGTGTGTGTGTGTGTGTGTGTGTGTGTGTGTGTGTGTGTGTAGACAAATATATATTTTTAAATAACTTGTAACTATCGTAGTATTAATTAAAGAGAAGAGTAGCGTCACTGGGACAGTTTATTGCTGCTGGGTCAATATACAGTTTTTTAACTTTAAATATTTGTCAGCGACTTAATGGGAAATTCCGTCACTGAAACGACCTAGTTACTGTGGTCATTTTACGTCAGTCTCCCCTTTTGTTCATAATTATTTTCTTCTTCGTCTGATCCTTTTTGTTTACGATTTTTATTTTTTTCATTTCTTCTTCTTTTCCCTAATTCTTTTCAACATCTGTTGATTCTCTTTTCCCTCCTGATCCTCGTTCTTCTCATTTACTCGATGCTACTGCTCTTATGAAAGCAGGCTGTGAGACAAGGGAGAATAGCCTACCTTTTCCCCCTCTCGCATTTCCCCCCCCCTTTTCCCTCCCCCTTTTCCGCTCCCCTTCCCTCTCTCCTACCCCCTAGTCCCTTCCCCCTCCCTCCCCCTGCTCCCTTTCCCCCTTACTTCCCTCCTTTCCCCTTCCCTCCCCTGAAAACCCCCCCTTCCCTCCCTGCCCTACCCTCCCTCCTCGCTACTCCCCCACCCTTTCCCCCCTTTTAACCTCCCTTCCCCCCTCAAACCGTCCCTTCCCCCCTGCTATACGCTACCTTCCCTCCCCTTCACCTTCCCCTCCCCTCCCCCTACTTTTTTTTCCCTCCGCTACTTCCCTTTCCCTCCCCCCCTTTCCCTCCACTTCCCTCTTGAAACCCTTCCCCCCCTGTTTCTCCCCTTCCCTCCCTGCTCTGCAACCTTCCCCTCCTGCTACCCCCTTCCCTCCCTCTCTAGTCCCTTTCCCCCTCTCCGTCCTTCCCCCCTGCTACGCCCCCTCCCTTTAACGCTACTTCCCCCCCTGCTCTACCTACTTCCCCGCTACTCCTTTCCTTCCCTTTTTCCCCTACTCCCACCCCCCTCCCTTACTTCCTTCTTGCTCTCGCTCCCTTCCCCCCCCCTTTCTACCGTATTCCCTCCCTTACTACGTTTCCCCCCTTTACTACGCTACCTTCCCCCCCCTTCGCTCCTTCCCCTGCTACTCCCCTTCCCTCCTGCTACTCCCCTTTCCCCCCCTTCGTTTTCCTTCCTTACTCCTCCTTCCTCCCCCCCTTCTCCCCCTTTCCCTCCCTGTACCGCTACCCCTTTCCCTGTACACGCTCCCTTCCCCCCCTATCCCCCTCCCCCTGCTACCCCCCTTTCCCCCCCCCCTTGCCTACGCTCCCCCCTTTTGTTTCCTACCTTCCCCCTCTTTTTCCCCTTTCCCTTCCTCCCCTTCCCCCTCTCTCCTTTTCCCTCCCTCCCCCCCTTTCCCCTACTACCTACCTTCCTCCCTGCTACTCGTACCTTCCCTCCCTCCCTTACGCCCCCTTTCCCCCTTTTCTCTCCCTACCTTCCCTCTCTTAAAGCTACTTCCCTCCTCATCCTTCCCCCCCCGCTACCCCCTCCCCCTTCCCCCCTCTACTCGCCCTTCCCCCCCTGTTTTAAACCCCCCCGCCCTACCTTCCCTCCCTTTTCTCCCCCCCTTCCACCCCCCCCTTGGCTTCCCCCCTTCCCTCCCTCTACTCCCTTCCCCCCCTGCTACTCCCCTTTTCCTCCCTTTTCCTCCCTTCCCTCCCCCCCTTCCCCCTTTCCCCCCCTCCTCCTTTCCCTCCCCTGCTCTCGCCCCTTCCCCCCTCTTATTTTAAACCCCCCTCCCCCCTGCTACTCCTCCTTTCCTTTTTCCTCCCCCTTCCCCCCGTCTCCCCTTCCTCCCCTAACCCTTCCCTCCTGCTCTCGCTACCTTCCCCCCTCTCCCCCCCTTTTCCCTGTTCTCCTTTTCCCTCCCTCTACTACGCCCTTCCCTCCCTGCAAAACCCCCTTTCCCTCCCTCTATGCCCCCCTCCTCCCCGCCCTTTCCCTCCTGCTCTCGCTCCCCCCCCTCCCCACTTCCCCCTACCCTTCCCCCTGCCGCTCCTCCCTCCCCCCCCCCCTTCCCTCTCCCCCCCTTTCCCTCCTCCCTTACCCCCCTCCCTGTCTCGCTCCCTTCCCTCCTGCTTCTTTTCCCCCCCCCTTTCCCTTTTTTCCCCCTTCCCTTACCCCTTACCTTCCCCCTCCTCACGCTCCTTCCCTCCCTGCTCCTCCCCCTCCCTTTTCCCCCCCCCTCCCCCCCTTCCCTCCTGCTATCGCTCCCTTCCCTCCCTGTACTCGCTACCTTCCCCCCCGCTCTCGTCCCTTCCCCCCTGCCTCGTTTCCCCCCCCCCCCCTGCTTCGCTATTCCCCCCCTTTTTCGCTACCTTCCCTCCCTTCTCGTTTTTCCCCTCCCTCCCTCCATCCCCTTCCTCCTCCCCTAGCTACCCCTCCCTCATCCCCCCGGCTACCCTTCCCCCCCTTTCCTGCGCTCCTTCCCCCTTATTTTCCCCTCCTTCCCTTCTTGGCCCCTTCCCCCCCTCCCCCTTCCCTCCCTGTAACCCCCCCCTCCCTCCCTTCCCTCCTTCCCTCCCTTTTCCCCTTCCCTCCCTGCTCTGCGTACTTCCCCCTCCCTCCTTTAAACCCCTCCCCCTTTTTCCCTTTCCCCCCTTCCTTCCCTCCTTTTTCCCTCCTTCCCCCCTTATCCCCCCCCCCCCCCCCCGGTACCCCTTTTTTCCTCTCGCTTACCTCCCTTCCTCCGCTACCCCTATCTCTGCTACCCCCCCCTCTCTCGTACCTTCCCTCCCTGTAACCGCTCCTTCCCCCCCTTTGACCCCCTACCCTTTCCCTCCCCTGCCCACCTTCCCCCCCTCCCTCCTTCCTTTCCCTCCTTTACGCTATTCCCCTCCGACCCCCCCTCCTTTCCCCCCCTTTCCTCCCTTTCCCTGCCCCTTTTCCCCCCCTTCCCTTTCCTTTCCTCCCTGCCTCGCTACCTTCCCTCCCTGTTTTGCCCTTCCCCCCGGATACGCTCCTTCCCTCCTGTTTTTCCCCTTCCCCCCTTTTTCCCCCCCCCCGCTCCGGCTCCCCCCCCCTTTCCTGTTTCTTCCCCCTTCCCCTCCCCTGTTCGTCCTTCCCTCCCTGCTCTACCCCCTTTCCCCCTCCCTGCTTCGCTCCTTCCCTCCCTGACCCTTTCCCCCTTCCTCCCCTACCCCTCCCGTCCCCTTTTTTTCCCTCCCTCGCTACCCCTCCTCTCTCCTTCCCCCCCTGCTACCCTCCTTCCCCCCCCTTCTCGCTCCTTCCCTCCCGTTTAAAACCCCTTCCCCCGTATCCCCCTTTCCCTCCCCCCCCCCTTCCCCCCCCCCCTTTCCCCTCCCTGTTACGTCCTTCCCCCCCCCTTTCGCTCCTTCCCCCCCTGCCCCTCCCCCCTCCCCCCCCTTCCCTCCCGCCTCCCTTTCCCTCCCCCCCTCTCCCGTCCTTCCCCCCCTGTCTAAGCTACCTTCCCCCCCTGCTCTACGCTACCCCTCCCTCTCAAACCCCCCCCCGTACTCGACCCCCTTCCTCCTCCACTTCCCCCCTTCCCCTTTCCCTCCCTGTCTCGCCCCCCCCCCTCCCTGCTCTACGTCCTTCCCCCCTGCTCTCGCTACCCTTCCCCCCTTCTACTCCCACCTTCCCTCCCTGCTCCGCTCCCTTCCCTCCCTGTTTTAACCCTTCCCTTTTTTTTCCTTTCCCTCCCTCTTACGCTCCCTTTCCCCTCCCTGCTATCCTCCTTCCCTCCCTCCCTTCCCCTTTCTTCCCTCCTGCTACTCCCCCCCCTTTCCCTCCCTACTCCCCTTTTTCCCCCTGTTTCCCCCCCCTCCACTCCCAAATTCCCCCCCTGACGTACCTTCCCTCCCTCCCCGGGCTCCCTTCCCCCCCCTTTAAACGCTCCCTTCCCTTCTTTCTAGCCCCTTTCCCCCCTTCCTTTTCCCTTCCCCCGCTCTACGCTCCTTCCCTTTGCAAACCGCTCCTTCCTCCTGTACTCGCTACCTTCCCCCCGCTACTACCACCTTCCCCCCCGCTCTCGCTACCTTCCCCCTTCCCGCTCCTTCCCCCTCTACCCCTTCCCCCCCCTTACTACGCCCTTCCCCCCCCTACTCCTTCCCTCTCAAAACCCTTCCTCCCTGCTTACCGCTACCTCCCTCCCTGTACTCGCTCCTTCCCCCGTCTCCAAACCCTTCCTTTCCCCTTTACTACGCTACCTTCCCCCCTTTCCCCTTTTTCCCCCCTCCTTTTTGGGCACCCCCCCTCCGCTACTCCCTTTCCTTCCCTCCCCCTGCTCCCTTCCCCCCGATCCTCCTTCCCCTCCGCTCCCTTCCCTCCCCCCCTTCCCCTCCCGCTACCTTTCCCCCGCTACCTCCTTCCCCCCTGTACTACGCTCCCTTCCCCCCCGCCCCCCTTTTTCCCCCCCCTTATTTTTCGCTACCTTCCCTCCCTCCGATTTCCCTCCGCCTAGTACCTTCCCTCCCTGCTACTCTACCCCCTCCTTTACGCACTTTCCCCCCCTGTACTACGCTACCTTCCCCCCCTTGTACTGCCCTTCCCTCCCTGTATAACCTTCCCTCCCTCCCAAAACCTCCTTCCCCCCTTTACACGTCCTTCCCTCCTTAAAACCCTACCTTCCCTCCCTGCTATCGCTACCTCCCCTCTTCCCGCCTCCTTCCCCTTAATCCTTCCCCTGCTACTCGCCCCTTTCCCCTCTCCCTACTCGCTACCTTCCCCCCCCTCCCTACTCGCTCCCTTCCCCCCCCTTTCCTACCTCCCTCCTCCCCTCCCTTCCCCCCTGCTACTCGTCCTTTCCCCCCTGCTACTACGCTACCTTCCCCTCCCCTTTACCCCCCCCCTTTCCCTGCTATTCCCCCTTTCCCCTTTTCCCCTTCCTCCCCCCTTCCCCCCTGCTTCCCCCCCCCCCCCTCTACCCCCCTCCCTCTTCCCTTTCCCCCTCCCGCTCCCCCCCCTCCCCGTTTTCCCCTCCCCCTCGCCCCCCCTCCCTCCCCTCCCTTCCCTCCCGCCTCGCAAACCCCCCCCCTCTCTCCCCTTTCCCCTCCCTCAAACCCCTTCCCCCCCCCCTTTTTTCCCCTGCTACTCCTCCCCTCCCTATTCCCCCCCGCTACCCCCTTCCCTCCCTGTCTGCCCTTTCCCCCCTTCCCCCCTTTTCCACCCCTCCCCTGTTCCCCCCCCCCCCCTTCCCTCCCCTCCTACCCCCCCCTCTCTACGCCCCCCCCCTCCCCCTACCCCCCTCCCTACTCCCTCCCTTCCCCCCTGTACTACCTTTCCCCCGCTACTCGCTACCTTCCCTCTCTACACTTTTCCCCCTCCTGTACACCCCCTCCTTCCCTCCTTACCCTCCTTTCCCTCCCTCTACTCGCTACTTCCCCCCCTGTTTAAACTTCCCCCCCCCCAACCCCCTTCCCTTTTCCGCTTTTCCCTTTTTTAAAACCTTTTTCCCTTTTTCCTCCCCCCCCCTTTCTACCCCCCCCCCTTCTCCGCTCCCTTCCCTCCCCCCACTTCCCCCCCCCTTTTTTTCCCCCCTTCCCCCCCCCTGCTCTACGTCCTTCCCCCCCGTTTCCCCCCTCCCTCCTTTTCCCCTCCTTCCCCCTGTATCTACCTTCCCCCCCCCCCCCCCCCCTTTCCTCCTTCCCTCCCTCTCACCCCCCCCTTCCCTCCCCCTCCCTGCTTCCCGCTCCTTCCCCCCTTGGCCCTATTTTCCCCCCCTCCCCTACCCCCCTCCCTTCCCTTTTCCCCCCTTCCTACCTACCTTCCCTCCCTGTCCAAATTTTCCCCCTCTCCTCCCTTCCCCCCTTCCTTCCCCCCCCCCTACTCCCCCTTTCCCCCCTTTACTACGTTTCCCCCCCTGTATACGAACCTTCCCCCCCTGTTACGCTACCCCCTCCCTGCCCCGCTCTTCCCTCCCCCACCTTCCCTCCCTGCTACTACGCTCCTTCCCTCCCGGGGTTACCCCCCCTCCCTCTTTTCGCTACCTTCCCTCCCGGGTTTTACCTCCCTTTCCCCTCCGTCTCGCTATTTTTTCCCTCCCCTCTACCCTTTTCCTCCCCCCCCACTCGCTACCTTCCTCCCCCTCTCCCCTCCCCCCTTTTGCTACCCCCCAAACCTTCCCCTCCCTCTACTACGTACCTTCCCTCCCTCCCGCTACTTCCCCCCCTGTATCGTACCTTCCCCCCTGCCCCCTTACCTTCCTCCTCTCCCGTCCCTTTCCCTCCCTTTTCCACTTCCCTCCTGCTATCGCTCCTTCCCCCCCTGTACTCCTACTTCCTCCCTGTACTACGCCCCCCCTCCCTCTCTACCCCCTTTCCCCCCCTCTCCCTATTTCCCTCCCCCTGCACTACGCTTTCCTCCCTGTTTTTCGTACCTTCCCTCCTGTTAGTCCTTCCCCCCCACTATCCTTCCCTCCCGTACCCCTTCCCCCCCGTTCCCTTTCCCCCCTGTAATCCCTTCCTCCCTCCCTATACCTTCCCCTCCCTCTCTCCCTTACCTTCCCCCTGCTATACGTACCTTCCCCCTCTACTACCTCCTTCCCTCCTGTACTACGCCCCCCCTCCTCTACTCGCTCCCTTCCCTCCCTGAAACCCCCCTTTTCCCCCCCTCTCCCCTTTCCCCCCCTGCTACTCGCCCTTCCCCCCTGCCCCCCTTTACCTTCCCCTCCCTCTCCCTACCTTCCTCCTTTACCCCCCCCCTCCTTACCCCCCTTCCTCTCAAAACCCTATTTCCCCTCCCCCCGCCCTCCCTTCCCCCCCTCTACGCTCCTTCCCCCCTCCCCCCCCTTTCCCCCTCCCCCCCGCTCTACGTACCTTCCCTCCCTGCTACTACGTACCTTCCTCCCGTTTTCCCCCCCGCTACTTCCCTCCCTGTTACGACCCCCCCCTCTACTACGCTCCTTCCCTCCCTTTACGCTACCTCCCTCCCCCCCACCCCCCCCCTTTCCCCCCCCTTTTCCCCCTTTCCCCCCCTTTTATCGCTACCTTTTTTAAATTTCCCCCAAAACCTCCCCCCCCCTTTCTTTTATTTCCCGCCCCCCCTTTTTTATTTTTCCCCCCCCCTTTTACGCTACCCCCCCCCTTTCGTACCCCCCCCGTTGTACCTTCCCTCCCCGCCCCCGCCCTTCCCCCCCCCGATTTCCCCCTTTCCCCCTTTCCCCCTTCCAACCCCCCCGTTACCTACCCCCCTCCCCAAAAATATTTCCCCCTCTTCACCTTCCCCCTTTCCCTTTTTTCCCCCCTTTCACGTTTTTTTCCCTTTCCCCCCCTTATGCACCCCCCTGTTTACTTCCTCCCTTTTAATTTCTATTTTCCCGGGGCCCCCCGAAAAATCTTTGGGATTAAAATTTCCTTTTTTCAACTTTTTTAAACGACCCTCCCCCCTTTTCCCCCGAAACCCAAAAAACCCCCCCCCTATTTCTTTAAAAAATCTTCCCAAATTTTTTTAAAAAAAATAAAGGTTTTCCAAAAGAAAAAAAAAATTAAAATTTAAATTCCTTTTTAATTAAAACGGGAAAAATAAAAATTGGGGCCCGAAACCCCGGGGTTTTTGGGTTTTTAAAAAACCCAATTAAAATTTATTTTCCTTTATTTTTATTTCGCCCCCTTTCCTGTTTCTTTAAATTTTCCATTAAAAAAATTTGGAATTTAAATCTTTCATTTTTCAAAAAATTAAATTTTAAAAAAAAAATCCCAGGGGGGGTTTTTAGAATTTTTTCCTTTTTTTAAATCATTGGGAAAATTTTTAATTTTACAAATAAAAAATTTTAAGTGAACTTCCCCCCGCCTTTTACCACCTTACCCAATTTTTTTAAAGGTTTTTTCAAATTATAATTTTAAAAAGGGGGAAAAAACGAATTTCCTTTAATACCAAAATAAATTTAATTATTTTGAAAAAAGTAGGGAAAAAATTTTTTCAAAGATTTTAAAAAATACAAATTTTTTTTTAAAATTTTCCGGGGGAAACCCCTCCTAAAAAAATTTTTAAAAGAACAAAAACCCCAAAATTTCCGTTTCAAAAAACCAATTTGGTTTTGGCCTTCCCCTTTAAAAATTTCCAAAACCCCCAAAAAAATTTAAAAATTTTTTTGGGCCGTTTCCCAAATCCCTCAAAAAGTTTTTGTTTTAAAATTTAAAAGGGGAAACTCCCAAACCTTTTTAACCCTCCTTCCCCCGTACCCCCCCCCTCCCCCTTCCTTTCCCCCTGTACAGTATTTCCCCCCTTTACCATTTTGTTGAACCTTCCCTCCCTGTTAAACGCCTTTTTGTACTGGGCCCCTTCCCTGTCCGGACCTTTCCCTGTTAAACCCCCCCCTTTTAACCCCTTTCCCCCTTTTCCCCCTATTCCCTCCCTGTACTACGCTACCTTCCCCCCTGTACTACGCTCCTTCCCCCCCTGTACACGTACCTTCCCCCCGTCTACGCTCCTTCCCTCCCTGTACTACGCAAACTTCCTCCCTGCTACTACGCCCTTCCCCCCCTGATACGTTTCCTTCCCTCCCTGCTACTACGCTCCCTTCCCCCCCTGTACTACGTCTTCCCCCTGCTACTACGCTACTTCCCTCCCGCTATACGTACCTTCCCTCCCGTACTACGTCCCTTCCCCCCCTGCTACTAGTCCTTCCTCCCTGCTACTCCTCCTTTCCCCTCCTGCTACTACGTCCCTTCCCCCCTGCTACTACGTACCTTCCCCCCTTGTACTCGCTACCTTCCCTCCCGCTCTACGTCCCTTCCCCCTGTACTACGTCCCTTCCCTCCTGCTATAGCTCCCTTTCCCCCCCCCCCTCTGCTTCGTCCCTTCCCCCTGTACTACGCTACCTTTCCCCTCCTGCTACTACGCTACCTTCCCTCCCTGCCTACGTCTTCCCCCCCTTGTACTACCTCCCCTCCCCCCTGCTATACGTCCCTTCCCCCCTGCTATTACGCTCCCTTCCCTCTCTGCTACTACGCTACCTTCCTCCCTGTACTACGCTACCTTCCCTCTGCTACTCGCTCCCTTCCCTCCTGTATACGCTCCCTTCCCTCTTGCTACTCGTACCTTCCCCCTGCTACTCGCCCCTTCCCTCTGCTACTACGTCCCTTCCCCTCCTGCTACTCGCTACCTTCCTCCTGCTAACGCTCCTTCTCCCTGCTACTACGCTACCTTCCCTCCTGCTACTCGCTCCCTTTCCCTCCTGCACTACGCTCCCTTTCCCCTCCTGCTACTACGTACCTTCCCTCCTGCTACTCGCTACCTTCCCTCCTGTACTACGTACCTTCCCCTCCTGCTACTACGCCCCCCTTCCCTCCCCCTCTTCTCGCTACCTTCCCTTTGTACTACGCTCCTTCCCCCCCTGTACTACGCTCCCTTCCCCTCCTGCTACTACGTACTTCCCTCCCTGCTACTACGCACCTTCCCTCTCTGTACTACGCTCCCTTTCCCCTTCTGCTACTACGCTCCTTCCCTCCCTGTACTCGTACCTTCCCTCCTCTACTGTCCCTTTCCCCTCCTGCACTACGTATTTTCCCCCCCTGTATACGTACCTTCCCTCTCTGTATACGCTACCTTCCCCTCTGCTTCGCTCCCTTCCCTCTCTGTATACGCTACCTTCCCTCTTGCTATACGCTCCCTTCCCCCCCTGTACTCGTACCTTCCCCCCCTTTGTACTACCTCCCTTTCCCCTTCTGCTATACGTACCTTCCCCCCCTGTCTCGCTCCTTCCCCCCCTGCACTAGCTACCTTCCTCCTGCTACTACGCTACCTTCCCCTCCCTTACTACGCTCCTTCCTCCTGTACTACGCTCCCTTTCCCCCCTGCTACTAGCCCTTCCCTCCTGCTACTACGTCCCTTTCCCCCCCTTGCTACTACGCTCCCTTTCCCTCCTGTACTACGTCCTTCCCCCCCTGCTACTACGTACCTTCCCTCCCTGCTCTACGCTCCCTTCCCTCTCTGCTACTACGCTACCTTCCCCTTTCCTGCTATCGCTACCTTCCCTCCTGTTTACGTACTTCCCCTCGCTACTGCGTACTTCCCCTCTCTGCTCTCGCTCCCTTTCCCCTCCTGCTACTCGCTACCTTCCCTCCTGCTACTCGTCCCTTTCCCCTTTGCTCTACGTACCTTCCCTCCCTGCTACTCGTTTTCCTTTCCCTCCCCCTTTGTTTCTACGCTCCCTTTCCCCTCCCTGCTACTACGCTCCTTCCTCTCTGTATACGCTACCTTCCCTCCTGCTATACGCTACCTTCCCTCTTGTATCGCTACCTTCCCTCCTGTACTACGCTATTTCCCCTCCCTGTACTACGTCCCTTCCCTCCTGCTACTACGCTCCTTCCCCTCCTGTACTACGCTCCCTTTCCCTCCCGCTACTCGTCCCCTTCCCTCCTGCAAAACTCGTACCTTCCCCCTGCTATACGCTACCTTCCCCCCCTGTATACGTCCCTTTCCCCTCTCTGTACTCGCTACCTTCCCCCTTTGCTACTACGCTCCCTTTCCCCTCCCTGCTACTCCCTCCCTTCCCTCCCGCTCTACGCTCCCTTTCCCCTCCCGCTACTACCTACCTTCCCTCTCTGTACTCGCTCCCTTCCCCCCCGCTACTACGTACCTTCCCCCCCTGTTACTACGCCCCTTTCCCCCCTGTTTTTCGCTCCCTTTCCCCTCCCTGTTACGTTTACCTTCCCTCCTGCTACTACGCTACCTTCCCCCCCTGTACTACGCTCCCTTCCCCCCCTGCTACTACGCTCCCTTCCCTCCTGCTACTGGCTCCTTCCCCCCTCTACTCCTACCTTCCCTCCCTGCTCTACGCTACCTTCCTCCCTGTACTACGTCCCTTCCCCCCCTGCTACTACGCTCCTTTCCCCTCCTGCTATACGCTACCTTCCCTCCCCTTCTCGCTACCTTCCCTCCTGCTATACGCTACCTTCCCTCCCTGCTACTACGTCCTTCCCTCTCTGCTACTACGCTACCTTCCCTCCCTGCTACTACGCTACCTTCCCTCCCTGCTACTACGCTACCTTCCCTCTCTGCTACTACGCTACCTTCCCTCCCTGCTACTACGCTACCTTCCCTCCCTGCTACTACGCTACCTTCCCTCCTGTACTACGTACCTTCCCTCCTGTACTACGCTCCCTTCCCTCCCTGCTACTACGCTACCTTCCCTCCCTGCTACTACGCTACCTTCCCTCCCTGCAAACCCCGCTCCTTCCCTCTCTGTACTACGTCCCTTCCCTCCTGCTATACGCTACCTTTCCCCCTCCCTGCTACTACGCTCCCTTTCCCCTCCCTGCTATACGCTACTTCCCTCTTGTACTACGCTCCTTCCCTCCCTGCTACTACGCTACCTTCCCTCCCTGCTACTACGCTACCTTCCCTCCCTGCTACTACGCTACCTTCCCTCCCTGCTACTACGCTACCTTCCCCCTGTTTTCGTCCCTTTCCCCCTTTTGGGCTATACGTACCTTCCTCCCTGCTTTTGCGCCCTTCCCCCCCTGCTATCGCTACCTTCCCTCCTGCTACTAGCTCCCTTCCCTCCTGCTACTCGACCTTTCCCCCCCCTGTACTGGGGCTACCTTCCCTCCTGCTCTACGCACCCCCCTCCCTGCTACTACGTTACCTTCCCCCCCTGTACACGTCCCTTTCCCCTCCCGCTATACGCTATTCCCTCCTGCACTACGCTACCTTCCTCCCTGTTTCTACGCTCCCCTTCCCTCCTGTACTACGTCCCTTCCCTCCCTCTACTGCTACCTTCCCCCCCTGCTATTTCGCTCCCTTCCCTCCTGCTACTCGCTACCTTCCCTCCTGCTACTAGTCCTTCCCTCCCTGCTATACGCTACCTTCCCTCTCTGCTACTCGTACCTTCCTCCCTGTACTCGCTCCCTTCCCTCCCTGTATACGCACCTTCCCTCCTGTACTCGTACCTTTCCCTCCTGTACTACGCTCCCTTCCCCTCCCTGCTACTACGCTCCCTTCCCCCCCCTGCTACTCGCTCCCTTCCCTCCCTGTTTAGTACCTTCCCTCCTGTTCCGGCTACCTTCCCCCCCTGCTACTACGCTACCTTCCCCCCTGTACTACGTCCCTTCCCCCTTGCTACTACGCTACCTTCCCTTCCTGCTACTACGCTACCTTCCCTCCCTGCTACTACGCTACCTTCCCTCCCTGCTACTACGCTACCTTCCCCCCCTGTACTCGCTCCTTTCCCCTCCTGCTATACGCCCCTTTCCCCCCCTGTATACGCTCCCTTCCCCCCCTGCTATCGTCCCCTTCCTTTTGCTCTACGCTACCTTCCCTCCCTGTCTACGCTCCCTTCCCTCCCTGTTTCTAGTCCTTCCTCCCTGCTACTCGCTACCTTCCCTCCTGTACTACGCCCCTTCCCCCCTGCTACTACCTACCTTCCCCCCCTGCTATACGTCCCTTCCCCCTCCCTGCTATAGCTCCCTTTCCCTCCTGCTACTACGTCCCTTTTCCCTCCCTGCTACTACGTCCCTTTCCCCTCCTGCTTAGTCCCTTCCCTCCTGCTACTACGTACCTTTCCCTGCTATACGCCCCCCCTTTTCCCTCCCTGTATACGCTACCTTCCCTTTGCTACTCGCTACCTTCCTCTCTGCATCGTCCCTTTCCCCTCCCTGCTACTACGTCCCTTCCCCCTGTTTTCGTCCTTCCCTCCCTGCTACACGCTCTTTTCCCCCTCCCCTGTACTACGCTCCCTTCCCCCCCTTGCACTACGTTTTCCCCTCCTGCTATCGCTACCTTCCCCTCCTGCTATACGCCCCTTCCTCCCTGCTACTACGTCCCTTCCCCTTCCTGACTAGTACCCCCCTTCCTGCTACTACGCTACCCCCCCCCCGCTACTCGCTCCCTTCCCTCCCCTGCTATACGCTACCTTTCCCCTCAGCTATACGCTCCCTTTCCCTCCTGCTATAGTACCTTCCCCCTGCTCTCCCCCCCCCCCCCTATCGTACCTTCCTCCCTGTCTACGCTACCTTCCCTCCCTGCTTCGCTCCCCTTCCCCTCCCTGTATACGCTCCTTCCCCCCCTGTACTCGTCCCTTTCCCCTCTCGTTTTGGCTCCTTCCCTCCTGCTCTACCTACCTTCCCTCCCTGCTACTCGCCCCTTCCCCCCCTGCTATACGCTCCCTTTCCTCCCTGCTACTCGCTACCTTCCCTCCCTGCTTTCGACCTTCCCTCCTGCTATCCCTCCCTTCCCTCCCTCTCTCGCCCCCTTCCCTCCCTGCTATACGCTCTTCCCCCCCTGCTACTACGCTACCTTCCCCCCCTCTACTTCGTCCTTTCCCCTCCTGCACTCGCTACCTTCCCCCCCTGCTACTGCTACCTTCCCCCCTGTACTACGCTACCTTCCCCCCCTGTACTACGTCCCTTCCTCCCTGTACTCGCTCCCTTCCCCCCCTGCTATCGCAAATTCCCCTCCTGTACTACGCTCCTTCCCCCCCTGTCTCGTCCCTTTCCCTCCCTGCTATACGCCTTTCCCTCCTGCTACTCGCTACCTTCCTCCTGTACTCGCTACCTTCCCTCCCTGTACCGTCCCTTCCCCCCCGCTCTCGCTACTTCCCCTTCCCTGTACTACGTACCTTCCCTCCCTGCTACTCGTTCCTTCCCTCCCTGCTACTCGTCCCCTTCCCCCCCGCTATACGTACCTTCCCCCCCTGTACTCGTCCCTTCCCTCCCTGCTACTACGTCCCTTTCCCCTCCCTGCTACTCGCTCCCTTCCCCTCCCTGCTACTACGTCCCTTCCCTCCCTGAATACCTCCCTTCCCTCCCTGTACTACGCTAAACCTTCCCTCCTGCTATCGCTACCTTCCCCCCCTGTATACGCTACCTTCCCTCCTGCTACTCGTCCCTTCCCTCCTGTTACGCCCTTCCCCTTTTGTTTTCGCTACCTTCCCTCCCTGCTACTACGCACCTTCCCCCCCTGCTACTCGCTACCTTCCCTTCTGCTACTCGCTCCCTTCCCTCCGCTCTACGTTTCCCCTCCTGTACTACGCTACCTTCCCCCCTGTATTTACGCTCCCTTCCCCCCTTTCTACTACGCTCTTCCCCCCCTGCTACTCGCTACCTTCCCCTCCCGCTTCGTACCTTCCCTCCCTTACTACGCTCCCTTCCCTCCTGCTCTGTCCCTTCCCTCCCTGCTACACGCTCCTTCCCCCCTGCTACTACGTACCTTCCCCCCCTGTTATACGCTACCTTCCCCCCCCTGTACTACGCTCCTTCCCCCCCTGCTATCGCACCTTCCCCCCCTGCTATACGCTCCCTTCCCCTCCCTCCCTACTACCCCTACCTTCCCTCCGTACTCGCTACCTTCCCCTCTCTGTACTACGCTACCTTCCCTCCCTTATCGCTACCTTCCCTCCCTGTACTACGCTACCTTCCCTCTCTCCCTACTACGCTCCCTTCCCTCTTGCTACTCGCTACCTTCCCCCCTGTCTACGCTACCTTCCCTCCTGCTACACGTACCTTCCCCCCCGCTTTTTCGTACCTTCCCCCCTGTATCGTCCTTCCCCTCTCTGTACTACGCTCCTTTCCCCTTTGCTACTGCGCTATTTCCCCTCCCTGTACTACGTCCTTCCCCCCCTGCTACTACGTCCTTCCCTCTTGCTACTACGCTACCTTCCCTTTTTTGCTACTACGCTCCCCTTCCCTTTCTGCTACTCGTCCCTTCCCTCCCTGCTACTACGCTCCTTCCCCCCCTCCCTTCGTCCCTTCCCCCTCTTGCTCTACGCTCCCTTCCCCTCCCTTTTACTACGCTCCTTCCCCCCCTGCTACTGCGCTCCCTTCCCTCCTGCTATACGCAAACCTTTCCCCTCCTGCTATACGCTACCTTCCCCCCCTGCACTACGTACCTTCCCTCCCTCTACTGCGCTACTTCCCTCTTCTACTGCGCTCCTTCCCTCCCTGCTACTCGCTCCCTTTCCCCTCCCTGTACTGCGCCATTTTCCCCCCCTGCTACTACGTACCTTCCTCCCTGTATACGCTCCTTCCCCTCCCTGCTACTCGTACCTTCCCCCCCTGCTATACGCTACCTTCCCTCCTGCTATGCGCCACCTTCCCCCCCTGTACTCGCTACCTTCCTCCCTGCTACTACGTACTTCCCCCCCTGTATCGCTACCTTCCCCTCCCTGCTATACGCTACCTTCCCCCTGTACTACGCTCCTTCCCTCTTGCTCTACGCTCCCTTCCCCCTGTACTACGCCCCTTCCCTCCCTGTACTACGCTCCCTTCCCCTCCCTGCTACTACGCACCTTCCCTCCTGCACTACGCTCCCTTTCCCCCCCTGCTACTCGCTCCCTTTCCCCTCCCTGCTTTTTGCTCCCTTCCCCTCCTGCTATGCCTACTTCCCCCCCTGTACTGCGCTCCTTCCCTCCCTGCTACTAGTCCTTCCCTCCCTGCTACTACCTACCTTCCCTCTTGCAAATACGCTTTTCCCCCTCCCTGCTATGCGTACCTTCCCCCTGCTTGCGTCCCTTCCCTCCCTGCTACTACGCTACTTCCCTCCCTGCTACTCGTACCTTCCCCCCCTGCTATACGTACCTTCCCTCCCTGCTATACGCTACCTTCCCCCCCTGCTACTACGCCCCTTTCCCCTCCCTGCTCTACGCTCCCTTTCCCCCTGCAAAATTTCGTCCCTTTCCCCTCCCTGCTCTGCGCTCCTTCCCCCCCTGTACTAGTTACCTTCCCTTTTGTACTACGCTCCCCTTCCCTCCTGCTATACGTTTCCTTCCCTCTCTGCACTGCGTACCTTCCCTCTCTGTTACGTCCTTCCCTCCCTGCTACTGCGCTACCTTCCCTCTTTTACTACGCCCCTTTCCCCTCCCTGCTACTCGCTCCCTTCCCCCCCTGCTATGCGCTCCTTTCCCCATCTGTACTACGCTCTTCCCCCCCTGCTACTGCGCTCCTTCCCTCCTGCTACTGCGCTCCTTTCCCCCTGCTATGCGCTACCTTCCCCTCCCTGCTATGCGCTCCTTCCCTCCCTCTACTGCGCTCCCTTCCCCCCTGCTACTGCGCCCTTCCCCCCTGTACTCGCCCCCTTCCCTCTCTGCTTGCGTCCTTCCCCCCTGCTAATGCGCTCCCTCCCCCCCTGTATGCGTCCCTTCCCCCCCTCACTGCGTACCTTCCCCCCCTGAAATGCGCTCCCTTCCCTCCCTGCTATGCGTTCCTTCCCTCCCTGTACTACCTCCCTTCCCTCTCTGCTACTAGCTACCTTCCCTCCTGCTACTGCGCTCCCTTCCCCCCCCTGCTATGCGTATTCCCCCCCTGCTTGCGCTACCTTCCCTCTCTGCTATACGCTCCTTCCTCCTGCTACTCCCCTACCCCCCTACCTGCTATGCGTCCCTTCCCTCCTGCTATTTCGACCTTCCCTCCTGTCTGCGTCCTTCCCCCCTGTACTACGTACTTCCCCCCCGGCTGCTGCGCTCCCTTTCCCCCCCTGCACTGCGCTCCCTTCCCCCCCCTGCTATGCGCTCTTCCCTCCGTGCATCGCTCCCTTTCCCCTCCCTGTACTGCGTCCCTTTCCCCCCCTGCTACACGCCCCCTTCCCTCCGCTACTACGCTACTTCCCTCCCTGCTACTACGCTACCTTCCCTCCCTGCTGCTGCGCTACCTTCCCTCCCTGCTACTACGCTACCTTCCCTCCCTGCTGCTGCGCTACCTTCCCCCCCTGTTACGTCCCTTCCCCCCCTGTACTGCGTACTTTCCCTCCCTGCTCTACGTCCTTCCCCCCCTGCTGCTACGTACCTTCCCCCCCTGCTACTCGCTATCTCCCTCCCTGCTGCTGCGCTACCTTCCCTCTCGTACTCGCTCCCTTTCCCTTCCTTATCGTACCTTCCTCCTGCTACTCGTACCTTCCCTCCCTGCTGCTACGCTACCTTCCCTCCTGCTGCTGCGTACCTTCCCCCCCTGCTTACGCTACCTTCCCTCCCTGTTTTCTGCGTACTTCCCTCCCTGCTATACCTCCCTTTCCCCCCCTGCTACTACGCTCCCTTCCCCCCCCTGCTGTACGCACCTTCCCTCCCTGTTCGTACCTTCCCCCCCTGCTGCTGCGTCCTTTCCCCTCCCTGCTGCTGCGCTCCCCTTCCCTCCCTGCTACTACGTCCCTTCCCTTGCTACTGCGCTATTTTCCCTCCCTGTACTGTACCTTCCCCCCCTGCTGCTACGCTACCTTCCCCCCCTGTACTACGCTCCCTTCCCCCCCTGCTTGCGTACCTTCCCTCTCGCTATACGTCCTTCCCCCCCTGCTACTCGCTCCTTCCCCTCCCTGTACTACGCTCCTTCCCTCCCTGTCTCGCTCCTTCCCCCCTGTGCTGCGCTCCCCTTCCCCCTTCTGCTCTACGACCTTCCCTCCCTGCTGCCTACGCTCCCTTTCCCTCCCTGCTGTTTAGCTCCCTTCCCTCCCGCTATAGTCCTTCCCCCCCCTGCTATCGCTCCCTTTCCCCTCCCTGCTACTGGTCCTTCCCCCCCTGCTACTACGCTTCTTCCCTCTCGCTATACGCACCTTCCCTCCCTGTACTGCGTATTTCCCTCCTGCTGTACGCTACCTTCCCTCCATGCTATACGTCCCCTTCCCCCCCTGCTACTACGTACCTTCCCTCCCTGCTAGGTCCCTTTCCCCTCCCTCATACGCTATTTTCCCTTCTGTCTAGCCCCTTTCCCTTCCCTGCACTGGCTCCCCCCTCCTGTGCTACGCTCCTTCCCCCCCCTGCTAATTCGTCCTTCCTCCTGTACTACGCTCCCTTTCCCCCCCTGCTACTACCCACCTTCCCCCCCGCTCTCGCTCCTTTCCCCCCTGCTACACGTCCTTCCCTCCTGCTGCTACCTCTTCCCCCCTGCTACTACGCCCCTTCCCCTCCCTGCTACTACGCTCCTTCCCCCTGCTACTAAGCTACCTTCCCCCTGCTACACGCTCCCTTTCCCCCCTGTACTAGCTCCTTCCCCCTGTACTACGCTACCCTCCTCTTACTACGCATTTCCCCCCCTGCTATACGTCCTTTCCCTCCTGTTCTACGCTACCTTCCCCCCCCTGCTACACGTCCCTTCCCTCCCGCTATTTTCCTACCTTCCCCCCTGCTACTACGCTACCTTCCCCCCCTGCTACACGTCCCTTCCCCCCCTGCTACTGGCTCCCTTCCCCCCCTGTACTACGCTCCCTTCCCCCCCTGCTATCGCTACCTTCCCTCCCTGCTACTGCGCTCCCTTTCCCCTCCCTGTTATACGCTACCTTCCCTCCCTGACTCGTCTTCCCTCTCGCTATACGTCCTTCCCCTCCCTGCTACTCGTCCCTTCCCTCCTGTGCTACGCTACCTTCCCCCCCTGTACTCGCTACCTTCCCTCTTGCTATACGCCCTTTCCTGCTACTACGACCTTCCCTCTCTGTATAGTACCTTCCCCCCGCTACTACGCACCTTCCCTCCTGTACTACGCTCCTTTCCCCTCCCTGTACTACGTCCCTTCCCTCCCTGCTATCCCTACCTTCCCCCCCCTGTATACGTCCTTTCCCCCCTGCTACGCGCTCCTTCCCCCCCTGCTCACGCTCCTTTCCCCTCCCTGTACTACCCCACCTTCCCCCCTGTACTACGTCCTTCCCTCCTGCTACTACGCTACCTTCCCCCCCTGTATGCGCTACCTTCCCCCCCTGCTACTGCGTCCTTCCCTCCCTGCTACTACGCTACCTTCCCTCCCTGCTACTACGCTACCTTCCCTCCCTGCTACTACGCTACCTTCCCTCCCTGCTACTGCGCTACCTTCCCTCCCTGCTACTACGCTACCTTCCCTCCTGCTACTACGCCCCTTTCCCCCCCTGCTATCCCCCCCCTCCCTTCCCCTCCCTGCTACTACGCTACCTTCCCTCCCTGCTACTACGCTACCTTCCCTCCCTGCTACTACGCTACCTTCCCTCCCTGCTACTACGCTACCTTCCCTCCCTGCTACTACGCTACCTTCCCTCCCTGCTACTACGCTACCTTCCCCCCGTTTCTCGTACCTTCCCCCCCTGTATACGTACCTTCCCCTCCTGCTATTTCGTCCTTCCTCCCTGCTATGCGCTATTTTCCCCCCCTGCTACTACGTACCTTCCCCCCCGTACTGCCCCACTTCCCTCCCTGTATACGACCTTCCCCCCCTGCTTACGCCCCTTCCCTCCCTGTACTACGCTCCTTCCCCCCCTGTATACGCTCCCTTCCCTCCTGCAATACGCTACCTTCCCTCTCTGTACTACGTCCCTTCCCCTCCTGCTACTACGCTATTCCCCCCTGCTACTGCGCTACCTTCCCTCTTGCTACTACGCTACCTTCCCCCCTCTGTACTGCGTACCTTCCCTCCTGTACTACGCTCCCTTTCCCCCCTGTATACGTCCCTTTCCCCCCCTGCTATACGCTCCTTCCCCCCCTGTACTACGCTCCCCTTCCTCCTGCTACTACGTACCTTCCCTCCTGTACTACGCTCCCTTCCCCTCCCTTCTACTACGCTACCTTCCCCCCCTGCTACTACGCTACCTTCCCTCCTGTACTACGCTCCCTTCCCTCTTGTACTCGTACCTTCCCTCCCTGTGCACGTTCCTTTCCCCCGTTTTACGTCCTTTCCCTCCCTGCTCTGCCTCCCTTCCCCCCTGCTATCGTACCTTCCCCCCTGCTGCTACGCTACCCCCCTCCCTGCTACTGCGCTACCTTCCCCCCCTGCTACTACGCTACCCCTCCCTGTACGCGTACCTTCCCTCCTGCTATACGCTCCTTCCCTCCCTGTACTCGTACCTTCCCCCCCTTCTGCTACGCTCCCTTTCCCCTCCTGCTAACGTCCCTTCCCTCCCTGCTGTGCACCTTCCCCCCCTGCTGCTCGTACTTCCTCCTGCTGCTACGCTACCTTTCCCCCCCTGCTACTACGCTACTTTCCCCCCCTATTTCCAATTTCCCTCCCTGTACTACGCTCCTTCCCCCCCTGTTACTACGTCCTTTCCCCCCCTCTATACGACCTTCCCCCCCCTTCTACGCTACCTTCCCTCCCTGTATACCCCTTCCTTCCCCTGTACTACGCACTTCCCCCCCTGCTTCGCTACCTTCCCTCCTGTATACGCTACCTTCCCTCCCTGTTTGTTCGCTCCTTCCCCTCCCTGCTATACGCTACCTTCCCCCCCCGGGTACTACGCTCCCTTCCCTCCCTGCACTACGCTCCTTCCCCCCCTGCTACTGCGTACCTTCCCCCCCTGCTTCTCGCTACCTTCCCTCCCTGCTATACGCACCTTCCCTCCCTGCTACTACGCTATTCCCCTCCCTGCTACTCGCTCCCTTCCCCCTGTATAGCTCCCTTTCCCCTCCCTGTACTACGCTACCTTCCCCCCTGCTACTCGCTCCTTCCCTCCCTGTACTCGTACTTCCCTCCTGCTATGCGCATTTCCCCTCCCTGCTACTGCGTACCTTCCCCCCCTGTATACGTACTTCCCTCCTGCTACTACGTACCTTCCCTCCCTATCACTCCCTTCCCCCCCTGTACTACGCTCCCTTCCCCCCCTGTACTACGTCCACCCCCCTGTACTACGTACCTTCCCCCCCGCTACTACGCTATTTTCCCTCCCGCACTACGTTTCCCTTCCCCCCCCTGTACTACGCTACCTTCCCCCTGTACTACGTCCCTTCCCCCCCTGCTACTAGTCCCTTTCCCCTCCCTATCATACCTTCCCTCCCTGCTACTACGCTACCTTCCCCCCCTGCTCTACGTCCTTCCCTCCCTGTATACGCTCCCTTCCTCCCTGCCTACGCTATTTTTCCCTCCCTGCTATACGCTACCTTCCCCCCCTGCTTACGTACCTTCCCCCCCTGCTACTACGCCCCTTTCCCCTCCTGTACTACGCTACTTCCCTCCCTGCTCTGCGCTCCCTTTCCCCCTCCCTGCTACTACGTACCTTCCCCCCGTACTACGTCCCTTCCCTCCCTGCTACTACGCTCCCTTTCCCCTCCCTGCCACTGCGCTACCTTCCCTTCCTGCTACACGCTACCTTCCCTCCTGCTGTACGTCCCTTCCCTCCTGCTACTCGCTACCTTCCCCCCCTGTACTACGCTACTTCCTCCCTGTACTACGCTACCTTCCCCCCTGCTACTACGCTCCCTTTCCCCTCCCTCTACTACGCTCCCTTTCCCCCCCCTGTACTACGCTCCTTCCCCCCCTGCTTCTCGTACCTTCCCCCCCTGCTATTACGTCCCCTTCCCCCCTGCTACTCGTCCCTTTCCCCTCCCTGTTACCCGTCCTTCCCTCCCTGTTTACGTCCCTTCCCCCCTGTATCGCTCCTTCCCCCCCTGTATACGCTATTTCCCCTCCCTGCACTACGCTCCCTTCCCCCCCTGTACTCGTACCTTCCCCCCCTGCTACTACGCTACCTTCCCTCCCTGCTACTACGCTACCTTCCCCCTCTACTACGCTACCTTCCCTCCCTGCTACTACGCTACCTTCCCCCCCTGTTTCGCTCCCTTCCCTCCCTGCTACTACGTACCTTCCCCCCCTGCTATACCTACTTCCCCCCTGTTATACGCTACCTTCCCCCCCTGCTTCTCGCTACTTCCCCCCCTGCTACTACGCTCCCTTTCCCCTCCCTGCTCTACGCTACCTTCCCCCCCTGCTCTACGTCCCTTCCCTCCCGCTATACGTTTCCCTTCCCCCCCTGTACTACGTCCTTCCCTTTGCTACTCGTACCTTCCCCCTGTATAGCTCCCTTTCCCCCGCTACTCGTCCCTTCCCCCCCTGTACTCGCTACCTTCCCCTCCCTGCTACTACGCTACCTTCCCTCCCTGTATACGTCCCTTCCCCCCTGCTATACGTCCCTTCCCTCCCTGCTCTACGCCCCTTTCCCCTCCTGTATACGCTACCTTACTTTCCCTAATCCTCTCTACCTCAAATTTAAGTATCCGAGGACAAATATTGTTAATAAATACAGGTAAAAGTAACAATTTTAAACTGAATATAGATTAATACAGTTAATTATCAACATGAGAAATAATGTGAACCAGAAGGCGGTCACAGCCCGGGGCCCGCGGGGGGGTTGACCCCCGGAACTCTTCCAGGTAAACCCCAGGAAACCCCACTATTTCAGTTTTACCTATCTTCAAAAAAAAATATAAATTGCCCAAAAACAGAACCTAAAATAATCGGTTTCTGAAGACATAAACGATTGGATTAAAACTCCAGTGAATCCGTCTCCATATTTGCGGAAAAACCATTTTTTAAGATATTGTAAAAATTAAAAAGTACCAGGCTGCAAGTTTAAGCCTTCTAAAAATCATTCGCCGGTTATCACGAAAATCAGTTAAAAAAGAGTTTTTTTTTACCTATTAGACGGGGGGCCCGGTTTGACGTCCCTTTCAACTGCTCCACTATTTGACTCCTGTTTTGGACATCGTTTAACTTTAAAGGTGAGGATGATTACCTGTTTCAGTATTAACTGTTAAATCCACGGTTTGGCGAAAGTTTACAAAATTTAAAAATACCCAGGTTTGGGGTGGACTTCTCAACATTGTGATGTCAGTTTTTGATGATGAAGTTGGGGGCCCTTGTAATATTGTGATTTTCTTAGATTCTGCTTAGTCAAACAGCCACACTGACATCAATTGTGACGACGTCAGCTGTTTGACCCGTGTCTGGAAACGCTTGTCCTGTTTCCTGACAAACATTATACCTACCATTAATACAGAAATATGCATATTTTAGCTTCTCAGTTATACAGGAAATTATAGACCAAGCTTTCTAGATATACAGGAAATTATAGGTTCAATAACGTAACTCTGTACACAAATTTACATATTCCACAAATCATAACATAATTACGTATGTGCCAAACATTTCAATACTAGCAACTATGTACATCCCACAAATCTTACACAAAAGTAAGATTGTTAAATGGTTATAATCATAATTATAATTTTTAAAAAGGTGGACCGGTAAGCCACCGGAAGGCGTCGGTCAGATGACCAAAAGCTCAGTGATGAATCATATGACAGAGACCCGGGTCAGGAAACACTTGTCCTGTTTCCAGACGAATCTTACCTAACCTAACTTAGTACACAAAAGTATTGTTTCTCTTTTACCCTGATTTTAATGTGGCAATCTCGCCTCACATATTAAAACGCCAAAGGATTTTGAGATGGAGACTAGAGGGAACAAGTTGAGGCCTTGATCCCAGGATACAACATACAGTGCCGTGTTGTAGCCATCAAACGTGTTAGTAAGCAATCCATCTCATCAACAGTCATACCACTGGATCTAAATCATTATAATCGTTCAGTTGTGCCATAGTGCCCCTCAGGGAAGGTTCCTTGATGTTGGTCAGGGGCTCTTGATTTAGGGAATTGGATCTGTACTCCAGTTCCCCGAATTAAGCCTGAATGCCTTCCACATCCCCCCCCCCCCAGGCGCTGTATAATCCTCCGGGTATAGCGCTTCCCCTTTGATTATAATAATAATCTGCCATAGTGATTAGTGAGAGATTACAGTGTATTAACACGAAGATCTTGTGTTGAGTGTTGTTCATTCGACAGGAAAAATCTCGTACAGTGACTCCTTAAAACCCTTAAACGGTCCAAACGTATATATACGTTTTTTCAACATTTGAAAGCATGTAAAAAATTTACATCATCTTTCTTTTTTTTACATTTGAAAATGTGTAAAAAAACTTTTATCTACATTTTTTTATATATATATTTGAAAATATGAAAAAAAAAAAATGGATCTACTTTTGGAGCACTACGGTTTTGAACGTCGATCTATTTGGACCGTTTAAGGGTTTACAACATTTCGGAAACTTCTCAATACTTAATTAGTTTTGTTCGTTCTATAAAACAGACTTAGGAATTAAGAACATATATAATGTACTTGACGTTTGACAGATTTAGCGTGCTGGAACGTTTTATAAACTGTATCCTAGACTTCAAACACATTTAGGGCGTAAGATCGTCTTATAAATATCTTAGACATCAGATTTATGGTGTAATATAATCTGTATAGTAGGAATTAAACTGATTTGATAAGTAAGTGAAGCTTTTAAATCCGTGTCCTAGATTTTAAGCAGATGTGTGTGTGTGGTAGAGCAATCGGCCAGTGGCGGATTTACATTTTTGTGGCCCTGAAGCTTGAACTGTTATGGGGCCCCTTCGCAACCCCTTCTCATACAATGGACTAAAGTCGCTTCTGGGGCACCTCAGGGATTAGGGGCCCTGAAGCTTAAGCTTCATTAGTGTCGTAGTAGATCCGCCCCTGAGCTTGACTCTCTCCACCGGTCGTCTCCTCCTGCTCAGATGTGACCTTTTTTTCCATCTCAACTCGAAATTATTTGTTCCCTAATTATACCTGACGCTATACTTTTCTTCTCTTTTTATTTGCCTTCTGTTTACATTTAATAATTTACTTCATTTTCTCTATCTTTTAAGACACTTTCCTCATTACGATGCTATAATGACCCAATAGACAGACTGGTTATAAATGACCATAATTTTTAAAGGGGTGGACCGGTAAGCCAGCGGAAGGCCTCGGTCAGATGACCAAAAGCTCCAAAGGCGGGTCATCATCTAAGACCCGCGTCAGGAAACATTTGTCCTGTTTCCTGACCTTACCTAACCTAACCTAATGACCCAATGGGAACTTCAACGGATTATGTCATGTAATTATAACAAATGATTAATTTAACGACAAAAAACCACAATATATTTACTAAAAACATATTCGTACAAAGAATAACAGATGCCATAACCCAATAACAGCTATAAATAAACAAAAACTTGTTTTACAGGTGAACATAACAGACAACAATGACAACAAGAAAGGTGGGGTGCACATAATTGGGCTGTCCTGTTCAGTACAACCTGAAAGGAGTCAAGGCGTTAATTACGGTTTTGTGCCTCCATCAACCAATCTCATCACTATTTAACTACTACAATATACTAAACTACTAGACATATACATTGATCATTTAATCCATCACATGTCACTATTAACAGAACCCCCTCTTTGTAATTCTATAACATGTCACAAAACAACATAACGTTGTGCATATTGACTGTCATATCACCCTTGTATGGTATCACTGTTACTATAATCCTTCGTTGTTATCACATGTCACTATTCACCCACTTCGTTATCACTGTCACTATCACACCTTCGTTGTTATCACTGTCACTATCATCCCCTTCGTTATTCACTGTCACTATCATCCCTTCCTTGTTATCACTGTCACTATCATCCCTTCGTTGTTATCACTGTCACTATCACCCCTTCGTTGTTATCACTGTCACTATCACCCCTTCGTTGTTATCACTGTCACTATCACCCCTTCGTTATCACTGTCACTATCACCCCTTCGTTGTTATCACTGTCACTATCATCCCTTCGTTGTTATCACTGTCACTATCACCCCTTCGTTGTTATCACTGTCACTATCACCCCTTCGTTGTATCACTGTCACTATCACCCCTTCATTGTTATCACTGTCACTATCACCCCTTCGTTGTTATCACTATCACCCCTTCATTGTTATCACTGTCACTATCACCCCTTCATTGTTATCACTGTCACTATCACCCCTTCATTGTTATCACTGTCACTATCACCCCTTCATTGTTATCACTGTCACTATCACCCCTTCGTTGTTATCACTGTCACTATCACCCCTTCATTGTTATCATGTCACTATCACCCCTTCATTGTTATCACTGTCACTATCACCCCTTCATTGTTATCACTGTCACTATCACCCCTTCATTGTTATCACTGTCACTATCACCCCTTCATTGTTATCACTGTCACTATCACCCCTTCGTTGTTATCACTGTCACTATCACCCCTTCGTTATCACTGTCACTATCACCCCTTCATTGTTATCACTGTCACTATCACCCCTTCATTGTTATCACTGTCACTATCACTCCTTCTGTTATCACTGTCACTATCACCCCTTCATTGTTATCACTGTCACTATCACCCCTTCGTTGTTATCACTGTCACTATCACCCCTTCATTGTTATCACTGTCACTATCACCCCTTCATTGTTATCACTGTCACTATCACCCCTTCGTTGTTATCACTGTCACTATCACCCCTTCGTTATCACTGTCACTATCACCCCTTCGTTATCACTGTCACTATCACCCTTTCATTGTTATCACTGTCACTATCACCCCTTCATTGTCATCACCGTCACTATCCCAGGTTCAAGGTATGCAGGTCTACCTGACATCAATTTGCCTGAAATGCAGAGCATGTCAGGCAAATTAGGTTAATTTTGTCCCCAGGATGCGACCCACACCAGTTAACTAACACCCGGGTACCTATTTTACTGCTAGGTGAACATGGACAGCAGGTGTCTTAAGGAAGCACGTCTTAATGTTTCCAATCGTATCGGGGATCGAACCTCAGTGTGTTGTGGTCGAGTACATCAAACAGACTACAACAAACAAAAACCGCAAGGTTCTACCATTATTCATTTAGAACTCGAAAAACTACGCTAATTCTCGCCTTGACATCACGTTCTACCATCACTCACATAGAGCTGACGTGGGTCATATGCCCCGCAGCTAGAGCTTTTGTTCATCTGACCGAGGCCTTCCACTGGCTTACCAGTCCACCCCTTTAATAACTAAGAGTGTGCTATATTATTAAACGGGAACTTTCACGTACAATAGACATACTTAAAGTTTGAAAAAAAAAATTTAGAAATAAATATTACATAATTTTTAGTACAGTGTTTACCGTTTTGAATGGAAAAAATAATAGATTTTAGAACAAGATTTTTGTCAAGAACAGGTGTGGGAGTGTAGGTTAAGTGGTGCAGGTGTGGGAGTGTAGGTTAAGTGGTGCAGGTGTGGGAGTGTAGGTTAAGTGGTGCAGGTGTGGGAGTGTAGGTTAAGGGTGCAGGTGTGGGAGTGTAGGTTAAGTGGTGCAGGTGTGGGAGTGTAGGTTAAGTGGTGCAGGTGTGGGAGTGTAGGTTAAGTGGTGCAGGTGTGGGAGTGTAGGTTAAGTGGTGCAGGTGTGGGAGTGTAGGTTAAGGGTGCAGGTGTGGGAGTGTAGGTTAAGTGGTGCAGGTGTGGGAGTGTAGGTTAAGTGGTGCAGGTGTGGGAGTGTAGGTTAAGTGGGGCAGGTGTGGGAGTGTAGGTTAAGTGGTGCAGGTGTGGGAGTGTAGGTTAAGTGGTGCAGGTGTGGGAGTGTAGGTTAAGTGGTGCAGGTGTGGGAGTGTAGGTTAAGTGGTGCAGGTGTGGGAGTGTAGGTTAAGTGGTGCAGGTGTAGAAGTGTAGGTTAAGTGGTGCAGGTGTGGGAGTGTAGGTTAAGTGGTGCAGGTGTGGGAGTGTAGGTTAAGTGGTGCAGGTGTGGGAGTGTAGGTTAAGTGGTGCAGGTGTGGGAGTGTAGGTTAAGTGGTGCAGGTGTGAGAGTGTAGGTTAAGTGGTGCAGGTGTGGGAGTGTAGGTTAAGTGGTGCAGGTGTGGGAGTGTAGGTTAAGTGGTGCAGGTGTGGGAGTGTAGGTTAAGTGGTGCAGGTGTGGGAGTGTAGGTTAAGTGGTGCAGGTGTAGAAGTGTAGGTTAAGTGGTGCAGTGGGTGTGGTAGTGTAGTGTGATTAAGTGGTGCAGGTGTGGGAGTGTAGGTTAAGTGGTGCAGGTGTGGGAGTGTAGGTTAAGTGGTGCAGGTGTGGGAGTGTAGGTTAAGTGGTGCAGGTGTGGAGTGTAGGTTAAGTGGTGCAGGTGTGGGAGTGTAGGTTAAGTGGTGCAGGTGTGGGAGTGTAGGTTAAGTGGTGCAGGTGTGGGAGTGTAGGTTAAGTGGTGCAGGTGTGGGAGTGTAGGTTAAGTGGTGCAGGTGTGGGAGTGTAGGTTAAGTGGTGCAGGTGTGGGAGTGTAGGTTAAGTGGTGCAGGTGTGGGAGTGTAGGTTAAGTGGTGCAGGTGTGGGAGTGTAGGTTAAGTGGTGCAGGTGTGGGAGTGTAGGTTAAGTGGTGCAGGTGTGGAGTGTAGGTTAAGTGGTGCAGGTGTGGGAGTGTAGGTTAAGTGGTGCAGGTGTGGGAGTGTAGGTTAAGTGGTGCAGGTGTGGGAGTGTAGGTTAAGGGGTGCAGGTGTGGGAGTGTAGGTTAAGTGGTGCAGGTTGGAGTGTAGGTTAAGTGTGGGTGGGAGTGTAGGTTAAGTGGTGCAGTGGGAGTGTGGTTAAGTGGGTAGTGTTTAAGTGGTGCAGGTGTGGGAGTGTAGGTTAAGTGGTGCAGGTGTGGGAGTGTAGGTTAAGTGGTGCAGGTGTGGGAGTGTAGGTTAAGTGGTGCAGGTGTGGGAGTGTAGGTTAAGGGGTGCAGGTGTGGGAGTGTAGGTTAAGTGGTGCAGGTGTGGGAGTGTAGGTTAAGTGGTGCAGGTTGATGGGAGTGTAGGTTAAGGGGTGCAGGTGTGGGAGTGTAGGTTAAGTGGTGCAGGTGTGGGAGTGTAGGTTAAGTGGTGCAGGTGTGGGAGTGTAGGTTAAGTGGTGCAGGTGTGGGAGTGTAGGTTAAGTGGTGCAGTGTGGGAGTGTAGGTTAAGTGGTGCAGGTGTGGGAGTGTAGGTTAAGTGGTGCAGGTGTGGGAGTGTAGGTTAAGTGGTGCAGGTGTGGAGTGTAGGTTAAGTGGTGCAGGTGTGGGAGTGTAGGTTAAGTGGTGCAGGTGTGGGAGTGTAGGTTAAGTGGTGCAGGTGTGGGAGTGTAGGTTAAGTGGTGCAGTGAGGGATGTAGGTAAGGGTGCGGTAGGGAGTATTAAGTGGTGCAGGTGTGGGAGTGTAGGTTAAGTGGTGCAGGTGTGGGAGTGTAGGTTAAGTGGTGCAGGTGTGGGAGTGTAGGTTAAGTGGTGCAGGTGTGGAGTGTAGGTAAGTGGTGCAGGTGTGGAGTGTAGGTTAAGTGGTGCAGGTGTGGGAGTGTAGGTTAAGTGGTGCAGGCGTGGGAGTGTAGGTTAAGTGGTGCAGGTGTGGGAGTGTAGGTTAAGGGGTGCAGGTGTGGGAGTGTAGGTTAAGTGGTGCAGGTGTGGGAGTGTAGGTTAAGGGGTGCAGGTGTGGGAGTGTAGGTTAAGTGGTGCAGGGTGGGAGTGTAGGTTAAGTGGGTGCAGGTGTGGGAGTGTAGGTTAAGGGGTGCAGGTGTGGGAGTGTAGGTTAAGGGTGCAGGTGTGGGAGTGTAGGTTAAGGTGTGCAGGTGTGGGAGTGTAGGTTAAGGGTGCAGGTGTGGGAGTGTAGGTTAAGGGTGCAGGTGTGGGAGTGTAGGTTAAGTGGGTGCAGGTGTGGAGTGTAGGTTAAGGGGTGCAGGTGTGGGAGTGTAGGTTAAGGGGTGCAGGTGTGGAGTGTAGGTAAGTGGTGCAGGTGTGGGAGTGTAGGTTAAGGGTGCAGGTGTGGGAGTGTAGTTAAGGGATGCAGGTGTGGGAGTGTAGGTTAAGGGGTGCAGGTGTGGGAGTGTAGGTTAAGGGGTGCAGGTGTGGGAGTGTAGGTTAAGGGGTGCAGGTGTGGGAGTGTAGGTTAAGGGTGCAGGTGTGGGAGTGTAGGTTAAGGGTGTGCAGGTGTGGGAGTGTAGATTAAGGGGTGCAGGGTGGGAGTGTAGGTTAAGGGGTGCAGGTGAGTGGTAGAGTGTAGAGTTAAGGGTGCAGGTGTGGGAGTGTAGGTTAAGGGGTGCAGGTGTGGGAGTGTAGGTTAAGGGGTGCAGGAGTGGGAGTGTAGGTTAAGGGATGCAGGTGTGGCAGTGTAGATTAAGGGGTGCAGGAGTGGGAGTGTAGGTTAAGGGTGCAGGAGTGGGAGTGTAGGTTAAGGGGTGCAGGTGTGGGAGTGTTTAATAGTGGGAGTGTAGGTTAAGGGGTGCAGGTGTGGGAAGGTGGACAGAGAATCACAGCCATGTGAGAGATGACAGGTGTCTCCTCAACGAGCATCACTAACGAACAAACAAGGTCGGCCACCGCTGATAATGGCTTTCCTTCCACTGACCCCTACTCCACCCCACCATCTCTCTCTCTCTCTCTCTCTCTCTCTCTCTCTCTCTCTCTCTCTCGTTTACATTATTATGAGGAGCGCTAAACTTGTACGGATTATGAAGCGCCTGTGGGATGGTGTTATGGAAGGCATTCAGGCTCAATTCTAGGAACTGGAGCACAGATCCAGTTCCCTAGATCAAGAGCCCCTCACCAGCATCACTTATTTGTACTCACCTAATTGTGGTTGCAGGGGTCGAGACTCAGCTCCTGGCCCCTCCTCTTCACTGGTCGCTAATAGGTCCTCTCCCTGCTCCATGAGCTTTATCATACCTCAACTTAGAACTATGTATGGTTCCTTCCTTCACTACATCACTTGCCAGACTATTCCACTTCCTGACAACTCTAGGACAGAAGAAATACTTCGTAACATCCCTTTCATTCATCTGAGTCTTCAACTTCCAATTGTGACCCCTTGTTTCTGTGTCCCATCTCCGGAACATCCTGTCTCTGTCCACCTTGTGTATTCCTCGCAGTAATTTGTATGCCGTTATCATGTCTCCCCTGACCCTCTTGTCCTCCTGTGTCGTCAGGTCGATTTCCCTTAACCTTTCTTCGTAGGACACTTCCCTTAGCTCTGGAACTAGTCCTGTTGCAAACCTTTGCACTTTCTCTAATTTTTTGACGTGCATGATGCCGATGTGAGTTCCAAATTGGCGCTGCATACTCCAGTATGGGCCTAACGTATTAGGTGTATAGAGTCTTGAACGATTCCTTACTGAGGTATCGGAACGCTGTTCTCAGGTTTGTCAGGCGCTCATATGCTGCAGCAGTTATCTGGTTGATGTGTGCTTCCAGAGAACATGCTCGGTGTTACACTCACCCCCAAGATCTTTCTCCTTGAGTGAGGTTTGCAGTCTTTGGCGCCTAGCCTATACTCTGTACTCACCTAGTTGTGGTTGCAGGGGTCGATTCATAGCTCCTGGCCCCGCGCGCGCGCGCGCGTGTGTGTGTGTGTGTGTGTGTGTGTGTGTGTGTGTGTGTGTTGTGTGTGTGTGTGTGTGTGTGTTGTGCGTGTGTACACTCCTAAAATACATTTAATTAATGCTAGGCACCATACCAGAGCGTGACCAGGAATGCATAGAACCTTGACTCAGGTTCCCTCATTTCCCATTCCTATTCTCGTTCCCATTCCCAGCCGGAAGAGGATCATATTGCCCCAATTACAATTCCGGTAGGCTGATGTCAGGCCTATGCTAAACTAAGAAGAAAAAAACAATAATTAAATCAACAAATCAAGTGCAGTATATATGTGTGTGTTATAGTATTATATATATATATATATATATATATATATATATATATATATATATATATATATATATATATATATATATAATATATATATATATATATATATATATATATCACACATATGACTGACTTACCAAGCGATCGATGAATCACCTGTCGATTGTTTCTACCCAAGAATGACCTACAGATTTACTCCTTGACAGATCTACCTATCAGACTACTCTCCAACCGATCAGTTTATCAGGCAACCGAAAGATCTACCCATCAACCGAACGAGGCGCCGTTTTACGCATAAAAGAATATTTTACTGATACACTGACAGACCTATCCAAGAAGTTCTGACTGGCCTATTATCACCTACTGACTGATATACCTGTGTACTAACTTACCAACCTTCCGACCATCCTGTTCAATCGATCTACCCAAAACAAAAATAGTTTTAGCGTATACCCTATTGATTGGTAATTAGATGAAAGACCAAGAGACCTTTTCCTCAGACCAACACATTCTGTTTATTCTTTCTTTGTCCCACCTCTTGAAAGTAGCCCGAAATAGGTATTTCTATCCCTCCATTCTATTCTTTCCAGTTCTTTCTTATATCCCTCCTTTCTTACGTCTAAAACCGCTTCTCTCTCTCATTCGTTCTATCGGTATGTTCTTCGTTATCTTATCTCTCTCTCTCTCTCTCCCTCCTTCCGTT
>NC_069491.1:7160587-7235587 GCF_026875155.1 Cherax quadricarinatus
TGACGTGACTTCGAATCCTGCTGACTGTGATTCTCTCTCTCTCTCTCTCTCTCTCTCTCTCTCTCTCTCTCTCTCTTCTCTCTCTCTCTCTCTCTCTCGCTCTCTCTCTCTCTCTCAGATACATATAAATTAGACCTCTGAATTTATTCTGCCGATCTGCATTTCTGAGGTAAGTTATTCAGTTTCCTTATTATGTACCTATCATACAGGGATACATAAAAACGTTATTCTTTATTTTGATTTTACTCTTAAATGATTTCAAATGCATCCTTACTATTTAACTTTTGACTGACTAATGAGGTTTACAACCTATAGACTACACTAAGATCATTAAGGCTGCACGTAACTTATGTCACCACCAGACAAGAATACTTAAATCCCTAAATAATAAGGATTAAACTCCCAGAGTTTACACCCTGACAGAAATATACCTCTCAATGTATACAGTGGAACCTCAAATATCGAACTTAATCCGTTCCAGGAGTTAGTTCTAAATTCGAAAAGTCTGAAAAGCGAAGCAATATTTCCCATAAGAAATAATGGAAATACAATTAATCCGTTCCAGAAACCCAAAAAATATTCACACAAAAAACATACATTTTATAGAGATTAATTATAGTTTTACATACACACAACAAATATAGTGTATTAATAAATTTAAATAAACATATAAAACAACATTTTACTTACCTTTGTTGAAGATTGGTAATGACATCTGGAAGATAGGGAGGAGGAGAGAGGGAGTTGGGGTTAGTTTTTGGAAGGAGAATCCCCCTCCATGAGGACTTAGGTAAAGTCCTCTCTGGGGTTACTTCCCTTCTCTGTCTTTTAATGCCACTAGGACCAGCTTGAGAGTCACTGGACCCCTGTCTCACAAAATAACTGTCCCATTGAAGCTTATTTCACAGTCCCACAAGCACTAAACACAATGAAATAATCGTAAAATGTTTGAATGAGAGCGCAAGATAGTGTTCACTCAAGCATCAACAAAACCAGACTGGCTCACGGTGCCTGCCTAAGGACGGGCTGCCGGACAGGTCTGGTACCGGCATTTCGAAAATAGGGGCGAGTTCGATAATACGGACAAAGTTGGTTCGAAAAAAGGGTTCTATTTTCGAAGAGTTCGATAAGCGATATGTTCGAAATTTGTGGTTCCACTGTATTATATATCTTGGGTTAATTTTTGAGTTGATTTCAAAATTAACTCTGATTAGAATGTCGATATTTTTATTTTCAGTATTATATACATTGCTTTCTATATCTAAAAAAAAAAAACGGAATGATTTCAAAATGGAAAAATTCAGATTTAGAAAAGATATAAGAAAATACTACATTGGAAATCGAGTTGCAGATGAGTGGAACACTCTCCTAAAAAGATTATGGCCAAATATACGAGTGAGAAGGGGTGGGTTTGAGAAGAATATGCCTAAAATTAGATAAATGGACACACATTTCAGGAGGCCTGGTCACAGACCGAGGGGGCGTTGATCCCCAAAACCCTCTCCAGGTATATGCAACATTCTGAATACTTGAAGAATATAAGTCACAATGCCATGGCTAGAACAAATACCTTACACTTAGGAAAGGATGTTTACGTTTCGGTTGGTCCTGGACTTTTGTGCAAGATCAGGCTATTTGTGAATCTTCGATCTCTTATTTTAAATTCTGTTTTGCTCACCGGAGCCTTATCAAGCACCCTGACTCGCCTATTATGGGTCAGTAGGCCTACTGCAGTGCTCCTCTGTCATGTTCTTATAAAAGATATCCATTAGGAAACATTTATGGACACATTCCATAAGAAAATGCATCCATTAAGAAACACAAGGTAGACAAAGAAATGAAACCATTTAACTCACCATTAAGGCAAGCATTATGGAACAAAAAAATTAGGGAAGACAAGCTATTCAGACGACAAAGACAGCAGGGCGTCACGTTCAACATGGCCGAAACAGGAGTTTGTTTACATAGTGACGTCACAGCGTCAGGCTAGGCGAGTAAGGAGTTTCCTGTCTTCTTCAGACCACACACGCCCCCCACTATACGTTTTCTTTCATTGTTATTTTGACAGCTCGTTCGCTTTATATGAGACAGCTGCAATTTATGAGTGTCCACTCCTCCTGTGTCAAAGGGATAGTGGGTAAATGATAGGGAAGAATATTAAAGGGAATGATAGAGGAAGGGGAATATGAAGATTATGTTGATAAGACACGTGTGGAACAGTTAGGTATCTTTATTCCGAAACATTGTGCCTACACAGTAGGCTTCTTCGGTCGAATATAGGTGAAACAACAGAAGCAGCAGAGATGTAAAGACAATATAATCAATCACCCTCGAAGATAGTTTTAAAGCGGTCAGTCCCTCAGTCTGGAGAAGAGGTCTGCTCCATAATCTGGAACAATGTGAAGTTGAAGCAACAGTATCTAGACTTATATACTGTCAAAGTTGAGGCGGAGAAAATCTTGACGACAGAAGAGGCAGAGTCCCACTTGTCGGTATTGTATACTATTATCATTTTATAAAGGTCAGGAATTGTAAAATTAAATTGTATTGGGCTATTGATATGTTGAAGTTGATAAGGAAAGACAAAAAGCAACTGGATATCTTAAGGAAACTTTTCGCCAGAGCAGCAGGCTTTATCAAGTATGACCAAGTTTAGACTTCATAAAGGCAGCTATGAAATATGAGTGAAAAGGGTTAAAATATATGAGTGAAAAGGGTTAAAATATATGAGTGAAAAGGGCTAAAATATGCGAGCGAAAAGGGGCTGGGTATGATTAGTACCTGAGGTACTGAAGCAAATTCTTGGGTAGTTCTGGGAAAAAATTGAATGGGAGGGAATGGTTGGTTTTGATAATTACCGGTCTTGTATGGGCCAGTAGGCCTCCTGCACTGTTTCGCCATTCTGTCCAGGAGAAACTTTGCCTTAGTTTCCAATTGCTGCTTGCGTGTCTCCATCAGCTACAAGGTTAGATATGTTTAAATAAAATGTCAAGAACTTCATTTTGTACTCCTGCACATAGACAGCAGAAGTTACAATATATTAGTGATTTATAAGACGAACATGGTGATGAGCGAGACACTTGGGTTAAGATACTAATCAAGGCTGAGGGACTAACCACCTCATTTACCTCTCCCTTTCCTTCTGCTGCTTAAGCACCGAAGACACCATTCCCACGAGGCCCATCCCCCCCTGGGGCGTGGACGATGGCAGACCAGAGGCCTAGCTTCTCCCTAGGAGCCCCTATGAGGGCGGGGAATGTGGCTAGGCCTGGAGACAATTGGTCCCAGAAGATGAAGAGGTACTTGTACCTCCTTCCATGGCAGACATAAGTCTCAGACACAGAATGAAAAAGGCTGCTGAGCAGGCGAAACATTTCGACAACGTAGATACTGTTAGGTGACAGGATACATGTGTAACTGATGTGACATTTTTATTGTGGCAACGTTTCGCCCTCCAGAAGTTTTGATAAGCTGTTACAAACAATACATGGACACAGAGGGTATAAGTATAAGTATTAGAGTGAGGTGCAAAGCGTAATATAATTGTTGTATATACCCTCTGACCATGTATTGTTTGTAACGGCTTGACAAAGCTCCTGGAGAGCTAAACGTTGCCACAATAAAATGTCGCATTAGTTGCAAATGCGTCCTTTTACCTAACATATTGTCGGTAAATCTACCAACATTATTACAATGCAGATACCGTACTGTTGCATATGTGGAGGAAAGGACACACGCGCATATACATAAGGAATGTTAACTGGATATGTTCCGGTCCAGGGACTTTGGTCACTCATTCGGTACCAGTACCGAAAAGTATCCGATAAAGATGTCGTCAGTCTATGCACCTGTGTCCCTTCATACATATTGTCAGTGTCGGTTCTCTGAACCATTTGTCCCCATGGTTAGTCTTTCTTTCCCTTATTCATTGACATCTGTCTTATTTACACGGACTGATGAATTTAACACTTTTGCAACACTTGGGTATATTGTGGAAACGTTTCGCCAATCAGTGGCTTCATCAGCTCAATACAGACAAGAATGGTTGAAGATCAAGAATTTGAGGTAATCCGTCCCTCAGACTGGAGTCGATGTGATCTGTCCATCAATCTTGAAAAGAGTGAAGAAGTGTCTGATTTATCAACCTGTCTGCTCTCTGAGCCAGTTGTCTACAGTCCTTATTTATGCAAGACAGGTATACAATACCGACAAGATGAAAGTTAAGACACGTGTGCAACATCTGGGTATCTTTATTGTAGACGTTTCGCCATCCAGTGGCTTTATCAATACAGATTCTAGGACATAATTAGAAAACAGACGAACTATATACAAAAGATGAGGTAATCAGTCCCTCAGCCTTGGAGTTAGTGTTGAGAGCACCGTGGTTGTAGAGATTCTGAAGAAGTTACATATAACTTTCTTTACTCAGTTTCACATCTGTCACAGGTGAGTAATGAACTTTGATAACCTTAACAAACCTAACTGCTACTGCAGTTTAGGTATGTTCAGAAGTGATCAAGGTCCCAGGACCGAAACGTTTTTCAATGAATGTCCTATTGTTTGCTCACGTGTCTTTCTAAACCAGTTGGTTGGTTTTACGGGTATCTGTTACCAAGGTTTATACCATGACTGATAACTGCACTACGAGATCAAGGTGCATTAGTGGGCACGAATTAAAATTACGATTAAAACGAGGAGATGGTTCGTGTCAGGTATGAACAGCTATCAGAAGAGAGGTTTGCTAGAGTGAAAAGAAGCAATAAGAAGAGAGTGTGGTATAAAAGTGGTGATTTAGAAGAATAGTATTAGTATGTGTGACTTTTTTGGATTACCCTTGGTAATCTACACTACATTTGTACTTATGTGTATCTGTGACTAATATTCACTTCCTTACTTAAGCTGAGGTTTGTGATTATAGGAACGTAGGCGCAGGAGGGACGTAAGTTAAATTAATGTAAGATGGATATAATAAAGCAAACTTTATGGAGGGAAAAAAGAAGAGAGAAGTTAAAAATAATAATGGAGCGCAAAAGGAAAGCAAATGAGTCATTGCCACAATATTAAAGCTTTCAACAGTTCTGAAGGGAGATATAAATAAGGTGAGAAAACCTGGGAACAAACGAGTTCGTTAGTTAAGACTAGGAGTTGTAACATCCCGAAGAACACGGAGGTATAGAGAATATTTTTGACTTTTTAAATGCAAATTAATGAACTAGAGACAGAAATTTCATTCGTAGGACACAGAGGAATGGAATCTGTTAAGAGAGAAGAACCGAAAGTGAGTACAGAGGAAGTGGAAGATTCAGTAACTTAGTTGAAAGTGTGGATAACATCCACTATGAACGGAACCAAGATACATTTACTGAAAGCAGTTGGGTAAAACTTTGGAATTAGTGCATTTGTGTAACGAGTGTATAAAAGTAAGGTACCCAAAGAACAGCAGAGAGCGTACATAGCTCCTTTGAATGTGGAAAGGAGCTAAGAGGGATTGTAAGAAATATAGGGGAATTTTATCCAGAAAATGGCAAGAAGATCTTTTGGAGTTACGAATAAGACATCTTATGACTACAGAGAATAATTGGTGGATTTAGGAAGAAAAGAAATGCAATAGTTAAATTTTTTTCGTTGAATCCTAAGAGTGAGCAATAATTATCAATGAAAACTGCTTCATTTCTGAATTTAAAAAGGCATATAAATAGGCACACGGAAGCTCTGTTTGCTGCATAGACCATTTATGAAGATACGAGGCTGTGTTAGTGAGACGGGGGAACAGACGGAGACATGAGATGTCATATTCGTTGTTTAAAGTCATTATAGAAGTGGGCGAGAAAGAACGAAATGCGCTAATGTTAAGGTTTCTTGTTAAAATATAATGAATAATCTATGAAGTGGAAGGTTTCACAATTGTGCTTTGCTGATGACACAGAGCTTTTGTGAAAATTTCAAGAGAAGTTTCCTGTTTGATTCGTCGGCATAAATCTGGCCGGGTCTTCTCCATGTTGTGACCCGGGGAGAAGAACAGGTTAAGTAGTAGGTGGAGGAGTTGGAAGGAGAAGTAACAACAAAAAGCAAGGGTAACACAGAAAAGAGCAAAATGATGAGATTTGATATGTCGGGAATGATGACAAGAGGTCGGTGAAGACAACAGCAGCTGCGGAATAAGCTTTTACTGAGACAAAGTTTGTGTACCGTGATTCACGAGCCCTCTGGTGGGCGCCATCACAGAACTTAGGCCAGCAGCTCTCCTAGCGGGAGTTATGGGAAATAACTACAGGGTAGATAAACTGTGGTGTAAACCTTGGTAATAGATACCGACAAATTGGTTTAGAAAGACACGTAAGCAAACACTAGGACATATTAGAAAACTCCTCGGTCCTGGGACCTTGATCACCATCCCAGAACTGAAACGTTTTCTAATAAATATGTCCTAGTGTTCGCTTACGTGCCTTTCTAAACCAGGGACACTGTCGACACGTTTCGCTCTGGGTAAAGTATCATAATGGAACAATGTTCCGCATGTTCTGCATCTCTCTCTCTCTCTCTCTCTCTCTCTCTCTCCATACATTGTTCTGCAGTGTGTCTTCTCAACCACACGAGATAAAGTTAGAACGAAGAAATACACTCAAGTATTCACGAATATTTAGACCCTCGGCAGTGAATGTTGTGTTCAGGATGGATCTATGACGAAACAGGTGAATCACAAAAGTAACGAGCAAGAAAAGCCAAAGAATCCGTGAAAAGAAATACTTAAGAATGTAGGCCAAAAAAGGACTCTGTAAGAGAGATCAGCAGTGCCGCCGACAATTTTGTCTGTATGTGAAGCACGGTCTTGGAACACTGAGGAAGGAGGAGTCATGCAGGAAGGATAAAGCTGTCTTGCAGGTGCACGCCGGGAACATTAACCACAACCAGTATGCAAGGGAAGCAACTGGGAGAATCCTTTTGCATGGTTAAGGGAAGCATTGTTAGTCTTCCGAGCCTCGCACCTGCGAAGTCTCTACTTCGATCTCACATGACCTCTCTTTACTCAGGTTCATTAAATAATTATGAAATACCAGGAAATAAATAATATATATGTAATTATATATATATATATATGAGGGGAAAAATCAAGGCTATAAAAGCGAAATTGATAAAGGAGGTAAGAAAGAAGGGAATGAAAAAAAACGAGGTGAAGGAACGAAGGAGAACAAAGAGAGAGAATGATAAAAGAGGAATGAAGGAAATCGAGTTACGGAAAGGGACGCAGAGAAAACGGAAAGGATGAAAGGATGGAGCAAGAGGGAGGATAATATTATGGTGAGAAAGAGAAGGAGGCAGGGATGGGGAAGGAGAGAGAGGGAAAGAGAATGAGAGGGGGGGATGGAGGGGAGATAGGATGAGGGATCACCTGATAACTATTGATTAAAACACACGTCAAGAACTTCATTCTTGTCTCCCATTTTAATTCCGCCCTTCTTCAGTCGCACCCTTTGTGTGTTCAAGGGTGGGGGGGGGAAGGGGGCAAAGGGATGACAAAGGAGGGAAGGAGAAGGGCTGAGGGAGGAGAAATGAGGAGATGCGTGGGGAGGAAGAAAGAAAAGGAGATTAAGGAAGGTGAGAAAAAATGAGTTAAATCGAAAATACCTTAGCAAGATCCTTGGAGAACTCAAACGAGGAACCATTGGGTGGACAAGACACATCCTCGAGTAAGCTGCACCATTGGGAAACCTACCTCAAACTCATCTTCCGCCCTTCTTCTCTGTGAGGAACTGAAGAAGCCACTGGCTGGCGAAACGTTTCCACAATAGTGTCCCAAATCCTGCATAAGTGTCTCATTTTTCAACTTGTTGGTTTTCTAAACTATTTACATCAAATCTACTGTACATAAACAACCCAGCAAAAATTCACCGGTTCCCCACCAGACTTCCTGTCTGTCTCCTTGCATTCGCTGCCTTTCAGATCTCTGGCAACTGTCCTTTATCTATTGACTTGTAGACCTCAGTGATTCAAACAATGTTTCTACGCCCTCATGCTCAGAGGACAGCCTTTAACAGCTAGTTCTTCCAATTCTGAAAGAACGCAAAGGAGATACAGTCAAGATATACACAATAATCCAGGGCAAATGTAGTTCCAATATTTAAGAAAAAGGACAGACAGGAAGCGTTACACTATAGGCAAGTGTCACTGGCATACATAGTGTTTAATAGTGTCTCTATTTATGGAGATTATCAGAAGCGTTGTGCAACACCTAGAAAGGAGTGGATTTATCAATATCAACCAGCATATTTCAGGTGGTAAATCCTGTCTTACAAACTTACAGACTGAGTACAAGTCTCAGACGGCAACGGCTGCTAACCTCAGTCGAGGAGAACTTAGGGGTGAGTACTGGATCGAACATATTGCATCAGATGCACTTCAACCACGTAACTACTGTAGCAAACGAACTTCTGGCAAACCTATGATCAGCTTTCAGGAACCTAAGCAACGAGTCATTCACGACACTGTGCACAGCATATGTGAGACCCTTATTTAAGTACGTAGCACCAGCATGTAATCACACGTCATCAAGCACGTCAAGAAAACAGAAAAAAAATAGAGGCTCGTGGCGAGAATAATCCCAGAGCTATAGTGTGTGTGTGTGTGTGTGTGTGTGTGTGTGTGTGTTATGAAAAAAGGCCAAGGGAGCTAAACTTGATGACATTAGAAGAAAAGAAAGACTAGAGGCGAAATAATAACATATAAAACAGAGGAATTGACATCATGGACAGGAACGCATAGTTAGAAATGAGAAACAGTAACACAAGGGCACAGCCGAAAGCTGAAAACACAGATGAGTAATAGTGATGTTAGGAAGTATTTCTTCAGCTTAAGCGTGGTCAGGAAGTGGAACGGCCTGGACAGTGGTTTAGTAGAGGCAGGAACCATACATAGCTTTAAGAAGAGGTGCGATAACGCTTTCGAGGGAGGGGAGCGGGGGCCAAGGGCTAAAACTCGACCCCCAACAAAAACATAAGTGAGGAAATGTGAGTACTCTCTCTCTCTCTCTCGCTCGCTCGTTTTTTCACACACACACACACACACACACACACAGACTGATCCCATTTTACTTTCTCTTCCTTTGCTCCCTCAAATTATCTCTAATTTTCATGGGATTTAGCTCCTTTAGGGAGTAAGGAGGCGTTCAGTTGTATCTCTTTCATTGCCTTAATATCCAGAGACAGATGGGGATTATATTCACAGATTATTCTCACTAACAATCAAGTATAATCTTCTTAAAGTTTAAGGGTCGTCGGTCAAATAACAGCCAGATATAGAGGCGCTCTGAGTGGGTTTGCTGTGGATGGGGATTATCAGGCCGAGGTGTGGGAGGGATTTTATTTTTATTAGCAAAACTGTACACGTTTGGAGAGTGTTGCTGTCCTGGTTATGATAATTACACAGTGGGAACACTAGCTGTGTATTATCCTTTTCTATTTGATAGTAACGTACTGGGAACACTGGCAGTGTGCTGCCATCCTGTTATGTATGATTGTTACGCCGTGGGAACACTGGCAGTGTGCTGCCATCCTGTTATGTATGATTGTTACGCCGTGGGAACACTGGCAGTGTGCTGCCATCCTGTTATGTATGATAGTTACATAGTGGGAACACCCACAGTGTGCTGCTGTAATATTCAGTAAAGGAGGATCGATTATTTAATATTGATATGTATCAGCCTAAGCTGTGAGATTTCACTGAATCGATGAGGATATTGTCAAATATTCTGTTTAAAAGGTTCATCAGCACGGCGAGCTGGAAACTTTTTCAGCAAGAATGGAATTATCATTTCTCAAAATGGCTCATAAACAGAGGAGAAATAGAATATATAAGATATTTTCACCATTAAAAAAAGGGACGCAATATTATAGGAAAATAAAAGTTTTGATTTATATTTATAAATGTGTAAAACACATTATTATTATTTTATATATATATATATATATATATATATATATATATATATATATATATATATATATATTTATATTTAAAACACAGTGGGGCTTATTTCTGGTACTTCGCTTATTTTCCTTATGGTATGAGAAAGACTTGCCTAGTATAGGCCAGTAGGCCTACTGTACTGTTCCTCCTTTATGTATTTACAACAGTCAACTACTAGGTACTTATTTACAGCTAGGTGAACAGGGATGTCAGGTGTCAAGAAACCTGGTAATACATATCGGGTGTCCTGAAGACAAGTTCCGTCGGCTGTGAGCTGAAGGTGCTATCTAGCACTGAGGTGTGTTGTGTGAGGGCGGTGATGAGTAGAGCTGGACACTGATTCATGGTGACATGGCAGCTACCTGATGCTCTGGGGACTTTTGTGTGGGTCGGGTGTGAGTGCAGGTCGTGACCCGTGTGCTTGATATGGTAGTTACCTGCTCGTGCGTGGGGTCTGAAGCGCTTATGTTTAATGTGGTGGTCTGGGGGTTATCTCTCTTGTGGGTTGTCGCTTATATGTTTACATTGTGAGTTTATGTGAGTGTCTGGGGTTTTTCAGGTGTGGGTTGATCTCACATATTTCCCTTTGTTTGCGTTTTTGAGTGTCTGGGTTTACCTTGTATAAGTTGATGTTCACATGTTTCCAATGTTTGTTCTTGTGGAAATTATAAATTTTTGTGCAAGTTAGATAAGAGGGTTTGTGCAGGAGATAAATATATTTGACTCAATTTCATATAAAAATAAAAAGCGCTAAACCGAGGTTTATACAGCCACCGTCATTGTCCAGCCAAGTCATAGGGGAACTACGCAATTCATGTGGATAGGCACAATTATTTTGGTCTTGGGTTGATACCCTAGGTCATGATTGATCCTAGTTTGATTGAGAGTACCAGTTAACAAGTGGGAAAAAGATTGAGTGTGCTGAATTACCCAAACTGTGAAATGGCACGTGAAGTTTGTAGTGGTTAGGTTAATGGTCAGGAAACAGGGCAATGTTTCTGACGGGATTTAGTTATATGATGACCTGCCGCGGAGTTTTGTATCTGACGAGACCTTTCACTGGCTTCCCCCTTTTAAAATTAATGCTGTGTAATAATAATAATTATTATTGTTATTAAAAGAGGAAAGATGATTTTTGTGGTAACTTAGCGTTCTTTTTAATTCGTATGCCTAAACTACTGGGATTAGGCCTGAACAAATATAGATTGTGGAATTTTCATTTCCTCTATTGTGGTTGTGATTATTACTCTAAGTTTTTTGATAATTCATTCCCCTATATAATTAAATTTCCATTTCTTGGTGGCAGCTATTAATATTAATCGAAATTATTAATCTAAATTCTTATAATTATCGGAAAGGGTTATTTAATTATACATATATTATTTCTTGGTGGCAGCTGTTAATATTCATGCAAATAATTCTCCGACTTGTATGATAATTGACATTTATTACTCTTTTAATAATTATTTTTTGATGTTATGGTGGACAAGCATTCAGAGGACTGATGACAAGATTATTAATAATTCGTGACTTCATTATAATTAATATAATTATTAAATACAATCAAATTTACTATTTGATCATCCCTGAGATTATATTTGCTGACGTTCTTTGAGCGGTAACTGGGTAATTATTTGAATAATTATAATCTTTGTGTAGTATTCCCGATAATTTCTCTCTCACCTCCTTTTCTCCATTCTTCATTTTTTTTTCTTTTCTTCCTCACCACCTTCCTTTTTCTCTGTAATCTCCCTCCTTCCCTCCTTGTTCTCCGTCACCTCCCTTTCTCCCTCACACTTACGACACACCTCTTGTTACCTCACACAGAAGAGCTTGTGTTTACCTCATTAGCCTAACTCCGTAATCACATCAAACAGGAGTCCTCTTCAGCACAATTGCATTCCATCGCTTATCAACTTCCCGTTCTCTTCGACTCGAAAAAAAATCCCATTTTCTCTTTCAGATACAGTATTGAAATATAATTGGGCCACTCAAATTGCTAAGAGTGAGCAAGGAATGTAGTTTCCCACTTCAAGCTCATTTTTTTTGGTAATTATTTCACTTGCTTATAAATGCGATTTAGGATTAATAAGATTCCTGGTTGTTTCCAAGAAGGAACTCTATAAATTCCTGAAATCTGTTCCTGATCAACTTGGTTGTGGTGCACAGGTCGAACTACTTGCCGAGGGCACAAATATCCAGATCGACCAAACCAGTAATCAGGAGGCCTGGTCTGGGACCGGGCCGCTGGGATGGTGACGTTCGGAAGCGACCCTTCAGCAGTCACATTTTGGAGGTTCTTTAGTATGGTCTTTGGCTGAGGTTGTACAGTAGACTGAGTGAGGAATGTGTCTCCTTCCTTCCCCAGAGAATCATCGACAAGAGTGTGGACTCGAGTGTGGTTGACCCAAAATAGGGAGATGTGGGCGTACTGATGCCAGTCCAGCGACCCCCAAGGAAGGTGGTGGGGATGGCAAGGGTTCCTTATGGACGTAGACTTTCTGACAGAGGACAAGAAGAGGAAAACACCCATGTTCAAACGACACTTCCTAAGCTGCGCGCATCATCTGGCAATGAAAATATTTAACGTGAATGGCTTATGCATTAGTTCGAAGGTGGATCGTCTGGGGGGCCTTTCGATTTTGACTGGTGTTCAGATGTGTTGCCTGCAGCAGACCAGTTTTCATAGTTGTGTGGATTGATTACAAACATACGAGTTCTTTGATATCCCAGCCACCTGACAAAAGAAGTGGGGCCATGCTGTAAAATCTTCATGCTTGGCGTTGGTGGAACAAAATCAATCTCCTGAAGCGCAAATCCTCAGTTTATCATTTAGGTTGCATTCTACATCATTTATGATAATTAATACCTATGGTTCGTCTGGGATTTATCGAGGTGACAGCATCATCCTTGGGTGCAGTGGTGACACGAGTTAGAGACCCTGGTGGATATGTGTGATGTGGTTCCGTACGCGTCGCATGCATGGCAGTACACGTATCTTCGAGAGGGATATGGATCCAGGTTAGACCAGATTTGTTGGAAGGGGCATCGATGTGCTTAACTGGTGTGAATCGTACTCCGGTGGATCATTCTGGTCATGTGTTATTGTATGTATGGTATGAATTAAAGGGGCTACCAAGACGAAAAGTTCGCCCTGGACACTGTCTGCTGTTGGAGGTAGAAGCACTTTAATGAATGGAGGTCTGCCACTAGGGTGGAAGAGCACCAAAACTGCACTTTAAAATTGGTGCATAGTTTTTCTGTGTGGCCTGGTGGTTAACGCTCTCGCTTCACACGGCGAGGGCGTGGGTTCGATTCCCAGCCAGAGTAGAAACATTGGACGTGTTTCTTTCCACAAGTTGTCTATGTTCCCCATCAGTAAAATGGGTACCTGGGTGTTAGTCGACTGGTGTGGGTCGCATCCTGGGACACTGACCTAAGGAGGCCTGGTCACAGACCGGGCCGCGGGGGCGTTGACCCCCGGAACTCTCTCCAGGTATCTCCAGGTAATCCCTCCTTGGTTCGGTGGGTTACGTGGAGTAGTAGTGGCGAAGTTTGTAGATCGAATGCTGATAGAGGATCCAGCATGATTCACGGAATTTCAGTACGTGTAATCTTGCTTGTAGGGATACAATACACAAACAATCCGCACACAGAGAGAAAAGCTGATGACGTTTCTCTCTCCTTTTTCTCTTCTATGTGCGGGGTATTTGTGTATTTTCCCAGTCACGGTATACCTGGAGATACCTACCTGGAGTCTACCTGGAGGTCATTCCGGGGATCAACGCCCCCGCGGCCCGGTCCACGACCAGGCTTCCCGGTGAATCAGGGCCTGATCAACGAGGCTGTTACTGCTGGCCGCACGCAGTCCAACGTACGAACCACAGCCCGGCTGATCCGGCACCGTCTTTAGGTATCTGTCCAGCTCCCTCTTGAAGACAACCAGGGGTCTTCCCGTAATGCCCCTTATTGCTGGTGGGAGGCTGTTGAACCTGGAGAGGTTTTCAGGGGTCAAATCCCCCGCGACCCGGTCTGAGACCAGGCATCGTGCCTTTTTTTTCTTGTTGGGAGGAGGTAGGCGTGGTTTCCCCTATCTGATGGAGTGAAGATATAGACGCATCTGGATTCATTCCCAGATCAGGCTCGGTTCTCTGCTGGACTCTTGGTTGGAGAGAAGTTGGGCCATGTAATTACGTTCATTGCTGGGTTTGGTATCGACGCTAAATATTAAGTTTTTGTGACCCATTTGATGGTAGAGTATGTCATGGCTCATCTAGAAGATGGCTTAAGTGAGGGTCCAAATGAGGCGGAGGGTATGATCGACGGATCCTGAACGTCGGCTGAATGACTGAGAGGATCTCTGGCGTACTTTTCGGGAATTAAAACAAGACCCAGGGACGGGGAGTTTCCCGGTGGAATTCTACACTAAACTGGCTTAAGCTTTGAGGTACATTAGTTCGTTCATACAGCCGAATGCTCGATGACCACAGTATGAGTGTCAGGCGACGTGGGAAGTGGCTATGGTGCTAAAACACTGGGGTCAGATCACGAGGTTTCCGAGATTACCCAGCTATTGTGGGGTAATCTCGGTTTGGGTCAATCGGCTACGGCTGCTCCTTCACTGTTTGCTCTCTGCTACCTAGTATGTAGTGCCTAAAAAAATGGATGACTTCTCTGGGGTCTATTCTGCATCTATTTTTCCAGTTCCTGTGGTGAGCATGCTGCGGTTGTGGGCTAGGATTTTGCAGGTGCCTTTGGGGAGATGACTCAATCACTTCTTTATAATGTCCGTCAAGGTTTTTGATAGTAGGATTGGATGGATTAGTTGGATTTGATTAACGAATGCCAGCAGTGCGATGAGGTTGTTGCTGAATGGAGTGTGTGATACAGCAGAGATGCTTCTGGCTATGTTAGAGCATTTATGCTTTTTAACTGTAAATGCTTGTCGGCATTCGACTGGTGGTCTGTTTTTATATATGTCAAAGCAACTGCAACGCATCTGAACTGGAGGGAATGTACTTCTTTTGAATTTGGTGTTCAGAGATGGGCAGGATCCCTGGATTTCGTCATGAGAGATCTGTAAAGACACGACCCATGGGTATGGACTGACCTTGTGAGGGTACGTTACTGAGATACAGGGAGTCTAATGTTGGGAACGAGTGGCTGGCGAGACACGGGAGAAATTTGGGGACGTTAGAAGATTGCATGTCAAGTGCCACATGGGGTCTGTAGTGAGTGCTTAGGTGTTCTAAATGATATGTATGGTCAGTAGTTCTTCTCTCTGATCGCTGGCGGTGTCAGCCGGAAATTAATTGCAGTCAGTGTATTGGAATAATGGGGGATGAGGGAGTTACAATACCACACCATTTTGGTAAAACACGTGTAGTTTTGCGCATGCTTGAGTGTGGTTTCTGATTGAAATAGGATCATGCGTGTAAAGTCCGCTGGTGTGTGTGTTTGTGAGACTGTGGCTTGTATATACTGTTGTGCATGGTTGCTTGACTGCTCTTTGAATTCTAGGAGTCTTTGCGGGGCACACTGTTTACATAGCTGTTGCATTCCCTTGGAAGTAGCTTGGCATCCCTAGAATAGGACATCCCTTGGCTAAGGTATTGATCTCGCTGATCTGTGGTGTACGTTGACGTAGTTTGCATCCCTAAAGTGTTGTCTAGTTAATCTGTGTGTCTCATCATTGGGACTGGTGCATCCGAGAGCTGTGCCCTAAGAATAGCGGTGGTTATCCTTAATATGTGTGAATCCTGGTGCTTTGCAGGTTTGAGTGCTGGTGTATGAGAGCTGTTCATAAGAATATGCTGTGTGTACTTGCGTCTTGTTGACGAATCCAAGTTAGTTGTGTGCATCTTTAATAGTGTTGGTGTATTCCTAAGTGCTGAATGTTCCTTGAAGCTTTCTCGGTGAAGTAGCAATGTGACCCAGGAGCTGGGTCCCTAAATGTGTGCCAAGTGTGGTGATTTGAATGTGTGTTATCCCTGAAGTACTGGTTATAGATGTAGTGTTGTACCCAGAAGTTCTGTGTATCCCTCTGAAGTAAGCCCTGGGTATACTTAATATGTGTGTACCGAGAGAGATGTTGTTTTCCCGAAGTGAGGGGGTTCTGTGAAGGTAGCTGGGCCCTTGAGTGTTGGTACGAGTCATGTGGAAAGAGAGTCTCTCCCTCGTCTGATGTGATCCACGCTAGCCGCCGGAGATGTGTAGGCATCCCGGAAGGCTGTAAATGATGATCCCTTGGTATTGTGTGACTGTGAATGTGGGTGACGGACTGGGAGTTTACAGTGGTACCCGGAGAGCCTCGATGTGACCGTTTTGTCCTGTTTCTTTTGTGTGATATGCGTACTTGTGTATTTTGAATAAATAAGGTTCAGTTAGAAGAAAATAACGCTGCTGAAAGAACAAGGACGCATTGTGTAGTGTGTGTACCCTTGAAGTAGCTGTGTGATCCCTTGAAGTATTGTGTGTGATCCCTTGAAGTAGCTGTGTGCTATCCCTGAAGTAGCTGTGTGTATCCCTATAAGTAGCTGTGTGTATCCCTTGAAGTAGCTGTGTGATCCCTGAAGTAGCTGTGTGATCCCTTGAAGTAGCTGTGTGTATCCCTTGAAGTAGCTGTGTGCTATCCCTAGAAGTAGCTGTGTGTTCCCTAAAAGTAGCTGTGTGTATCCCTTGAAGTAGCTGTGTGCATCCCTAGAAGTAGCTGTGTGCATCCCTTGAAGTAGCTGTGTGTATCCCTTGAAGTAGCTGTGTGCATCCCTTGAAGTAGCTGTGTGCATCCCTTGAAGTAGCTGTGTGCATCCCTTGAAGTAGCTGTGTGCATCCCTTGAAGTAGCTGTGTGTATCCCTAAAAGTAGCTGTGTGTATCCCTAAAAGTAGCTGTGTGTATCCCTTGAAGTAGCTGTGTGTATCCCTTGAAGTAGCTGTGTGTATCCCTAGAAGTAGCTGTGTGCATCCCTAGAAGTAGCTGTGTGTATCCCTTGAAGTAGCTGTGTGTATCCCTTGAAGTAGCTGTGTGTATCCCTTGAAGTAGTTGTGTGTATCCCTAGAAGTAGCTGTGTGTATCCCTTGAAGTAGCTGTGTGTATCCCTTGAAGTAGATGTGTGTATCCCTTGAAGTAGATGTGTGTATCCCTTGAAGTAGATGTGTGTATCCCTTGGAGTAGCTGTGTGTATCCCTTGAAGTAGCTGTGTGTATCCCTTGAAGTAGCTGTGTGTATTCCTTGAAGTAACTGTGTGTATCCCTTGAAGTAGCTGTGTGTATCCCGTTGTGAAAGTAGCTGTGTGTATCCCTTGAAATAGGTGCTGTGTGTTATCCCTTGAGTAGCTGCGTGTATCCCTAGAAGTAGCTGTGTGTATCCCTAGAAGTAACTGTGTATCCCTTAAAGTAGCTGTGTGTATCCCTTGAAGTAGCTGTGTGTACCCCTTGAAGTAGCTGTGTGTATTCCTTGAAGTAGCTGTATGTATCCCTTGAAGTAACTGTGTGTATCCCTTGAAGTAGCTGTGTGTATCCCTTGAAGTAGCTGTGTGTATCCCTTGAAGTAGCTGTGTGTATCCCTAGAAAGTACTGTGTGTATCCCTTGAAGTAACTGTTTGTATCCCTTGATGTAGCTGTGTATAACCCTTGAAGTCCCTCAGGGATCCCTTCCCCTGCCCTCCGAGGGTAAGGTAACCTCGGGGTGGGAACCACTGACGGAATGGACAATTACGCAGTTAAATATCTAGTTAATCTGCGTTGCTGTGATTTTAAAATATTTTTTTGATATAATAGATTTCGCATCGTTTTTTTGACAACGTCATAAACTGAGAGATTAAAAATTATCTTAGGAATTATAAAGTATATTAACTGGTGTATGTCAATCGACCTTATTGACCCTCGTATAGATGTTAGGCATGAAGTTTAATAAATCTAAAAAAACACACACACAGCTTCAATAATAGGCATGATAGGGCTTATGCAGCCAGGAGAAAGTGAAGCCAACAGAGAGGCAGGGGCCAGGAGCTGAGACTCGACCCTTACAGCCACAATTAAGTGAGTACACAACCCACTTGTCTACAAATTCAATTATTTTTTCTTCATTTATTTCCTTCCTCAATATTTCTTTTACTCTACTGTTTTCATCTCTCTCTCTCTCTCCATACAAATAATATTTTCCTTCTCTCTACCATGACAATATTTTTCCCTCAGACAATTGTTCTGTCATTAGTCACCAACTTTCTTTTTTCCTTCTTTTCCTGTCACATATTTATGCTCTTCACTATTTCCTATTCCTTCACCTTCTCAAGAGAGTCTATTGCAAATTTATTTTCACCTCTCAGTTCTCTTTCTGGTCTGACTCTTTTCCATTTCGTGTTTCTCCTGATTCTTTTCTTCCTTTGAATTTACCTTTCTCCATTTTCTTTCTTTACGCTGTAGCCTTAATTTCTTTCCCTATCATTTCATTTAATAATTATTCTATCTTCGTCGAATTTCTAGCGTCCTTTTTCTCATCTTGTGTTTTTTCTTCCTCTCTATATCCTCCATTTACTTTCCCTTCTTTAGTTCATCCTCATCCTTTTCGTGCCCCTCTCTCCCTCTTTCCATAGAAAAAAAAATACTTCCTCTATTTTTCTAGTTTATTTCATCTAACGCAGTTTCCCCATTCTCTCTCTCAGCCTTCTCATAGCTGTCTCCCATTCTCTCTCTTAGCCTTCTCATAGCTGTCTCCCATTCTCTCTCTTAGCCTTCTCATAGCTATCTTCCATTCTCTCTCTTAGCCTTCTCATAGCTATCTCCCATTCTCTCTCTTAGCCTTCTCATAGCTGTCTCCCATTCTCTCTCTTAGCCTTCTCATAGCTATCTCCCATTCTCTCTCTTAGCCTCCTTCATAGCTGTCCTTCTCTCTCTCAGAATTTCTCATAGCCGTCTCCCTTTCTCTTTAGCCTTCTCATAGCTATCTCCATTCTCTCGCCTTCTCATAGCTGTCCGTTCCATTTCTCTCTCTTAGCCGTTCTCATATATCTCCCATTCTCTCTCTCGGTCCTTTCATTAGCCTGTCTCCGATTTCTATAGCTTTCTGACAGATAGCTGTATCCATCTCTCTCCTGTCCACCTTCCACAGGATTAATCAGGTAATTAATTTATCCTCTGATCTCCTGGGTCGACCGCTGTCCTGTCATGACCTCAGCTCTTCTCAAACTAATGTCGCCTTTTGTTTATAGACCCCAGTTTTCTTTATCCTTGTTCGTTTTCTTTACCCTCGTCCGTTTTCTTTACCCTCGTCCGTTTTCTTTGCCCTCGTCCGTTTTCTTTATCTCTTCCATTTTCTTTGTTTTGTTTTCTTTTACATTTTGCCCTGTGTCCTGATGTTACTTATATATTTCTGGGACGGAGGATCGAGCCGTACCACTGCTTTCGCTGAATGATTCACACATCTTTAGTGTATTAATTCAGTACAATTAGTGTTATTCTCGTTGCTTTTCTTCCAGGGGTGGTTGTGTACCGAGTATGATGGTGGTGATTGTGGTGGTGGTGGTGGTGTTGTGATGTGATTGTGATATGTACAGTATAGATTATCTCTACTACATGTACACACTCCTTTTGTTGGTTTAACTTTTGATGTGTGCTGTGGGATGTATTATTGTGCCTGTGGTGTTTATCTTACACAACAACCCTTCTTAAAGCAGCGCTTACCTCCATACTAATTAACGGAAATAAAGCAAACATGTTGCATCGTACAGCTGTAACATTCCTGTATATCAAAATGGTATACAATACCGACAGGTTGTTAGGTAAGACACATATGCAACAGTTAGACAACTTTATTCCGAAACGTTTCGCCTACACAGTAGGCTTCTTCAGTCGAATACAGCAAATAGGCAGGAACAGTAGAGATGTGAAGACGATGTAATCAGTCCATCACCCTTGTAGTCGACTGAAGAAGCCTACTGTGTAGGCGAAACGTTTCGGAATAAAGTTGTCTAACTGTTGCATATGTGTCTTACCTAACAACCTGTCGGTATTGTATACCATTTTGATGTTCATCTTGTCAGACACTGCAACACGTGGCATCTTGGTACAGAAAACACCTTGGACAAGCTTTTCAAGTGAGAAGTGTTGGATCTGAGAGGGACATGACCTCTCAGTGGTTACATTCTCACTACTACTACTACTACTACTACTACTATTACTCTGCACCTCTCCTTCCGACAGTATTTAAGTCTCCGCACTGTCGCTTGATCTTCAGATAGTTCCTGACTATGGAACTGAACTTCTCCAGGCCGAGGGACTGACAACCTCTAATTCTACGACTACAAGGGTGATGGACTGATTACATCGTCTTCACATCTCTACTGTTCCTGCCTATTTTCTGTATTCGACTGAAGAAGCCTACTGTGTAGGCGAAACGTTTCGGAATAAAGTTGTCTAACTGTTGCATATGTGTCTTACCTAACATTCCTGTATAGTTATATAAGAATATAAGAAAGGAGGAACACTGCAGCAGGACTGTTGGCCCATACTAGGCAGGTCCTTTACAATCCATCCCACTAAAAAAAAACATTTGCCCAACCCAATTTTCAATGCTACCCAAGAAATAAGCTCTGATAACTCTATCTACTCATTTGCAAGTCCCACTCGAATCCAACCCCTCCCACTCATGTACTTATCCAACCTAAATTTGAAACTACCCAAAGTCCCAGCCTCAATAACCCAACTAGGTAGACTGTTCCACTCATCAACTACCCTATTTCCAAACCAATGCTTTCCTATGTCATTTCTAAATCAAAACTTGTCTAATTTAAATCCATTACTGCGGGTTCTCTCTTGGAGACTTTATTAATATCCCCTTTATTAATATCCATCTTCCGCTTATACACTTCGATCATGTCTCCCCTCATTCTTCATCTAACAAGTGAATGTAATTTAAGAGTCTTCAATCTTTCCTAATAAGGAAGATTTCTAATGCTATGTATTAATTTAGTCATCCTACGCTGAATGTTTTCTAACGAATTTATGTCCATTCTGTAATATGGAGACCAGAACTGAGCTGCATAATCTAGGTGAGGCCTTACTAATGATGTATAAAGCTGCAATATAACCTCTGGACTTCTGTTGCTTACACTTCTTGATATAAATCCCAATAATCTATTTGCCTTATTACGGACGCTTAGGCATTGCTGTCTTGGTTTAAGGTTGCTGCTCACCATAACCCCCAAGTCCTTTTCGCAATCTGTATGGCTAGGTTCTACATTATTTATTTAACTTATAAGTGCTAGGATTATGGACGCTCCCGAGCTTCAGAACCTTGCATTTATCTACATTGAACTGCATCTGCCACTTTTCTAAATCCTCCTGAAGTTCCCTGACATCTACGTTTGAATCAATTATCCTACCTATCTTCGTGTTATCGGCGAATTTGCTCATATCACTAGTAATACCCTCATCAAGGTCACTGATATATATTATAAACAACAACGGGCCTAAGACTGCTCCCTGTGGTACGCCACTTGTTACAGATCCCCACTCGGATTTAACCCCATTTAATCATACTCTCTGCTTCCTATTGGTGAGAATTATTTTCTTCGTTTCTACACGGTTTTGGGGAAATGATAACGGTTACAATCATAATCATGATTTTTAAAGAGATGAACCGGTAAGCCAGCGGAAGTCCTCGGTCAGATGACCAAAATCTCCAGCTGTGGGTCATCAGGTGACTAAGACCCGCGTAAGGAAACACTTGTCCTGTTTCCCGACATACATTATACCTACGTAAGGGAATTGAGTTCAAGAGACATCCTTTCCCCTATCTTTTTTTTCCCTATTCTTCGTGAGAGACGTCTGGGTATATTGGAAGTTGCTAACCAATTTCTGTCTGAAAGGATCAACTTCCTGGTAGCCGAAGCATGTTCTAGGCATATTCCCCTAAGAAAGAAGAAGAGCAGGAGTAAACTGGAGAGAAAAAGACGCTCCCTCTACAGAAGACGACGAAGAGTCACTGAGCTCCTCAGGAGTGCTAGAATATCTGATACACGAAAGGAGGTGCTGACCAGGGAAGTGGAAACTATTGAACTTAAGCTAAATGACTCTTACAGAAACCAGGAGAGGCAGGAGGAGCTTAAAGCTATTAGTGAAATTGAAAGAAATTCAAAATATTTCTTTCCATATCCCAAAAAAAACAAGGCAAATACCACATCTAGTATCGGGCCCTTACTCAGACAGGATGGGACTTACACAGATGACAAAAAGGGAAATGAGTGAAATATTGAAATCCCAGTACGACTCTGTGTTTAGTGAACCACTAATCGGTCTGAGGATCGACGACCCAAATGATTTTTTCATGAGCCAAAACTCCATAAAATGTATGCCAGATTTCCGACATTACCTACTCCGATAGATTTCGAAAAAGCCATTGACAACATGCCTATGCACTCAGCCCCGGGCCCAGACTCGTGGAACTCTGTTTTCATTAAGAACTGCAAGAAACCCCTCTCGCGTGCCCTAAGTACACTAAGGAGGAGGAGCTTGGACATGGGTGAAATTCCAGTCACTTAAACAACGGATATAGCCCCACTCATAAATGTGGCAGCAAAGCATTAGCCAAGAACTATAGACTAATAGCTCGGGACGTCCCACATCATAAAAATCTTTGAAAGAGTGCTAAGAAGCAGGATTGCAAATCACCTGGATTCCCAAAATCTGCACAATCCAGGGCAACATGGGTTCAGGGCAGGTCGCTCCTGCCTCTCACAACTACTGGATCACTATGACATGGCCTTGGATGCACTGGAAGAAAATCGAATGCAGATGTAATATACACAGACTTTTCAAAAGCATTTGACAAATGCGATCATGGCGTAATAGCCCATAAAATACGTGCCCAAAGGAATAACTGGGAAAGTGGGGAGATGGATCTTCAACTTCCTAACAAATCGAGCACAAAGAGTAGTGGTCAACAGAGTTAAATCGGAGGCTGCCATAGTGAAGAGCTCTGTTCCACAAGGCACAGTACTCGCCCCCATCTTATTCCTTATCCTCATATCAGACATAACAGAGATATACACCACAGCAAACCCTATCATCCTTTGGGGGATGATACTAGGATCTGCATGAGGCTGTCATCTGCTGAGGACGCGGTTAACCTCCAAGAAGATATAAACAAAGTTTTCCAGTGGGCAACGGTAAACAATATGATGTTCAATGAGGACAAATTCCAACTACTCCGTTATGGAAAACTGGAGGAGATAATAACTAGAACAGAGTATACTACTGATTTCCGGCCATACAATAGAGCGGAAAAATAATGTAAGGGACCTGGGAGTAGTAATGTTGAGGATCTCACTTTCAAGGATCACAACAGTGCCACGATCGCACGTGCAAAGAAAACGATAGGATGGATAATGAGAACTTTCAAAACGAGAGATGCCAAGCCCATGATGATCCTTTTCAAACCCACTTGTTCTCTCTAGCTGGAATACTGCTGTACATTAACATCTCCATTCAAAGCAGGTGAAATCGCAGATCTAGAGAGTGTACAGAGATCCTTTACTGCACGTATAAGTTTCTGTCAAGCCCCTTTAACTACTGGGAACGCTTGGAAGCACTTGACTTGTACTCGTTGGAACGCAGGAGGGAGAGATATATCATAATCTACACTTGGAAAATCTTGGAAGGAATGGTCCCAAATCTGCAAACAGAAATCACTCCCTACGAAAAGTAAAAGACGGGGCGGGCGATGCAAAATGCCCCCAGTAAAAAGTAGGGCGCCATTGGTACACTAAGGGAAAACACCATAAGTGTCCGGGGCCCAAAACTGTTCAACAGCCTCCCATCAAGCATTAGGGGAATTGCCAATAAACCCCTGGCTGCCTTCAAGAGAGAGCTGGACAGATACCTAAAGTCAGTGCCGGATCAGCCGGGCTGTGGCTCGTACGTTGGACTGCGTGCGGGCAGCAGTAACAGCCTAGTTGATCAGGCCCTGATCCATCGGGAGGCCTGGTCATGGACCGGGCCGCGGGGGCGTTGATCCCCGGAATAACCTCCAGGTAACCTCCAGGTAACCGTGACTGGAGCAATACACAAATACCCCGCACATAGAGTGGAGCTTACGTCACACTAACACTTGCCTATACTGGTTCCTTCCCTCCTTCCTCTTAATGACTTATAAATGGTCCAAGTCGGTACGAAAAGTCGTCGTAAGCTCCTCTTCTATGCGCGGGTTATTTGTGTACGTATTGCAATACGTCAGGACAGAGTCGTGACACTGAGTCGTAATCTTTCGTCGACCCGTCGAATTATCTGCTCGTTCCAGCTGCCAGTTAAATTTCTTGGACTTTTAAACCTGTTTGTTTTAAATATATTGTTTAAGTCAAAGTAATCAAGTATGTCATTATTTGGAAGAATATTTTGATGGGGAACATTATTTTTTTTTCTGTTTTGAATGTTCTAATTAAGCCTTTATATACGTGAATGTTAATATTTTGAATTCATGTTTTTTTGCTGTACTCGTAATTAACGTAATTAATTGGCTTTCAACAACGTAATTAATAGACTTGCGGTGTTGTGGTGTGCTGATTGTTTTGGTGGTGATTGTGGTGGTCAGGGGAGTGACGGCGGTGCTTGTGGAGGTAATTGTGAGGGTTGTGGTGACTGTAGTGATGGCGGTGGTAGTAATGGTGGTGACAGTGATGATGAATGGTAGTCGAGGTGGTGGTGATGGTGGTTGTAGTAGTAGTGGAGAACTTATACTACTGCGAACAAATCAGAACATGAGCCAGACACACGCGAGTTTCGACAAGGGACATCTTTGGGTCCCACGTTCTTTACAACTTTCCTAGGCAACGTTGACGGGGAGAATTAACAAAAAAAAAAAAATGATAAGGTGGCTAACATCATAAAAATGCTTCGTTGACTATATTGTGAATATATCAGAATCATTTGAAACTCCCTAAAGTTAACAAGTTTAAAGCCTATCCACTACACGTAGGCTCACTATACATAATTCATTCTGCACTAACAGGTCACTTTAATCACTAAAAGAGGACTTAAAAATAGAGGTTTGGCCTATTCACAATCAATATAATTTTATATTGATAGTGACAGACAGTGATTAAGGTTTAAAGACTAGTAACTAGAAGAGGGTCTTTAAGGTTGTGTATAACCAGTTTTCCACTAGTTTAGGGTACTTTAATGAACCTACAGTGCGTAAACTCTCTCAGCGTATCTAGACTAAAATATACATCACTGTGTATTTTCTAGCATCAAGAGAGATATACTCAGTATACTGGAGAACAAATTGGCACAATACTGTGACTGGAACAAAGCACAAATGGTCCAAGTCGGACCGAAACGCCGTCAGTTAGGTAAAGTTCTTCGGGAAACAGGACGTGTTTCCTGACGCGGATCTTAGATGACCCGCCGTTGGAGATTTTGGTTTCTGACCGAGGCCTTCTGCTGGCTTACTGGTCCACCCCTTTAAAAATTATGGTCATAGTTATCACCGTTTAAAAAAGCGTCATCATAAGCTCCTCTCCTACGTGCGGGTTATTTGTGTATGTCTCACCTCACTGTATATATACTAAGTGGTAGATGCAGTTCACGGTAGATGTATTGTATATAACCCAGAAATTAGTAAGTTTACTTATTCACAGATACACATAAGTGTAATTATAATACATATATAGTGTAAATTATCCAGGATAACCTAAAACAAAGTCGGACAAAGTGACTTATTCCCATTTTCGTTTTGTTACATGAATCGTGCCGTTACCTGAATTATAATAATCCCAATTTTTGTAATATAATTATCGTTTCTTCAGTTGAATTATAATGATAGCATCGACAATTATTAGTACTCATACTTAAAGCAATCAAGAGAAGGAATAACAAGCTTAAGAACTGGAGAAAGAGGAGGAATTATCAAAGGAAGGAAAGAAACAGCAAGAGAAAGCCTCAAAAGCAACATTTAGCTGAGTTTGCCCTTGAGGGAAAAAAAACCCACAGAGGGAAGTTTTTCTTCCCTGGTGGGGAAAATTTATTACTTACCCCCCACTCCTCTTTCTCGATTTCCTTAGATTTAGGGGAATTTACGACGCATTTTTTCTCCCCCCCCCCTTCCTAGCTCTGCTAATTCTGTCCGGGTGGAGATCTTCGATAGAGACGACCTCTTCTTTGAGTTACAGTTATGAGATAAGGTATTCCTGGAGGAGACATGAATGAGTGTTGTGGGGAGAAGTGGGTTGGGTCTCCTGACACCGTCACTGCTGGCTGTTTACAAAAAAAGATCCTCTATCATCTTGTGGTTAATACTAGTTTCTGATTTGGTATTCAATCACGAACAATAATAATATGAAAATAATAGCAAAATAATAATAATAGTAAATAATAAATAGTAATATTATTATTTACCAAATAGGCCGTCTCCCACCAAGGTAGGGTGACTAAAATAAAAAATACGTTCACTGTCTTGATAAAGGTACACACACATTTCGGTTCAGATGACCCTCCGAGGTGCAACATCTTCACCCCTTTATTCTTCATAGCGTAGACACTGTACTTCTCACCTGCAGGACTCGAGTCCAGCTCACCGGATTTCCCTGAATCAGTTCATGTTACCGTCCTTGCATGTTAAGTCATAAAGATCACTTATCTCCACCCTTATGTAATATGCTCACACATGACTGCAGGATGTTCAAGCCCATACCATTAAAACTCTCCTTCACACCCTCAACCCTTTCTATGACCACATGTGAGTCAAATCTATGATTTTCGTTAGTTATTGCGAAATATTGATTGTAATGCCCACCAGGGATTTTTATAGACCAATCTTTAAGGCGTGGTACCCCGACATATGTACCAGCCCACATTAGTTACTTTTAGCTGGGCGTGGAACACTCTGTTAGATCAAGGGAGTTAGGTTTTGCAAAGAGGTTAGAATACAGTGATGAACCAGTGATACATAGAGGGGTGATCTGGTGTAGTTATTAACGCATTGACAGAATAAAAGCAATTATTCTTTCAGCTATATAAATCACGATTAAAAATCACAAGTGGAGATTTAATGGAGGCCTATTTCTTCCTCTCCTCCACTTTCTGCCCCTCTCCTTCTTCCGTCCCCTCTCTTCCTGCCTCTCCTTCGCTCCGTGGGGCTCCGAGCAGGTCAACGGAGTTCATAGCAATATGTCTCAACCCCGGGGATTTAGCAATACTTTAAGTTTTATACGACTGATACCATGGGGCAGACGGGTACGATATACCCACTCTCGCGCACACACACACACACACACACACACACACACATACACACACACACACACACACAAAGTTCAGCAGTGACCAAGAACCATAGGATGCCAAAATGCATCGTCTAGTATCGTATTTCTTCGGTTATTAGGTCATGAAAGTCGCATCAATTCTATACTTTAGACCTTTCCATTACTACTGAGCGTTAACAATCGCAATCCTGAGCGAAACAAATTGACTAATCACTCATTACGGAATCTTTTCAAGCGAGTATGTAAAGACGTGAACGACTTATTGCAAAAATACTTGCATAAACATTATTGCTTAAGACATGCTTAAAGCAACTATTATTGAGCAAGACTTACTTAAAACGACTGTTAAGACTTGCTTAAAGCAACTATTATTGAGCAAGACTTACTTAAAACGACTATTAAGACTTGCTTAAAGCAACTATTATTGAGCAAGACTTACTTAAAACGACTGTTAAGACTTGCTTAAAGCAACTATTATTGAGCAAGACTTACTTAAAACGACTGTTAAGACTTGCTTAGAGCAACTATTATTGAGCAAGACTTACTTAAAACGACTATTAAGACTTGCTTAAAGCAACTATTATTGAGCAAGACTTACTTAAAACGACTATTAAGACTTGCTTTAAAGCAACTATTATTGAGCAAGACTTACTTAAAACGACTATTAAGACTTGCTTAAAGCAACTATTATTGAGCAAGACTTACTTAAAACGACTATTAAGACTTGCTTAAAGCAACTATTATTGAGCAAGACTTACTTAAAACGACTATTAAGACTTGCTTAAAGCAACTATTATTGAGCAAGACTTACTTAAAACGACTATTAAGACTTGCTTAAAGCAACTATTATGAGCAAAGACTTACTTAAAACGACTATTAAGACTTGCTTAAAGCAACTATTATTGAGCAAGACTTACTTAAAACGACTATTAAGACATGCTTAAAGCAACTATTATTGCACAATGCAAAAGAAATTTCATCACGTCTCTAAAGATTAATATATATATATATATATATATATATATATATATATATATATATATATATAATATATATATATATATATAAACACTGATCTCTGGCTGAAGGAGACTCGAACCTACGAACCTTAGGTTCGAGTCTCCTTCAGCCAGAGATCAGTGTTTGTGTATATTTCGCATGCTCTCGCGAATTCCTTGCATATATATATATATATATATATATATATATATATATATATATATATATATATATATATATATATATATATATATATATATATATATATATATATATATATATATATACACAAAATACGGAAGTTCTGTAGCACAAACCTACAACAACACAAACTTGCAACAACACAAACCTACAATAACAAACCTACACAAACAACAGCTTCCTCCGTACCTTATAATAATTTTTGACTACGCTCTTAAAATCTACATTCCTACTCATACTTTTTTCCCAGCGTTTTTTTTTTTTCGCCCGCGCGCTCTCAAAAAAACCACATTCATACGAAACCGTAAAGTGAACCTGAAGTCACTGCCGCTGTTTGTATATATACATATTAAATGAGACTGGTGGCTAGGGAAGGCTTGCTGGTCCCTGGAGGGAGCCAGGGGATGGCAGTGCCGTGTTTGTACCCCTTTTTTTTTTTTGAGGCTAGTGGGTAGAAGGGGGGAAGGGGTGTCTATCTACCCTCCCCCCAAAACTCAGCTGTGCGCTTTACGATCTTGTTTTGTTTCTCCGGGGGAAGGTATGTTGACATTGGTCACTTGCATTTCAGACCAGCCAAGCGCCTTTTTTGTTTCCCATGTACCCTTGTCTTGCATCATGACCCCTTTTCTTATTTCCAGAAAGTACATCGTGGCGCTGGACTGGCACCTAGAGTCAGTACCTGACCAACAGGGCAGGTACTGACCAGTTGGTCAGTACCTGCCCAACCGTGATTATTATTATAATCAAGGGAGAAGCGCTAAACCCGGTGGATTATACAGCGCCTGGGTGGGGATGTGGAAGGCATTCAGGCTTAATTCGGGGAACTGGAGCACAGATTCAATTCCCTAAATCAAGAGCCCCTCACCAACATCAAGGAACCTTCCTTGAGGGGTGCCCAACCGAGAGGCCTGGTCACGGACCGAGCCGCGGGGGCGTTGACATCCGAAACCCCCTCCACGTATACTAGTGTTTTTTTTCTATTTAACAATATTTCATCACGTGTAAACTACGTTTCATAAAGTTCCATTTTAATTTGGTGAATAAATCGATATATTCCATTTCAACAATACCAACAGCTACTCTGAAAATTTTAGGGGAAACGGAATTAGTTGATCATTAGTGTCTTGGATACCAGCTTCTCCTCTCTCCAAAACAGTGAAAAAACGGTATATTTAAATTCTTTGACCGAATGGGGCCGATTAAGAAGACCATAAAAATACTGGAACACTACAGCAGCCTTACTGACCCATACTAGGCAGGTCCTTATCAAAACCACCCATGCATTTGTCCAACCCAGCTCCTCCCACTCATGATTTGGCAATAAGCTTTTCCTTAAATCAACAAATAGTCCTCTTACTAATCCTTAAAAAATAGTCATTAATAACTGCTTTGGACGATACAGTGTCATACACACAAATATTTATCAGGGAAGATATCAAAAGACGAAAATCAGAAACAATTACATAACCCTGAGTTAGGATCCTGGAGAAACCGGTTCCTCACCCCTCCCCCCCAACAGCATAGAAAAAGCCTTCTGCCCTTCCATGGGCGAGTTTTAAAACCTACTACTGCCTTTGTTGGTTCTCAGATTTCATCCGCAATGTCTATATAGGGTCGTAGCAGCGCCGTCTCCCGCAGCATATTGCCGGCCACAGAAGCCGTAACCTTCTTATATGGTCAACTGCCACTCAACCCGAACACGCGGGAAACAAGAAAGCCCGGGGAAACAAGCCCGGGGAAACAAGCCCGGGGAAACAAGCCCGGGGAAACAAGACCGGGAAAACAAGAAAGCCCGGGAAAACAAGCCCGGGAAAACAAGAAAGCCCGGGAAAACAAGAATGCCCGGGAAAACAAAAATGCCCGGGAAAACAAGAAAGCCCGGGAAAACAAGAAAGCCCGGGAAAACAAGCCCGGGAAAACAAGCCCGGGAAAACAAGGAAGCTCGGAGAAACAAGCCCGGGGAAACAAGATAGCCCGGAAAAACAAGCCCTGGGAAAGAAGCCTGTGAAAACAAGCCCTGGGAAACAAGAAAGTCCGGGGAAATAAATCACTTTTTGATCTGGAATATTTATATAACTAGATTACATTATAGTTCTTGATACTTCATAATCTAAATACTAGAAGATAGTTCTCAGCAGACAGCCTCGGTGGGCAGACAGCCTCGGTGGGCAGACAGCCTCGGTGGGCAGACAGCCTCGGTGGGCAGACAGCCTTGGTGTGGATGTACACAAGTCTTCTGCTATCTACCACATGAACTCCCACGTACCTCCATGACAGAGGGGAAACGGACAAGGACACACACACTTCGCACACCTTTAAGGAAGATGTTTAGGTCCTGGGACGTTGACCACCACCCAAACACCTTCAGTAAATGAAAAAAAAATTATATTTTAATTCTCCAGTTTTGCAAGCTGCTTATTTTAAGTGTTAAATATTTTTTACTGATTTTGGGCTAAGTAGAACATATACTCGAAATGTTTTGGTCAAATTTATTGACTCTATAAACGGGGATGAGGGTTAATATCTGTCGAATCTTCTCTCTCTCTCTCTCTCTCTCTCTCTCTCTCTCTCTCTCTCTCTCTCTCTCTCTCTCTCTCTCTCTCTCTCTGAGACACAAGAAGAATTACTGATCACATTCTTTGCTCAAGTTGAGAACTTCACTGAGTCAGCAGTAACTATGTGATGTATTATACCTCACTGAGGAGCTGCTTAAAACTTACTGAAAAGATCAGAGGTCGACCAATCATCCTAACTGCAATGTTTGTAACTGCAATGTTCGTAACTGCAATGTTTGTAACTGCAATGTTTGTAACTGCAATGTCTGTAACTGCAATGTCTAACTACAATGACCCTAAATGGAATGATCCTAACTGGAATGATCCTAACTGGAATGATCCTAACTGGAATGATCCTAACTGGAATGATCCTAACTGGAATGACCCTAACTGGAACGATTCTTACTAGAATTATAAGTGGAATGATTCTAACTGGATATTATCTAACCTGCAATATACCTGCGGCCAATTTTGAGAGTTTTGCTCTCATATTTAGGTCTGAGTCTAGGCTTTAGTGGTGACTGCATGGTTATCCAGGTTGTTGCTGCTAGCAACCAGCAGTTCTGAGACCGGTCCTGGGCCAGGCTTGTTTGCTGCTGGTCTGGTCAACCTGCTCACATGTGATCCTGGCCTCTAGGCAAGTAGAAGCTAGATTTGAGAAAAACCTGTCTAGTATGGGCCAGTAGACCTTCTGCAGTGTTCCACCATTCTCATGTTCTTATTTCTAAGAGGGTGACATATCTTAGAATGGGTATCTTATCTAAGTGCTGATATCACATCAAATTGCTGGCATCACATTAAGTTGCTGGCATCATATCTAAGTGAGGGCATCATTTCTAAATGCTGGTATCATATCTAAGTGCTGGCATCATATCTAAGTGAGGGTATCATTTCTAAATGCTGGCATCATATCTAAGTGAGGGTATCATTTCTAAATGCTGGTATCCTATCTAAGTGCTGGCATCATATCTAAGTGCTGGCATCATATCTAAGTGAGGGTATCATTTCTAAATGTTGGTATCACATCAAATTGCTGGTATCTTCATCACCGTCGTTCGACACTGGGGCAGCTTTCTCAAGCCTCGTCTATATTTGTCAACATTACTACCTGCAGTGTTGACGACACACAGGTGTTATTATCTCTCATAAATTAAACTCGACTTTGTTAGAGCGAGACTTAAATGAACCACTGTTAGAAAGTCATTTGTTTTTTTGTCTGTACTTTGCATAAGCAATATTGGGATTGGGTTGCAAGTGGTTAAACAGGGTATCGAGTTGAGTGAACCAGTTTGCAGAATGTGAAGGTGTGGCTTCTGATTTGTGATATGCAAGAGATTTAATGGTATTAGTTAAAATCCACTGAAGAAAACCTTGGAGCTAAACTAAGTGTTTAGGTTTAAGTGTGCCTGAGACCTAAAGGTTTAAGGGCCCATTAGAAGACCCAAACTCGAATTAAGGGTCTCTTAGACCGAAATGCGAAGTGTTTAGGTCTAAGGGACTTAATCGGGAATCGTAATATACAGGTCCCATCAATTTGTGTGTATCTTATGGGAATTTCTCACACACACACACACACACACACACACACACACACACACAGGGTCATGAGCTATGACTCGACCCCTGCAACCACAAATATGTGAGTACACACACACACAGGGTCAGGAGCTATGACTCGACCCGTACAACCACAAATGAGTACACACCACACACACACACACACACACACACACACACACACACACACACACACACACACACACACACACACACACAGATTTTAATCCCAGGATACGCAATATCAACAGAAAGTTGAAAAACAAAGAATATGGCCGTCAGCATCGTAGCCCAAGAAAACATCCATCACCATAACACCATCACTATAACCACCATCCTGATCACCATCAATATAACCACAATCTACATCTCCGTCACTATAACCATCAACACTATCACCATCCCTCCACCATCACTCCTGGACGCCAACAGATAGATGGGACAAAACACAGATGATTCGGCGTGGACATTTATTATCCGGACAGAGAGGGAAAACGAGGCCTCCCGTCATCCGAACATGGAGTTCCATTCCGGTGGCGACGTCAGGGAACCGAATATCCGGTTCAGTGACGTAAATTCGTGTTTGTGAGGGTCATCAAGGAGAAGATTTCCTTCTTAGCTGTATATAATTTAGTGTGACTTATCCGGTAGTTTTGTTGAGAGAGAGAGAGAGAGAGAGAGAGAGATAGAGAGAGAGAGAGAAACAGCTCTCACCTTATAAATAAAGTTAGGAACCTTAACCTAACCTTGTAGAACCCTTTGTAAAAGAGAGTACTAGTATTGTCTTACACATGGTTCCCCGTGTAGGGTTCCCCTTGTAGGGTTTCCCTTGTAGGGTTTCCTTGAGAAATGGTGGTCCTGTAAGGGTTCTTATATCGGGGGAGGGGGATTCCTCTAGGAAGAACATTATACACATTTATACCAATGTTTCCAATTTTAATATGCAGATTTTCCTAAATAAAAAATTGTTTGTATCCTTTTTCTTGTGTCTCCTCTCCTTTTCTCTCTCCCTTATGTCCCTCTCCCCTTTGTCCTGTTACCTCTCTACTTCTTCCTCTTCCCCGTCACTTTATCACGGCTGCTCCACTCCTCACACCAGACACGTGTTTCCTCTCGGCGTCTTTAATATACGACCAGAAGCCGAGGTCTGGCACTGTCCCTCTCTACACAACCCTTAGTAATGACTTCTGCACTCACTCACTCACTCACTCACTCACTCACTCACTCATCCTTTAAAAAAATTATTGAAGTCTACTTAGCAGTGTATATACGCCTCTTGGTGAATATACATTCTGAGATACGCAACTCTCGGTGTATATACTCCATGTCAGACTGACCCGTAGGATACCTGAAATATTCTTCCCGTAGTCAAGGCCCCCTCTGCCTGGCCAGGTGAATTAAAACCTGGTCAACCTGGCTCTTTCTGCTGGCCGCATGTAGTTCGACGTACAAACCACAGCCCGGCTGGTCAGGAACTGATTTGAGGAACTTGTCAAGTTCCCTGTTGAAGACAGCCAGAGTTGACTCACGAAAACGTAATATCACGATTGCAAACAAATCATGGAATGAATCTTATTCATAGCCAGCTGGATGAGTGGTTCACGCACTGGTCTGCGAGTGTTAGCATTCTCTCGCTACGGGTTCAAGCCCCACCCGTTCCGTGGTTTGACAAGCAGAGGTTTATTGGTAATCCCCCTTATGTGTTAAGGGAGAGCGTTCAAAAGTAGAGGACCGTGACGCTCTTCGAGTCCTGTCTTAGTATATTCGTCCTCCAGGAACAGCACTTGTACCAGTCCTATCTTACTCTCACATGTGGCTGAGACACACAGTCTCAGTACTGTAACACACCATGCAAACAATGCTTGAATTTGTGTTAGGGAGGCATCGATCGTGGACACATAAATCATAGCATTGTAACATTCCTTGCAGACGATGTTTGAATTCGTGTTAGAGAGGCATCAAACGTGGATTCACAAATCTTAGCAATGTAACTCCCCTTGCAGGCGATGCTTGAATCTGTGTTACGGAGGCGTGGATCGTGGAACAAATTAATGCGAAAGTGAAGTGTGAGAATATATACATCAGAAGAGTTTTAAATAAAACATTTTACTGACGGCAAGAATTCTGGTATTTTATCTTAATCTGGTTATGGAGAAAACATACTCAGGACAAACAATAAATGCGCTATTCCCGGAGGGCTACCACAAAATAGGCTTCTATCAGCCGGAAGAAGGATTTATTTCCTAGTGAGAAGCAGATCATAAATGGTGTCTTTCCTAACCACATAGGTTACCCCACGGTGAATTTTATCCAGTCTCTGATGTATTAGATTTCGCCTCCGGAGCAGCTAGTTTATTTAGCACCCCGTATCCATCTTGTGGACGGTAGCGCAAGTGCACACCGATACACTAAAGACATGGGAACTAGACCACGAATGAGTTAACAGGTGCACAACGGGAAGCATATCTACAATTTATGCCTCATCTATTGCAAGACGTTAAACCCAGGCTGTGCACCAAATGTTGTGGGTAACAGTAGTATGCAATGTGTAGGACGAAGCTTTGGGTAAGAAAAATTTACTGTGTAGGAAAAACATTGTGGGTAATAAATGTATTTACAAATCATTGTAGTTGTACCTTGCTCTTAGAGTGGAAACTCTGGTAAGGTTGATGGAGAGAGCATCTGAGGCACTGACACCAACAATTTACCATCTTGAACTCAACACAAGACCAGGAAAGAAGCAATTTACCAACCTTAAGTGAACACGTGAACGATGAACCACAAGTGGACCAGAAACTTGTTGGGCGAACTATGAACAGAAAGCGGACCAGAAACTGACTGGATGAACTATGGACCACACTCCATATCCATCCTGAGGAGGGTAGTGGCTAGTTTACTGTGCGTTCCACATCCATCCTATGGATGGTAGTGGCTAGATTATTGTGCACCCCATATCCATCTTGTGGATGGTAGTGCAAGAGCATATGGATAGACAATAGGTCTGGGTTCCCCCAGGGTTAATAGCGGTGCATCTGGATATATATAACTTCTGCCTCATCTGTTGCAAGCAAATTAGGATATTTTTTTTAAATGTCTGGTTCAGAGTTTGTAGTGTCCCAACTTTTAGGCTGTACTTTGTCACTAGTCTTCTCTCTCTCTCTCTCTCTCTCTCTCTCGCTTTGCCCAAGTCCTTCTTTTATCTATTTCTCTAATCTTCCATTTTTAATTTTCATGTTAGCTTCAGGTCAAGTGCCACACAACCATACTTAGGTTTCAATCCTCTCTGACAGGTCATATCCATTGGTTAAGAATTGCAACGGTTCTGGTAATGATCTTTCGTGGACCTCGCTCGTTACACCCTCACCTAGGATTATGCTTCGTCTTATTCCCAGGCAATGTATGACTCCTACGGATTTAGTGCCTCCGCAGTGGCCTGTGCACAAGCATATGTGTAATTTTTTTTTGCGGTGTGCACCAAGTACTGTGTGTACGAGGTCGTGTGTGCGTAACAGGTCATGTGTACATGGGTGTGACTGCATGCATGGTCAGTGATGCGTTACGAGGAGTGGACCTACCATGTAACTTTCTCCTCTCTCACTGTCTCTCGCTCTCTTACAGTGTCTCTCACTGTGTCTGTCTCTCTCACTGTGTGTGTGTGTCTTTTTCTCTCTTTCTCAATGTGTCTCTTTCTCACTGTGTGTCTGTCTCTTTCTCACTGTGTATCTCTTTCTGTGTGTCTGTCTCTCTCACTGTGTCTGTCTCTCTCTTATTGTTTGTATGTCGCTCTCTTACTGTGTGTATCTCACTGTCTCTCTCTCTCTCTCTCTCTCTCTCTCTCTCTCTCTCTCTCTCACTGTGTCTCTTTCTCACTCAAATATATAATAATCTTTATTATTATTAGTTGTAGTAGTTGTTAATATTATTACAAATTCCGACAGTGTTATTTACGTCAGAGGTTGAAGACAGAGCATCAAGTCTCAGTATTATTCTGAACACAAATGCTCCTTGTCAGTATTTATGACACTTAAGGGAATATAAATGAAATATTACCATAGTCGTATATAATGTTTTAAGCAGTTTATCTTTCATTTCATATTAGAATAAATTTTTTTTATTCCTTGCACTGAAAATTTTGTGGATAAATTCCACGGGTAAGTTATTTTTTTGTAATTATTTTTTCTTTTGTTATATAATAAAAATGAAGTGCTAAACCCACTAGGGGTATACAGCGCTGCTGTTTTGTTTTGAGCACATATAACGGTGTTTAAAAATGTTATTTTTTGAAGGGGTGGACTGGTAAGCCAGTGGAAGGCCTCGATCAGATGACCTAAAGCTCCACTGGTGGATCATCATATGACTAAGACCCGCGTCAGGAAACACTAGACCTGTTTCCTGATTAATCTCATCTAACCTAACAGGCGTGGTTCTCCGTCTGGGTTTTACTCTCCCTAACAGCCTACGCGAGACGAAACTGGAGGCCACCAGAACCACGAACCTCAGAGGTCCTGGGTGACGCCACTAGATCTCTCCAATGGTACAACTTTGCCAAGGAAGGCGATTTAGACTGCACCAGAGCCCAGCCAACTGCCGTTCATCGCCTGCGGCTGGGCTACCCCACAAGACACTGCTCTTTAAGGAAGAATCGTGTCAGCACCACCAGCAGGTTGTTCAGCACCCACTGATCCACTATCTCCTGGAGCGTCTGGACACACTGACACACCCGCAGGCTGCGGTCAGTGCCTCTTCTTACTACGGAAGACCCAAAGAATACTGCGGTTAGTGTCTCACAGTCAGTGAGTTGGACACGTTCTTACCCTCGCTAACGATACGTCTAATAAGTGAATGTTCTCATAACTGAGGGTGTGGGTACATGTTTATGTACGTGTGTAGGTGATAGACGTATTTGAGTAGATTAGTGGAAAGTGTTACTCTGTATGATGTGTATATATAAGGGAGCAGAGAGAGAGAGAGAGAGAGAGATCGCCGTCAGCTAGATTCAAAACCACGTCAGAGGAGTCTGGCAAGGTCCCGCAGGAGAAGCTCGAGACCACTCTGCTACAGATGCCTCAGAAAGTTGGTCAGCTTGGTTTACAAGTCATGTTTCTTCCCAGCTTGGGCACACCAATGGGCCTCAAGCATAGTTTCACGCTAATTAATTCTCTTCTATATTCTAACCTCACGAAGGATTTGTACATCAATGCACCAGGCAGAAATATATATAAAGATAGTTTGTTTCTATAACTACCGTTATTATATTACTACTACTGTTGCTTCTGGTAATGTTCTGTCGTTACTACGATACGATACGATAGGACTCACAGGTAAGTACCCACGAGGGGCAAGTGGGGACAGTGCGAAGAATAGACGGTGAGAGGAATGTCTTGAGTCGAAGAGAGAAGAGTCAGGACTAAACCCAACTGTTTAAGCCTGAATGACGATGACGAAAGACGATGTAGACAACAGGAACTCTGCAGGAGCTGACTGCAACTTGCTGGATGGAAGATTTCTGCTTCTTGATGGTGATTGGTGGCTGCAGGCGACAAGGGAGGGGCTCAACGTTGATTGGTCATTTCATAATGGCTTGGTGGTTACTTGGAATTGTGGCGTTTTTTGACGAAGAAAGCGTCCTTGGAGAGGCAAGTTCCATTTCTGAGATGTTTAAAGCGTTGGAGAGGAATTATCATTTTCCGTTACTAGATCAGATCAGATCGGACTCACAGGTAAGTACCCACGAGGGGCGAGGGGCAAGTGGGGACAGTGCGAAGAATAGACGGGGAGAGGAATGTCTTGAGTCGAAGAGAGAAGAGTCAGGACTAGACCCAACTGCTACCCCGTTACTAAAAATACTAATATACTCATATAAAATTTTGGAAAAATATTTTTATTAAACCTAAAATTTTATATATAATTTTTTTAAATATGAATTCTGCAGGTATTTTTTATATATATATTTTTAAAACGATTACAGTACCGATATTTTGTTAATAAGTAAAATAACAATTACTGATAAACACCATTGTAATAATAATATATCGCAATAATTAATAATATCCAACACGCAAGTGATATTTTAGCAATAATAATTTCAATATATTTTTTTAAATTTTAATTCACTCTAATTTGGAAAGAGAATCATACAAAGTGTATATTATTCTGAGATAAATTTGTCTATCATACTAGAGTGTTGATAGAAGAGTGCTGTTATACCAGGTAGAAAGTAGATAGACAAAAACCAGATAGATAGTAGAGTTTGAGATGGAAGGGTATATATATTGGAGGTGTGTAGGATATTTAATAATAATAATATTTAAATTCGTTATACCTAATTATTTACAATCACGAGTTTTGTTGCGATTTTTTCCATTGTAAAATATATTTAAATTCCATGGCATACAGAGCATATCAGACGAATATATACACTGAGAGGTATATATGCTTCTCTGTGTATATATGCTGAGAGTTTTAATTGCAGTTTCAGGGATTAAAACATTCTTGACTGATAGTGAAAAGGTTACAAGACATGACACTCGTGTGGTCGATAGGCTTCAAACCAAAATAACCAGCTGGGCAGCCGTTGCAGATTCAGTCGCTTTTGTCTGACTTCAAAGTATCAAGTGTCCACGAACGACGTGGTTACTACAGGTAGGGTCACCAGGACGGGTCCTGTCCCGGGTCTTCATACGGTGACCCGACAATGGCTGCCAGTGGGCATTTTCAGTAGGGCAATAAGGACATTATCAAATATTCCAGTAAGGGTTTATCAGCTACGGCAACATTGAAGGTTTTCTTCCAGCATAGCTGGAGTTACTATCACTTAGGAACTGCTATCTCTCAGGACAGCCTATCCCATATACAGGGGAAATGGAATTTTTATGAGGATACGTCCATCATCCCATAGGAGGCAGGGGAAGAGAGAAGAAGAGAGAGAGAGAGAGAGAGAGAGAGAGAGAGAGAGAGAGAGAGAGAGAGAGAGAGAGAGAGAGAGAGAGAGAGAAGCTGGGAGAATATAAAGTGTCAGGGAGTTAGCTCACTACATAAAATTTAAATATAACATTTATATTTTTATTATATATTTATATATTAAATATATTTATATATATATTATATATTTATATATTATATTATAATGAAATGTATGTGCGTATGTATGCACACACACTTCTAATGCGTACAACTGGAGCAACACTAAGCTGCTTGTGAGTGTTGACAAGTTCAAGTTCAAGTTCAGGGTGAACACTGAGGATGTCCTCAAGCGTCCTAGAGCACAACAAGTATTCACAAAATTCCAAGTACCACCTTCCACCAGTCCAAAAGTCACTTATAACTGGTCACTGAACTGTATAATGGTAAAGATCGTGTGCTACTTTTCACAGATCTTGCATGTAGAATGAGCAGGATGAAGACACCTGTGGTTACACGCATCTGCCACCGGTGCCGATGTCGCAGCTTGACTCTGGCAGCCATCATGGTACATGATTTAGTGGACGTTTTATGCTGGCCATACACATGACCTTCTGACTGGAACACAGTCCTTGTTGCTATAGCTCTCTGGATACCTGTTTTTCTTGCCTACTAGAGCTGATATCCTTCAGCAGGATTGTTATGGACAGAGGGATGAACAATTGCAGCTCCGCCTCCGACAAGCCAAAAGTACACCTGATTTCTTTATCAGTGTTATTATCACGGTTGATTCCTGTGTGGGGAGGTATCTTAACAAATAAGCATTTTTCAGGTCAGTTTTAATGCCTATTATGATGTTCCTGGTATCTGTTTTGTAAGTAGGACTCTTAAGTGCTTGAAAAAACAGAAAATTGCCCATCCTCTGGATGTTAATACACTGGTGGCGAGTTTCAGTGTTGGTACCTCTATTAGTGTTGGACTGAGCCAGTTATTCAGTCTGACGTTACTAGTCTTTACACACTTGTTACCTTTGTATATTTTGCAGACTGCTGCAGTTACTGGGCAGCAAGAAATCTGTATGCGAGACACGTGTATTTTTTACTGCTGTCTTGAGGAGTGGATTCTCAGTGACTGGCGTCTATGACGTCTTTACAGTGGGTAGGGAGGGATGTCATGGACAGGCGAGCTGCATTTAATAGTGATGTTCAGTTTGACTACATCACTCACATTTGCCTTCAGCCAGTTGCTGTTTTCAAAAACTCAAACTATTCGATGGTGTTTATTGACACGCCCTTTAATTAGGGGTGAAACAGCCATCCCCCGACTGTTGGCCCGTTGGTCCTTATGATTTTTGGGGACGAAAAATGGTTTAATGTACCTTTAAATACAGCAGGGGGATTCATTTTCCATCATGTTTATATTCCAAAGGGACGTTGGAGGAGAGAAAATATTCTCAGCCTTGTTCAGGTTAACGGCACTGGTAGTGGTGGAGAAGTGAAGGGGTGACCGGTGGAAATGTTAAGGGAAGGGGGTAAGGATAGGGGGGGAGCGAGAAAGGGGAGGGAGGGAAGGGGGGAGACACTGTGATTTCCCAGACGCAGGGGCGCTTGGAGCTTTAAAATTAATTTAATCAGGAAGATTTCCGAAGATTGCGCACGGGGCTGGGTCTTTTTTCCCCCCCTCCCTCCCTCTCTCTCCCCTCTCTCTTCCCCCTCTCCTCACTCTCTCTCACTCTCTCCTCTCACTCTCTCTCTCCACCTCTCTCCTCCACCTCTCCCCACTCCCCTTTTCTCACTCTCTCCTCTCCTCTCTCTCACTTCTCTCTCCACTCCTCTCTCTCCTCTCTCCCTCACTCTCTCTCTCTCACTCTCTTTTCTTCTCTCTCTCATCTCTCTCTCTCACTCTCTCTCTTACTCCTTCTCTCACTCTCTCCTTTTTTCACTCTCTCTCTCTCCTCTCTCTCTTCCCCTCTCCCTCTCCTCTCCCCCTCCCCTCCCCTCCCTCTCCTCGGCCAAAGCACTCAACCATTCTCTCTCTCCATGGGAATGGTACTAAGAATCTCATCCGATCACCTTATTATTATTAAAAAAAAAGAAACGCTAAGCCCCAAGGGCTTACAGCCTGTCCAATCACCAAAATAAAAAATGGTCTTGAATACCGAAGAAATATTGAAAATGCTCATTGAGTTTTACACAACCAAAAAAGGAAGAAACCTAAAAGCATGAGACAAAACAAAATTGTAAAATTTTTGGGGAAAAATTTTTAGTGAAAATAGTTGAAAAAGGATATAAGGACAAAATCAACAAATCAAAAGGAAAAAGTAAAAAAACGAATTTGGTTTTTTAAGGGTTTTTAGGTAGAGTTGGGAAAATGAAATAAACAGGAGGTGGTAAGGTAAAATTTTGAGGTGGAAAATGGTAAAAAAGTTTGGAGGGGTAATGGTAACACAGTTGGAGAGTGGTAATTTTGGGTCACACTTTCTGAGAGTGGAAAACTGGTAACACAGTTCTAGAGGGTAACGGGGACAAAGTTTGAGAGTGGAAGGTACACACTTTTGAGATGGTAATGTACACACAGTTCGAGAGGGGTTAACTGACACACATTCGGGGAGGGAACTGGTACACACAGTTCTGAGAGTGAACTGGTTACCTGGTTACCTGGGGTTACTGGGAGGTTACCTGGAGGTTACAACCCCAGTTCTGAGAGTGGTAACTGGTACACACAGTTCGGGAAGTGGAAACGGTTCCTGGTTCCTGGGGGTTACCTGGGGGTTCCACAGTTCGGAGTGGTAACTGGTACACACATTTTGAAGTGGAAAACGGGTACACAAGTTCTGAGAGTGGTAACTGGAAAACCCATTTTTCTGAGAGGGGTAAGGGGAAAACCACGTTCGGGAGTGGTAACGGGTACACCATTTCGGGAGTGGTAACGGGTACACACAGTTCGGGGAGTGGTAACTGTACACACAGTTCTGGAGGGGGTAACGGGTAACACATTCTGAATGGAACGGTACACACATTCTAGAGGGGTAACTGGACACACAGTTCTGAAGTGGTAACTGGAACACAGTTCTGGAGGGGTAACTGGTACACCTTTTTTGGGGAGGGGAAATGTACACACAGTTCTGGGAGGGAAAACGGTACACACAGTTCGGGAGTGGTAACTGGTCACACATTTTCTGGGAGTGTAACTGGTACAAAAGTTTGGGAGTGGTAACTGTACACACATTCTGAGATGGTAACTGGTTTATGGAGGTTCCTGGGGTTTACCTGGGGGTTTTACACACAGTTCTGAGATTTGGAACTGGTAGCACAGTTCTGAATGGTAACTGGTTACCGGGTTCCCTGGAGGTTACCTGGAGGTTACAACATTCAGGTGGTAACGGGTACCACAGTTTGAGAGGGGAAACTGGTACACCCTTCTGAGAGTGGTAACTGTACACACATTTGGAGGGGTAATGGTACACACAGTTCTGAGATGTAACTGGTACACACAGTTCTGAGATGGTAATGGTAAACACGTTCTGAGAGTGGTACTGGTACCACATTCGGGGAGTGAAACGGGTAAACCCCAATTCTGGGAGTGGTAACTGGTACACACATTCTGGGAGGGGAAAACTGGTCACACGTTCTGGAGGGGGAAATGGTACCACGTTCTGGGGTGGTAACGGTAAACATTTCGGGGGAGGGTAACGGGTACACAAAGTTTGGGAGTGGTAACTGGTACCCCCATTCGGGGAGGGGGTTTAACGGGTACAACCAGTTTGAAGTGGTAACGGGTACACACATTTTCTGAGAGGGTAACTGGTACACACGTTCTGAGAGTGGAAACTGGTACAACATTTCTAGAGGGGTAACTGGTAAAACCCAGTTCTGAAGTGTAACTGGTACACACATTCTGAGAGTGGTAACTGGTACCACAGTTCGAGAGGGGAAACTGGTACACAGTTCTGAGAGGGGTAACTGGTACACACAGTTCGGGGGTAAGTACACCAGTTCTGGGGGTAACGGGGAAAACACCCAGTTCGGGGTGGTAACGGGTCCACATTTCTGAGAGGGAACGGGGACGCACATTCTGAGAGTGGAAACTTTTTACCTGGTATTAAAAAAAATAATTTTTAAAAGATGATTGGTAAGATTTATTTTCTTTTGTAAAAAAGAGTTCGGAACAAAATTTTCACACTTAAAAATAATCTTAATATATAAAAATCAACTATCTTTGGTTAGATATTTTAACTATAAATTTAATAATAAATTTTAAAAGTTACTAAAAAAAATTAAATTAGCCTAACTAAAAAAAAATTAATAACCCTACAGGGGGTACAACTCTTGCCTACTGTCACTATATAATTATTCTAGCTAAAACAATAAATTAAAATAACTTTTTTATAATAAAAATTACAATCAACTGCCCCACGACACGAAGTCATCCACGACACTGTTCAGTGTACATACACCGGGCCATTTTCAGTGCCCGACACCCTTTTCATCTCAGTGTTCCACTAGGGCCTGTGATATCTCAGTGTTCCACCCCCATGTACTCCCTCAGTGTCCCTCTTTTCCGGCCCAGGTTCATGTAACACCCAAACCCTTTTTTTCAGTAATGTCCCACTAAACAGCATCTGACGACTTCGGCCCACATTTGCAACGTAGACGGTGAGTCACAGGGCATCACCGGTAGTCCAGTAAATCCTCTCCAAAGCGGGTTTTAACACCGTACCGAACACCATGCTGCAAGCCACTGAATCGGCCCTCAAGTAACTGAGGCCAACGCCATGACTCGGGGCGGGTTTTTCTAAAAACCATAAAAGGTACGATTCGGTGGCGGGACCTACTATAGAGTGTACCCTGAGGAGTTCAGGGACTTAATGTTGAAACCGGTAGACGGTACCCTCGGGGCAGGAAACCCACGCTTTGGTGTTAAGCGAGGCGCTCAGGTACAAAATTTCTAAAGCCATAACGTGACCCTTCGTGGGCAGGACCTACTCTTAGGTGTGTCAGCGAGGGCCCCCTGGACATACTGTTATAAAGCCAGTAACGTGACCCTTCGGTGGTCAGGTACCTACTCTTGGTGTGTAAGCGAGGCGCTCTGGTACATACGTTAAAAGCCCGTAGAGTGTACCCCTTTGGGGTCAGGTACCTACGCTTAGGTTGGGACAGCGAGGCCTCCCGGTACAACGTTTCTAAAGCCAGTAGACGTGTACCCTTCGGTGGGTGGACCTACTGCTTAGGTGTGTACAGCGGGCCTCTGGGACATACTGTTTTTAAAGCCAGAAGGTCCCTTCGGTGGTCAGGTACCCACTGCTTTGGTGTTACAGCGAGGCGCTCTGGACAAAAGAACTAAAGCCCGGGAAAGTGTACCCTTCGGGGGGTCAGGTACCTACTGCTTGGTTGGTACCGTGGCCTTGGGTTTACTGCTCTAAGGCCCCAGCAGCCCCCACATTGGGTTTTATGGGCGCACCCGTGTACTGCCGGGCCCCGGGAGGTTAACTATTTAACGTAGTTTGGCAGGGCCGCAACACCTGGGGTTTCCGGAGGTTTACCTGGGGTTCCCGTTTGAGAGTGGGAAAATGGGACACACATTTGGAGTGGTAAATGGTACACACAGTTTTTGAATGGTAACGGGACCGTTCGGGGAAATGGGAAAAGGGACACACAGTTCTGGGAGTGGACGGGACACACAGTTCTGGGAGTGGTAACTGGTACACACAGTTCTGGGAGTGGTAACTGGTACACACAGTTCTGGGAGTGGTAACTGGTACACACAGTTCTGGGAGTGGTAACTGGTACACACAGTTCTGAGAGTGGTAACTGGTTACCCAAATTTTTGGAGTGGTAATGTACAACAGTTCTGAGAGTGGTAACTGGTACACACAGTTCTGAGAGTGGTAACTGGTACACACAGTTCTGAGAGTGGTAACTGGTTACCTGGTTACCTGGAGGTTACCTGGAGGTTACACACAGTTCTGAGAGTGGTAACTGGTACACACAGTTCTGAGAGTGGTAACTGGTACCTGGTTTTCCCGGAGGGTTTCCTGGAGGTTACACACAGTTCTGAGATGGTAACTTACAACAGTTTTTGAGAGTGGGAAAATGGTACCACAGTTCTGGAGTGGTAACTGGTACACACATTCTAGAGTGGGAACGGTACACCAGTTCTGAGAGTGGAACGGGACCACACAGTTTGGAGTGGTAACGTACACACAGTTCGAGAGTGGGGGGGGGGGGGGGGGGGGGGGGGGGGGGGTAAAACACATTTTGGGGGGGTAACTGGTAACACAGTTTTGGAGGGTAACTGTACACACAGTTTGAGAGTGGTAACTGGGACACACAATTCGAGAGTGGTAACTGGGACACCATTCTGGAGTGGTAACGGTACCACATTCTGGGAGTGGTAACGGTACACACATTTTTGGGAGTGGTAACGGTAACACGTTTTGGATGGTAACTGGTACACCAGTTCTGGGGGTGGGAAAGGGACACACGTTTTGGGGTGGAACTGGTCACACGTTTTGGGGGTGGAAAACTGGGACCACAGTTTTGGGAGTGGGAAATGGTACACACAGTTCTGAAGTGGGAACTGGTACCACAGTTTTGAGATGGTAAAGGTACACACATTCTGGGTGGGAACTGTACACACAGTTTTGAGAGTGGTAACTGGGCACACCCGTTTTGGGTGGTAAATGGGACACACATTTTGGGAGTGGTAACTGGGACACCAGTTTGAGAGTGGTAAGGTACAACAAATTCGAGAGTGGTAACTGTACACACGTTCTGAGAGTGTAATGGGACACACAGTTCTGAGGTGGAAAAGGTACACACAGTTCTGAGAGTGGTAACTGGTACACACAGTTCTGAGAGTGGTAACTGGTACACACAGTTCTGAGAGTGGTAACTGGTACACACAGTTCTGAGAGTGGTAACTGGTACACACAGTTCGAGAGTGGGGAACGTACACACAGTTTGGGGTGGGGAAATGGGACACACGTTTTTGAGAGTGGTAAGGTAACACGTTTTTGAAGTGGGAACTGGACACCACAGTTTTTAGAGTGGTAACTGGTGCACACAGTTTTGAAGTGGTAACGGTACACACAGTTTGAGGGGGTAACTGGCACAAACCCCTTCTGAATGGTAACTGGACACACGTTCGAGAGTGGGAACTGGGACACACAGTTTTGAGAGTGGGAACTGGTACACACGTTTTTGGAGTGGAAAAAAGGACACACAGTTTGAGAGTGGAACGGTACCACAGTTCTGAGAGTGTTGGTACACACATTTTTGAGATGGTAACTGTACAACAGTTCTGAGAGTGGGGAAATGGGCACCAGTTCTGAAGTGGGAACGGTAAAAACAGTTCTGGGGGTGTAACTGGACACACAGTTCTGGGAGTGTAACTGGTAACACAGTTCTGGGGGTGGTAAATGGGACACACAGTTCTGGGGGTGGAAAGGTACACAAGTTTGGAGGGTAACTGGTTTCCTGGGTTTCCTGGAGGGGCCTGGAGGGTTACACACATTTGAGAGTGGGGAACTGGACCCATTTGAAGTGGGGAATGGTTACCTGGTTACCCGGAGGTTACCTGGGTTCACACATTCTGAAGGGTAACTGGTACACACGTTTTTGAAGTGGTAACTGGACAACAGTTCTGAGAGTGGTAAATGGGACACACATTCTGGAAAGGGGAACTGGTACACACAGTTCTGGGAGTGGTAACTGGTACACACAGTTCTGGGAGTGGTAACTGGTACACACAGTTCTGGGAGTGGTAACTGGTACACACAGTTCTGGAGTGGGAAAATGGGAAAAACAGTTCTCGAGTGGTAACGGTACCACAGTTTCAGAGTGGTAATGGGACAACAGTTCTCGAGTGGTAATGGTACACACAGTTCTGGGAGTGGTAACTGGTACACAAGTTTCAGAGTGGTAACTGGGAAACACGTTCAGAGTGGTAACGGTACACACAGTTCTGAAGTGGTAACTGGTAACAAGTTCTGGAGGGGGTAAGGGGCACACAGTTTGAAGTGGAACGGTACACACAGTTCTGAGAGGGTAAAAGGTACACACGTTCTGAGAGTGGTAACTGGGGCACACAGTTTGAGATGGTAACTGGACAACAGTTCTGAAATGGAATGGTACCACAGTTCGAGAGTGGTAATGGGACACACAGTTTGAAGTGGTAATGGGACACAAGTTCTGAGAGTGGTAATGGTAACACAGTTTGAGAGTGGTAACTGGTACACACAGTTCTGAGAGTGGTAACTGGTACACACAGTTCTGAGAGTGGTAACTGGTACACACAGTTCTGAGAGTGGTAACTGGTACACACAGTTCTGAGAGTGGTAACTGGTACACACAGTTCTGAGAGTGGTAACTGGTACACACTTCTGAGAGTGGTAACTGGGCACACCGTTCTGAGAGTGGAATGGGACACACAGTTCTAGAGTGGAAAATGGGACACAAGTTCTGAGGTGGAACTGGTACACACGTTTGAGAGTGGAACTGGTAAAACATTCTGAGAGTGGTAACTGGGACACCATTCTGGAGTGGTAAATGGTAAAACCCGTTCTGAGAGTGGAACTGGTACACAAAAGTTCTGAAGGTAACGGTACAAAACAGTTCGAGTGGTAACTGGGAAAAAACGTTCTAGATGGTAACTGGTACAACAGTTTAAGTGGTAACTGTACACACGTTCTGAAGGGTAAGGACACCAGTTTTTGAAGTGGTAAAGGACACACGTTCTGAGTGGGGAACGGTACCACAGTTCGAGGTGGTAATGGACACCCCAAATTCGAGGTGGTAAAAAGGTACACCCATTTTGAGAGTGGAAAAAGTACACCATTCTGAAAACTTTTCACCACAGTTCTGAGAGTGGTAAGGTACACACAGTTCTAGGGTGGTAACTGGTACCCCAGTTCTGAAGTGGTAACTGGTACACACAGTTTTCCCGGGGTTAAAGGGACCCCATTCTGAGGTGGTAAAGGGACACACAGTTTGAGGGGGGTAACTGGGGCACACATTCTGAGAGTGGAACTGGTACAACAGTTCTGAGAGGGTAACTGGTAACCATTCTGAGAGTGGTAACTGGTACACACAGTTCTGAGAGTGGTAACTGGGACACACATTCTGAGATGGGAACGGTACACCAGTTTGAGAGTGGTAACTGGGCACCAGTTCTGAAGGGGGTAAAATGGTAAAAACAGTTCGGAGTGGTAACTGGGACACCAGTTTTGAGAGTGGTAACTGGTACACCCGTTTTGAGAGTGGTAACTGGGACAACCCTTCTGAGAGTGGGAAAAAAGGGCAACAAGTTTTGAGAGTGGGGAACTGGACACACAGTCTGAGGTGGAACTGGGACACATTCAGGTGGGAACGGTACACACAGTTTGAAGTGGAACTGTACACACGTTTGGAGTGGTAATGGACACCAAATTTTTGAGGTTTCTGGTACACACAGTTCTGGAGTGGAAAAGGACAACGTTCGAGATGGAACGGTAAACCGGGGGGGGAAAAAGTTTGAGGGGTCTGGTAACACATTAGAGGGAATGGGAAAAAAAGTTCTGGGGAGGTAACTGGACACACAGTTGAGAGTGGTAACTGGACACACATTCTGAGAGTGGTAACTGGGACAACCAATTTTGAGATGGTCTGGACACACAATTTGAGAGTGGTAAATGGAACACAGTTCTGAGAGTGAAATGGACACCAAAAAGTTTGAGAGTGGGAATGGTACACACAGTTCTGGAGTGGGAACTGGTAACACAGGCTTTTAAAGTGGGAACGGTACACACGTTTTGGGAGTGGAACGGTACACACATTCTGAAAGGGTAATGGGACACACAGTTCTAAAGTGTTAAAATGGTCCAAAACGTTTTAGGGTGGTAACTATACACCGAAAGGGTTTGAAAGCCACGACTGAATTTCAGGGCTCACTACCATGGTTTAAAAAACCCCCCCCGTTCCCTGTCTTTGCAACGGTTTGTACGATTTTGTGAGTCATATTACAAACAAAAAGGTTTCAATGGCGGAGAGTTTTAGCTCACGTCTGCCACCCCTGCGCTCTCCGTAAATTTCAACCTTTTCAGTATTAGAGTTTTCCCTATCATTCCCGGGGAGTGACGGGGGAAAAGGGTTAAAAGGGGGGATAAAGGGGCCCTTTTGCTTACTATCTTAAAATTTTTAACACCTAAAAGTAAACAATACTAATTAGATTACGCAACAGCCCGGGTAAATCCAAAAGTTCCTTGTTATCTTTAGCTCCTCTTCTCTCTCTCTTCTCCTCCCCCTTCTCCACCTCCTCTCTCTCTCTCTCTTTACAACCCCCTAAACAGACCCCACCCCCCTCCCCCATTCTTTTTCCCCTGTCGGGGGATAATCCCTGGGGTTCGCCCCCCCGCACACATTAACCAACTCAACGATTGAATTTGATATGTTAAGGTTTATCGCTGGCCTTTGGTGAGTTGCAGGAGAGGGGAGAACGGGAAGAAGTCACGTTCACAATAATATCAACACACTAAGAGGGTAAGCAAGAAGACTGAAAATTTATGACTTACAGTAATTCTGAAAATGTGACGAACTGTCGGGGGGGAACGAGAGAATTTTGACAGTATTTGGAAGAGAAATTCTTCGTTGCGCATGTCGGTTTTTTTCGACTCGGAAATGCGTGTTTTCCCCATGTTCTGAAGTGATATTTGCTTAGTGGTAGGGAACGGGTCAGTTTTTACCGGACCCGGTCAGTCCCCCGGGGGGGTCGATTTACACGGGCAAGTCCCTTCCATTTGATTTTCCCTGTTTACCTAGCAGTAAAATGTACCCGGCTGTTAGTTTCCCAGCATAGTTCCCTGTTTCATAGCCCAAATATGTACCTGGTAGTCTCATTACACCTTTGCACCTGTTTACCCAAAAGTAAAAAGATTCCTGAAGCTAGTTTCTTTTCCCCCTGTTGGCTCAAACAGTAATGGTGTTCTTAATCATCTTTGTAGGCTGTCTAGAAATATATTTTCCCGCTCCTTTTTTAAAAAACTAAGACTTTGAAACACTTTTAAACACTTCGTATAAAAAATACGATATAATTATATATATATATATATATATATATATATAATATATATATATATATATATATATATATAATATATATATAAATATATTATAAAATATTAAATTGTTATTTATACTTTGTGCTCCTTGTGTTTCTGTTATTATTCTTCAACGATTGTAAAACGAGAAGCTTTCTCTGAAATGACAACACGCATGTCGTTACTCACATCTGAGTGGTTTCTTGCGTTTATCTTGATGCGTAAATGCGTTGAAAAATCCTGCCTAACAAGCGTATATGGTCACACATGGTACGAACATCTCTACAGATCTCCAGACCAACTGTGGAGAAGATTTCACCCGAGTACACCTGAAATTCTCTCGCTTCAGTGAGTCAGTCGTCATCCGACTTTTTCCACTAATCTGCAGTTCACTGCCGTCCATGGAAGTCAGGTCGAAAAGAAATGGATTTTCTATTTCTGTGCAACACCGACGTCTACCAAGGAGAGGTATCGGTCTTGGAAATAATGGATCAACTGCAGGAAATGCTCGCTGATTTTAATCGCGATTGATATTCCTTCTTCTGCACCAACAGCTTCATCAAGCAAAGAAAAGTTAGCGACATGTGTTTTCTCAACGCGCTTAATGCGACTTTGAAGTTTCCTGACGAAGGCCACGTCTTGGCGTGGCCACGTTCATCCCTGATCCTTGCAGAGACGTGTTACCTTGTTCACCTGCCTTAAGGAGCATTGAGGAAAAGGAGCCTTTTATTATTACGACGTTTCGCCTCTAGGTACTTGATGAAATCTCAGGGGGGCGAAATGACACGATAACATCATGTTATTACGATTTCGTGAATCATGATGACTGTTTTGAGGGGACATGAGCTAGAGTTCGTCACTGCCTCCCTGGCAGGAGATTCATTTGTAAAAACTTGCATTTTTGGTCACAGTGGTGGCCCATGCTAACTTCCCTATGGTGTACAAATATACATGTACTTAGTTGGATGAATCTTATTATAGCCAGCTGGCCCAGTGGTTAACGCACTGACCTGGAGTTTTACGACTCACTCGCCATGGATTCAAACCCCACCGTGGTTTCCACTGTACTGGTAAAGCGTTGAACCAACTACGCACCGAGGGGGAGGCTTCAGTTAGATCCCCCCTCCCCGTCTGTCCTTGTTTACCCCTCCCCCATACGTTCTCCACTCAAGAATGCGTCCAATAATTAGCTCTATCTTCCCTTCCTCCTGTCCTCCTAATTGCCTTACGTTCGTCTTATTTCCATTATCCAGCAATAAAACTCATTTAATTGGCAAAAGTTCCCTCCTCAATTTTTTATTTTCTCGTTTGGGCTTCATAGTTTCAAAACAATGTCAGGGAGATATTTCTCAGCATCCGGGGGAACAGATGAACGAGTTTACACGAGACGCTGCAAGTGGGATTTACATCGGCCCTCATCTATCCTGGGCTGGATTTAAGGCAGGGGCAACAAGGAGCAATTGTCCAGGGGATTCCGGTTGATTAAATCCTTCCACCTGGTACCTATTTACACTTCCCTCATCTATTTGGCACTTACGCTTCCGTCATCTGTCTGGTGTCTATTTTCTTTCCTCGATCTGTCTAACATATATTTACTCTCCCTTCATCTATCCAGCACATATTTACTCCCCCTTCATCTATCCAGCACATATTTACTCCCCCTTCATCTATCCAGCACACATTTACTCTCCCTTAATCTATCTGGCACTTATTTACACTCCCCTCATCTATCTGAAACATACTTACGTGCAAGTTTTCCCCTCCTTCCTCTCAGTTTACAGGCCTGGTTAACCCTCTTAACTCTTTAATGCCCTCGCTTCCCCTCAGAGTAATCTGGGCTGTCTGCCGCAACACCTGATGTCCCCTCATTCATCTTGGCCCCCTTCCCCTCTCCGACCTCCCACCCTCTGTTTCATCCTGATTGGTTCTTATGATGGTGACGTGGAGGGTTTACCCATCTCTGATTGGCTCCCATGACGGTGACGTACAATAGCTTACCAGTCCTGTTTGGGTAATTTGATGGCGTCGAGGGCTAACTCGACTGATTGGCTGACGTGACAAAGTATAGAAGCATGCTATTCAACCATGGTGGATGGTCCACCCTAGTAATGACAGGATCTTGGGGTTGGTTTTGTTTATTAGGAAACAGTACAAGTGTTTCCGGACGCTGGTCTTAGACTGTGACCCGCCGTTGGAGCTTCTGGTCATGTGACCGAGGTCTTCCACTGGCTTACCGGTCCACCCCTTTAAAAATTATGATCTTAGTTATACCAATTTAGTGAATATTTCGGTACTACATCTGATGCCTCTGAAGAAACCTACCGTGTAGGCGAAACGTATCTACAATATACCTAACTTTTACGTATGTGTCTTAATTTTCAAGTGTATTTTGTACCATCATGCACTTACAGCAAAGACCCAGACAGCTAATCTAAAAGATTCCTGTTTTTTTGTCGTGAGCTGAAAGAATTTTCCTAGAAGACTGAATTATCCCATTTCCTGAGTCTTTTGCAAAGACACTGGAACCGACCAAGGTATTCTTTTTCACAGGGACGTGAGAAAGGGGAAAGGGTCTCTTAGGGCAGAATGTTTACTCGTACGTACGAACTGCGGAAGGAAATGATGCAGTCTCTTCGATGTTTCAACACAGTTGGTCGCTTCGACAACAGAACTCAGTCTTTCTCTGGCGTGTACGGTTGATGTGTTTACATACCTGAACGAGCGGTTGAAGTATAGCATAGCCGACAAGCGATAAGAAAACAACAGTTAGCAAAAGACGTTTATTACCAATATGTTTCGCTCACCTAAGGTTTCATGGAGTACCTAAAGGAGAAACGTCGTAGCAATTAAAGGTTCCTTTTCCTCAATGCGTATATTTAAGGCAGGTGAACAAGGTAACACGTCTCTGCAAGGATCAGGGATGAACGTGGCCACGCCAGGACGTGGCCTTCGTCAGGAAACTTCAAAGTCGCATTAAGCGCGTTGAGAAAACACATGTTGCTAACTTTTCTTTGCTTGATGAAGCTGTTGGTGCAGAAGAAGGAATATCAATCGCGATTAAAATCAGCGAGCATTTCCTGCAGTTGATCCATTATTTCCAAGACCGATACCTCTCCTTGGTAGACGTCGGTGTTGCACAGAAATAGAAAATCCATTTCTTTTCGACCTGACTTCCATGGACGGCAGTGAACTGCAGATTAGTGGAAAAAGTCGGATGACGACTGACTCACTGAAGCGAGAGAATTTCAGGTGTACTCGGGTGAAATCTTCTCCACAGTTGGTCTGGAGATCTGTAGAGATGTTCGTACCATGTGTGACCATATACGCTTGTTAGGCAGGATTTTTCAACGCATTTACGCATCAAGATAAACGCAAGAAGCCACTCAGATGTGAGTAACGACATGCGTGTTGTCATTTCGGCACGCAGTGGCTTCATCAGTCCTAAGCATATAAAACTGGTGAAGGATCAGGAGGAGTTTGAGATAATAAGTCCCTCAGTCTGGAGTCGATGTAATCATCCGATGGTCTGATTTCATCGACTCCAGGATGAGGGACTGATTACCTCAAATACCTCCTGATCTTCACCAGTCTTCTTTGTTAGGTAAGACATATGCAACAGTTAGGTATCTTTATTTCGAAACGTTTCGCCTACACAGTAGGCTTCTTCAGTCGAGTACAGAAAAGTTGATAGAAGCAGAAGATACTAGAAGACGATGTAATCAGTCCATCACCCTTAAAGTTTTGAGGTGGTCAGTCCCTCAGTCTGGAGAAGAGCATTGTTCCATGGAATGAAACAATATGGAGATGAAGTGACAGGATGGAGCCTTTTATAGCGCCAGGAGGTGAGACGTAGGTCACTAGAAGAGGTAAGAACTCAGATGTTTTGAGGACAGGTCCCTCTCAAATCCAGCCGTTCTCACACTGACACAGCAACACAAGGGTATCTTGGTACAGACCTACAATCAACTTCGACAACCTCTACTAGTGAGAACGGCTGGATTTGAGAGGGACCTGTCCTCCCAACATCTGAGTTCTTACCTCTCCTAGTGACCTACGTCTCACCTCCTGGCGCTATAAAAGGCTCCTTCCTGTCACTTCATCTCCATATTGTTTCATTCCATGGAACAATGCTCTTCTCTAGACTGAGGGACTGACCACCTCAAAACTTTAAGGGTGATGGACTGATTACATCGTCTTCTAGTATCTTCTGCTTCTATCAACTTTTCTGTACTCGACTGAAGAAGCCTACTGTGTAGGCGAAACGTTTCGAAATAAAGATACCTAACTGTTGCATATGTGTCTTACCTAACAACCTGTCGGTATTTTATACCATTTTATTATTCAACCAGTCTTCTTTAAAACTGATGAAGCTACTGCGTGGCGAAACGTTCCTCAATAGATACCCAAGTGTTGCACATGTGTCTAATTCATCAACTTGTAGATAAATGGTTCAGAAAATCGGCAAGTATAAATTGTGTCATTTCTGACACAGACACACACACACACAGACACACACACAGACACACACACAGACACAGACACACACACACACACACACACACACACAGACACACACACAGACACACACACAGACACACAGACACACACACAGACACACACACAGACACGCACAGACACACACACAGACACACACACACACACACACACACACACACACACACACACACACACACACACACACACACACATATCGTATGTCTTAGTATGATGTGTTTAAACCTGTACAAAATCATTGATTTTTGACAGAAGGAACGAGAAAATATTCTCAGACAGCCTTCGAAGATGATTAAAACACAAGATTGACCTTACTGCTGAGCGAACATGTGCGAAGGAAACAGCTTCAAGAATCTATTTACTGCTAGGTAAACATGTGCGACAGTTGTGAGGAGACTAACAATCAGGTACATATTTACTGCTGGGACACTCCAGTAGTGTCAGCCTGAGGTGGGAGACTACAGTAGTGTCAGCCTGAGCTGGGAGACTCCAATAGCGTCAGCCTGAGCTGGAAGACTCCAGTAGCGTCAGCCTGAGCTGGGAGACTCCAATAGCGTCAGCCTGAGCTGGAAGACTCCAGTAGCGTCAGCTTGAGCTGGGAGGCTCCAGTAGCGTCAGCTTGAGCTGGGAAACTCCAGTAGCGTCAGCCTGAGCTGGGAGACTCCAGTAGTGTCAGCCTGAGCTGGAAGACTCCAGTAGCGTCAGCTTGAGCTGGGAGACTCCAGTAGCGTCAGCTTGAGCTGGGAGACTCCAGTAGTGTCAGCCTGAGCTGGAAGACTCCAGTAGCGTCAGCTTGAGCTGGGAGACTCCAGTAGCGTCAGCTTGAGCTGGGAGACTCCAGTAGGACAGTGAAACTATCACCAAGCATTTCAGTAAAGGTTCATCAGCTACGACAGCCTCAAAGGTTTCCTTCCAACAGAACTGGAGTTACTATCACCTGGGAATTACCATCTCTCAGGATAACTGAGGTGGCTAGAGTGAGGGGCGGGGGAGAACAATGAATTTATGCCCTGATTCTCAAACTATCCTCTCCTTTCTCCCATTAGACTTAAAAAATACCTCTCATTCTCCCACAAGAATTTAAAAATACCTCTCATTCTCCAGACGCTGGATGACCCTTACGGATTTAACACTCCCTCATACTTGCAATAATAATTTAATATACAAAACGCACTAAAAAGTATTTTATTAAGTCTTTATTAAGCTTGTGTATGGGCGAAATGTTGTCTGTGAGAAAAAGTCTATGACATGTTGCTAGCGGGCAGACATCAAGAGTCTGGTTGATCAGGCAGTCAAATTCAAATATTTATTTTTATGCGTTACAAAAATAGTACAGTTTAAATGTAATGAAACACTGTTAGGTACAAAAAACCGCTATAATCTGCAGTGTATTTCGTGGAAGAGAATAACAATGAAGCCTGACTCTTGGCCGGGCATCTAGAACAGGAAAACTCTCGGTACAAGTTAGAGGTATATCACTGGCGCTACACGTGTTTGATACATGAAGTCAACTACTCACCTGGCAAGTGGGTGATATTAGCATCATGGCAGTCTATGCCGCTCCTGCTGGCAGGCACCAGCTGTGTGGGGCAGGTGCAGGTGTCAGGGCATAGCTGTAGGGCATCTGTGGAGCCCCAGAAAAAGCCCTGACAGAGCACAGCCTGCAGTACCAGCATCACCACAGCCTGCAGTACCAGCATCACCACAGCCTGCAGTACCAGCATCACCACAGCCACTATCATCCTGGCCAACATCTGCATGGTAATCACTATTAAGTTGGTAAACAATGTCTATAACCAACACGAACAATTAAAGGCACAACTCACTTTTACACTAATAATAATAATAATAATAATAATAATAATAATAATAATAATTAATAATAATAATAATTTAAAGCAGTGGAAACAGACAGGTTAGGTCAGGATTCTCAGGAAACAGGACAAGTGTTTCCTGACGCGGGTCTTAGTCATATGATGACCCGCAACTGGAGCTTTTGGTCATTTGATCGAGACCTTCCACTGGCTTACCAGTCCACCCCTTTAAAAATTAGGATTAGAGTAAAAAACGAACATAAATACACAATATACAACAAAAATAAGGAAAACGTTAAGTTATATACCGTGGAAAAATAAGGAAAACGGAAAAAAATTTCCTCATGGTGTACTAAAGTAAGAAAATTGAAAAAATAATGAAACATTTTTCACACGGCGTTTTGCCACACCATGAAAGTTTTATACAAGGTGTTGTGCCGTACCAGTGAACATATTACCCGGCACTGTGCCGTACCAGTGAACATATTACCCGGCACTGTGCCGTACCAGTGAACATATTACCCGGCACTGTGCCGTACCAGTGAACATATTACCCGGCACTGTGCCGTACCAGTGAACATATTACCCGGCACTGTGCCGTACCAGTGAACATATTACCCGGCACTGTGCCGTACCAGTGAACATATTACCCGGCACTGTGCCGTACCAGTGAACATATTACCCGGCACTGTGCCGTACCAGTGAAACATTTACCCGGCACTGTGCCGTACCAGTGAACATATTACCCGGCACTGTGCCGTACCAGTGAACATATTACCCGGCACTGTGCCGTACCAGTGAACATATTACCCGGCATTGTGCCGTACCAGTGAACATATTACCCGGCACTGTGCCGTACCAGTGAACATATTACCCGGCACTGTGCCGTACCAGTGAACATATTACCCGGCACTGTGCCGTACCAGTGAACATATTACCCGGCACTGTGCCGTACCAGTGAACATATTACCCGGCACTGTGTCGTACCAGTGAACATATTACCCGGCACTGTGCCGTACCAGTGAACATATTACCCGGCACTGTGCCGTACCAGTGAACATATTACCCGGCACTGTGCCGTACCAGTGAACATATTACCCGGCACTGTGCCGTACCAGTGAACATATTACCCGGCACTGTGCCGTACCAGTGAACATATTACCCGGCACTGTGTCGTACCAGTGAACATATTACCCGGCACTGTCCCGTACCAGTGAACATATTACCCGGCACTGTGCCGTACCAGTGAACATATTACCCGGCACTGTGCCGTACCAGTAACATATTACCCGGCACTGTGTCGTACCAGTGAACATATATCCCCGGCACTGTGCCGTACCAGTGAACATATTACCCGGCACTGTGCCGTACCAGTGAACATATTACCCGGCACTGTGCCGTACCAGTGAACATATTACCCGGCACTGTGCCGTACCAGTGAACATATTACCCGGCACTGTGCCGTACCAGTGAACATATTACCCGGCACTGTGCCGTACCAGTGAACATATACCCGGCACTGTGCCGTACCAGTGAACATATTACCCGGCACTGTGCCGTACCAGTGAACATATTACCCGGCACTGTGCCGTACCAGTGAACATATTACCCGGCACTGTGCCGTACCAGTGAACATATTACCCGGCACTGTGCCGTACCAGTGAACATATTACCCGGCACTGTGCCGTACCAGTGAACATATTACCCGGCACTGTGCCGTACCAGTGAACATATTACCCGGCACTGTGCCGTACCAGTGAACATATTACCCGGCACTGTGCCGTACCAGTGAACATATTACCCGGCACTGTGCCGTACCAGTGAACATATTACCCGGCACTGTGCCGTACCAGTGAACATATTACCCGGCACTGTGCCGTACCAGTGAACATATTCCCCGGCACTTGTGCCGTACCAGTGAACATATTACCCGGCACTGTGCCGTACCAGTGAACATATTACCCGGCACTGTGCCGTACCAGTGAACATATTACCCGGCACTGTGCCGTACCAGTGAACATATTACCCGGCACTGTGCCGTACCAGTGAACATATTACCCGGCACTGTGCCGTACCAGTGAACATATTACCCGGCACTGTGCCGTTACCAGTGAACATATTACCCGGCACTGTGCCGTACCAGTGAACATATTACCCGGCACTGTGCCGTACCAGTAAAACATATTACCCGGCACTGTGCCGTACCATTTGAACATATTACCCGGCACTGTGCCGTACCAGTGAACATATTACCCGGCACTGTGCCGTACCAGTGAACATATTACCCGGCACTGTGCCGTACCAGTGAACATATTACCCGGCACTGTGCCGTACCAGTGAACATATTACCCGGCACTGTGCCGTACCAGTGAACATATTACCCGGCACTGTGCCGTACCAGTGAACATATTACCCGGCACTGTGCCGTACCAGTGAACATATTACCCGGCACTGTCCCGTACCAGTGAACATATTACCCGGCACTGTGCCGTACCAGTGAACATATTACCCGGCACTGTGCCGTACCAGTGAACGAAGGGTAGGTAGCCGAACATTCTCACAGTGAAGCTGGAGTCCTGCAAGATGTAAAGTAAAAGGACACAAGTGCAACTAATGTGACATTTATTGTGGCAACGTTTCGCTCTCCAGGAGCTTTATCAAGCCATTACAAACAATACATGGACACAGAGGGTATATAAAGGCTCAGAGTGAGGTGAATACTAGTGAGGTACCATTTCGATGTTCACTAGTGGTAGTAGTAGTAGTAGTGGTAGTGGTAGTGACAAAAGTAATACAATATGGTAGAGCAATTAATTCGTACATGAGTAAAAGGATATAAAAGCTTTTATATCCTTTTACTCATGTACGAATTAATTGCTCTACCATATTGTATTACTTTTGTCACTACCACTACCACTACTACTACTACTACCACTAGTGAACATCGAAATGGTACCTCACTAGTATTCACCTCACTCTGAGCCTTTATATACCCTCTGTGTCCATGTATTGTTTGTAATGGCTTGATAAAGCTCCTGGAGAGCGAAACGTTGCCACAATAAATGTCACATTAGTTGCACTTGTGTCCTTTTACTTTACATATTGTCGGTATTTCTACCAACTTTATTACAGTCCTGCAAGACGTGGTCCAGAAGGACCAGCACCTCCGACTCCAGGCAGCGTGTGAGGTACCTTTGTATTATACATAGTATCGCCATTGTGGCAAATGTTACACAGATAACTTTCATTTTTTTTAATCTTTATTTAATGAAAAACAAAATTATTATCTCTCTCTGTCCTTTTTTCAAACCAACGTTTTAACATTGATTATCAAGATGGAAGACGAAGGGTTGTGATGGAGCGAGTCTGTTTGTGGCTCACCACAAGCGCGTCTGCTTCGCGCTTAGCCCCTCAAGGAAGGTTCCTTGATGTTGGTGAGGGGCTCTTGATTTAGGGAATTGGATCTGTGCTCCAGTTCCCCGAATTAAGCCTGAATGCCTTCCACATCCCCCCCCCCCAGGCGCTGTATAATCTTCCGGGTTTAGCGCTTCCCCCTTGATTATAATAATAATAATTCGCGCTTAGCAGACGAAGGATCAACCTTGAAACTCGAGTAAAGAGGAGGCTGTGAGTGTGCTGTCTACTGCAGCAACACTCACAAACGTCACGGATGCTGGGAGTGTTGCTGACTGGCTGTGTGTTTGTCTGCAGGAGCAACACTCACAGAAACACTAATATCACAAACACTGGGAGTGTTGCTGGCTGTGTTTCTACTGCAGAAACACTCACAAACGTCACGGATGCTGGGAGTGTTGCTGACTGGCTGTGTGCTTGTCTGCAGGAGCAACACTCACAAAAACACTAATATCACAAACACTGGGAGTGTTGCTGGCTGTGTTTCTACTGCAGAAACACTCACAAACGTCACGGATGCTGGTAGTGTTGATGACTGGCTGTGTGTTTGTCTGCAGGAGCAACACTCACACAAACACTAATATCACGAATACTGGGAGTGTTGCTGTTTGTGTTTCTACTGCAGAAACACTAGGAGGATGTGAGTGTTGCTGGATCTGTGTTGCTGTCTGTGGAAGCAACACTGATATTCTTACTATATTCTTAAGAGCTTTCTGGGTTTGCGGTCCCGAGTCACCTTATGAGGAACTTACAGAAATCACTACCACGTGTTGCGATGAATGACCCACGTGGGTTTAGCGCTTGATATGGATTATTTACATTACTATGCATAAATATTTTCACTGCTTGCCAGGGTCGGGTTCTAGTTCCTACGTCTGTCGGAGGAGTTGAACTGTAACTGCTGACTCTTGAGGGCTGTAGTGTATCACTGTAGTGTATCACTGTAGTGTATCACTGTACTGTGTCACTGTACTGTGTCACTGGATCGTTCACTGTACTGTGTCACTGGATCGTTCACTGTACTGTGTCACTGGATCGTTCACTGTACTGTCACTGGATCGTTCACTGTATTGCGTCACTGGATCGTTCACTGTACTGTGTCACTGGATCGTTCACTGTACTGTGTCACTGGATCGTTCACTGTACTGTGTCACTGGATCGTTCACTGTACTGTCACTGGATCGTTCACTGTATTGCGTCACTGGATCGTTCACTGTACTGTGTCACTGGATCGTTCACTGTACTGCGTCACTGGATCGTTCACTGTACTGCGTCACTGGATCGTTCACTGTACTGCGTCACTGGATCGTTCACTGTACTGCGTCACTGGATCGTTCACTGTACTGGTCACTGATCGTTCACTGTATGTGTCACTGGATCGTTCACTGTACTGGTCACTGGATCGTCACTGTACTGGTCACTGGATCGTTCACTGTACTGCGTCACTGGATCGTTCACTGTAATGGCATGGATCGTTCACTGTAATGCGTCACTGACGTTCACTGTACTGCGTCACTGGATCGTTCACTGTACTGCGTCACTGGATCGTTCACTGTACTGCGTCACTGGATCGTTCGCTGTACTGCGTCACTGGATCGTTCACTGTACTGCGTCGCTGGATCGTTCACTGTACTGCGTCACTGGATCGTCCACTGTACTGTGTCACTGGATCGTTCACTGTACGTGTCACTGACGTCACTGACTGTTCACTGATCGTACTGTACGTGTCACTGGATCGTTCACTGTACTGCGTCACTGGATCGTTCACTGTACTGCGTCACTGGATCGTTCACTGTACTGTGTCACTGGATCGTTCACTGTACTGCGTCACTGGATCGTTCACTGTACTGTGTCACTGGATCGTTCACTGTACTGTGTCACTGGATCGTTCACTGTACTGTGTCACTGGATCGTTCACTGTACTGTGTCACTGGATCGTTCACTGTACTGTGTCACTGATCGTTCACTGTACTGCGTCACTGGATCGTTCCTGTACTGCGTCACTGGATCGTTCACTGTACTGTGTCACTGGATCGTTCACTGTACTGCGTCACTGGATCGTTCACTGTACTGCGTCACTGGATCGTTCACTGTACTGCGTCACTGGATCGTTCACTGTACTGTGTCACTGGATCGTCCCACTGTACTGTGTCACTGGATCTTCACTGTACTGGTCACTGGATCGTTCACTGTACTGTGTCACTGGATCGTTCACTGTACTGCGTCACTGGATCGTTCACTGTACTGTCACTGGATCGTTCACTGTACTGTGTCACTGGATCGTTCACTGTACTGTGTCACTGGATCGTTCACTGTACTGCGTCACTGGATCGTTCACTGTACTGTGTCACTGGATCGTTCACTGTACTGCGTCACTGGATCGTTCACTGTACTGTGTCACTGGATCGTTCACTGTACTGTGTCACTGGATCGTTCACTGTACTGCGTCACTGGATCGTTCCACTGTACTGGTCACTGGATCGTTCACTGTACTGCGTCACTGGATCGTCCACTGTACTGCGTCACTGGATCGTCCACTGTACTGCGTCACTGGATCGTCCACTGTACTGCGTCACTGGATCGTTCACTGTACTGTGTCACTGGATCGTTCACTGTACTGCGTCACTGGATCGTTCACTGTACTGCGTCACTGGATCGTCCACTGTACTGTGTCACTGGATCGTTCACTGTACTGTGTCACTGGATCGTTCACTGTACTGTGTCACTGGATAATTATAACAATAATAATAATTACAATTATATTACAATTACTATTATCATTATCTCATCAAATGTCATCCACAAATAAAATTTCAGAGGAAATTATAAGAAGGAACACTGCAACAGGCCTACTGGCCCATGCGAGGCAGGTCCAAGTCTTTCGGCTCATCCTGGGCCATCATCGAGAGAAGAGTGACTAAGAACCCAGTGAAAGTTGCAAGTACGGTCAAGGCAGCCGGATGACGGCAGAGGCAGGTATCTACATCAACAAAGCCGGGGCTAGAAGTCATGTTTGGAATGTTGCTCTGTAGGATTCGACATGACAGAGTCTGTGAGAGCTGGAGGAGCTGTGCCTGACCCCTCCGTGACTTGACCTGACCTTTTACCCCACCCCCTCCGTCTCTCTGACCTTACTACGGGCTTTCACCGTGTTATCCTTCCACATACCTTTCAGAATAAATTGAAACTTCAGATTTTCAATCAGGTATACAGCGTCTCACGTGTAATAAATTTATTGGTTGTTACTAATGAGGTTAATACAGATAATAGAAAGTTATCGATTAGCGGATTTTTAAGAGAACCTGGATAACCCAAAAAAGTCAGGCGCAGAGACTGACTTATTTCCATTGGGGTCCTATTTTAACCACAGTTTATATATATAATACATACCTATTATGATATAACAACAAAGGTTGGTGTAAGTTTACCCAATCGAGGTTTTGAACACTTTCCACCCTACTCGAGGGTCATTAAGACTGCATATAACCTGTTCACCACCGCTCAAGAATACTATAATCTCTATAACACGGATTAAAATGAAATCTCAACATTATATATACTGACAGCAAGACTTCGTAGTATATAAAATCTTCCATGACACTTCCAAAATTAATGTCAATAATTATTTTGAAAAGTTCAGACGATAGTTATCTTTCAACATAGTTAATATAATTTAATTTCATCCTGTTTAGCATCTCAGAATAAAATATTCCGATAAAATTTATCTTACTTTGCCTAATTTACCTTAAATCTGCCAAACTAAATTTTTTACACTGCCTTATTAAAATATTGAAAATTCGATACGTTTATAAGATGGGGCCCAAAACCTCTCCTTGATGTACCCCACCGTATTACATTTTATATATATATATATATATATATATATATATATATATATATATATATATATATATATATTATATATATATATATATATATATATATAATGTCTCGAACAAGTAAAACTTTCGATTTTGGCTTAAATAGCAATGCTCTTCTTGCCGAATAAGGTAAGCGAAAATTTGTGAATGGAGATGGGAAGTACAATGTCTGCACTCTGAAGGACGGGTGTTAATGTTACAGTTTTTATAACTGTAGTGTAAAGCAAGCTTCTGGCAAGACAGTGATGGAGTGAATGATGATTAAAGCCTCTCTTTTTCGGGTCACCCTGCCTTGGTGGGAGACGGCGATGTGTTAATAAATAAATAAAATATGTGTGTGTGTGTGTGAGAGAGAGAGAGAGAGAGAGAGAGAGAGAGAGAGAGAGAGAGAGAGAGAGAGAGAGAGAGAGAGAGAGAGAGAGAGAGAGAGAGAGAGAGAGAGAGAGAGAGAGAGAGATCGTAGTCAGCAGGATTCGAACAAAGACTGGCAAGGTTCCCAAGTGACACTTCACCACAAATGCCTCAAAACTTCGTCAGCCTGGTATGTCCTGACCTCACAAGCCATTTATACATATCAATGCACCACACAGAAACAAACTTTCTCTGTATATACCTTCCCTTGTTTCTACGCTAAATCTACATAATTTATCACCAATGTCTGCCTATAACAATTAAGTGTTTATTGCAGTCGTTGCATAAAAAATTATGTACATATAATAGACCGTAAAATTATGCACGGTGAGCTTAAATTTAGCCGATGGTTTTGTTATCTCTTACCAGGAGCTCGGCACGGGAGAGACACAGAGATGGGAAATTTGAGAGATATTTACTCGCCGTTAACTCACAGCGGGATCTGATTGGCCTTCTGATGGCAGCCATTTTTATTGTTTATGGCCGGGAGGGAGGGAATATTGTGTGGGGGAGGGGTATTGTTTGGGGAGGGGTATTGTGTGGGGAGGGGTACTGTGTGGGGAGGGGTATTGTGTGGGAGGGGATTGCTGTGTGGGAAGGGTATTGTTGATGAAGGGTATTGTCTTGGGGGGGTATTTTCTCGGGGAGGTTTGTCTGTGGGAAGAATTTGGGTAAAACGGATTAATTTAGTTTAAAAGTTACTGGAAGATTGGGTGGTCGGTGGAAGAAAGGGAAAAACGATTAATGAGTTTAATGAGATTGGTGTGATAGTGGGAGGATGTGTGAGATGCGGTGGTGTTGATACCATGGTAGGGTTGCGTGGTTACATTTAGGGATGTTGGTGGGACTAGTGGTGGTGTTTGGGGCAGTGGTAGTGGTGATTTTCGGGATAGTGGTGGTGGTATGACAAGTCTTGTAAAAACACACACACACACACACACACACACACACACACACGGGGTTCCACAAGGGTCAGTTCTAGTGCCGGTGCTGTTGTATCATGAATGACAAAATAGAAGGGATAGTTAGAAGTGTCCTTGTTTACAGACGACGTGAAACTAATGAGGAGAATACAAGCGGACGAGGACCAGGAAAGACTACAAATGCATCACGACAGGTTACAAGTCTGGTCTGACAAATGCATTCTGGAGTTTAACCCCACCAAAGTTATGAAGCTTGGGGAAGGATGAAGACGCAGACGAAGTACAGTCTCAAGGGTCAGGCTGCAAACCTCAATCAAGGAGAAGGATTTTGGATGAGTATCATACCGAGTATATCCCCTGAGGTGCAAATCTTCAGTAAAGACTCCCAAACATTGCCCAAGTGTCTCAATTAATAATAATAATATTATTAATAAAATAAAATACTACTAATAACAAAATACCAGAACTACTACTGCCAGTACTACTTCTAATACTATATTACTACTACTACTACTACTACTACTACTACTAATAATAATAATGTTCAGAAAAAAATTGGTAAGGAGCGTGATGAGGTTATCAGTCCCCGCCTCTCGTCTGACCCAAGCTACACGTGCCAGGACCGATGTCGATTGTCCTCTCCTCTTTCTCCTCGCCCCACTCTCCCTTTGTCAGTGGGATGAACAAAAAAAATAACGCACGTAGAATAGAACCTACGTGGTTCTGTCGACAGCGGACTGGAAGCAACACGTGATATTTGACGGGAATTTTGAGCGGTGGTCGCGTGACGTCGCGCGGGTCACTGTTGCGTACTTGGGGGGGAACAGCCTCACCATTGAAGCTAAAATTTATTATATAATCTATCTTATCGCATCATGCAAGTTAAATAAGCTGTATGTGCCCATTTAAAAATAATTTGATATAGAGTATAATTGCCAAACATAAATGTCGTATATTTTATGCTGTAGTATTTAACTCACTTTCCATTGGGCAGAGATTAATGTTTAATCTCATTGTTCCATTGTTACCGAGATGTTATCACGGTGGGTATTGGGTGTAATCTTGGCCTTCTCAGTGTTATCGTGTATAATACTCGAGTTATCACAGGCTTTCAACTATCTGGTGTAACTTTCGCTGGCTATGTTATCTTTACTGATAACAAACTGGTAATCTTAAGAATCATTAAGCAAACAGTCGTTGCAGCCTGTATCTATGATAAGATTTAAAATCATTTGGTTTCGTCAACTATTTTGTTCCTTTCTTGCGCATATATATATATATATATATATATATATATATATATATATATATATATATATATATATATATATATATATATGTCGTGCCGAATATGTAAAACTGGTCAATTAGCAAGAACTCATTTAAAATTAAGTCCTTTCTAAAATTTTCTTTTATACGTTTAGAGATATATTTTTTTAATTATTGATGATGTAAAAATTTATAATTTTGCACTAAAAGGAACTTAGAAAACTTACCTAACCTTATTATAACAAGAACAATTTATTTTAGCCTAACCCAACTGAATATATTTTAGATTTGTTTACAATAATTTAATACTAAACAAACACAGTGAAATATATTTTTTTCGTTAGGTTCAAAATGATTTTGGCGAAATTATTGCATACACAAATTTTCACTTGTCCTATATGGCAAGATGAGCGTTGCTATTTAAGCCAAGATCGCAAGTTCTGCCTATTCGGCATGACATATGAATATATATATATATATAATATATATATAATATATATATATATATATATATATATATATATATATATATATATTATATATATTATATATATTATATATATATATATATTATATAATATATATATTATATATATATATATATATATTATATATATATATATATATATATATATATAATATATATATATATATATATATATATATATATATATATATATATATATATATATATATATTATTGTACCCACGAACATGTGATATTGATCAATAACAATACTGCGACTAGCCAAGGAGTCGAACCCATGTTGCTTTGGATTGCCTCATGGTAGGCGATGATTAAGGTGTAATGAGTTTTCGTCCACCATCAGGCGGGCCAAAGCAGCATGGGTTTGACTCCTTGGCTAGTCGCAGTGTTATTGTTATATATGTATATATATATAAATAACTAGTATTTTCAGTCTAAATAGCGACCCTCCTCAGGCGATACTACACTAGCTGGAAGGAAGAGGATCCCTGAAAGGGGTCGAAATATACAGATCAATTAATCTTCCGAGGTTTTTGTCTCCACATGGGTTATTATTCAGCGTAATAGGTTTCCTTATCTTCCCGTGTTGTGTGATGCTGCATCCCGTCACTCCTCCAGCATCTGAGAAATTAATTTTCTCTATGTTGAAAATGGTACGAAATCCTGACAGGTTGATAAGACATGTGTGCAACAGTTCAACAGTATGGATATCCAGCTGTTGCACATGTGTGTTGCTTATGTTTCTCTGTGTTTGTGTTGATACACAGCCTTAATAATGTCCTCAATACGTACATAGTGTGCATGTTGGTAAAAGAGATGCTTAAAATTATTTGTCGCCTGAGAGAGAGAGAGAGAGAGAGAGAGAGAGAGAAGAAGAGAGAGAGAGAGAGAGAGAGAGAGAGAGAGAGAGAGAGAGAGAGAGAGAGAGAGAGAGAGAGAGAGAGAGAGACACACACACACACACACACTGATAAGCCCTTCGCTAGTTTCAATCATACTTCTGCCGACGCGGTGTCACTAAATTGCAGTGATTACCCTGATTACTTCTTGAGTCAGACCTCTGCTACCCTCCAACTCCTACCCCACACGCACTAGCCACTGCTGACACACGTACACACACACACATAGCCGCTACACATACACCCACTGCTGACACACATACACCTACACATGCACAACCCACACCACAAACGTCAAAAAACCCGTCTATCGAGATTCAAAGCCTCGCTTCCAGGCCATATTTACTTCTTGAAGACGTTAACACAATTATCATCGACATCATGCTGAAGGTAATTATGGGAGTGTTACCTGATTATCTCTGAAATGTGGGGGAATAACTTAGACATTCGTGCTACTAGAGAATTAAGGGGATAATTTGAATGTGTGAGCTGTAGTAACTAAATTTCTGTAACAGATGAGATTGCTTTTGTTGTCATAGTATTAATGTTCGTGATGATTATATACACACATAGTTATATATATATTTTATATCAATACACCGGCAGTCTCCCACAAAGGCAGGGTGACCTAAAAAGAAAAACGAAAGTTTTTCATCATAAATTAGTAAATGAGTACAGGAGGAAGTTACTTACGTCTTGCTCCCGGCATTTTAGTCGCCTCTCACGGAGGCAGAATTTGTTCCAGTCCCCCATGGAGATAAGAGGAAATAAACAAGTACAAAAGAAATAAGATTATATATATATATATATATATATATAATATATATATATATATATATATATAAAAATATATATATATATATATAATATATATATATCTATATATATAAATTTTAATAACAAATGTGGGTATATTATATATAAAAAAATATAAATATATTAATTTCATTGTGTTTGTTTATTAAATTATTGTAAAATTTATCTACATATATTTAGTTGGTTTAGGCATATTTAAATTGCTATACTAAGGTCAGGTAAGTTTTCGAGTTCTTTTGGTACAAAATTTTAATATTTTGCATTAGTAGCATAAACGAAAAAAAATATATCTTTTAAACGTACAAAAAGAAAATTTAGAAAGGCTTAATTTTAAAATTAGAGTTCTAGCTAATTGACTAGTTTTTATCTATTCGCCCGACAATTATATATATAAGCAAAACAACGACAAAACCTGGTACTGGTGCTGGCTTGGAAGACAGTACCTATAAGGATACAGATAGCAAGACAGTGCACACCAGGCAAGACAGTAGCAACCAGGGGCAACCGTGCACCAGGGCAAGACAGAGCACCAGGCAAGACAGTGTCACCAGGCAAAGGGACAGGCTCCAGGGCAGACAGTGCACCAGGGCAAGACAGTGAACCATGCAAGACAGGCACCAGGCAAGACAGTGCACCAGGTCAAGACAGGGTGGGGGGGGGGGGGGGGGGGCACCAGGGCAAGACAAGTGCACCAGGGCAAACAGTGCACCAGGCAAGACATGCCACCAGGGCAAGACAAGTGCACCCAGGAGACAGTGCTACCAAGGGCAAGACAGTGGTCCATGGTACACTGACTAAGGTAAAGACAGATTTACATTATCATTATTATTATACAGGGGAAGCGCTAAACCCTAGATTAACAGCGCCCTGGGGAGGGGGAGGATAGTGGAAACGAAGCATTCAAGAGAAGGCATAATTTCGGGGAACTGGAGCACAGATCCAATTCCCTAAATCAAGACCCCTCAACAACAGCAAGAACCTTCCTTGAGGTGTTCCAGATGAACACAACAATATCGCTGGAGATTGACAAAAGGGAGGAAATGCTTCTGAGAATACCAGTAATTGTTGTGGCACTGATGCTGAGTACAGGTGTGTTGTAGATACTTGGGAGTCAGGAAAATGACACCAGTAACGGGACCCAGCCCAAAAAATTCCAGGCAAACAGCAATGAGATCTATGCAAATATATATGCCGTGGGTACAGAGGTAAGAATATTTGGGGAAAAAAAGGTGGACGTGGCATACATAAGTGTATACAATAAGGGGATTACACCAATAGACTCCTGGCTGTTTTCAAGAGGAGTTTGGACAGCGACCTATAGAACCTGACAGCCGGGCTATGAATTCGTAATGCTGTGTCCTGCGTCAGCAGTAACAGCCTGGTTGATCAGACCCTCATCCCACTTATGAGGCCTGGATCATGGAACCGGGACCGCCAGGGCCATGGACCTTGGAAAGCTCTCCAGGTAACACTCCAGGGGGAAGCTGAAATATAGGCTCTAGGCCTTCTGATGCAATCAAACCATCAGAAGCTTGCAATGTTGCAGAAATGAGTAGGTCCCTGCAACATTGCAAGCTCTGAAAGTGTATATTGCAGCATAAAAGGCCTAGAGCTATCATTCAACTCCCCCTGTGGTTGTTTTGCATCTTCTGTCGCTTGTTCGTGTTTTCGAGAATTTTAAGTCTACTCAGCCCAGGATGTGTACAGGAAATCAGCTGATATTGATGCCACTGCCTTTGCTTATTTACGAAATCAGTATTTTCCCAACCTGAAAAATTCCTAACCTGACATATTCCCAACCTGACAAATTCCTACGGATTTAGCGAATGCTGTATTGTAAAAGAAATAAATTCACAACACATTGCATTACTGGCAACACCGTGGGGTTGCCACCTCTCGCCAGATGCATAAATAATTTGCATTATTGGTACGTTATCAAATATTATTAGTGAGTGGGGTGTCATCATCACTCGTTCAAGCTGAGAAAAAAATATATGGAGTATGATAATGCTTGGAAACATAATGATCTGTGGTGGAATGATTTATTTTCAAACGATAATAAATTGTGAAACGTACGAGGATTGTGTGACAGTGTTGGCTGACGTACGATGATGCAGCAGTCTCGAAATTCTGGGTTAGATACGGCACGGTCCATACCTGTGGTTCATGGTTCACCCTGCCTGTGGGACATGGTTCACCCTGCCTGTGGGTCATGGTTCACCCTGCCTGTGGGTCATGGTTCACCCTGCCTGTGGGTCATGGTTCACTCTGCCTGTAGGTCATGGTTCACCCTGCCTGTGGGTCATGGTTCACCCTGCCTGTGGGTCATGGTTCACCCTGCCTGTGGGACATGGTTCACCCTGCCTGTGGATCATGGTTCACCCTGCCTGTGGGACATGGTTCACCCTGCCTGTGGGTCATGATTCACCCTGCCTGTGGGTCATGATTCACCCTGCCTGTGGGTCATGGTTCACCCTGCCTGTGGGACATGGTTCACCCTGCCTGTGGGTCATGATTCACCCTGCCTGTGGGTCATGGTTCACCCTGCCTGTGGATCATGGTTCACCCTGCCTGTGGGACATGGTTCACCCTGCCTGTGGGTCATGATTCACCCTGCCTGTGGGTCATGATTCACCCTGCCTGTGGGTCATGATTCACCCTGCCTGTGGGTCATGGTTCACCTTCCTGTGGGTCATGGTTCACCCTGCCTGCGGTTCACCCTGTGGTTCATTTTTCACCCTGCTTGTGGCTCATGGTTCACCCTGCCTGCGGTTCGCCCTGACTGGTTCATGGTTCACCCTGCCTGTGGGTCATGGTTCACCCTGCCTGTGGGTCATGGTTCACCCTGCCTGTGGGTCATGGTTCACCCTGCCTGTGGGTCATGGTTCACCCTGCCTGTGGGTCATGGTTCCACCGCTGCCCTGTGGGTCATGGTTCACCCTGCCTGTGGGACATGGTTCACCCTGCCTGTGGGACATGGTTCACCCTGCCTGTGGGACATGGTTCACCCTGCCTGTGGGTCATGGTTCACCCTGCCTGTGGGACATGGTTCACCCTGCCTGTGGGCCATGGTTCACCCTGCCTGTGGTCATGGTTCACCCTGCCTGTGGACATGGTTCACCCTGCCTGTGGGCCATGGTTCACCCTGCTGTGGGCCATGGTTCACCCTGCCTGTGGGTCATGGTTCACCCTGCCTGCGGTTCACCCTGCCTGTGGTCCATGGTTCACCCTGCCTGTGGGTCATGGTTCACCCTGCCTGTGGGACATGGTTCACCCTGCCTGTGGGACATGGTTCACCCTGCCTGTGGGACATGGTTCACCCTGCTTGTGGGACATGGTTCACCCTGCCTGTGGGTCATGGTTCACCCTGCCTGTGGGACATGGTTCACCCTGCCTGTGGGTCATGGTTCACCCTGCCTGTGGGACATGGTTCACCCTGCCTGTGGGTCATGGTTCACCCTGCCTGTGGGACATGGTTCACCCTGCCTGTGGGTCATGGTTCACCCTGCCTGTGGGTCATGGTTCACCCTGCCTGTGGGTCATGGTTCACCCTGCCTGTGGGTCATGGTTCACCCTGCCTGTGGGTCATGGTTCACCCTGCCTGTGGGTCATGGTTCACCCTGCCTGTGGGTCATGGTTCACCCTGCCTGTGGTTCATGGTTCACCCTGCCTGTGGGCCATGGTTCACCCTGCCTGTGGGTCATGGTTCACCCTGCCTGTGGGTCATGGTTCACCTTGCCTGCGGTTCACCCTGACTGTGGTTCATGGTTCACCCTGCCTGTGGGTCATGGTTCACCTTGCCTGCGGTTCACCCTGACTGGGGTCATGGTTCACCCTGCCTGTGGGTCATGGTTCACCTTGCCTGCGGTTCACCCTGACTGTGGGTCATGGTTCACCCTGCCTGTGGGTCATGGTTCACCTTGCCTGCGGTTCACCCTGACTGTGGGTCATGGTTCACCCTGCCTGTGGGTCATGGTTCACCCTGCCTGTGGGTCATGGTTCACCCTGCCTGCGGTTCACCCTGACTGTGGTTCATGGTTCACCCTGCCTGTGGGTCATGGTTCACCCTGCCTGTGGGTCATGGTTCACCCTGCCTTGGTCTGATTCACCCTGCCTGTGGTTCATGGTTCACCCTGCCTGTGGGTCATGGTTCACCCTGCCTGTGGGTCATGGTTCACCCTGCCTGTGGGCCATGGTTCACCCTGCCTGTGGTCATGTTCACCCTTGCCTGTGGGACATGGTTCAACCCTGCCTGTGGGACATGGTTCACCCTACTGTGGTTCATGGTTCACCTGCCTGTGGGTCATGGTTCACTCTGCCTGCGGTTCACCCTGCCTGTGGGACATGGTTCACCCTGCCTGTGGGTCATGATTCACCCTGCCTGTTTGTCATGATTCACCCTGCCTGTGGGTCATGATTCACCCTGCCTGTGGAACATGGTTCACCCTGCCTGTGGGACATGGTTCACCCTGCCTGTGGGACATGGTTCACCCTGCCTGTGGGTCATGATTCACCCTGCCTGTGGGACATGGTTCACCCTGCCTGTGGGTACATGGATTCACCTTGCCTGTGGGACATGGTTCACCCTGCCTGTGGGCCATGGTTCACCCTGCCTGTGGGCCATGGTTCACCCTGCCTGTGGGTCATGGTTCACTTGTGTGTACAAGGTATACAGACCACAGCTGACATCAATGATATACTACAATATAGAAAATCCCTCGTTATGCACAGCATTTCGGGCAAATTAGATTAATTTTGTTCCAGGATGCGACCCACACCAGTCGATTAACACCCAGGTACCTAATTAACTGCTAGGTGAACATTAACAGTAGGTGTCTTAAGGAAACACTTCATGTTTCCACCCGTACCGCGGATCGAACCACGGACCTCAGTGTGTTAGCTCTGTGACCTACCAATCGACCTACGGGTGTGTTTGTACCTATGAATTTCTCGTGTCCTGGAAGTGCCCTAACTACCCACCTCACATCCCTAAATAAGGGCTAGAGACCCTAGTTTACACAATAGGAGCTGTATAGCCCTTGTGGTTTAGCGCTTCTTTTTGATTATAATAATAATAATACACAAAACGAAAGTGAATACAGGAAAGAGTAAGGTTATGAGGATAAAAATTAGGTGATGAAAGATTGGATATCAGATTGGAGGGAGAGAGTATGGAGGAGGTGAATGTATTCAGATATTTGGGAGTGGACGTGTCAGCGGATGGGTCTATGAAAGATGAGGTGAATCATAGAATTGACGAGGGGAAAAGAGTGAGTGGTGCACTTAGGAGTCTCTGGTGACAAAGAACTTTGTCCTTGGAGGTAAAGAGGGGAATGTATGAGAGTATAGTTTTACCAACGCTCTTATATGGGTGTGAAGCATGGGTGATGAATTTTGCAGCGAGGAGAAGGCTGGAGGCAGTGGAGATGTCATGTCTGAGGGCAAGGGTGTGGTGTGAATATAATGCAGAGAATTCGTATTTTTGGAAGTTAGGAGGAAGTGCGGGATTACCAAAACTGTTGTCCAGAGGGCTGGAGGAAGGGTTGTTGAGGGGGTTCGGACATGTAGAAGAATGGAGCAAAACAGAGTGACTTCAAAAGTTTATTAGTCTGTAGTGGAAGGAAGGCGGGGTAGGGGTCGGCCTAGGAAAGGTGGGGGGAGGGGGTAAAGGGGGTTTTGTGTGCGAGGGGCTTGGACTTCCAGCAGGCATGCGTGAGCGTGTTTGATAGGAGTGAAAATGGAGACAAATGGTTTTTAATACTTGACGTGCTGTTGGAGTGTGAGCAAAGTAACATTTATGAAGGGGTTCAGGGAAACCGGCAGGCCGGACTTGAGTCCTGGAGATGGGAAGTACAGTGCCTGCACTCTGAAGGAGGGGTGTTAATGTTGCAGTTTAAAAACTGTAGTGTAAAGCACCCTTCTGGCAAGACAGTGATGGAGTGAATGATGGTGAAAGTTTTTCTTTTTCGGGCCACCCTGCTTGGTGGGAATCGAAGAATCAAATCGGATGAGGATCAGGCAAGACTACAAAGAGACCCGGACAGGCTACAAGCCTGGTCCAGCAACT